>CM051235.1:435009366-435599984 GCA_027917425.1 Gastrophryne carolinensis | reverse complement strand
GGTGGCTACTGAACCCTTCAGGAAGACTGATGCTCTTTTTGTGCTCCCGTCTGGACCTAAGCAGTGTCTGGCTCCAGCGAAGTCCACTATCAGTAAGTGGATCCGTCAGGCTGTGATACAGGCCTACTCTGCTAAGGGGAAGGAGCCTCCCTTCCGCCTTACTGCTCATTCTACTTGTATATCAAAAATGGTGCACCACTAATAACCATGAATAACGGCGTGCTCACTAATATATCTCACAACACTAAAAAAAGTGAAACCCAAGGTATGACTATTCCCATGGGTCACAAACAAGGAGCACAACCAATGAACAATGTATGAACATTTATTAAGCAAAAACAACAAACAATTAAAAGCAACAATTAAGACACATTAAAAATAACCGCCCCTCGCCTAGTACTAAATAAATGTAAATACCCTGTCCTAAACAGTAACCCGTTTGGTGTATGACTACTACTCCAATAAAGATTTCAATCCTCTCAAAGTGGTATTTGTATCTTGTGAAAAAAAAAAACCCAAAATATATCCTTTTTTGTACCGGCACAAAAAAACCTCATAATATGTGAACCCCAATAATCAAAAAAGAAAATACAAACCTAGACCTATCATTTCAAACTATCTACTACACCAAAAATATCCAAGAAAATATATATATATATACATTGTGCAAAAAAATGTAATAATTGATACTACTTAATTCATTACAACCAAATTAAGGTGAAAAATATACATACATCAAATACAAGTGCCAGAAGGTAGCCTACCAAGGAACCATGAAAACACACACAAATAACCACACACAAAAAATGATTAGTAAAAAATGATACTAAAGAGAGATACTCAGCTGCGCTGGCACAAAGAGTGCAGTCACCAGGGAGGACAGTCAAGGCGAGGGGGGGATTTAGATTCCACCTGCGCTTCGCGGTGTTGACAACCGCTTCTTGCTTGGGTGCAACCTGATGATCACATTGTACTAATCATTTTTTTGTGTGTTTTCATGGTTACTTGGTAGGCTACCTTCTGGTGGCACTTGTATTTGATGTATGTATATTTTTCACCTTAATTTGGTTGTAATGGATTAAGTAGTATCGATTATTACATTTTTTTGCACAAATATATATATATATATATATATATATATATATATAATTTTTTTTTCTTGGATATTTTTGGTGTAGTAGATAGTTTGAAATGATAGGTCTAGGTTTGTATTTTCTTTTTTGATTATTGGGGTTCACATATTATATATGGGGCCGGGAGGAGCCACTTTTCTGTCTCTGCAGTCCAGCGCCATCTACTGAATGTATAACCCAAGAGTAAGGAATATCTTCTGGAACAGGACGTGCTGTACACGTATAATACCAATTCTACAGGTGAGTAATCACAGAATTGTATTTTTACTCACCTGCATACCGAGCCTGCGGCGAGAACGGAGTCCCGTGATTGGCTGCCAGGCGGTCACGTGGGCGCAGTTGCGCCCTCTGTGCCGGCCACCTGCAGGACCTGCCCACGTGACCGCCCGGCAGCAAATCGCGGGACTCCGTTCTCGCCGCTGGCTCGGTGTGCAGGTGAGTAAAACAAGTTATTCCTAGTATGTCACACACCCCGCTTCCAACATCCATGACACTTGGGAACCCGGCCTGTAGAGGGCGATCTTGCAGAGATGACATGGAAAAAAGGAGCCCCTCCTGGTCCATAAGTACCCAGGGCCTCGCACTATTCCCCAGTCTTTTCGTCTCTGCAGTCGGCGAAGCATTCAGAAGATGACTCTCTTTCCTGCAGGTAGCCGGGATAACTCCCGGACTTTTCTATTTCTGCCTGAACCTCGTTTTTATTGTACTTGTGATATGCCTCCCAGCCCTGGCTGAAGGGTTCAGGCAAGGGTAGATACACCCTTGGGGTGTATATGGGAGTTTTTCTCCCCCCCGTGAGACCTCAAATAAGGGGTAGGCGGAATCTGGGTTGGTGTCCCCCGGCATGGGATGCCCCATCCCTTGAAATCTCCCTGTGCCTTAGGGTGCCCCTTGTACCTTCCCCCTTTGCTCTCCTGGGCCCTGCAGGGGTGATAAGGAGGGGGGGGGGTCTTTATTTCTGAGGAGTGTTGTTTCCTATGCACTTTTCGGATTAAGTATATATATATAAGAGTAAGAGAAAAGAGGCTGGCATACCTGTGGTTCCTTTTTGTTGTGTCAGGATTTGAATTTCCCTCTCTTTTTTTCTCCAGCGTGCGGACCCGGATGTGGGCGGGGCTTGGCACGCTGTGTCCGGCCCCGTTCTTTTGCGTGGCTTCTGTCTATTGGCTCTCCCTGGCCCACCCTCCGTTCTCTGCTGCTCTGTTTGGTGGGCGGGGTTTCTCGACGGCGCCGCATATTATGGCGCTTCCTTTCTGTCCACATGCGGTTGTGCTGGCGCGCTGGCCCGGTTTCTGGCCCGGTCGCTGGCCCGGTTTCTGGTCTGGTTGCTGTCCGATCGCTGGTCTGGTTGCTGTCCGATCGCTGGTCTGGTTGCTGTCCGATCGCTGGTCTGGTTGCTGTCCGATCGCTGGTCTGGTTGCTGTCCGATCGCTGGGCTGGTTGCTGTCCGATCGATGGGCTGGTTGCTGTCCGATCGATGGGCTGGTTGCTGTCCGATCGATGGGCTGGTTGCTGTCCGATCGATGGGCTGGTTGCTGTCCGATCGATGGGCTGGTTGCTGTCCGATCGATGGGCTGGTTGCTGTCCGATCGATGGGCTGGTTGCTGTCCGATCGATGGGCTGGTTGCTGTCCGATCGATGGGCTGGTTGCTGTCCGATCGATGGGCTGGTTGCTGTCCGATCGATGGGCTGGTTGCTGTCCGATCGATGGGCTGGTTGCTGTCCGATCGATGGGCTGGTTGCTGTCCGATCGATGGGCTGGTTGCTGTCCGATCGATGGGCTGGTTGCTGTCCGATCGATGGGCTGGTTGCTGTCCGATCGATGGGCTGGTTGCTGTCCGATCGATGGGCTGGTCACTGATCCCGTTTGTGGTGCTGTGAGTACCTTTTAGTTCTGCTAAAGGGAGGTTGTATTGCTGGTCTCTTTACTCTTATGTGCATAAGGCTTATTGTATTTCTCTCTTTCCAGATGGAAACTCTTCATTAGGGGTTTCTCCTGGTCCTTCATTGAAATCCTCCCACTTGGGATTATTAAGGGGCACCCCGGGTAGCTATTGCGTAAATCCCGCATACTTGGCGACTATAAAATAATTAAGTATATTTTAACTGACACCATATGGAAGCATCTCAGGATACTGGGCTTTCAGTTCCCTCAGGGCATCCCTTGTTGGGGATAATGCATTTCTTTGTGTATCTTGTGCTCAATTGACTATAATACAGCAGTCAGAGGCCCAAGCCTCAGGGTCTGGGGCTCCTGCTTCTTCTCCCGCTCCACCTTGTCTTGTACATACCCCCAGTGATATTGTCATGGGTGGAGAGTCACTTTCTGATGTATGTGCCAGACTGGCGCACATTGAAAAGTTAATGTCTAGCTCTGTGGCTAAGAAGGCCTCAGCTAAAAGAAAACATTTAGCTCCTGCCGTTGCGGCAAGTGAGCTTGATTGTAGCGAGCGTCTTGATTGGTCAGATTGTTCTCTGTTGGAAGGAGAATTTTTTGAGGAATCTTATATTTCTGATGTTCAGCAATTTGTGGGTGTTGACGCTAAACAGGATGAAGGGGAGGTTTTTGACACCCCTAAAGCTCTTGCTCAGTTGTATGAGGTTTTGGCAATCGATTTCCCAGACGCTGTCCCTCCTCAGAAAGGGGAGTTCTTTGGTGTCTCCAGGCCTCGTTTAGAATTTTCTAGTCAAAAACATTTTGAAGAGATCATTCTTAAGGAATGGGAGAAGCCTGCACGGCTTTCTGGCGTTCCTTTAGGCTGGGATAAAAAAGATCCTTTTCCGGCAGACACTGTTAAGCGTTGGTCATCCCCCCCTGTGGTGGATACACCTGTGCTTAGTTTGTCCAATTCTTCTGTTTTGCATTCTCCGGAGTCTACTACCCTTAAGGATGGGGAAGACAAACGGATTGATCAAATGGCTTGCCATGCGTTTGCTAGCGTTGGCACGGCCTTGCGGCCTGTGGGTGCCTCGGCACTTATGGCAGTCGCCATTAGGTCCGTAGTTAGAGACCTATTGAATACCTCAGGGCTTGATCCAGCCTCTGATGAGTTTGCCGCTCTTAAAGTGGACCAACACCCAGGATTTTGACTATCCTGGGTTTTGGTCCACTTCGGCGGGGCACCCCGATCGGGGGTGCCCCGCTGTGTGAAACCCCCCAGAAACCCCAATAAACTCACCTCTCCCCGCTCCCACGTGACTGCCCGGTCCAATCCCCGCCAACGTCCAGGCGGGGAACAGGAACGTCCAAGCGGCTTCCGCCTCCGCCGGCCATTCACAGACGGCCGACGCGGGGGCGCGCACGCGTAGAGGGGAGCGAGGGAGGCGGCGGTAGATAAGGTAGGTGATTTGGGGTGTTTGGGGGGGTTTCACCCCGCGGGACATCCCGATCTCGGATGTCCCGCGGGGTGGGAGGTGATCGGCCCGGGAATCTTATAGATTTCCGGGCCGATCACCTCTCGGTGTTGGTCCACTTTAAGCGATGTGAATTATTTGTGTCTTTTATACTTTCTGCTTTGGATGATACCATGGCCATGTGTAGCAGAACTTCCGCCTTGCTAGTTGCTATTCGGCGGTCTATATGGCTACGCCAGTGGGCGGCTGACACGGTTGCTAAGAAGTCACTTACAGCTCTCCCCTTTGGGGGATTGCGCCTCTTTGGTGAGAAAATGGATTCTGTCATTAAGGGAGGCAAATTGCCTCAGCGTAAGAAGCAACGTCGTTCCTTTCGGGGATCGGCCTCCTTTAACCCTTCCTTTTGTGGTTTTGTTACATTCCGGGGATAGAGAATGTGGAGGCAGACTCCCTGAGCAGAGCATGCGCTTGCCAGGGAGTGTTGTCTCTCAATACCAGGGTCTTTCAGTTTCTTTGTCACAAGTGGGTGACTCCACGGTTGGACCTGTTTGCTTCTCGTCACAACCACAAACTTCCAGTTTTTGTGTCTCTATCCCAGGATCCTCTGGCAGTGGCAGCGGATGCCATGTCTCTGGCCTGGAAGGATCTGGGGTTTCTGTATCTGTTTCCCCCATTCTCCATGATAAGCAAGGTAGTGCGCAAGCTAGTCCTGGAAGGGGCGCCAGCAATTCTGGTGGCTCCAAGATGGCCAAGACGTCTGTGGTTCGCAGACATCACAAGGCTAGCACAGGATCAGTTGCTTCTGCCTCTTCTTCCAGATCTCATCACCCAGGGTCAACTCTGTTACCCCAATTTACCAATGCTGGCTTTGACGGCGTGGCTGCTGAAATCTTCATCTTACCCCTGTAGGGTATTTTCTATCCCTAGGATTTTGGAGTTTCTGCAACCTGGTCTGGATTTGGCTTTCCAGATTAGTACGTTGGCTAATTTCTTTCAAAGATCTTTTGCTCTTCATCCTTTGGTTAAGACCTTTTTCCAGGGGGTCACGCATGTGTGGCCTCCTAGAAAGCCCCTACTTCCAGTTTGGGATCTTAACTTGGTGCTTTCTGCCATGCAGGCTGCTCCTTTTGAGCTGTTGCAGGATGTTCCTCTTCATATTCTTACTCAGAAGGTTGCTTTTTTGGTTGCTATTACCTCTGTCTGTCGGGTTTCTGAATTGGCGGCCCTGTCAATCCAGGCCCCTTATTTTGAAAGGCATCGGGATAAGGTGGTTTTCCGTTTTAAACCGGATTTCCTTCCTAAGGTGGTGTCTGCCTTCCACCTTAATCAGGATATAGTTCTTCCTTCACTTTGCCCTAATCCTAGTAAAACAAGGAAAGGGTTTTGCGTTCTTTGGATGTTGTTCGTTGTATTAAGTATTATTTGGTGACTACTGCTTTCCGTAAGACTGATGCCTTTTTTGTTTTGCCCTCTGGGCCTAGGAAGGGTTTGGCTCCTGCCAAGTCTTCCATTAGTAAATGGATACGTCAGGCCATTGTTGGGGCCTATTCTGCAAAGGGGAAGGTTCCCCCTTTTCGTGTTACTGATCATTCTACTCGTGCTGTTGGGGCTTCTTGGGCTTTTCAGCACCAGGCTTCTGTTGAGCAGGTTTGTAAGACTGCTACTTGGTCTTCGGTGCATACTTTTTCTAAGTTTTACAAGGTTGATGTGCGGGCCTCAGCGGATGCTGCTTTTGGCCGCAAAGTTCTGCAAGCTGCAGTAATTTAAGTTATGCCTTATTTTTCTTCTTGGGCCCCACCCATTATTGACACTGCTTTTGGATGTCCCAAGTGTCATGGATGTTGGAAGCGGTGTGTGACATACTAGGAATAATACCATTTTGTGAGTACTCACCTGTAAAATGGGTATTACGAGTATGTCACATACCCCGCTTCCCCCACCCTTTTTTGTTCTGGGGTCCTTTATATGGTGTTTCTTATATTATATAATTTGCTCTTTCTGGTTTCTCACTGCTTTTTTAAAAGACTGGGGAATAGTGCGAGGCCCTGGGTACTTATGGACCAGGAGGGGCTACTTTTTTTCCATGTCATCTCTGCAAGATCGCCCTCTACAGGCCGGGTTCCCAAGTGTCATGGATGTTGGAAGCGGGATGTGTGACATACTCGTAATACCCATTTTACAGGTGAGTACTCACAAAATGGTATTATTTCTGTGTTTTTCTGCTAGGGGGGCTCCAGCATTCTGGATGCCCCCCTCACTTCTTACAATGACCACACAGCCAGACCAACACCCGTTAAGGTAAAAACTGGTGTTGGTCCGGTTTAAAAACTATTATCTTTGCTTGGTTGGATAATGACTTTAAATCATGTACAATTTTATAAATAAATAGTAATAATAATATACTGACATGGCACATACTCAAGAATAACAAGATAACCATCACTATTTAGTAAATCGGTGTAGACATGCAAATTTTTGCATGCTTCTTTTTGCCATTCCAAGTTCTTACAATTGCAATATGGGTTTCATTTTTGCTCAGACTTAATTTGTCTGACTTATGTACTAATATTTTGGGCTTTTTCCCCTTGTCTGCAAAAGGATAGAAGTTCATGACTTGGGTATACCAAAAACCTAAAATCAAAGCTTTTTGTATGGATTTTTAAATGTACTAATCCCTTCCAAAAAGTCACATTGCATAATCATGACTCTGAACTTGACCTGCCTGGGTCTAATTCTGCAGACCCCCCCCCCCCCCCAAACCTTTCACCAACCTTTGATCCCTTTGTACTATTTAGCCAAATTTCCCTTTACACCTCATGCATCCATTGTAAGAGACTGCTGCCATGTTTTAAATGACTGAAACATAAATTGAAGGCAGCTTTCCCTTGGACATTATGCTTCAGACTCGTCGCCAGGAAGGCTCAGGGTGACAAAGCCCTTGTTGTAACAGCTATGATGGTCTGACTACTAATGGGGTGGAACCTCATTTGAAGAAGTCATTCTGACTTCAGGAAATCCATAACTATTGGGTTAACTCTCGACTGAAGGGCATGGATTGCAAGACAAAAGGTGTGGTTCCTTCCGGCCTAAATATACTTCCAGCTGCAGTTCCGTAATCCAGTTTCATTCTTGCAGTTGGACTGTACTGCTAAATGGGTTCTATTTTTCTCTAAATTATTTTTTTTTTGTTTTTTATAGGATTTTTAAATTGGAAGTAGGGGGGTTTAACCCCGTCTGATCCTGATATCCCACTGATCTAATGGACCCATTATGCCTCCTTGTTCAGCTAAGCTGTTTATGCGGATCAGGGGCGCTTCTGGGTTTCACTTAGGTTATTCTAAGTGTGCCATACACTCCACTTCGATCTTCATGACATGTGGGTAATCTCCAGTAAAGGGCAAACTTCTGCAGAGATGAATATGCAAAAAAGAAAGCCCCTCTCAGTCCATATATACCTGGGACCTCCCACCAATTTCCCAGTTCCTTCTCTGCAGGGAAGGCAACAAGACAGAAGATGAAGACTTCTTTTACTTGCAGGTAAGCCGGGCTCGCGCCCGGCCGTTTATTTTCCCTATTACTGCCGGGACCCTTTTTAAATTGCCCCTAATTGAGCCTCCCAGCTTAGGCTGTGGGTCCTGGTGAGGGTAGGAGCACCCTATGGGTGCGGAAGGAGCTTTGCTTCACCGTGACACCTCATTATGGGGTAGGCAGTTATCCAGGTTTTTGGTGATCCTGGTGCGGGATGCCCCGTCCCTACATGCCTATGGCCTTATAATGGCCGGGTTCCCACTCCCCCTTCCGGGTCCCTTACTTCCCTCTGGGGGGGGGGGGGGGGGGGATGGGTGGCGGGCCATCATCCTCTGCCTCTCCCTTTTTCATTTGTTAATATTTATATATGAGTGTATGTGTGTTGGTGTTCACTTTACTTTGTGTTGAGTGTGTGTGGATCTCCTGGAAGTATCCCTGGATGAATTGGTGCATGGTGCCTTCTAGCCTGTGGTGGTTTTCCTGTTAGCCTGGGGAGTTTCTCTTCCTCAGGCTGTGTTAAGAAAAGGGGGCGGGGCCGGGCGCTCGGCGCGGCCGCAATAGCCCCGTCTCCCTCGTTCGGCGCGTTTTGCTGGCCAGATCCGCGCTGCTGGGAGGGGGGTGGTTCCGGAAAAGCGCGCCCTCGGCGCTGTCCCGCCCCCCTTCCCTTCTCCTCTTGCTTCTCAGCTTCTCCACAGATCGGGGGCCATTTTTGCTGCCTTGCTGCGGTTGCTGCTGCCGTTCTTGGGGACAGGTAGGGGCCTGTCGGCCACCTCTTTGTCACTTGGGGTCCCTCTCTGGTGGGGGGCCCCCTGTGGTGCTGGTTTTTGGCAGGTTTTGCCTTTTATCTATTTAATTTATGTAAAATTGTATATATATATAATAAATATCTAGAATTTACACCGCGCTAAGAACTAATGGTAGACTTTCTTAAAATTTCTTATGTATCAAGACAATTTTTGCAATTATTAGTAATTTGCTACAACGTGTCAAAAAAACTTTTCATTCATAAAAAGTCCCAGAACAAGAGTATAATTGACGGACACGGAGCAACAAGGGCACTGTATAATGTAGCCACAGAAAACAGTCTTTAAAATGCAAAATAAGAACTTGTCCCACGGTGCATGCACTTCACAAAAAGGTGATAATATTACATGTGCCCGTCACCTCCACACATGTGCGCTTACCAAATGGCTGAATTGAACACGCCTTGAACCAATTAGTGTTTCATAGAAGGTTCCCAATGCTTGAATGCTTCAGTGCACAAATTATGCACTCATCCCGGCCATAATGGAATCCGTTCATGTATGGTAAAAAAGCATAGAAAGAATCTAGTGCAACCCCGTGGGAGCTTTTATAAAAATAACTATTTAATAACAGAATACACTCACATATTCTTTGAAGTAAAACACGCCAATCTGAATACACAGGTGGGGAGGGAGTCCTTTTCTTTCCCTTTGTCCCTTGTGACTGTTCAACTGGACGTCAAAACTTTAAAATGAGTGGAATAAAAAAGTAGCCGCCGTCTCCTATTTCCTCTCCTAACGCGTTTCGTTGCATACGCAACTTTTTCAAAGGATGAGCGGCGCGGCTAATGACAGGTCTTATATACAGAGCAAGGATCTTCCTTGTTTGCGTCCTGGACCAATGAAAACTTGGGGCAGTGAATATGATTAAATCACGTGTCTCTAGCGAATATGACGCAGCCCTGTGGGCGGAATACATAAGAGCGAACTGTCGTCATGCTTATTAGTTGGTGGAGGCAGAGCAGGCTCCTGCGCGCAAAGATCCTCCTATTTATGCCCTGGACCAATAGGAATTCAGGGCAGTGAATGTCATTAAATCACGTGTCTGCACTGAACGTGACGCAGCCCCGTCCGAGGTCTGAGGGCGGGATGCATACGAGCAAACTGGCGTCATTCATATTCATTAGCAGAGGCGAAGCTGGCTCCGACGGGCCAGCCTATAACCATTCCGTTCTTACTAAAAACGGAATGTAATATAAAAGTACACCAAAATGAATGCTGCTAATTGATTCTCGAAATAAAGATTTTAATCATTTTTATTTCGAGAATCAATTAGCAGCATTCTCGCACTGTGATGTTTGTGCTAGGTGGGCCAGCATCGAGAAATTTATTGCTAGGACGGTGGGCAACAAGGCCCAGGCTAAAAAGAGACATTTTGTCGTCAGCCCTTGTGGGATGTTGACGACGATTCCGTTGATTTGTCAGATTATTCCCCGTTAGAGGAGGGGGAATTGTATGAGGAAACAGAGGCTGACTATGTTCAGTCTGGTAATGCCGATGTCGGGCAGGCGCTGGAGGATGCCGTAGATACGGCCACTGTATTCTTAGTATACAATACGTCCTGCTCCAGATAGATTACACTTGGGTTATCCTCCGCCAGATGGCGCTGCACTGCAGAGACATGTAAAACAGGCTCCTCCCGGCCCCTCAAATACCCGGGGACCTCCCACAAATCCCCAGATTTCTCTGCAGTGCTTACTGCGAAGACATGAAATTATCATTCTCTCGCAGGTGAGCGGGGCTTCTAGCCTGCGGCCCTGTTGGACTATTCCCAGCCGTTCCTCGTGTGATGTGCCTCCCAGCCTGGGCTGCGCTGGTCGGGTGAAGGTAGGCAGCACCATGTGTGCTTAAGGAGCGCTGCTCCACCGCAATCCCCCCACCGAAGGGTAGGCGGTATAGGCTGATGGAGAGCCTTTATGGGATGCCCCTCCCGCATTATTGTCCCATGCCCCGTGTAGCGGTGGGCCCTGTACAGAGGGCCGCCATCCTCCCTCATTCTCCCTGTAGCCTTCGGAGGGAAAGAAGGGGGGGGGGAGGTGAGCGTGTATCGTGATTCGTGCATACGGCTTTTGTCATGTTTTTTGACTAGTATATGTGGTGTCAGCCGGCGCTGACTTGTCTTTTTACTATTGCAAATGGCGCCGCCGCACGTGTCTTTTCCTTCATTTGGATGTTCCGCCGGGCGGCGGCGTTAACTCAGACGCTTCTGCGTTCTCATTGGTTGCTTGTCTGTGGGCTTCGCGCTCTTCGAGGGGGGGCGGGGCCTGGCTTGGCGCGCCCTTCGAGGTACTCTCGGCGCCATTTTGTCATGTCGCGCGCACGTGTGTGGCGGTTCTACTTACCGCGGTCCGTAAGTGCCCTTGCGGGCGACTTCATATTCATTTTAGTGTGTTTGGTTCTGACACCCCTTCTTCCCATTGTGTCTTTCAGACGGGTGAATCCATTGACTTCTCCCGGCCCGGTGTAATTGATAGTTGGGCCTTGTATAATGACTCCCACTTCCCTAGCGGGTCATTGGGGCATCCAGGGTTGCTTTATAGCATCAATCCCTACTGGCATATTGTGCCTAATAATCACCATATGGAGGCATCTCAGGATAATGTGACCGAGGTTTCTTCGGGACAAGTCCGGCTGTGTGTAGCTTGTGGGGTCTCGCCTATTAGCGGTGACAATGCACGGGTCTGTGTTCCTTGCGCACAGCAGGTGCTAACGTTGCAATCCGCCCCTCCTGTGGCTGGGCCTGTACCTCGTCTCACTTCACCTACTCCCCCAAGCTTGAGTCTCACACCCATTGAATTGCATACAAGCGGGGATTCTCAGCCTGATGTGTCTGCTAGACTGGCCAGTGTTGAAAAATTGATTGCTAATAATTTAGCGCGTAAGGCCTCTGCTAAAAAGCGTCACTTAACCCCTGATGCCACACTCTTCCCTATGGAGTCTGATGAGTTGTTGCATCTATGTGGCTATACCCCCTCGGACGAAGGGGAGCTGTTTTTCTGATTCAGGATCATCTGTTGAGAGACCCAGGGGTCATGACGATTCTGGCTCTGACTCCTGAACCCCGGATGATACTGACAGACTGCTGGTTCAGATTTTTGAGGTTCTGTCCATCTCTCCCCCTGTTGCGGCTCCGAGGCAAAGGGGTGAGCTTTTTCATACTGCTAAGGCTCATTTGGAATTTCCTGAGCAAACCCATTTCAATAATCTCATGCTTAAGGAGTGGGAACGTCCCAGTAGACTTCCCGGTATACTTAAGAGTGGGGACAGAAAGTTCCCCTTTCCTGCTGATATGGTCAAGTGCTGGTCATCCCCTCCCGAGGTGGATGCTCCTATTCTAGGGCTGTCTAACGCCTCTGTTATGCACTCCCCTGACTCTACTACTCTGCGGGATGCCGAGGACCGGCGCATTGACCAATTGGCGTGCCATGCCTTTGCATTTGTGGGGACGGCGCTTCGCCCGGTTTGCGCCTCGGCCATTACGTCTGTGGCGCTCAGGTCCCTGATCAGAAGTGTACTTGAAGGTGCTCCTGATGATTGCTACCTGATGTGTTTAATCCACTCTCTAACTGTGATGTGTTTGTAAACTTTATCCTATCTGCCTTGGATGATGCCATTAGAATGTGTGCGAGAACTTCTGCCTTGGTGGTAGCTATACGCTGCGCGGTTTGGCTGCGCCAGTGGGCTGCTGACAATGCTGCAAAGAAGGCCCTCACTGGGCTTCCATTTAAGGGGCTACACCTGTTTGGGGACCGCCTAGACCTTTTTGCTAAGGGAGGTAAGTTACCCCAGCGCAGACGGCAGTCTCTGCCCTTTCGGGGCCAGGGCTCCCGTGACCCTACCGTGGTGCTAAACAAGGAAAAGGGGGGGCCTTCGCGGGGGCTCGTGCAGATTCCTGGCACAGGAGCAGAGGACGACGTCCTGGCTCCTCCTGGGGGGCTAAGCCCAAATCCTCTCCCAAGCCCCCTCAGGCATGATGGGGCGCCCTTGCCCCCTCAGGGTGGGGGGACGGCTGCAGCACTTTGCTCACGTCTGGAGGCATCACGTCTCAGACCGGTGGATTCAGGAGGTAGTGTCCTCCGGTTACAAGATAGTTTGCTGTGCGGCCTCCCCCAAGATTCATCAGGTCCCAGATCCCCTCAGCTCAGGTGTTGGCGCAGACCGTGCAAGGGTCTGGGAGTCATTTGCAGGGTCCCCTTAAGAGAAAGAGGCAAGGGGTTCTACTCCAACCTCTTCACAGTTCCCAAAAGATGGGTCAGTCTGGCCTATTCTGGATTTAAAGATCCTCAACAAATTTGTCAAGAACAGGCGTTTTCGCATGGAAACTCTGCGCTTGGCCATCAGCTCCCTGCGCCCAGGGGATTTCATGACGTCTGGGGACATCAAAGACGCTTACCTTCACATCCCTGTGTTTTCAGGACACCAAAGGTTCCTCAGTTTTGCGTTGGACGATCAACATTACCAGTTTGTGGCCTTGCCATTTGGCCTCACTTGAGCTCTCAGAGTGTTCACCAAGGTGCTGGCGGGGGTGATGTCTCTGATGAGGTCAAGGGGCATCCGCGTGCTGCCCTACCTTACCTATCAACATTCTGGAACTACGGGCGATCAGATTGGTTCTGGATCAGTTGACCGACCACCTGCGGGGTCTTTCTGTGCAGGTGCGCTCAGACAACAGGACGGCGGTTGCATACATCAACCATCAGGGAGGGACCCGGAGCAGGGGGGCCCTCCAGGAGGTGTCGCGGATTCTGACATGGGCGGAGGCCAATGTTCAATGCATTTCGGCCGTGTACATCCCGGGGGCAGAGAATCTACTGGCAGACTCTCTGAGCAGGGGGACCTCTCGTCGGGTAGAGTGGTCCCTCTGCAACAGGGTATTCCAGTCCGTGTCACCGTTGGGGTCTACCAGATGTGGATCTGTTTGCGTCCCGTCACAATCACTAGCTCCCGGCCTTTGTCTCCCTGTCTCAGGATTCTCTGGCCTTGACCACGGATGCTCTGTCCATGTCATGGCAGGAATTTCGGCTCCTGTATGTCTTTCCTCCATTCCCCCTGCTGGGCAGGGTTGTGTGCAAGATTGCTCTGGAAGGGCCAGCGATTCTGGTGGCCCCCAGGTGGCCAAGAAGAGTGTGGTTTGCAGACGTGGTGCAGATGGCAGTAGACCAGTACGTTCTGCCAGGGGTGCCAGATCTGCTCTCTCAGGGCCCCTTACGCCATCCCAATTTACTCTGGCTTTGACGGCCTGGCTGCTTGATGGAGAAAGGCTTGTCCGCCTCGGTGGTTGATACCATGGTGAAGAACGTACTGTATACTTATAATACCAATTCTACAGGTGAGTATTTCACAGAATTGTATTATTCTAATCATACAGTACGTCCTGCTCCATCTATAATACTTACACGTGGGTAATCCTCCACCAGATGACGCTGTTCACTGCAGACATGCAAAAACAGGCTCCTCCCGGCCCTTCATATACCCAGGGACCTCCCACAAATCCCCAAGACATGAAGTATCACTCTCTCGCAGGTGAGCGGGGCTATTACAGCCTGCGGCCCTGTGAGACTATTCCCACCCGTCCTTTTCGATAAGATGTGCCTCCCAGCCTGGGCTGCGCTGGTCGGGTGAAGGTAGGCAGCACCATGTGTGCTTACGGAGCATCGCTCCACCGCAATCCCCCACCATAGGGTAGGCGGTCAAGGCTGATGGTGAGCTTTCAGGGGATGCCCCTCCCACATCATTGCCCCATGTAGCGGTGGACCCTATGTTAACGGGTCGCCTTCCTCCCTCGTTCCCCCCTTAGTCAGGGGGAAAAGAAAGGGGGGGGGTCGTGTGTATAGCGGCCTCAGTGTATACTTACACGCTTATGGCTTAACTGTGCTTCACTGGGATCGGGGATCAGAGCCGCGCTCTTGCCTTACTGTTTACCGCAGCACTAGTAGTCTGCCTTCTGCTCGCACTGCACGTACGGCTCGCGGACGCCCTGGCGTCTCCTTCTTCCCTCCTTCCCTTCTTAGCCTTATCGGCTCCTCATAGGTTGCGCTAGCTTGAGCGCCTGTCTTAATCAGTATCACTGTCACAGACCGGGATTCATTCCCCGACGGGGAGCCGCAGGAGAGCCCGAGTACAGATCCCGGCTGTACCTGCCCCGGCTCCGAGCGCCATTTTTTAATAGGCTTTTCTGCTTTTTACTTTTTCCTTTCTGTACCATCATTGGCTGGTAGCCTTACGAGCTTCGCGTTCGCTGGAGAGGGGGTGGTTCCAGATTGGCGTGCGACGCGTCACGATCGGCTCAGGCCCGCCCTCCAAGGTTCTTTCGGCGTCATTTTCTTCTCCCCTTATGTCTTTCAGACCGCGGTTTCAAGTGGCTTCTCCCGGCCCAGCATAGCTCCCGGTCGCAACCATAACAAAAAAAAAATAAATTAAAAAATAAAAAATTACTCCGACTTCCCAGCGGGTTATTGGGGCATCCAGAGTAGTTTACAGCGTCAATCCCTACGGGCATATTGTGCCGATTAAATCACCATATGGAGGCATCTCAGGATATTGTGAACGGGGTTCCTTCGGGACAAGCCCGGCTGTGTGTAGCTTGTGGGGGTCTTACCTAGCAGCGGTGACAATGCACGGGTCTGTGTTCCTTGTGCACAGCAGGCGCTATTGGTGCTTCCCATCTCCTCTGAGGCTGGGCCTGCACCCGCCGCACTTCACATACTCCCCCAAGCCTGAGTCTAACCCCCAATACCAGTGGGGATTCTCATCCTGATCTGGCCACGAGGCTGGCTAGTATTGAAAACTTGCTTTCTAATTCCTTAGCGCGTAAAGCCACCGCCAAGAGGCGGCACTTGAACCCTGAATCGGCCCTCTTCCCTGTAGAACCTGATGATTTGTTGCATTCCTATGCCCATATCCCCTCGGACGAAGGGGAACTGTTCTCTGACTCAGGGTCATATGACGATGAGTCTAGGGGTCAGGAAGAGTCTGGCTCCGAGCATTGGTCCTCGGATGATATTGATAGACTGCTGGTTCAGATCTTTGAGGTTCTGTCCCTCTCCCCCCTGCTGCGGCTCCCCGGCAAAGGGGTGATCTTTTTCATACTGCTAAAGCTTGCATGGAATTTTCCGAGCAGATCCATTTCAATAGCCTCATGCTTAAAGAATGGGAACATCCCAGCAGACTTCATGGGATCCCTAAGAGCGTGGATAGGAAATATCCCTTCCCTTCTGACTTGGTTAAGTGCTGGTCATCGCCGCCTGAGGTCGATGCTCCTATTCTAGGGTTGTCCAACACCTCTATTATGCACTCCCCTGACACTACTATGCTACAGGATTCTGAGGACCTGCGTGTTGACCAACTGGCATGTCATGCCTTTGCATTTGGGGGAGCGACTCTGCGCTCGGCTTGCGCCTTAGCCATTACGGCGGTAGCGCTCAGGGCCGTGGTTAGGAGTGCTCTCGATGGCACAGATGAGTTGCCTCCTGATACTGTCAACGCTCTGTCCAGCTGTGATGCGTTTGTGAACTTTATCCTGTCCGCATTGGACGGTGCTATTAAGATGTGTGCCAGGTCATCTGCCCTGGTGGTTGCTATACGCCGCGCGGTCTGGTTGCGCCAGTGGGCCGCAGACAATGGCGCCAAGAAAGCCCTCACGGGGCTGCCATTTAAAGGGCTGCGCTTGTTTGGGGATCGATTAGACCTCTTTGCCAAGGGAGGCAAGTTACCCCAGCGCAGGCGACAGACTCGGCCTTTTCGTGGCCAAGGCTCCCTATCAACCCCCTATCGTGGGGCCAAGCAGGGTAGAGGGGCGTCCTTCGCAGGTGCCCGCACTGCTTTTCAATGCTGGGGATTTGTGGGAGGTCCCTGGGTATATGAAGGGCCGGGAGGAGCCTGTTTTTGCATGTCTGCAGTGAACAGCGCCACCTGGCAGAGGATTACCCACGTGTAAGTATTACTGATGGAGCAGGACGTACTGTATGCGTATAATATCAATTCTACAGGTGAGTATTTCACAGAATTGTATTTTTGTCACATCTATTGGAGGTGTTGGATATTGAACCGCCTCAGGCGCCTCCTCTCAAGAAGGGGGAATTTTTTGGGGTCCGCAAGCCCCGTCTAGAATTCCCTACCCAGGGTCACTTTGATGCGCTGATCCTTAGAGAATGGGAGAGGCCCAGTCGGCTTCCTGGTGCTCCTCAGGGATGGGATAAGAAGTATCCTTTCCCGGTGGAGGCGGTTAAGCGCTGGTCTTCTCCTCCCGAGGTCGACGCGCCTGTTTTAGGTTTTACCAACTCTTCTGCGCTGAACACCCCTGACGCCACTTCCCTTAAGGATGGCGAGGATTAGCGCCTTGATCAGATGGCGTGCCACGCATTTGCCAACGTGGGCTCGGCCCTGCGGCCTGTTTGTGCATATGCCCTGGTGTCGCTTGCTACCAGGTCTCTTATCAGGGACTGGCTGAATGACGCTCAGTTTGATCCAGCTAGCGCTGAGTTCGCTACTCTTAAGATATGTGAATTGTTAATGTATTTTGTCTTGGCTGCTATGGAAGATTCTATTGTCGTGTGTAGTAGGACTTCTGCCTTATTGGTGGCTATGCGCAGATCGGTCTGGCTCCGCCAGTGGACGGCGGACTTTGGGGCCAAGAAGTCGCTCACAGCTCTTCCCTTCTTGGGTACGCGGCTGTTTGGAGATAAATTGGATGCTGTTGCTAAAGGAGGTAAGTTACCTCAGTGGAAGAAACAGCGCCGTCCCATTCAGGGGGCTGGCTCGTTCACTCCTTCCTTTCGAGGGGCCAGAGCGGCTAGGGGTTTGGCGTTCTCGGGTGTCAGGGGCTCGTCCTGGAACAGGGGCAGAGGTCGGGCACGTCCCGCGGCTGCCTGGGGTTCCAAGCCCAAGCCTGCCGTTAAACAGGCTCAGCAATGAAGGGGCGCCCTCACCCACAAGGGTGGGAGGACGGCTGCGGCTCTTCTTCCAGGTCTGGGCCCGGGAGGTCACAGACAATTGGATATTGGAAGTAGTCTCCTCCGGGTACAAACTGTAGTTTGAGTACTGGCTGCCTCCAAGATTCCTAAGGTCTCGGGTGCCCTCGGACCCTCAGGCTGCACAGGGGCTCCTGTTAGCAGTGAAAAACCTTGTGGACATGGGGGTTATATGCCCGGTGCCTCTTTCGGAGAGAGGCAGGGGTTACTACTCCAACCTTTTCATGGTTCCCAAAAAGGAGGGTTCGGTGAGACCCATTCTAGATCTCAAGGTTCTCAACAGGTTTATCAGAGCCAAAAAAGTTCCGCATGGAGACTCTGCGCTCGGCTATCAATTCCCTTCGCCAAGGGGATTTTATGACATCCATAGACATCAAGGATGCGTATCTGCATGTTCCGATTTTTCTGGCACATCAGAGATTCCTCCGGTTTGCGGTGGAGGATCAACATTTTCAGTTTGTAGCCCTTCCCTTCGGACTGACCTCGGCGCCGAGGGTCTTCACCAAGGTCTTGGCGGGAATAATGGCTCTGCTCAGAGCTCAGGGCATTCGCATTGTGCCTTATCTGGACGACCTGTTGATCTCAGCTTCTTCCCTCTGTCAGGCGGAGCTGGACACCCACCAGGTGGTGTCGACCCTGGAGAGGTTCGGGTGGGTGATCAACCGCCCCAAGTCTTCTCTCTCTCTGTCTCGTGTGATTTCATTTCTGGGCATGAATCTGGATACCATTCAGGCCAGAGTGTTTCTGCCCCAGACCAAGGTGCCGGGGATTCAGGGTCTGATCCGCCTTCTTCTGGCCAATCCTTGTCCCTCTATCCGACAGGGGATGAAACTGGTGGGCTTGATGGTATCCTCCTTCGAGGCGGTACCATTTGCACAGTTTCACATGAGATCTCTTCAACTTCACCTATTGATGCAGTCATTGGATCAACCTTTCAGGATGTCTCCCAGGGTTCGGCAGTCCCTTCCGGGATGGCTGGAATCGAACAACCTGTTGAAGGGCAGATCCTTTCTGGTCCCTTTGTTGGGAGACTGTTACCACGGATGCCAGCCTGTCGGGCTGGGGAGGTTATTGGAAAAGTCATCGGTTCAGCGGGGTGTGGGGTCCTCAGGAGGCTCACACCCCCATCAATGTCTTGGAGCTCAGAGCCATCCGTCTGGTTCTGGCTCGGCTGACCTCACATTTACAGGGTCTACCGCTTTCAAGTTTGTTCAGACAACGACGACGGTAGCTTACATCAATCACCAAGGAGGGACTCGCAGCAGGAGTGCCCTCGGGGAATTCTCTCTGATCCTGCACTGGGCGGAGAGCAATGTTCCTTGCATTTCGGCAGTCTACATTCTGGGAGTGGAGAACACGGAGGCGGATTCCCTGTCCAGGGGATCCTCTCGCCAAGGAGAGTGGTCTCTCAACCCCAAGGTTTTTCTGGATCTTTGCCGCAAGTGGGGGACTCCGGAGGTGGATCTCGAGGCACAATCACAAACTTCCGGCCTTTGTGTCTTTTTCTCAGGATCCTCTATCTCTGTCAGTGGATGCCTTGTCCCTTGCTTGGAATGATCTGGGTTTTCTGTACCTGTTTCCGCCCGTCTCCATGCTGGGAAAGGTAGTTCGCAAACTGGTTCTAGAAGGGGCACCAGCGATTCTGGTGGCTCCAAGGTGGCCAAGAAGGGTTTGGTACGGAGACGACGTAAGGCTGGCCGTAGATCAGTACCGGCTTCCCTTGTTGCCGGATCTGCTATCTCAGGGTCAACTACTTTACCCCAATTTACAAACGCTGGCTTTGACGGCTTGGCTGCTGAAACCTTCATTTTGAAAGAGGAAGGTTTGTCTGCGGCTGTTGTTCAGACCTTGATTAGGGCTAGGAAGCGGTCCTCTTCTGGCATTTACTATAGGACTTGGAGGTCCTATATTGATTGGTGTGAGGCTAGGGCCTTGCAGGGTGTTTTTCGATTCCCAGGATTTTGGAGTTTCTTCAGCATAATCTGGATCTTGGGTTCCAGCTTAGTACTTTGAAAGGACAGGTTTCTGCTCTGTCTGTTTTCTTCCAGAGGTTTTTTGCCTTACACCCGCTGGTTAAGACCTTTTTCCAAGGGGTCGTGCATGTGCGGCCCCCTCGGAAGGCTGTGGTTCCTGTTTGAGATTTGAATTTGGTTCTTTCGGCTCTCCAGGGTCCTCCTTTTGAGCCGCTACAAGATATTGCTCTTTCGGTTCTCACTCAGAAGGTTGTTTTCTTGGTGGCTATTATCTCTGTTCGGCGTGTCTCTGAGTTGGCGGCTCTGTTGATTCAGGCCCCTTACTTTGAGAGACACCAGGATAAGGTCGTTTTTCGTTTTAAGCCGGATTTCCTTCCTAAGGTGGTGTCTGCTTTCCACCTCAATCTGGATATTGTTCTCCCTTCCTTGTGTCCTAAGCCTAACAATGACAAGGAGAGGGTTCTGCACAATTTGGATGTTGTTCGCTGTGTGAAGTACTATCCGCAAGACGGACACTTCTTTCGTGGTGCCCTGCGGGCCCAGGAAAGGGTTGGCGCCTGCTAAGTCTACGATTAGCAAATGGATTTGTCAGGCCATTGTTGGGGCCTATTCTGCTAAGAGGAGGACTCCCCCTTTTAGGGTCACTGCGCACTCTACTCGTGCTGTTGGTGCATCCTGGGCTTTTCAGCACCAAGCTTCTGTTGAACAAGTTTGTAAGGCTGCTACTTGGTCTTCCGTTCATACTTTTTCCAAGTTTTACAAGGTTGATGTGCGGGCTTCAGCGGATGCTGTTTTTGGCCGCAAGGTTCTGCAAGCTGCAGTGGTTTGAGTTGGTGCATTCTTTACTGTTTCTGGTTCCCACCCATGACGAGCACTGCTATTGGATGTCCCATATGTCATGAAGATCGAAGTGGAGTGTATGGCACACTTAGAATAATACCGTTTTGTGAGGCCCTGACTTGACGCGTTCCGCATCACGGTTTGGCACGCTCCGCCTCACCATCAGCTCTGGCCCGCCCTTCGAGGATCGTTTGGCGCCATTCTTGCTCGCGCAAGGGGTCATGACGAGTCTGGTTCCAAGCACTGGACCTCGGATGATATTGACAGACTGCTGGCTCAGATATTTGAAGTTTTGTCCATCTCTCCCCCTGTTGCGGCTCCCAGGCAAAGGAGTGAGCTTTTTCATACTGCTAAGGCTCGTCTTGAATTTCCCGAGCAAACCCATTTCAATAGCCTCGTGCTTAAAGAATGGGAACATCCCAGCAGACTGAGTGTGGATAGAAAGTATCCCTTCCCGGCTGACTTGGTTAAGTGCTGGTCATCGCCCCCCGAGGTTGATGCTCCTATTCTAGGGTTGTCTAACACCTCTATTATGCACTCCCCTGACACTACTACGCTACGGGACTCTGAGGACCGGCGTCTCGATCAATTGGCATGCCATGCCTTTGCATTTGGGGGAGCGACCTTGCGCCCGGTTTGCGCCTTAGCCATTACGGCAGTAGTGCTTAGGGCCATGGTCAGGAATGCACTCGATGGCACAGATTAGTTGCCCTCTGATACTGTCAATACTCTGTCTAACTGTGATGTGTTTATAAACTATATCCTGTCTGCATCGGTCGATGCTATAAGGATGTGTGCCAGATCTTCTGCCTTGGCGGTAGCTATACGCCGCGCGGTTTGGTTGCGACAGTGGGCTGCTGACAATGCCGCTAAGAAAGCCCTTACTGGGCTTCCATTTAAGGGGCTGCGCCTGTTTGGAGACCGTCTAGACCTCTTCGCCAAAGGAGGCAAGTTGCCCCAGTGCAGGCGACAGATTCGGCCTTTTCGAGGCCAGGGCACCCTTTCAATCCCCTGCCGCGGGGCTAAACGGGGAAAAGGGGTGTCCTTTGCGGGCCCCGTGCAGATTCCTGGCACAGGAATAGAGGACGCCGTCCCGGTTCCTCCTCGGGGCCCAAGCCCAAAGCCCCTCCCAAGACCTCTCAGGCATGAGGGGGCGCCCTCGCCCGTCAGGCTGGGGGCACGTCTGCAGCACTTCGAGCATGTCTGGAGGCGCCACGTCTCAGACCGGTGGATTCAGGAGGTAGTGTCCTCCGGCTACAAGATAGAATTTGCTGTACGGCCCCCCACCAGATTCATTGGGTCCCGAATCCCTCAGGACCCTGCCTCAGCTCAGGTCCTGTTGCTGGCCGTGCAGGTTCTCCTGGATCTAGGGGTCATTTGCAAGGTCCCCTTTGGAGACAGGGGCACGGGGTTCTACTCCAACCTTTTCACAGTACCCAAGAAGGATGGGTCAGTCAGGCCCATTCTGGTCAAGAACAGGCATTTTCGCATGGAAACTCTGCACTCGGCCATTGGCTCCCTGCGCCCAGGGGACTTTATGACGTCAGTAGACATCAAGGATGCTTACCTTCACGTCCCGGTGTTTCCAGGACCCCGAAGGTTTCTCAGATTTGCACTGAAGGATCAGCATTACCAATTTGTGGCCTTGCCCTTCGGCCTCACGTCGGCTCCCAGGGTGTTCACCAAGGTGCTGGCAGGGGTGATGTCCCTGATAAGGCTAAGGGGCATAGGCGTGCTGCCCTACCTGGACGACATCCTCATCACCTCTCGGTCTCTGCGGCAGGCAGAGTTGGACACTCACCCTGGAGTTCTTCGGCTGGGTGATCAATTACCCCAAGTCCTCTCTGTTCCCCTCCTCGGTGACTCCGTTCCTGGGAATGATTCTGGATGCGGTTCAGTCACGGATATTCCTTCCTCAACAGAATGTGGAAGCTCTGACTGCGCAGGGAATGCAGCTGGTGGGCCTGATGGTGGCGAGCTTTGAGGCGGTGCCCTTCGCTCCGTTCCATTTGAGACCTCTGCAGCTTCACCTTCTGTCGGTATGGGACAAGAACCCAGCGTCCTTGGACGGGGTCTGTGTGCTTCCCCCCTCGGTCAGACGGTCCCTTGCGTGGTGGCTGGACCTCGGGAACCTGATAGGGGGCAGGTCCTTTCTGGCCCCTTCCTGGGAGACGGTCACAACGGATGCCAGTCTGTCAGGTTGGGGGGGATTCTGGAAGTTCCTGCGCTTCCAGGGGACGTGGGGTCCTCAGGAGGCCCATTTACCCATCAACATTCTGGAATTGCGGGCAGTCCGGTTGGTACTGGAGCTGTTGACCCAACACCTGAGGGGTTTGTCGGTCCAGGTACGCTCAGACAACAGGACGGCGGTTGCCTACATCAACCATCAGGAAGGGACCCGGAGCAAGGGTGCCCTCCGGGAGGTGTCTCAGATTCTGACATGGGTGGAGGCCAAGGTACAATGCATTTCGGCTGTTTACATTCCGGGGGCGGAGAATCTGCTTGCAGATGCTCTGAGCAGGGGGACGTCCCGTCAGGGAAAGTGGTCCCTCTGCAACAGGGTATTCCAGTCCCTGTGTCACCGCTGGGGTCTACCGGATGTGGACCTGTTTACGTCCTGTCACAACCACAAGCTCCCGGCCTTCGTGTCCCTGTCTCAGGACCCTCTGACCTTGGCCACGGATGCCCTGTCCACGTCATGGAAAGAGTTTCGGCTCCTGTATGTATTTTCACCATTCTTCTGCGCAAGATTGCTCTGGTGCCTGTGATTCTATGGCGTACCTACATTGACTGGTGTGAGTCTAGGTCTCTTCCCTGTAGGGAGTTCTCTGTCCCCAGGGTTCTGGAGTTCTTACAGCATGGTTTGGAGTTGGGTCTAAAACTCATTACTCTGAAGGGTCAGGTTTCTGCCCTGTCTGTCTTCTTTCAGAAGACCTTTGCTCAACATCATTTGGTTAAGACCTTCTTTCAGGGGGTCACTCATGCGTGTCCCCCTCGTAAACCTGTGGTCCCCGTTTGGGATTTAAACTTGGTTTTATCTGCCTTGCAGGGTGCTCCCTTTGAGCCTATTCAAGATGCTGCTCTGGCTGTTCTTACTCTCAAGGTTGTCTTTTTGGTGGCCATAACTTTGGTTAGGCGTGTGTCTGAGCTGGCTGCGCTATCCATTCAGTCTCCCTAGTATGAGAGACACCAGGACAAGGTGGTGTTCCGCTTCAAGCCGGATTTTCTGCCTAAGGTTGTGTCTGCTTTTCATTTGAATCAGGACATTGTTCTTCCTTCCTTGTGTCCCAATCCTAGTAATGACAAGGAAAGGGTTCTGCATTCCTTGGATGTGGTCAGGTGTTTGAAGTATTACCTGGTTGTCACTGCGGCTTTCAGGAAGACTGATGCTCCTGCCAAGTCTACTATCAGCAAGTGGATCCGTCAGGCTGTGGTTCAAGCCTATTCTGCTAAGGGGAGGAGTCCTCCTTTCCATCTTACTGCTCATTCTACTCGTGCTATTGGGGCCTCCTTGGCCTTCCAGCACCAGGCTTCTGTGGAACAAATTTGCAAGGCCGCTACTTGGTCTTCTGTCCACACCTTTTCAAAGTTTTACAAGGTTGATGTTCGGGCCTCAGCTGATGCTGCGTTGGCCCGCAAGGTTTTGCAGGCGGTAGTAGTTTAAGCTACGTGCCTTTTTTGTTGGGGATCCCACCCTACTTTTATGGACACTGCTATTGGATGTCCCAAGTGTAAGTATTATATCTGGAGCAGGACGTACTGTATACTTAGAATAATACAATTCTGTGAAATACTCACCTGTAGAATTGGTATTATACATATACAGTACGTCCTGCTCCACCCCACCCTGGTTTTTGCATTATTCTGGATCCCCTGTATGGTGATTGTTGTTTTGGTTATCATTACCAGTTGTTTTGGTGGTTGGTTTCTCCCGGCTTCTGGTTCACTGCTTTTCAATGCTGGGGATTTGTGGGAGGTCCCTGGGTATATGAAGGGCCGGGAGGAGCCTGTTTTTTGCATGTCTGCAGTGCACAGCGCCCTCTGGCGGAGGATAACCCAAGTGTAAGTATTATATCTGGAGCAGGACGTACTGTATACGTATAATACCAATTCTACAGGTGAGTATTTCACAGAATTGTATTTTTCCGTTGCCACCCACTCTTATTGCACCCACTTGACTTTATAAACTCCAACTCTTACATAGTTAGTTGATCCTGTTTGATTAGGACATAATCTCTGTTGTCACTGCAACGCTTTGTGGTGGACGCATGTCCAATGGCATATCTTGTGTCTATTTTTATTCTTTTTATGCACGTGAACCATTTTAAATGGCAATCACATGTATAGAAGTGACAGGTAGATAGCTGCAGGGGACATCGTTATAGAGCATCTTGCTCACATTTCATATATCAAGATGCCTGGTGGAAATAATAAGTCTTAATATCCAGTCGAGAGCAGTTCCTGGCTCTCTGCATGACTCTTCTGCAGCTGAAAAATTTGCCTCTGAATCAACAATTGTAACTCTAACCGGCATATGAGCGCGGAGACATGTGAATGTCACTAGCAGTCGGGTGGGTGTGATAACGGTGCAGAGTTGAACAGAATAAGTATAATTTTGTGTTCTCCACACTGTGCTCTGTTTGTGGTAATTTTTTTATGAAGTGGAGCTGTGTGAGGTGAACAGACAGGAGCCTTCCAGGCTGCTAATGAGGTAGTTTGGCTGCTACAGGCTTTAATAACCACTAGAGTGAAGGATGCCAGCGGGTACATATTACACACGCTCTGTTGATAACCATTCTGTGTATTGGCCCCTGCCATCTTTTAAGATCAGGATGTAGCAACTTGAATATCCTTTGACCAGAACAGACAATAGTTCCAAGGTAACTTTACCACACCACTGCATTTGGAACAGATTGTGAGGCTGGAAATAGAAAAAGGCAGTGCAACCGCTCATGCCACATAAAGTGCACCAATACTCGGAATGGAAGTTTATGGGGTCACCTTCCATCTCCAGCCCTGTGCCCCAAAACAGCCTGTATTCTTAGTATACAGTACGTCCTGCTCCAAATCTAATACTTACACGTGGGATATACTCCGCCAGATGGCGCTGGACTGCAGACACATCGAAAATAGGCTCCTCCCGGCCCCTCAAATACCCGGGGACCTCCCACAAATCCCCAGAATTTCCCTGCAGTCTGGCTGCGAAGGACGAGAAATGGCTCTCTACTCGCAGGTGAGCGGGGATATTAGCCTGCGGCCCTGTAGGACTATTCCCACCCGTTCCACTAGTAATATGGCTCCCAGCCTTGGCTGCTCTGGTCGGGTGAAGGTAGGCAGCACCGCTGTTAGGTGCTTAGGAGCGCTGCTCCACCACAAACACCCACCAAAGGGTAGGCGGTTCAGGCTTATGGAGAGCCTCTATGGGATGCCCCTCCCGCACTAGTGCCCCTTGCCCCTGCCCATCGGTGGACCCTGTTTAAGTGGCCGCTGTCCTCCCTCATTCTCCTTGTAGCCTTTGGGGGAAAAGAGGGGGGGGGGGTGTAAATGTGTATGCTATGCATTCTGTGTTTTACACTCACTTTTTTTTCTGTTTAGTCTTGCGCTGACTTGGTTCCGCGCTTGGCGGCGGCATTTCCTCAGGCGTTGGTGCGCCGTCATTGGCTGCTTGCACGTTCTGGCTTCACGCTCTTCGGGGGGGGGGGGGGCGTCTATGGCGCTCGCCGCGTCATCGCTGATACCGGCCAGCCCCTCGAGGTATACTGACGCCATCTTTAACCTGCTTGGTTGGTCCATGCGCGACGGGCCCCTACCCACCGCGGTTCGTAAATGCCCTCGCGGGCGGCTTTGTATCTTTCTCTTTTGTTACTGTGTGCTTACAGGTCTTGTCTGCTTATGTCTTTCAGGTGGGGCGAACCCTTTTGGCTTCTCCCGGCCCTGTATTAGTATATAACTTGTAGGCCTTGTTAATACTCCCACTTCCCTAGCGGGTTATTGGGGCATCCGGGGCTGCTATATAGCGTTATTCCCTATAAGCGTATATCGCCGCTATAATCACCATATGGAGGCATCCCAGGATAATGTGACTGGGGTCCCTTCGGGACAAGACTGGCTGTGTGTAGCGTGTGGGCAGCCTCATGCTGATGCTGATAAGGATCGGGTCTGTGTACCTTGTGCTGAGCAGGTGCTTGCATTGCAATCTGGCCTGCCAGTGGCTGCACCTCGTTTCACTTCGCCTACTCCCCCAAGCTTAAACCTCACTCCTACTGAGTTGCATACTAGTGGGGATTCTCAGCCTGATGTGTCTTCTAGACTGGCTACTGTTGAGCGTGTAAGGCCCCTGCTAAGAAGCGGCACTTGACGCCTGTTACTGTTTTCCCTATGGGAACTGAGGAGTTTTGGAACCTGTGTGGCTATACCCCATCTGATGAAGGGGAGCTCTTTTCTATTTCAGGCTCATCTGATGAGAGACCAAGGGGTCATGACGATTCTGGCTCTGACCCCTGGGCCCCGGATGACACTGACAGATTATTGACTCAGATTTTTGAGGTTCTGTCCATCTCTCCCCCCCCCCTGTTGCGGCTCCCAGGCAAAGATTGGAGCTTTCCCATACAGCAAAATCACGTTTGGAATTTCCTGAGCAGGCACATTTCCATAACCTTGTGCTCAAGGAATGGGAGCGCCCCAGTAAACTTCCCGGGGGTTCCAAAAAGTTGGGATAGGAAGTATCCCTTCCCTGCTGAGGTGGTTAAATGTTGGTCATCCCCCCCCCCCCCCCCGAGGTAGATGCCCCAGTCCTAGGGTTATCTAACACCTCTGTCATGCATTCCCCTGACTCCACTACCCTGCGGGATGCTGAGGACCGGTGCATTGACCAGCTGGCATCCCACGCCTTTGCATGTTCGGGGACGGCGCTGCGCCCGGTCTGTGCCTCTGCCATTACTGCTGTGGCCACTAGAACCCTTATCAGAAATATGCTTGATAGTGCCCCTGATGATTTGCCTTGTGAGGTGTTTAATGCACTCTCCAGTTGTATTGTATTCTTGGTGTGCCACACACCCCGCTTCACCTTTAATATTCTTCACGATTGGGTTACCCACCGCCAGGTGACGCTGTGCAGAGAGGAAGTCTTGTAACAAGCCCCCTTCCGGCCTATATATACCTGGTACCTCCCATTTATCACCAGTGTTTTTCTCTCTGCATGACGACAAGACAGAAGATTGAAGTCTCCTGCTTACAGGTAGCCGGGGTCTTACCCCGGCACCCCCTTTTGGTCTATTTCTGCCCGGTTTTTGATTGTTTGTACCTTTATGGTGGAATGGAAGCCTCCCAGCCTAGGCTGCTCACTGGGCAATTGGTAGACGGCACTATAGGTGCCTAGGAGCTTATCTCCTCCGCTCGACCCCCTCTTTTGGGGGCAATGCGGCTATCCGGCATGGAGATCCGGAAGTGGGATGCCCCTGTCCCGAGGGTCCCCTTAGCCCCTTACTCTCCCGTTGCGGTCCCTTCTCCCTTCACTATGGGGGAGGGGTAGAGGGATGTGTATTGTGTGTATGGTTTACTGTATGTTCATGTGTTTTGCTTATTTCAATGTTGTCAGGCTGCACCGCAAGTGAGTGTGCATATGGCCTGACTTTGATTCCTCCTTATATGGCAGTCTCTGTTTTGCGGGCTGCTGCTGCTGGCCTGTAGGGCCAGAGCTTTGGGTCAGCTTTAGGGGTGACCGGGGCGGGCTGTACGGTGTCAGGCTTGCTTATGGCTGCCTGCGCTTTTCTCACTTTATCCAGCTCCCCTCCCCCCTCCGCTTATCTCCTTTGTTTTAATCGGCCACTCCCGCCTTCGCTGACATATGCTGCCTGTCTTCCACCACCTCTTTGGTCGGGTGCTGGGCTTTTGTAAGCCTTACTGGGGCAGGTAAGCGGCCTCACCTGGCGTGGGGCCGTCTATTTTTTTATGGTGTTTGACTGTTTATTTAAAAAGTAATATATTTAATGGAAAAATACTTTTATTTAAAAAAAAAAAAAGAAAAATATATAAGGAGGAAAATCAGAGGCCAGTTTTCTTGCCTCTTCAAAGCACTTGGTGCTGTGTATGTATGTTATATTGCATGTTGCCATTGGTTTCTGGGGGTCTTACTGTTGGTTTGTTTCTTCCCCACAGTTCCTGGGATTCCCTGGCTATTCCTTTCTTTTTCTCCAAATTGGGACATATATATATATATATATATATATATATATATATATATATATATATATATATATATATATTTATTTAAGGGGATCTTTATTATAAATTAAATTCTCCCTCCCGGGACATTAACATAAAGGGCTTATGCCTTAAACCCAAAATTTTTGCGAATACCATAAATCACCATATGGAGGCTTCAGATATTACCGGAAATGGTTCTTCTGGGCCATCTAGGGTGTGTGGAGGCTGTGGGACTCCGCTCCCAGCTGATGATGTTTTTGTATGCATTCCTTGTGCAAAGCAGAGTATTGCGCGTCAGTCCGTTGCTCCGGCTGCTGGCCCTTCGCAACTTCCATCAACCCCGTACCCCTCCCTCCCTGTTCCGGACCCCGCGTGACATTGTCAAGAGTGGGGATTCGCAATCCGAGGTGGCGGCACGGTTGGCCAACCTCGAGAAAATAGTTTCCGTTAAAGCAGGGTTAAAGGCCACTGCGAAACGGAAGCACCTGACTCCTGTACCTCCGGCTTCACAGGATGAAGTATGTGAGCCTGTGGATTGGTCCGATTGCTCCCTGGACGAGGAGGGAGAATTTTTGGTGGAGTCAGATGAGCCTGCAGATCAGCTTGAGGTTGATGCTATTGGCGATTTGTCTGCGGGGGGTTCTCGTGACACCCCCTCCATTCTGGCTCAAATGTTTGAAATTTTGAATTTAGATCCACCTGAGGCCGTCACCCTGCCTAAGGGTCAGTTGTTTAATGTCCCTCAGCCGCCTTTGGTTTTTCCCAGACAACACCACTTTGAGAAAATTCTGCTCAAGGAATGGGAACATCCCACGCGGTTAACTGGAATTCCTTCCAGTTGGGAGAAACGTTATCCCTTTCCGCCAGAATTGGTGAAGCTTTGGTCGGTTTCTCCTGACGTCGATACCCCTGTACTAGGGCTCTCCAGCACGGCTATGGTGCAGTCTGCTGAGACTACTGCCCTTAAGGATGGTGAGGATCGTCGGATTGACCAGTACGCTCGCCATGGTTTTAGTTACGCCGGGTCAGCGATGCGCCCGGTGTGTGCTTCAGCGCTTCTTCTATTGGCGGTTAGATCTGTAATTCAGGGTCTGTGTGTGGATCTTGATCCCACTTGCAAGGAGCTTATTGCTCTCAGGCAGAGTCTTTTGTTTCCTATGTTCTGTCCGCTCAGGACGATGCGCTGGCTATGAGTAGCAAGACAGCTGCAATGCTGGTGGCTATTCGTCGGGCAGTATGGCTGCGCCGGTGGTCGGCGGACGCAGCTTCTAAAAAGGTGCTCACAGCTCTCCCCTTTTTGGGGTTGCGGCTGTTTGGTGATAAAATTGATTCAGTTGCCAAAGGTGGTAAGATGCCGCAACGTAAGAAGCCTCGTCGTCCCTTTCGGGGGGCAAGTTCTGGTAGACCTTCCTTTCGGGGATTCAGAGCGGGTAGGGGGGCTTCCTTTCCCGCTACCAGAGGTGCAGGTTGGACTCGGGGGAGGGGCCGTGGCCGTCCCACTCAGTCCTGGGGCACCAAGCCCAAACCTGATAAGCCCGCTCAGCAATGAGGGGCTGCCCTCACCCGTGCGGGTGGGGGGACGATTGCGACACTTCTTCCAGGTTTGGAACCAGAATGTTCCGGACAGATGGATCCGGGAGATAGTGTCGTCCGGTTGCAAACTGGAATTCAAGTCTCGCCCTCCTTCACGGTTCTTTCGGTCTCGGGTGCCCATCGATCCTTTGGCCGCACAGGGGCTTCTGGCGTCGGTAAAGAATCTGTTAGAGATGGCAGTCATCCGGCCGGTACCGCGCTTAGAGATGGGCCTCGGTTTCTACTCCAATCTTTTCGCAGTCCCCAAGAAGGACGGGTCTGTTCGTCCCGTTCTGGACCTGAAATTACTCAACAAGTTCATCCGTTTTCGGAAGTTTCGCATGGAAACTTTGCGTACGGCCGTCGGTTCCCTTCGGCAGGGGGACTTCATGACGTCCATAGACATCAAGGATGCTTATCTTCATGTTCCCATCTGCCACGCTCATCAACGTTTTCTTCGATTCGTGATGGAAGATCAGCATTTTCAATTCGTGGCACTTCCGTTTGGCCTTACCTCGGCTCGAAGAGTGTTTACCAAGGTGCTGGCAGGGGTGATGGCCATTTTCAGATCTCAGGGCATTCGTGTCGTACCTTATTTGGACGACCTTCTCATCATGGCTCCGTCACTCGATCAATCGGAGACAGACACCAGGATGGTGGTCTCCACGCTGGAAAGCTTTGGTTGGGTGATGAACTTCTCCAAGTCCTCCCTCGCTCCGGCCAGGGTGGTGTCCTTTCTGGGGATGCAGTTGGACTCTCATCAACACGAGTGTTTCTCCCCCAGTACAAAATTCATCTGATTCAGGAGTTGGCTCGGGTCCTACTTTCCAATCCTCGGCCGTCCATCCGTCTGGGGATGAGGCTGGTAGGGTTGATGGTTGCCTCCTTCGAGGCAGTTCCTTTTGCTCAATTTCACACAAGGACGCTTCAGCTTTATCTGTTGGCGTCTTGGGACCGGCAGCCTCGGTCGCTGGATCAGCCCTTCCAGTTGTCTTCCCGGGTCCGGCAGTTCCTCCAGTGGTGGTTGGTCTCGACCAATCTCGTGAAGGGCAGGTCTTTCCTGACCCCTCTTTGGGAAATTGTCACCACGGACGCCAGTCTGTCGGGATGGGGCGGATTCTGGAAGGAGCTGCAGTTCCAGGGGCAGTGGGGGCCTCAAGAGGCCCACTTACCCATCAATGTTCTGGAACTGAGAGCCATCCTTCGGGTTCTTGCTCTCCTGACTCAACACGTTCTGGGCCTTCCGGTCCAGGTGCGTTCAGACAATCGAACAGCGGTTGCTTACATCAATCATCAGGGAGGGACTCGCAGTCTGAGTGCTCTGAGAGGTGTCCCTGATCCTGACCTGGGCAGAGGCCCATGTTCCTTGTCTCTCGGCGGTATACATTCCAGGAGTGGAGAACCAGGAAGCGGACCGGTTGAGCAGGGGCTCTCCCCGTCTGGGAGAATGGGCTCTCCATCCTCAGGTTTTTCGTTCACTGTGTCTTCGATGGGGGACACCGGAGGTGGACCTGTTTGCCTCTCGTCACAATCACAGGCTCCCGAACTTCGTGTCGCTCTCCCAGGATCCTCTGGCTCTGGCAGTGGACGCCATGTCCCTGAGTTGGGGGGATCTGGGATTTCTATACCTGTTTCCTCCGATACCCATGCTGGGCAGGGTGGTTCGGAAGTTGGCTCTGGAAAGGGTGTCCGCCGTTCTCGTGGCCCCAAGGTGGCCAAGGCGAGTGTGGTTCGCAGACATCGTTCGGCTGGCAGTGGACCAGTTCGTTCTGCCTCTTCGGCCCGATCTGCTCACTCAGGGTCGGTTGTGTTACCCCAATTTACCAGCGCTGGGTTTGACGGCCTGGCTGCTGAAACCTACATCTTGAAGGAGGAGGGTATTTCTGACTCTGTCGTTAAGACTTTGATCAGTGCCTGGAAGAGGTCTTCTTCTATCATCTATTATAGGACTTGGAAGGCCTATATCGCTTGGTGTGAGATTAGATCCTTTCCTTCTCGGTCTCCAGGATTCTGGAGTTTTTACAATCTGGGCTTTACTCTGGTCTTCAGCTAAGTACTTTGAAAGGGCAAGTTTCTGCCTTATCTATCTTTTTTCAGAAGCGTTTTGCGCTTCATTCTTTAGTTAAAACTTTTTTCCAGGGGGTTACGCATGTGCGGCCTCCCAGGAAACCATTACTCCTGGTTTGGGATTTGAATTTGGTTCTTTCTGCTCTACAGGCTCCTCCTTTTGAGCCTCTGCAAGATATTGCTTTGTCTACCCTGACTCAGAAGATCTTCTTGGTAGCTATCACTTCGGTCCGGCGTGTCTCAGAGTTGGCGGCCTTGTCTATCCAGGCGCCCTTCTTTGAGAGGCATCAGGATAAAGTGGTCTTTCGGTTCAAGCCAGACTTTCTTCCTAAGGTTGTTTCTGCTTTTCATTTGAATCAGGATATTGTTCTTCCCTCCTTGTGTCCTAATCCTAAGAATGACAAAGAGAGGGTTTTGCATTGTTTGGATGTAGTACGCTGTGTTAAGTACTACTTGATTATCACGTTTCCTTTTCGTAAGACGGATGCCTTTTTTGTATTGCCCTGTGGGCCTAAGAAGGGTTTGGCACCAGCCAAATCTGCCATTAGCAAATGGATACAAATGGATACGTCAGGCCGTTACTGCGGCCTTTTCTGCTAAGGGGAAAGTTCCCCATTTTCGTATCACTGCTCATTCTACTCGCGCCGTTGGAGCGTCTTGGGCTTTTCAGCACCAAGCTTCTGTTGAACAAGTTTGTAAGGCCGCCACTTGGTCTTCTATTCATACTTTTTCTAAGTTTTACAAAGTTGATGTGCGAGCCTCAGCGGATGCTGTTTTTGGCCGCAAAGTTCTGCAGACTGCAGTCATTTAAGTTATGCTTCACCTGGCCTTGAGATGCCCATCCCTTGTGGACACTGCTTTTGGATGTCCCAATCGTGAAGAATATTAATATGGAATATTAGGTGAAGTGGGGTGTGTGGCACACCAAGAATAATACCATTTTGTGAGTACTCACCTGAAAAATGAATATTGTTGGTGTGCCACACACCCCGCTTCACTCCCACCCTTTTCGGTATTCCGAATCCTTTATATGGTGAAGCTTTTATTTATATTGATTTATTTTGAGGTTACCGTTAATTTACTGGTACCTTGTCTTTCTGCTTTTTAATACACTGGTGATAAATGGGAGGTACCAGGTATATATAGGCCGGAAGGGGGCTCGTTACAAGACTTCCTCTCTGCACAGCGTCACCTGGCGGTTGGTAACCCAATCGTGAAGAATATTAAAGGTGAAGCGGGGTGTGTGGCACACCAACAATATCCATTTTTCAGGTGAGTACTCACAAAATGGTATTTTTTGTAAAATTTGTCCTCTCAGCATTGGATGACACCATCAGAATGTGTGCCAGAACTTCTGCCCTCGTGGTGGCTATACGCCGCTCGGTTTGGCTGCTCCAGTGGGCTGCTGACAACGCTGCCAAGAAGGCCCTCACTGGTTTTCCCTTTAAAGGACTGCGCCTGTTTGGGGACCGCCTGGACCTTTTTGCTAAGGGAGGCAGGTTACCCCAGCGCAGGCGGCAATCTCGGCCCTTTCGGGGTCAGGGTTCCTTCTCCTCCCCTTACCGTGGGGCCAGACAGGGAAGGGAGGTTTCCTTTCCTGGGGCCCGGGGAGATTTCTGGGGTAGGAGCAGAGGATGTGGACGTCCTGGCTCCTCCTGGGGTCCCAAAGCAAAATCCTCTCCCAAGCCCCCTCAGGCATGATGGGGCGCCCTCACCCATCCGGGTGGGGGGATGGCTGCAGCACTTCGCTCACGTCTGGAGGCTTCATGTCTCAGACCGGTGGATTCAGGAGGTAGTGTCCTCCGGTTACAAGTTGGAGTTTGCCTCCTGTCCCACTCCAAGATTCATCAGATCCCGGATTCCTCAGGACCCTGTGTCAGCTCAGGAGCTAGTGCAAGCAGTGCAAGGCCTCCTGGAGCTGGGGGTCATCTGCCAGGTCCCCTTAAAAGAAAAAGGTGAGGGCTTTTATTCCAACCTATTCACAGTACCCAAAAAGGATGGTTCAGTCAGGCCCATCCTGGATTTGAAGATCCTCAACAAGTTTGTCAGGGGCAGGCGCTTTCGCATGGAAACTCTGCGCTCTGCCATCAGTTCCCTGCGCCAAGGGGATTTCATGACTTCTGTGGACATCAAAGATGCTTACCTTCATATTCCTGTGTTCCCAGGTCATCAAAGGTTCCTCAGGTTCGCTCTGGAGGATCAACACTACCAGTTTGTGGCCTTGCCCTTGGGCCTCGCTTCAGCTCCCAGGGTTTTCATCAAGGTGCTGGCTGGCGTGATGTCTCTGCTCAGATGTCAGGGGGTCCGCGTGCTTCCCTACCTGGACGACATTCTCATCACTTCCCAGTCTCTACATCAGGCAGAGTTGGATACTCAAGTCCTCACTGTCCCCTTCCTTGGTAACTCCATTCCTGGGAATTAATCTGTATACAGTTCAGGCAAGGATCTTCCTTCCTCAACAGAAGGTGGACAGTCTGATTGCACAGGCTCAGTCCCTCCTAGCTTGTCCTCATCCCTCCATCAGGCAGGGGATGCAGCTGGTGGGCCTGATGGTGGCATGCTTCGAAGCGGTCTCTTATGCTCAGTTCCACTTGAGGCCTCTGCAACTTCACCTATTGTCAGTATGGGACAAGGACCCAGCGTCGCTGGACGGGGTCTGTGTGCTCTACCCTCGGGTCAGGAGGTCCCTCTTGTGGTGGATGGATTCGAGGAACCTGTTGGGGGCAGATCCTTTCTTACCCCTCCCTGGGAGACGATCACTACGGATGCCAGTCTGTCAGGTTGGGGGGGTTTCTGGAAGTCACTGTGACTCACTTGTGTTACTCACCTTCGGGGTCTGCCTGTTCAGGTGCGCTCGGACAACCAGACGGCAGTTGCCTACATCAACCATCAGGGAGGGACCAGGAGCAAGGGGGCCCTCCAGGAAGCGTGTCTGATCCTGACTTGGGCGGAGGCCAATGTCCCCTGCATATCAGCTGTGTACATCCCGGGGGTGGAAAATCACCTTCCGGACTATCTGAGCAGGGGGACCTCTCGCCAGGGAGAATGGCCCCTATGCAACAGGGTGTTTCAATCTCTGTGTCACCGTTGGGGCCAACCAGATGTGGATCTGTTTGCGTCCCCGCCACAATCACAAGCTCCCAGCTTTTGTCTCTCTGTCCCAGGATCCTCTGGCCTTGACCTCGGATGCTCTAGCAATGTCATGGCAGGACTTTCAGTTCCTGTATGTCTTCCCTCCAATCCCCCTGGGCAGGGTTCTGCGCAAAATTGCTCTGGAAGGGGTGCCAGCAATTCTGGTGGCCAAGAAGAGTGTGGTTCGCAGACGTGGTGCAGCTGGCAGTAGATCAGTACGCTCTGCCCTTGGTGCCAGATCTGCTCACTCAGGGCTCACTACGCCATCCCAATTTACAAACTCTGGCTTTGACAGCTTGGCTGCTGAAACCTCCATCTTGATGGAGAAGGGGCTGTCTTCCTCGGTTGTAGATACTTTGATTAAAGCTAGGAAGAAGTCTTCCTCTTCCATTTATTACAGGGTTTGGCTTGCCTACATTGACTGGTGTGAGTTTACGTCTCTTCCCTATCGTGTGTTCTCTATTCCCAGTTTTTTGGAGTTCCTGCAGCATGGTTTGGAGATTGGACTCCAGCTCAGTACTCTGAAGGGTCAGGATTCTGCCCTGGCTATTTTCTTCCAGAAGTCCTTTGCTCAGCACCCTCTGATCAAGACTTTTTTTCCAGGGGGTCACTCTTGTGTGCCCCCCATGTAAGCTTATGGTGCCTGTATCTACTTGGTTCTGTCAGCCTTGCAGGGTGCTCCCTTTGAACCTGTGCAGGATGCTGCCTTGGCCATTCTTACGGTCAAGGTTGTTTTTCTGGTGGCTATCACTTCTGTCAGGCGTGTGTCTGAATTGGCGGCGCTTTGCATTCAGCCTCCCTACTATGAGAGACACCAGGACAAGGTGGTGTTTCGTTTCAAACCTGACTTTCTGCCTAAGGTAGTGTCTGCCTTTCATTTGAATCAGAATATTGTTGTTCCTTCTTTGTGCCCTAATCCTAGCAATGCTAAGGAGAGGGTTTTGCACTCTTTGGATGTGGTTAGGTGTCTGAAGTACTATCTGGTGGCTACCTCACCTTTCAGGAAAACTGATGCTCTTTTTGTGGTCCCTTCTCATCCTAGGAAGGGTTTGGCTCCTGCCAAGTTTACTATCAGCAAGTGGATTCATCAGGCTGTGATTCAGGCCTACTCTGCCAAGGGGAAGAATCCTCCCTTCCGCCTTACTGCTCATTCCACTCGTGCTATTGGTGCCTCTTGGGCTTTTCAGCACCAGGCTTCTGTTGAACAAGTTTGCAAGGCCGCTACTTGGTCTTCTGTTCATACCTTTTCAAAGTTTTACAAGGTTGATGTTAGGGCCTCAGCTGATGCTGCTTTTGGCCGAAAGGTTCTGCAGGCGGCAGTGGTTTAAACTGTCTGCTGCTGATTTTTCTTGAGGATCCCACCCTACTTTATGGACACTGCTATTGGATGTCCCACGTGTAAGTATTAGATTTGGAACATAACGTACTGTATACTAAGAATAATACAATTCTGTGATTACTCACCTGTAGAATTAGTATTATGTGTGTACAGTACGTCCTGCTCCAACCCACCCTTGGTTTTGCATTATCTTGCATCCCCTGTATGGCGATTGTTATCATTGTTATAGTTGATAGTTTGGATTGTTTAATTCTCCTGGATTCTCATTAACTGCTTTTCAATGCTGGGGATTTGTGAAAGGTCCTCGGGTATTTGAGGGGCCGGGAGGAGCCTATTTTCGATTTCTCTGCAGTCCAGCGCCATCTGCTGGAGTATATCCCACGTGTAAGTATTAGATTTGGAGCAGGACGTACTGTATACTCATAATACCAATTTTACAGGTGAGTAATCACAGAATTGTATTGTTTCTTTTTATTCTTGGTATACAGTACGTCCTGTTCCAGATAAGATTCATAACACTTAGGTATTACTCCGCCAGATGGCGCTGGACTGCAGAGACAGCGAAATTGGCTCCTCCCGGCCCCTCATACCCGGGACCTCCCACAAATCCCCAGATCTTCTCTGCAGTCTGGACTGCGAAGAACAAGAAGATGGCTCTCTCTTCTCGCAGGTGAGCGGGGCTATTAGCCTGCGGCCCTGTAGGACTATTCCCACCCGTTCCATTATTAATGTGCCTCCCAGCCTTGGCTGCGCTGGTCGGGTGATGGTAGGCAGCACCGCTGTCAGGTGCTTAGGAGCGCTGCTCCACCGCAATCCCCCACCAAAGGGTAGGCGGTATAGGCATATGGTGAGCCTCTATGGGTTTGGCTCCTGCCAAGTTTACTATCAGCAAGTGGATTCATCAGGCTGTGATTCAGGCCTACTCTGCCAAGGGGAAGAATCCTCCCTTCCGCCTTACTGCTCATTCCACTCGTGCTATTGGTGCCTCTTGGGCTTTTCAGCACCAGGCTTCTGTTGAACAAGTTTGCAAGGCCGCTACTTGGTCTTCTGTTCATACCTTTTCAAAGTTTTACAAGGTTGATGTTAGGGCCTCAGCTGATGCTGCTTTTGGCCGAAAGGTTCTGCAGGCGGCAGTGGTTTAAACTGTCTGCTGCTGATTTTTCTTGAGGATCCCACCCTACTTTATGGACACTGCTATTGGATGTCCCACGTGTAAGTATTAGATTTGGAACATAACGTACTGTATACTAAGAATAATACAATTCTGTGATTACTCACCTGTAGAATTAGTATTATGTGTGTACAGTACGTCCTGCTCCAACCCACCCTTGGTTTTGCATTATCTTGCATCCCCTGTATGGCGATTGTTATCATTGTTATAGTTGATAGTTTGGATTGTTTAATTCTCCTGGATTCTCATTAACTGCTTTTCAATGCTGGGGATTTGTGAAAGGTCCTCGGGTATTTGAGGGGCCGGGAGGAGCCTATTTTCGATTTCTCTGCAGTCCAGCGCCATCTGCTGGAGTATATCCCACGTGTAAGTATTAGATTTGGAGCAGGACGTACTGTATACTCATAATACCAATTTTACAGGTGAGTAATCACAGAATTGTATTGTTTCTTTTTATTCTTGGTATACAGTACGTCCTGTTCCAGATAAGATTCATAACACTTAGGTATTACTCCGCCAGATGGCGCTGGACTGCAGAGACAGCGAAATTGGCTCCTCCCGGCCCCTCATACCCGGGACCTCCCACAAATCCCCAGATCTTCTCTGCAGTCTGGACTGCGAAGAACAAGAAGATGGCTCTCTCTTCTCGCAGGTGAGCGGGGCTATTAGCCTGCGGCCCTGTAGGACTATTCCCACCCGTTCCATTATTAATGTGCCTCCCAGCCTTGGCTGCGCTGGTCGGGTGATGGTAGGCAGCACCGCTGTCAGGTGCTTAGGAGCGCTGCTCCACCGCAATCCCCCACCAAAGGGTAGGCGGTATAGGCATATGGTGAGCCTCTATGGGATGCCCCTCCCGCTCTATTGCCCCTTGCCCTTGTCTATCGGTGGGTCCTATGTTAAGTGGCCGCTGTCCTCCCTCGCTCTCCCTTGTAGCTTTCGGGGGGGGGGGGGTGTATGTGAATTGCCTTGGTGCCTCACTGTATTATGTGCTTCTGGTTGGTGTCAGTCGCCGCGCTGACTTGGTTGCACTGGTTGCTTATTCCAAGTGTGACATACACTCCGCTTCAACTCTTCATGACATTTGGGTTATTCTCCAGTAGAGGGCGAGCTTCTGCATAGATGAATGCAAAAAAGGAGATCTTCCCAGTCCATAAATACCTGGGACCTCCCACCAATTCCCCAGTTCCTTCTCTGCAGGAAGGCGAGCAAGACAGAAGACTTCTATTCCTTGCAGGTGAGCCGGGCTCGCGCCCGGCCCCATTTTATACCTATTTCTGCCGGACCTTTGTTTCCTAAGTACTATAAGAGCCTCCCAGCCTTGGCTGCAGGTCCTGGTGAAGGTAGGCTACACCTCTTTTAGGTGTGATAGGGAGCCATGCTCCCCGTGAGACCTCATTATGAGGTAGGCGGTTTTCCAGGTTGGTGATCCCGGTTTGGGATGCCCTGTCCCTTCTTTCCCTTGGCACCGTATGGTGCGGGATCTCCCCCCTTCCGGGTCCCTCTATTACCTCTCCGGGGGGGGGGGGGGGAGGGGGTTGGCCCTTGAATACCTTATTGTATGTGTGTTTTTTATTCCCTGTTGTCTGGGTTTGCGTGTGTGTGATTTACTGTGCACCATATGGAGGCCTCTCCCGCGGTCCGCCCCCCTCTATTGCCGCCTTTTGCGGACCCAGCCTTCTACAGGCCCGCATTGACTAACGTCGGAGGGAGAGGGGCGGGGCCTCACGCGGCGCGCGTCTCCCTTCTTCTCCTTTCCTCTCGCTGAGCTGCTGCTGTTGCCGTCTGGACGCCATCTTTCGCGCGTGAGTGCCCCACCAGGGGCTCACTCCCTCTTCCTTGTGTTTTTATTGCCTCTGTTGCCGCTTCTTTGGCAGCGCTGCCTGCCACCTATTACATGTGATGTACTTTTGTATGTGTGTGGGTGCTGATGGGGCCTTTTCACTTATGGCTTTCAGCTGGACTCCCTGTTTTTTGCATATAAAAAGGGGGTTCTCCCGGTCCTAGGGTCCCTAGCCTTAATTTACACTTGACAAATCCTCCCACAGGGACTTTAAAGGGGCATCCCGGGGTTGCTTACTAACATAATTCCCTAGGTCTTGCGACTATCCAAAAAATCACCATATGGAGGCTCCGCAGGATATTGGGCTCGGGCTCTTTTTGGGACAATCCCAGCCATGTGTGGGTTGTGGGATATCCCTTACGGGTGATATTGTGCTGATCTTTATACCATGTGCACAAAAGGCCATAACGCGTCAGTTGGGCCACCAGGCGTCTGGGTCGGCACCTCCCGCTTCATCGCCTCCCCCCACTCTGCTTTATCCGTACCCCAAGTGACTTGGTCGTAAGCGGGGAGTCGCACTCTGATGTTTGTACTTATTTGGCCAGCATCGAGAGATTTATTGCTAGCGCGGTGGGCAAGATGGCCCAGGCTAAAAAGAGTCATTTGTCGCCGGCCCAGGCGGCTTTGGATTTTGATGATGATTACCTTGATTGGTCGGATTATTCCCCGTTAGAGAGGGGAATTGTTTGAGGTATCAGATGCTGATGAGGTGCATTTTTTGTGATACTGATGTTGGGCAGGCGCTTGGGGATGCCGTTGACACTTCCATGGTTTTGGCACATCTCTTGCAGGTTTGGGATATTGCCTCGCCAGAGGCACCCCCTGTCAAAAAAGGGGAATTGTTAGGGTCCTCCAAGCCATGCTTGGAGTTTCCTACCCAAGGTCATTTTGAGGCATTGATCCTTAGGGCATGGGAGAAACCGAGCCGGCTTCCGGGTGTTCCTCAGGGATGGGATAAGAAGTATCGTTTTCCGGTGGAAGCGGTTAAGTGCTGGTCTTCTTCTTCCGAGGTCGATGCGCCAGTTTTTGGGGTTGTCCAACACCTTTGTGGTCCACACCCCAGGCGCCACTTCCCTTAAGGATGGCGAGGTTAAGCGCCTTGATTAGATGGCAGGTTATGTTTTTGCCAGTGTTGGTTCAGCCTTGCGACCTGTGTGTGCATCTGCGCTTGCTACGGTGGCTACTAGGTCTGTGGTTAGGGACTTGTTACTTGACGTCTAATTTGACCCGGTCAGTGCCGAGTTCACTAAAAGGTGCAAATTATTCATGGAATTTGTATTCACCGCTATGGAGGACACTATTGTCATGTGTAGGAGGACGGCATTCTTGGTAGCCATGTGCCGATCGGGCGGCGGACTTTGCGGCCAAGGAATGGCTCACAGCCCTTCCCTTCTTGGGTACGCGGCTGTTTGGAGATAAGTTGGATGCGGTTGCTAAGGGAGGTAAGTTGCCTCAGCGTTAGGAGCAGCATCGCTCCTTTCGGGGGGCGAGCTCCTTCAACCCTTCTTTTCGTGGTGCCAGAGCGGTCAGAGATGTTGCCTACTCCGCGGGCAGAGGTTCGTCCTGGAACAGAGGCAGAGGTCGGGCCCGTCCCGCTTCTGCCTGGGTTTCCAAGCCAAAGTCCGTTGTTAAACCAGCTCAACAATGAAGGGGCGCCCTCACCCGTACGGATGGGGGGACTGCTGCAGCTCTTCTTCCAGGTCTGGGCCCAGGTGGTCACAGACAGATGGATTCTGGAAGTGGTCTTGTTCGGGTACAAACTGGAGTTCGAGTACTGGCCTTCTCTAAGATTTTTAAGGTCTCGGGTGCCCTTGGACCCTCAGGCTGCTCAGGGGCTCCTGTTAGCGGTTAAAAAATAAATAAATAAAAAAAAAAATCTTTTGGACATGGGAGTCATATGCCCGGTGCCTCCCTCAGAGAGAGGCAGGGGTTACTATTCCAATATTTTCACGGTTCCCAAAAAGGATGGTTTCATAAGACCCGTTCTGGTCCTGAAGATCCTCAACGGGTTCATCAGAACCAAGATGTTCCGCATGGAGACTCTGCGCTCGGCCATCAATTCCCTTCGTCAAGGGGACTTTATAACATCCATAGACATCAAGGATGCGTATCGGCATGTTTCAATTTTTCCAGCGCATCAGAGATTCCTCAGGTTCATGGTGTACGATCAACTTTTTCAGTTTTGTAGCCCTTCCCTTCGGGTTGACCTCAGCGCCGAGGGTCTTCACCAAGGTTCTGGCAGGCATAATGGCCCTGCTCAGGGCATTCACATTGTGCCGTATCTGGACGGCCTACTTATTTCAGCTTCTTCTTTCCGTCAGGCGGAGCTGGACACCCACTAGGTGGTGTCGATTCTGGAGAGGTTCGGATGGGTGATCAACCGCCCCAAATTCTCCCTCTCTCTCTCTCTCTCTCTCTCTCTCTCTCTCTCTCTCTCTCTCTCTCTCTCTCTCTCTCTCTCTCTCTCTCTCCATCAACGGAGTTTTCATTTCTGGGCATTAATCTGGATACCATTCTAGCCAGAGTGTTTCTACCTCAGCCCAAGGTGCAGGGGTTCAGGATCTGATCCGCCTTCTTCTGGCCGATCCTTGCCTCTCTATCCGTCTGGGGATGAAACTGGTGGGATTGATGGTTGCTTCCTTCGAGGCAGTCCCGTTTGCACAGTTTCACAAGATCTCTCTTCACCTATTGACGCATTGGGACAGAGTCCGTAGTCCTTGGATCAACTTTTCAGGATGTCTCCCAGGGTTCAGCGGTCACTTCGGTGGTGGCTGGAGTCGAGCAACCTGATGAGGGGCAGATCCTTTCTGGCCCCTTGTTGGGAGACGGTTACCACGGATGCCAGACTGTCCGGCTGGGAAGGTTTCTGGAAAAGACATCAGTTCAGTGGGTTGTGGGGTCCTCAGGAGGCTCACACCCCCATCAATGTCTCAGAGCCATCCGGCTTGTCCTGGCGCGGCTGACGTCGCACCTACAGGGCCTACCGGTTCAGGCTCGATCAGACAGCGGTAGCCTACATTAATCACCAAGGAGGGACTCGCAGCAGGAGTGCCCTCAGGGAAGTCTCTCTTATCCTGACTTGGGTGGAGAGCAATGTTAGTTGCGTTTCGGCAGTCTACATTCTGGGAGTGGAGAACACAGAGGCGGATTCCCTGAGCAGGGGGTTCTCTCGCCGAGGGGAGTGGCCTCTCAATCTCGGAGTTTTTTTCGGTCCCTTTGTCACAAGTGGGGGACTCCGGAGGTGGATCTCTTTGCCTCACGGCACAATCACAACTCCTCTAGCCCTGGCAGTGGATGCCTTGTCCCTTGCCTGGAAGGATCTGGGGTTCCTGTACCTGTTTCCTCTCTTCTCCAGGGTGGGCAAGGTAGTTCGCGAGCTGATTCTGGAAGGGGCACCAGCAATTCTGGTGGCCCCAAGGTGGCCAGGACGGGTTTGGTATGCTGACGTCGTACGGCTGGCGGTAGTTCAGTACTGGCTGCCCATGTTTCTGGATTTGATATCTCAGGGTCAACTAATTTACCCCAATTTACAAATGCTGGCTTTGACGGCTTTGCTGCTGAAACCTTCATTCTGAAGGAGGAAGGTTTGTCTGAGGACGTTGTTCAGACTTTGATTAGAGCTAGGAAGCTGTACTCTTCTGGCATTTACTATAGGACTTGGCGGTCCTATATTGACTGGTGTGAGGCTAGGGCTTTGCCTTGCAGGGTGTTTTCGATTCCTAGGATTTTGGAGTTTCTTCAACACGGTCCGGATCTTGGGTTCCAGCTCAGTACCTTGAAAGGGCAGGTCTCTGTTCTGGCTGTTTTCTTCCAAAGATTTTTTGCTTTACACCCGCTGGTTAAGACTTTTTTCCAGGGGGTCACTTTTGTGCGGCCCCCTAGGAAGGTTCTGGTCCTTGTTTGGGATCTGAATTTGGTTCCTTTTGAGCCGTTGCAGGATATTGCTCTTTCTGTGTTCACTCAAAAGGTTGCTTTCTTGATGGCCATTACCTCTGTTCGGCGTGTCTCTGTCTATTCAGGCCCCTTACTTTGAAAGACATGAGGACAAGGTGGTCTTCCGCTTTAAGTCAGATTTCCTTCCTAAAGTGGTTTCTACTTTCCATCTCATTCAGGATGTTGTTCTCCCTTTCCTGTGTCCTAAGCCTAGCAATGACAAGGAGAGGTTTTTGCACACTTTGGCTGTTCGTTGTGTTCTGTACTATTTGGTGGCTACTTCTTCTTTCCGCGAGACGGACGCCTTTTTTTTCGTGGTGCCCTGCGGCCCAGGAAAGGTTTGGCACCCGCTAAGTCTACCATTAGCAAATGGATTTGTCAGGCCATTGTTGGGTCCTATTCTGTTAAGGGGAGGACTTCCCTATTTTAAGGTCACTGCGCATTCTACTCGTGCTGTTGGTGCGTCCTGGGCGTTTCAGCACCAGGCAAGTTTGTAAGGCTGCTACTTGGTCTTCCGTTCATACTTTTTCCAAGTTTTACGAGGTTGACGTGCGGGCTCCAGCGGATGCTGTGTTTGGCCGCAAGGTTCTGCAAGCTGCAGTGGTTTTAAATTGGTACATTATTTTACTGTTTTCGGTTCCCACCCATGACGGACACTGCTATTGGATGTCCCAAATGTCATGAAGAGTTAAAGCGGAGTGTATGTCACACTTGGAATAATACCGTTTTGTGAGTACTCGCCTTTAAAATGGATATTATAAGTGTGACATACACTCCGCTTCACCCACCCTTTTTGGTATTCCGGATTTTTTATATGGTGAACCATTGTTTGTTGGTTGTTAGTATTGTTATAGTTGGTTCTTCCTGGTCCCCTTACTGCTATCTTACACTGGGGAATTGGTGGGAGGTCCCAGGTATTTATGGACTGGGAGGAGCTCCTTTTTTGCATTCATCTCTGCAGAAGTTCGCCCTCTACTGGAGAATAACCCAAATGTCATGAAGAGTTGAAGCGGAGTGTATGTCACACTTATAATATCCGTTTTAAAGGTGAGTACTCACAAAACTGTATTTTTCATGGTTTTCCATGGCCAAGCAACTGTATGCAACCATTACCAACCATTAACCATCAACAAGCAAAAGGCCACACATTGGGTGGATTGGTGCATTGAGAACAATGCTGCACTGGAAACCTGTTCCTCTCTGTTCCTGTTCATCTGGCAATCCAATGAATGTCAGAAGAATCTTACCTATCAGGTCATGGTAGGGAGAGATAATTCTGTAGGATTTTTTGTAGAACCCCTAAAAGTGGGCCAGAACCTTTGAATTTGCCTATGATGGCTTTTGGAATGTGCCCCTAGAACATCCCTATTTAAGATTTTCTGCAATGTGAAACCCCTGGGATTGTCAATATTCTTACTCTATTGGCAATCCCACGATGCATGTGCAGGCCTCAGGTTGCCTTGAGTACATATGAACAAGTGGCTAGGAAACCTGAATATCAGGCTGGCTGATGATCCTCACGAGTGTTCTTATGTAAGCCTGGGCAAAATTTCACACAGATTCACCCAAAAACCTTGTAGAAAGCCTTCCCAGAAAAAAAACACATTAAATACAATTTAAGAGGATATCTGAAAAGCTCTTGTAGTTGTAATGTGCATTTGTTCAGATATGTACTGTAAAATGCAGTCTTACTTTCTTCCACTCCTCTGAAGGCCCAGATAATATGAAGAAGCTCAATTAGAACTCTTTAAAGCCCTAGACAAAGCTTGTTCAAGCTGGTACCTGGCATCTCCTTTGCCAGGTCTGCAGCGGCTTCGGATTGCAAGACAGTGGGTGTGACAGACCTAAATATTTTGTCCTAAGGGTTTGTGGGAAGACTGAAATGCCTAGACTTTCGCTTTTAACATTTTCTCTTCTTCAATCTCAAAGCATAGTGAAAACCGACAACAAATTATCCTTGCTATGTATGTTATAAACCTAGTTATAACAAGTTTTCATTTGGTCATAAATCACAAAATTATATATAACTGTGGCTACATTCCCCATTGGAGACGCCAACCTACTTTTGTTTCAGCGCTGAAATCTTGTGCTCTGCAACAATCTTCCAATAACACATCTTCTCTAGGGGGCTGCAGGGGGGCACATCTAAAGAATATTTTCAAGCTGTGACAGTGAAGCTGAGATTCACACAGAGGACAAACCCCAGAAATCTCATTTTGCACATTAACAAGGGCACTTTTTGGTTTATTTAGTGCAGGAATAATTTTAACACTGTGAATGAATCTGCCTTGTCTAATTAAAGAAGATGTTTATTTAAATCCCAATGGACTTAGCACTTTTTTGCAACCAGCTCCTCGGTGGTATAGAGCAAAGGCTCCCGTCATGTGGTTTTTGTAATTATTCCTTGAAAAAAAAGTTAGCCATATTATTGTAGCATGTGTGTAATTATCCAACATAGTTAATTGTTTTTTTTAGGTAAGTGTGTTTTTATTTACCCTTATATCTTATCTATATATATATAGCTTATATATATATTTTTAATCCTTTTTTAGCATCTTAGGATGGTTTGATCTATGTGGTAATATGTTGTTAATGTGTTGCCCGTTATACTTCCTGGCAGGCAAAAAAAAAATTAAATAGGATTTCACCCCTTCAATACCAAGGCCGATTTTGTACTCAGACTTTTTTTTGCAATAGTGTGTGTCTTCCAATCACAATTGCATGGTGCATTCACATATCAACGATCACATACCAGTCCAAATTTGCATTTCCATAGTAGAATACAATTACACATTTTTGAGAACAGAACACATATTTGATAGGACCTAAAATAGCTATAACCCAACTGGGTTTAAAAGGGTTTCTGTAGGCTAAAAGAGTTATTCTAAAATGTAATCCGTTTTTATTGTTCACATGTATTGCCATTCAGAGTATGACCTGCAGATGAATTCTCTGAACAAAATACTGTAACACTTTACATCTGCCTGCCTGGCAAACCCCATGGCTAGCTGGCCATCATGTGGGGTCGCAATCTTGTGGAAAAAATGAGAGGCCACAGAAGTAAGTCAGTCCCAAGGGCTCAGGCTTCTATTCTATAGAATAGGACATCCCTCATCAATTGTCTCCATGGCCTAGTAGCCAGAGTCCTATCTGATATTGGACAGTGCTAGTGCTTGGCGTTAGACCCAAGGGGCCGTGTAGCCTTTATCTTTTTCCTGCACCGAAAGGTCATAGTAGCTATGTGTGGATATGAAAAGCTGGACTCTGGGATGAGATGAAGGGGGTTGTGCTTGTGGAGTTTGGTGAGTGGTGGGGCAGTAAGGGTGGGAGGGGGTTGCGAGGGGGCAGTTGATTAAAGCAGGAGTTGTCCTGCTTGTTTTGTAGTCGCAGGGTTGGTGCTAGTTTAGATCATAAGGGGAGCCTGAGCCGTGCTGCTAGTTATCAATGTTAGGTTGGGGCAGAGCTCGTCCTGGGGACATTGGGTCAAATATTTTCTTGAACTCTTCTGACTCTTGGAAGAGCCAGGGAAGCCAGGTGTCCCCAAACAGTTTGTCTCTGTCGTGTAGGGAAAGTGTCATGTCCTCCATCTCTTTGATAGATAAGACTTTTCTGAGCCCTTTACAGAGGGGTACTTGTTTCTGTTTCCAGTACTGGGGGATAACTTTTTTGGCAGCATGAATTAAATGAGCCGATAAAGTTTACCTGTATGACTCTATCGGTGAGTCTGTTAAATGTAATAAGAACAGTGCCAGGTCATCCTACATTTGGAGGTTTGCGATTGTCGACATTATTCTTAGTATACAGTACGTCCTGCTCCAGATAGATTACTTACACTTGGGTTATCCTCCGCCAGATGGCGCTGCACTGCAGAGACATGTAAAACAGGCTCCTCCCGGCCCCTCAAATACCCAGGGACCTCCCACAAATCCCCAGAGATTTCTCTGCAGTGCTTACTGCGAAGACATGAAATGATCACTCTCTCGCAGGTGAGCGGGGCTATTAGCCTGCGGCCCTGTTGGACTATTCCCACCCGTCCTTCGTGTGATGTGCTTCCCAGCCTGGGCTGCGCTAGTCGGGTGAAGGTAGGCGGCACCATGTGTGCTTATGGAGCGCTGCTCCACCGCAGTCCCCCACCAAAGGGTAGGCAGTATAGACTGATGGTGAACCTTTATGGGATGCCCCTCCCGCATTGTCCCATGCCCCGGTAGCGGTGGGCCCTGTCCAAAGGGCCGCCATCCTCCCTCATTCTCTCTGTAGCCTTCGGGGGAGAAAGAAAGGGGGGGGGGGCGAGCGTGTATCGTGATTCGTGCATATGGCCTTTTGTCATGTTTTTTGACTAGTATATGTGGTGTCAGCCACCGCGCTGACTTCTCTTTTTTTACTATGGCAAATGCCGCCGCCGCGCGTGTCTTTTCCTTCATCTGGATGTTCTTCGGGGGGCGGTGCCTGGCTTGGTGCGCCCTGCGTCACAGCTCGCTCTGGCCCGCCCTTCGAGGTACTCTCAGCGCCATGTTGTCGGCCCGCGCGCGCGCGTGACGGTTTTACTTACCGCGGTCCGTAAGTGCCCTCGCGGGCGGCTTTATACTCATTGTAGTGTGTTTGGTTCTGCCACCCCTTCTTCCCCGGCCCGGTGTAATTGATAGTTGGGCCTTGTATAATTGCTCCCACTTCCCTAGCGGGTCATTGGGGCATCCAGGGTTGCTTCATAGCGCAAATCCCTACTGGCACACTGTGCCTAATAATCACCATATGGAGGCATCCCAGGATAGTGTTACCGGGGTCCCTTTGGGACAAGACCGGCTGTATGTAGTGTGTGGACAGCCTCATGCTGACGCTGACAAGGCACGGGTCTGTGTACCCTGTGCTGAGCAGGTGCTTGCATTGCAATCCGGCCTGCCAGTGGCTGCACCTCGTTTCACTTCACCTATTCCCCCCAGCTTAAATCTCACTCCTGTTGAGTTGCACACTTGTGGGGATTCTCAGCCTGATGTGTCTTCTAGACTGCCTACTGCTGAACAGATTATTGCGAGGTCTTTAGCGCATAAGGGCCTTGGCAAGAAGCCGCACTTGACGCCTAATGTTACTGTTTTCCCTATGGGAACTGAGGAGTTTTGGAACCTGTGTGGCTATACCCCATCTGATGAAGGGGAGCTCTTTTCTATTTCAGGCTCATCTGATGAGAGACCAAGGGGTCATGACGATTCTGGCTCTGACCCCTGGGCCCCGGATGACACTGACAGATTATTGACCCAGATTTTTGAGGTTCAGTCCATCTCTCCCCCTGTTGCGGCTCCCAGGCAAAGATTGGAGCTTTTCCATACAGCAAAATCACGTTTGGAATTTCCCGAGCAGGCACATTTCCATAACCTTGTGCTCAAGGAATGGGAGCACCCCAGTAAACTTTCCGGGGTTCCAAGGAGTTGGGATAGGAAGTATCCCTTTCCTGCTGAGGTGGTTAAATGTTGGTCATCCCCCTCCCGAGGTGGATTCCCCCGATCCTAGGGCTATCTAACACCCCTGTCATGCATTCCCCTGATTCTACTACCCTGCGGGATGCTGAGGACCGGCGCATTGACCAGCTGGCCTCCCACGCCTTTGCATGTGCGGGGACTGCGCTGCGCCCGGTCTGTGCCTTTGCTATTACTACTGTGGCCACTAGAACCCTTATCAGAAATATGCTTGATAGTACCCCTGATGATCTCCCTTGTGAGGTGTTTAATGCACTCTCCAGTTGTGATGTTTTTGTAAATGTTGTCCTATTAGCATTGGAGGACACCATCAGAATGTGTGGCAGAACTTCTGCCCTCGTGGTGGCTATACGCCGCTTGGTTTGGCTGCGACAGTGGGTTGCTGACAATGCTGCAAACTTTCGGGGCCAGGGCTCCCCTTCACTCCCCTACCGTGGTGCTAAACAAGGAAAAGGGGTGTCCTTCATGGGGGCTCGTGCAGATTCCTGGCACAGGAGCAGAGGACGATGTCCTGGCTCCTCCTGGGGGGCTGAGCCCAAATCCTCTCCCAAACCCCTCTCAGGCATGATGGGGCGCCCTCGCCCGTCAGGGTTGGGGGGACGGCTACAGCACTTTGCTCAAGTCTGGAGGCATCACGGCTCAGACTGGTAGATTCAGGAGGTAGTGTCCTCCGGCTACAAGATAGAGTTTGCTATGCGGCCTCCCCCAAGATTCAACAGGTTCCGGATCCACCAGGACCCTGTATCAGCTCAGGTGTTGGCGCAGGCCGTGCAAGGCCTTCTGGGTCTGGGGGTCATTTGCAGATTCCCCTTAAGAGACAGAGGCAAGGGGTTCTACTCCAACCTCTTCACAGTTCCCAAAAAAGATGGGTCAGTCAGGACCATTCTGGATCTTCAACAAATTTGTCAAGAACAGGCGTTTTCGCATGGAAACTCTGGGCTCGGTCATCAGCTCCTTGCGCTCCGGGGATTTCATGACGTCTGTGGACATCAAAGACGCTTACCTTCACATCCCTGTGTTTTCAGGACACCAAGGTTCCTCAGATTCGCTTTGGAAGATCAAAATTACGAATTGTGGCCTTGCCATTTGGCCAGAGTGTTCAAGGTGCTGGGGGGGGGGGGGGTGATGTCTCTGATGAGGTCAAGGGGCATCCGCGTGCTGCCCTGCCTGGACAACATACTCATCACCTCTCGGTCTCTACAGCAGGCAGAGTTGGACACTCAGCTGGTGGTGTCCACCCTGGAGTCCTTCGGCTGGGTGATCAATCACCCCAAGTCCTCTCTGTCCCCTTCCTCGGTGACCCCGTTCCTGGGAATGTTTCTGGATACGGTTCAGTCAAGGATATTCCTTCCTCAACCGAAGGTGGAAGCTCTAACTGCGCAGGTGAGGTTCCTGCTGTCGTGTCTCCAGCCCTCCCTCAGGCAGAGAATACAGTTGGTGGGTCTGATGGTGGCGTGCTTCGAGGCGGTGCCTTTTGCTCAGTTCCATTTGGGGCCCCTACTACTTCACCTTCTGTCAGTATGGGGCAAGGACCCAACGTCCTTGGACGGGGTCTGTGTGCTTCCCCCCCCTTGGTCATGCGGTAATTTTCGTGGTGGCTGGACCACAGGAACTTGCTGGGGGGCAGGTCCTTTCTGGCCCCCTCCTGGGAGACGGTCACCACGGATGCCAGTCTGTCAGGATGGGGGGGATCCTGGAAGTCCCTGCGGTTCCAGGGGAGGTGGGGGCCTCAGGAGGCCCACTTACCTATCAACATTCTGGAACTACAGGCGATCAGATTGGTTCTGGATCAGTTGACTGACCACCTGCGGGGTCTGTCTGTGCAGGTGCACTTAGACAACAGGACGGCTGTTGCATACATCAACCATCAGGGAGGGTCCCGGAGCAGGGGGGCCCTCCAGGAGGTGTCGCGGATTCTGACACGGGCGGAGGCAAATGTTCAATGCATTTCGGCTGTGTACATCCTGGGGGCAGAGAATCTACTGACAGACTCTGCAACAGGGTATTCCAGTCCCTGTGTCATCGCTGGGATCTACCAGATGTGGATCTGTTTGCGTCCCCGTCACAATCACAAGCTCCCGACCTTTGTCTCCCTGTCTCAGGATGCTCTGGCCTTGACCACGGATGCTCTGTCCATGTCATGGCAGGAATTTCGGCTCCTGTATGTGTTTCCTTCATTCCCCCTGCTGGGCAGGGTTCTGCGCAAGATTGCTCTGGAAGGGGTGCCAGCGATTCTGGTGGCCCCCAGGTGGCCAAGAAGAGTGTGGTTTGCAGACGTGGTGCAGATGGCAGTAGACCAGTACGTTCTGCCAGGGGTACCAGATCTGCTCACTCAGGGCCCCTTATGCCATCCCAATTTACATACTCTGGCTTTGACGGCCTGGCTGCTGAAACCTCCCATCTTGATGGAGAAGGGCTTGTCCGCCTCGGTGGTTGATACCATGGTGAAGGCTAGGAAGAAAACCTCTTCTTCCATCTATTACAGGGTATGGCGTACCTACATTGACTGGTGTGAGTCTAGGTCTCTTCCCTGTCGGGTGTTTTCAGTTCCCAGACTCCAACCCATTGTGCCCTAATCCTAGCAACGCTAAGGAAAGGGTTCTGCATTCCTTGGATGTGGTCAGGTGTCTGAAGTACTACCTGATAGTCACTGCGTCCTTCAGGAAAACTTATTCTCTTTTTGTGGTCCATTCTGGGCCCAGGAAGGATTTGGCTCCTGCCAAGTCTACTATTAGCAAATGCATTCGCCAGGCTGTGATTCAGGCCTATTCTGCTAAGGGGAAGAATCCTCCCTTCCGCCTTACTGCTCATTCTACTCGTGCTATTGGTGCCGCTTTGGCCTTCCAGCACCAGGCTTCTGTTGAACAAGTTTGCAAGGCCGCTACTTGGTCTTCTGTTCATACCTTTTCAAAGTTTTACAAGGTTGATGTTAGGGCCTCAGCTGATGCTGTTTTTGGCCGCAAGGTTTTGCAGGCGGCAGTGGTTTAAACTGTCTGCTGTTACCTTCTTTGTTGGGGATCCCACCCTACTTTATGGACACTGCTATTGGATGTCCCAAGTGTAAGTAATCTATCTGGAGCAGGACGTACTGTATACTAAGAATAATACAATTCTGTGAAATACTCACCTGTAGAATTGGTATTATAAGTATACAGTATGTCCTGCTCCACCCCACCCTTGGTTTTGCATTATTCTGGATCCCCTGTATGGTGATTTTTATCATTGTTATAGTTACCAGTTTGGGTGGTTAAATTCTCCCGGCTTCTCGTTCACTGCTTTTCAATGCTGGGGATTTGTGGGAGGTCCCTGGGTATTTGAGGGGCCGGGAGGAGCCTGTTTTACATGTCTCTGCAGTGCAGCGCCATCTGGCGGAGGATAACCCAAGTGTAAGTAATCTATCTGGAGCAGGACGTACTGTATACTTATAATACCAATTCTACAGGTGAGTATTTCACAGAATTGTATTTTTGGACATGTGCAGAATAATGTGGTACAATGTCCCCTCTCATTGTTCTATCTCCAACAGTGAGGTGCTGTAGATGTAAACATCCAGCTGAGTCTGTCTGGAGTGTATTACCACTGAGTTAGTAGCCTGTAGTTGGTTTCTTGGACCCTGGTGGAGATCAAGGACTTATGAGCTAGTATTGATACTTTTTTTCCTTGCTTTTTTGTAAGGTTGGGCTCCCATGTCTTCCAGAACGAATGAGGCTCAGCGGGTTCACCATTGAGGAGAGTGTATATGTTGCAGATCAGGTGGGTGGGAGGTTGTCTGCCAGAGCAGACATTCTCATACTCTGTGGGTTCTCTGCAACGTCTCTTCCTAAAGCCCAGCCGGGTCAGAAAAGTTTGGAAATGCAGTTGCCAGCGTCTAGGGGTCCAAGTTATTATTGGACCATGTAGACCGTAGCTCCTCCAGGGGGGGTCCAACCAGTTTTGGTGATTTAGATCCCCATTTCTCAGAGTGTGTATATTCTCCCACTCTCTGAAATTGTGCCTGTTCCGGCTCATGGGCACGAGGGGGTGTCTAATGGCCAGGGGGAGATTCCGATTTGTTCCCTGTACTTTTGAAAGGTGAAGTGATATTGTTGGGTCATGGAAATCCCCTTGTTCCAAGGGATTGTTTCTAGAGGTATCGGAGCAGAGGCATGTTCCAGTTGGACCCATCGCTTCTCTTTTCTGCACCGTTGTCACTCGCATACTTGTTTCAGGTGAGCTGTGGCCCATGGTAATGTAATATCTGGCAGTGCCATACCTCCTTGGCGCTTAGGCTTACATAGGAGCTGTAGTTTTAAGCCTAGCTGGTCTTTTTTGCCATACAAATCTTATAAATGCTTTATTCAAGTCTTTAAAGAAATGCGTAGGGATATGGATTTGAAGGGCCTTGAATAGAAAAAGTAGCACTGACATCTTAATAATATTGACTCTACCCACCCAAGAGAATGTGGGTAGATCCCATCTCTCTAGGCCTGCTTTTATAATCTGAGCCAAGGGCAGAAGGTTCAAAGCATATATATTCGACAGATGGGAAGGTAATTACGTGCCTAGGTAGGTTATGGAGTTTTTTTGCCCACTTAAATGGGAAGGATTGCTGTTTTTGCCAGTGTCCAGAGGAAGGCTCCAATTTATCAAAATGTATTTTAAAGAAAGAAAGCCTGCAAAAGATCTCAAACTCCTTCATTAGGACTGGGAGAGAAATTGAAGGATTCATAATGAGCGGCTATCTTATGAATTCCTTCAGGAGATTCTAGACTCCTGATGTCCGTGTTGCCCTTACCCTGCAGAGCAATGGTTGGATTGAGAGGGCAAACAGCATGAGTGAGAGTGGGTAGCCCTGTCGGGTTCTGTTGTGAATGGGTAGAGGGTCCGACAAGAGGCCATTAACTTTGACACGTGCGGATGGGACAGTGTACAGGGCCCCTATGAATTTAAGCATGGTATCATCTAGGCCTGTATGTTAGAGTTTTTTGCATGAATAAACAATTTACCCTGTCAAAGGCCTGCTCTGCATCTGTTAATAGTAGCATCACAGGAATGTTGGACAGTTTGGCTTTTTGTATCGCATTCACGGCATGGACTATGTTGTCCCTGGCCTCTCTGCCAAGGACAAACCCAGTTTGGTCTATTTGGGATTCAATATGGGCCAATCTGTTGGCCAAGACCTTGATGAATAGCTCCAGGTCTGTATTGAGGAGGGAGATGGGCCAGTAGCTTTTGCCAGAAAGTGGTTCTTTATCTGGTTTATGGAGAACCGTGATGTGCGCCTTCAGATCTCTAAGAGAAAAGGAGCCAGGGGCTTCTGGGTCTGGGCTTCCCTGGGTAGTGAAGAAGGTCTTATAATATTATAAGTATATCCATCTGGTCCCGGGGCCTTTCCCTGTGGGGACAGTTTAATAGCCATTTCCAGCTCCTCCACACTCACGGGGTCTTCTAAGGCCATCGCTAGTTCCTTAGTAATTGTTGGCATGCTCGAGTCGCCTATGTAGTTCATCACATTACCATCCCAGTAGACTATGCAAGACCCATAGTTAGTCAATCCTGGAGTATGTCCCATGTACCTTCGAGAAAAATCAATAATCTTTGTGGGGATGTTAATACGCCACATGTCCACTTGACTGCCCTAAGGGCCGCCTGAGATAACGTAGGTCTGCCTCTTGATGAATCCAGAATGGGTTTGATTGCAATCCCATGCAGTATGATCTCACCTTCCACAAACCCTTCAAGTCTGTCTAGGGAGTGGACGAGGAACTTAATATGGCCCTGGTTTGGATCATAGATTGAGGATAGGGTGTACGTCTTTTGACCAATAGGTCACTCGACTTTGACTAGTCTACCTGATTCGTCACTCGTCTTTTTTGCAAGCCTGTTCGCAACACTTTTATTTATTTATTTTTTTGCCTCTGCTGTGCAGCTGGTGAACATGTATGGAAAATTCCCATTCGGGAGGCGGGATGCAGCGTGCCTTTTTAAAGTGGGTTTTCTGCCAAAGAGCAATCCTGGCCCTTTGTCTTTTCAGCTCCTTCTAGAGGATCGTTCTCTTCACTGGAGCATTAAGAGTTTTGTGTTCAGGGAGATTACCTTTAATACATTCATCCTGGACTGCCGGGGACTACCCCTAGACAGCCGGAGGTAGGAGAGTCTCGCCTCCAACCCTCCCTTGTTTGAGGGGGTGAGTCAGGAAGAGGGCGGGGGGTAGGGGAAGGGAGTTGAATGGGAGATCCAGGAGCAAATTGAAGATGGATGTAAACCCCAGTGACAGCTCTTGAGTTCCCACTTATCCCGAAACTCCGCGAAGGCAGAATTTGTTCCTGTGACCCCTGTTCTCCACATCCGAGATGGGAAGGCTGGATACCATGTTTGTTGCCTTCCTGTTGTTCCAAGAGACGATTCTCAAGAAACCTATATGAATTTTCTATGCAGTCTACTCCCTGGGCTACTTCCGCCACCGCTCCTTGTAGTGCTGCCAGCTCTCTTTTAATAGTGCCTTCCATTCTAGAAACATATATATCAAAGTCACCACCTGTCGGTAATCCCTTCTTGGCCTTGCTAATAATAATTTTTACTGCCTCTGCTATGAAGTGAGACAAAAAATCCAGTGGAGCTACAGAATGCAAGCGGTGCAGGTCGGCCCCGTGGGGAGTTTTAAGGAATCTGCAAGAAGATTTGTGGTGGAAAAAGGGGCAGCTGGTCTCCGTCTGCAATTTCAGTTAGCTGTGGGCTTGGGGGAAGTATGCACTGTTAAGTCTCCTCAAGCTCTGCCTATGCCCGCAAGCTCCCAGTGCCAGCCCAGGTACACGCATCTTCCGTTGGTGTAAGTGAGCCCTATGGCGGGGAGGTCAGAGACAATATTTCCCCCATGAGGCCAGCCTGATCCAAGGCTCAAGAGCAGCGAGGGGCTCCTGATGACACGCTGCGCACTGATTAGCCCGGGGGACACCCCGAGGGGGGAATGGCTAATTCCCTGAGATAGGGTGTCTGGGCATGCAGTGTCCGGCTTCTAGATGGGAGAATCTAGGCTAACGGGACGTGCAGTAGGATCCAGAGATGGGGGCTGGTGGATCGCTTTTGGAGCTTTGTCCCTGGGCTCACTGGAGGCCGTAGTGATAGTGTGCTGTTCAATGCTTGCGGCATGCATCACTGCTACAACCCTCTGCCTGGTGGGACTGGCAGTTGGGAGCTAAGGGGCCTCACAGGTCAGGTGGGGGGGCAGTCTTGGAAAAGTTCGGGGGAGCAACCTACCTGTGTACCTCCAGTGGGTCTCCCCCGCCACTTGGCGCGTTGTGTACTTATGCTGCTACCTGGCGTTCTGCCAGTGAGTCCCGCTGCAGCGCGTCCTCTGGGGCTGAACTCTCTTTCCCAACCGGTGGGGAAATAGACTGTGATGGCCTGCTCTTTCCGCCTGGGTGCTGCTCCCGGTGTTTCCCTTGTTTGAGCATCTGCTGTTACTCCAGGGGAGACGTTTGGTTCAGTCCTGGCAGATTTTGCCAGCTTTTAAAGGTTCTGGGATCATGCCTCAATACCGTATCAATTTCCAGATTGCTTCATCCCTCTGAAAGACCTTTAACCATTTTTGTTGCTCTCTTTAGGCAACACTCTCCCTTGTAACACAAATACACATCATGTGATATGTTTCAGTGACACCCCTTTGGTCCCTGTGACAGCCATGACATTTATGTTTGGTTAAAGGCGAAAAATGGCACAAGGTTGCAGCTGGTATATAATTTTAAGAATTCATGTGTAAAATCAGGAGCAAAGTAGAATTAGAACTTTTTTTCTCAAAACATCCTTCGGGCAGCATACGCCTGAGACCTCCGGGCTCCTCCCACCGAGTGGAACACGTGACCACCAGCAGATAAAATCTTGACTCCTCCCTCTCTTCCCCAGTTGTTTTCGTGTTCCTCCACGAGGAAGGAGCCTTGACCACTGGCTCCTGGACCGTTGGTTCAGGTATGTATTTCCGGTTACTATGGACCTATTTTTGAAAGCAGGTGGTCCATTTCCTGTTCCCGAAGACCTTCTCAGAGTCTGGGGTTCGGGATACCCTATGGGATATGGCCAGATCCCATTCTTTGAATTTATATTCAAAGGGGGGTAAGTAAGTTATGCCCTCTTACTGAGGATGATGGGGAAGAGTCGGAGTTACCGGACTCCTTAAGATTGGGACCTTATTTAGGCTGGAATTTGAAAAAAAAAAAAAAAAAAGATTTTTGTGCGGTACCTTTAAGAGGCGGGGAGCAGAGGCGATGACGCGTCCTCTGTCTCCCCGGCTGACTTCCGCATTTCTTTGCCGGCATGACTGGCGGTCGAGTCGGCACCCCGCCTGGGCATATCTTCTCCGGGGGTCACCGGCAGCGGCTACAGTACTCCTCGGGCGGGCACCACACATACGGCGGCGGTGCGGCGGCGGTGCGGCGGCGGTGCAGCGGCGATGCCTCGGTAGTGCAGCGAGGCTCCAGCGGGGCAGATTCCAGCGGCAACGGCCCAGGTACACGCGCGCGCTGCCAGCATTTTTTTATATAGACCAGCCGGAAATAAGGTCCCAGGCTGCTTCCTCCCGGTCTGAGGTCACATTCCTGCGCCGGGGTAAAAATCCTGCTTCCCTAGAACACGTGTTCTTAAAGTGATATCACGGTGTTTAGGGCAGTCTAGCGGTCTGGCCTCCCCTTCTATTTACTACAAGGGGTTAATGTCATTAAATTGAGAAACTTGCACCTGCCCTATTTAATGGGTTCAGAGACTTAGTTTCTTGTTGCCTCTTATCCAGAAGCATGGCGGAACAGCCACAGGACGGATTGTTCAATCTTATGGGAGATTCTTCCACAGATTTCATCTATGTGGAACAGGATCCTTCCATCATCCCGTCTGCTGCTGATTCTGGGATGAGGAGGCCCAGCTCTGCCCTGGTAAGTCCTTAATTTTTTTTTTTTGGGGAAACTAATGTATTTTTTTTTGCTCCTTACTGATCCCAATTTTTTTGTTGCTTATGTCTTATAGTCTAAAACTCCGGACAAAGCCTCAAAAAATATTTCCAAGTCCTCTTCTTCTGGGTCAAAGTCCAGTAAAAAGAGTAGAAGATGTCCCCTTTGTGATGTGAAGCTTCTGGATTCTTACATTAAGCCTCTTTGCCAAGTTTGTACAAGTAAAATTGTTAATAAGGAGCAAAATGAGGATTTGATGAGGATGATGAAGGAGCTTAAGGATCAGATCTCTTCTTCTCCCATGTCACATAGAGTCCCTGATTGTGCGGGCAACCAGGGGTTTTCCCAGCCATCTTCGGGTCCATTTGATACTTCCCTGTTTTCAGGTCAGTTAGGGAAACCATCCTTCTTTGCTTGCCAGGAATCCTTTACTCCTGAGGAGGATTCTGAAGAGGGGGAAGTTTCCTCTGCGGATGAGGATCCTTCATTGGAATCTTCCTCATCCAAGACCAGGTGTTTGTTTCCCCCGGGAGACTTACCTTACCTATTGCACATGATATATTTATCAATGGGCATAGAGGAAAAGGTAACGGGTCCATTATCTAAACAGGACAAATTTTATCCGGATTTGGCCCCGGATTCTTCCTATGTTTTTCCCTTTCATGACTACCTAAAGGACATGATTTTGGAGCAGTGGAAGGATCCATCGAGGAAGGTTTACATTACTCGGGGTCTTAAGCGTAGGTATCCCTTTGCTGAAGAAGATTCCCTCTTTTGGGAGAAATGCCCCAAGTTGGATGCCCCCTTTGCTAAAGTATCTAAGGGGGCTGGTTTAGCGTTTGAGGATTTTGGGGTTCTTAATGACCCTTTGGATAGGAAGATGGATTCTCTCCTTAAGAAAGCTTGGCAAGTGGAATCCAACATACTTAGAACTAATTTGGCTTCCAATTGTGTAATCAGAAATCTGGGATTTTGGTTACAACAGCTTAAGGATTGTCTCTTGGAAGGAACAAGCATAGAGAAAATCCTTAAGGCCTTACCCATTCTGTTTTCGGCCACAGCATTTATTACAGACGCTATGGCTGAATCTATCAGATTCTCAGCGCAGAACTTAGCTATCACCAATTCGGTTCGCAGGTCTCTTTGGGTTAAGACCTGGCCGGGCGATATTGGATCCAAGATGAGACTCTGTGCAATGCCATTTAGAGGTGAATGTTTGTTTGGATCTGATTTAGGTAAAGTCTTAGATATGACGGCGGATAGAAATAAATGTTTTCCTCCCCGTCCTAAGCCTTCTACTAGTAGAATTTATTTTCCTAGGAGTTCGTTTAGACGTCCCTTTCTTAACAAGGGTGCTCCAAAGAGGGCCAGAGGAGCCTCCGCTTCCGCCAGTACCGCTCGGAAGGGCAATTATAAAGGTTCCACCCTGTTTGGAACCTATCAGGCTAGATCCAAGAAGCAATGACGCCAATATCATTATTGGCGCCAGGCTAAAGGGATTTTGCACAGCCTGGCAAGGCCTGTTGGATTGTCCTTTCATAATAAGAGGTATTACGGAGGGCTTCCATCTAGATTTTTCTCAAACCCCTCCTTCAAAATTTTTGATTTCTTCTCTTCCCGGAGGCAGGGAAGAAAGAGAAGCAATTTTTTCAATTATATTGGACATGAAGTCAAGGGGAGTAATTGTTCCAGTGCCATTGCCCTTGCAGGGAACAGGGTTTTACTCCAGCGTTTTCCTAGTAAGGAAAAGTACGGGAGGATTCAGGTTCATTTTGAACCTAAAGTATCTCAACCATTTTGTCCAATACAAGCATTTCAGAATGGAAACTATTTTTTCCGTAAAGAGTATGCTTCACAGGGGGGCTTTTTTGGCTTCAATAGATTTGAAGGATGCCTATTGGCAAGTACCAATGAGTCCCCTGGCTCAGTCCTTTATGAGGTTTGCAATAAAGGATGGAGACCGAATCCTACATTTCCAGTTTGTTTGTCTTCCCTTCGGCCTTGCCTCCGCTCCAAGGATCTTTACAAAGGTATTAGCAGAACCTCTGGCTCTTTTGAGACGCAGGGGGATAGGAATAGTCGCTTATTTGGACGACCTCCTTCTCTTTGCTCAGTCAGGAGACAAATTGGAGGAGAATCTTTTTTTCACCATGAATCTTTTAGGCCGTTTGGGTTGGATTGTGAATTTCAACAAATCATCCCTGGTGCCTTCGCAAATCATGACCTATTTGGGATTCGAGATCAATACAGTCCTTCAAGTCCTGATTCTTCCTCGTCAAAAGATTGCTATCCTGCAGGAAGCAGTTCGGAATATCTGCTCAGGTCCGATTCCCTCCGTAAGGCAAGCTATGAGAGTCCTCGGCCTGTTAACTTCATCCTTTCCGGCAGTAAGATGGGGTCAACTTCATTCCAGATGCCTTCAAGCCCATATTTTGGAGAATTGGGATGGAACTCAGATCGGACTAGATCAACATTTTCCGATCCCACAGAAAGTCAAAGAATCCCTGATTTGGTGGTTGGAAGAAAACCGTTTCTCAAGGGGATTACCATGGGTAGATCCCAGGGAGATAATTGTAACTACAGACGCCTCAGCCTGGGGCTGGGGGGCGCATTGCAAGACATGGACAGCTCAAGGGAAATGGTCACCGGTCATGAGTGTTTCCTCATCCAACCTCAGAGAATTGGTGGCAGTAAAGAACGCATTATGGGCCCTACGGTTACATTTACAGGGAAGACATGTTCAAGTAAGAACAGACAATGCTACGACAGTGGCCTACATCAATCACCAAGGAGGGACAAGATCCTCAAAGTTGATGATGGTGGCCTCAGAGATTTTAATGTGGGCAGAGGTCCATCTTTCGTCCCTAACAGCAATACACTTGAAGGGGACCCTAAATCAGATGGCAGATTTCTTGAGCCGGTCACAAATAAAAGAGTCGGAATGGTCCCTGAATCCAGAGGTCTTCCGGATGATTTGCAGTCGAAACGGTTTTCCGGAGGTGGATCTATTTGCTTCTGCAAAAAATCACAAAGTGAGGAGTTACTTTTCTCTGAATCCGAGAGATCGGTCTCTGGGGGTGGACGCATTAGCCCATCATTGGCATTTCCATCTGGCCTACGCTTTTCCACCAGTACGCCTGATTCCATTATTTCTGAAGAAGCTGTTCCGGGAACCAGTTACAGTTCTCCTATTAGCACCATGGTGGCCGAAGAGATCCTGGTTTTCAACACTGGTGGAACTATCAGTGCGGGACCCTTGGGAAATTCCGGTGATCCCTCGTCTGTTGACACAGGGCCCTATAGTTTGCCAGAATCCTCATTGGTGGAGATTGACACTGTGGACCCTGAAGTCTCCTTACTACGAAAGAGAGGGTTCTCAGGGCCAGTGATTAATACTCTTCTTTCAAGTAGGAAGCTAGTGACGAGAAAAATTTACCTTAAGGTTTGGAAGACTTTTATCTCCTGGAAGAAAGAAAATAGGAAGACTTCATTTAAAGTTCCGGTCATTTTGGATTTCCTGCAACAGGGAGTTGACAAGGGACTAAGCCTTAGTACTTTGAAGGTACAACTTGCGGCCCTTTCAGTTTTCTTGGACAAGAAGCTCTCTTCTATTTCTATCATCAAGAGATTCTTGCTGGCTGTCAAGCGCGCCAAACCAATTCCAGTAAAGGTGATTCCTCAATGGGATCTAGCAAGGGTGTTAACTATGTTGAGTTCTCCACCTTTCTATCCGAATAAACATCTGGATATTAAGTTGCTTACGTGGAAGGTTTTATTTCTTGTTGCCATTACATCAGCACGAAGAGTTAGCGACATTCAAGCATTATCTTGTCGTCATCCGTTCCTTCAAGTGTTTCCAGACCACGTTCTATTGAAGGTGGATCCCTGTTACCTTCCTAAAGTAGTATCGGACTTCCACCGATCTCAGGAGTTTGTAATTCCTTCCATCACGGAACAGAATCCAGAATTGGCGGCCTTGGATGTCAAATCGCTACTATTGTTCTATTTAAATCAAACCAGCAATTTCAGGAAGTCGGACAGTCTATTTGTAGCTTTCTCGGGACCGAGAAAGGGATTGAGTATTTCAAAAACGACATTGGCACGATGGATGAAGAATACCATTAAAATGGCTTATGGCGATTCCAACATACCAAATGGAGTGACAGCCCACTCAACACGGAGTGTTTCCACATCTTGGGCAGAGCAAGCTGGGGTCTCCATTGAACAGATTTGCAAAGCAGCAACATGGGCTTCAGCTAAGACCTTCGCTAAGCATTACCGTTTGGATGTCTTGTCTCAGAGGAACCAGTCCTTTGGAAGGAGTGTTCTTCGAGCAGTTCTTCCCACCCTATGAGGTAGTCCTCGCCTATCTCTCAGGCGTATGCTGCCCGAAGGATGTTTTGAGAAAACCTAAGTTAGTTACCTGGTAACTTTTTTTCTAAACATCCGTAAGGGCAGCATACGCCTACTTCCCCCCCTTATGTTAAGTCTGGAGGGTTATTTTATTGTCCTACAGTATTTGCACGGTGGGAGTGGTGTTCTTAGTTTCTTCTTCTCTCCTTCAGATCTCTACAACAACTGGGGAAGAGAGGGAGGAGTCAAGATTTTATCTGCTGGTGGTCACGTGTTCCACTCGGTGGGAGGAGCCCGGAGGTCTCAGGCGTATGCTGCCCTTACGGATGTTTAGAAAAAAAGTTACCAGGTAACTAACTTAGGTTTTTTTTCTGAATAAATACAATCTTGCTTCCTGTAAAATCATAGACTGGAAATGTATACAACAGGTCTTACATATGTGTTTGTTTGGCTAGGAGGTTTCTGTGCCAGTCACAGAGGATGTTAAGTAAAAAAAAAATACTTTACTTTCTCTACCCCCCCCCCCCCCCCACCAGCATGGGGGCATCCCAATGCCCTGCTGTGTCTCCCCCTACTGCAAGCCTGAAACCTGGCACCCCCATTTGTACTACTTTCATGTTATTTTGAAGACTGTCAGGCTCCCGATTCACTTGACCGCAGCGGCCAATTGGATTTACAGGCAAATCTGAGTGGTTGCCAGAAGTTTCTGGAGGAAGGGAGGATTGGCTTGAGTGAACACCTAAATAAAGCAAGTACACATATATCATTTTATACATTCAGTATCATATTTTTTGTACAAAAGATATGTAGCTTTTTGTAACGAAAGAAAGAAAACTTAAAGGTTTCTACCATAAGTCCTTTGAGGTGTAAATTTGTCCCCTTGGGTGGAGGTGGTCTTGACACATTTCATCATGAAGGCATGCGGTAGATGCATAGGTTCTACTGAGAAGGGAGGTCCTTTATGTCAGGAATTTTGTTCACTAATCTGGTTCCAGCCAGTATAGAATGTAGCAATTGTGGGCTATTCCTCCTCAGGCTGTTCGGTTAAGATGTGAAGTCCCTGAGGGTGGTATTAATTTGCTGTAGGGAGTACTGGAGCGAGCGTGTGTCTGGATTCTGTGGAGCACTGCAATTGTTAGCAGCGGTGGAGCACTGTGTTTGCTGGTTACTGAATGGATACCTAACTGAAGGAATGTGGAAGGATGAGTATGGGAGTGTTCCCTGTGACAGGGAAACCCATTGGTGCACCATGAATTGAGATGACCCCATGCTGTTTTGGGGGGATGGGGTAGTAATGTTTGTAACTGTTTCATGTGCCTCTACATTTCCTGCAGGTCATTGCAGAGTTACATTCTTCCATGACCACCTCCAAACGTGGTTATATTATTGCCATTGTCTGGACTGTCCCTCCAAAGCAGGCTTACACCCTGAAGTCTACATTTTGCACAGGCTCAACCCCCCCCCCCCAAAAAAAAAAAAAAAAAAATTTGCACTCACTAGTTTTTCTTTATATTTAGCAGCTGAAGTGAGACCATGGAATGCTACATCACAATTGCACAGGAATGAGCAGACCATTCAACAATGTTTCTTCAGTAGGATGCACTAAGCACCACCCGCCTTGCATGATGTGCTGTGCAGCAACAATCAGAAGACTATGCACCCGGCTTTTATGTAGGCCCTAAAGGGGCACAGGAAGGCTATAGTGTTTATGGGAATCAAAGGGATCAGAACTGGTCCTGTTCTCACAGGCTTCCCATTGGAAACACAAAGCACTGCCTCCCATTCAGGTTAACTTCTGGTTCGCCAGCCAATGGAGACTCAATAGGGTTGATTCAGCACTCACATTTACTTTCAATAATATCATAAATAATTGCCCATACATGTATTTAGGTATGTTAAACTTTGGCTTTGTTACATAAGCTGACATCTGACCTTTCATTATTTATTGTGATCTTTACTGAGTGATCATATATCAAACCCAGTGCTTCCAACCTTCTACTGCAGCCACTTGTTATATGCTTTGTTGTAAATGCGTTCTGTGTCGTCCTCTCTTTTGATGCCAATATTGTGATAATGCCAGTTCTGGCTTCTAAGTAATCACAAGAAAGATGGTGTGTGTAATATAAAACCTAGTCTTATATTTATACACCTCTATAATCCTCCTCAAAGTGTAAAGAAGGATGCGTTACTGGCCTTTAAAATGCAGAGATGTCAGGCAAGATCATGATCAAGAACAAACATTTTTAAGTTCCCTTCCTACCTTATCATGTTTCCTAAATTGTTTTGTAATGGGAAGTAAGGAGGCTAGTTGTAATATGTGACTAACCCCAGCCTCTACCCTCCCCAACTGCTATGCTGAGCCAAAAAGTTATATTTTCCAGTATCTGGGCATCAATGGAATTGTTTTCACTTTTATGCTGAAGGGCGATTATACAGTAAGAAGTAGCTTTGCTTGTAAATGTTCCATAAATTGTAAAGACAATTAAAACATATTAAAAAGTATTACTTATCTTACCATCCAGAAACTAAATTACTGAGTGCTGTAGATTAAATGAGTCTTGGTCTTGCACTCCCTATTCACTTTTGAATGTCTGCTGCTATAAATTACCATGCAATACATGGTGTACTCCCACTACTAATCAAAAAAGTAGGGGAGTGCACTATTATGCTGGATCAGACAGTGCAACCATGGACAATGCATGTAGGTGGTCTTGACGAACTTGTATTGTGTTGGGTTTGGTGACACTGGTTGCAGAATCATCAAGCAGTCTTAATGGGGGCCCCTATGTGGCATCCTTAAGCTGTTTACTAAGCTACTGTTGATAGCTGCCATTCTCAGCCACTTGTCAGTCAATAGCCCAGTCCTGGCTGTTGACACGGGCGTGGGAAGTGTAGCTCTTCCCTCCTACTGTCTGTTTTGTTGACCATAGTGATCAGCCCAGAATAAGCAGCCTCCGACTTTATTACTTTTTAAGGTATAAAATTCGAAAAGCAGCAGACCTGGGGCATCCAAAATGGATAAAATTGCAGAGAGTCTTTGAATGGCAGCCGTTCATCAAACCTCACGGGGGTTTGACAGGCAATGGATAACGTTATTAGACGCTTCTCGCCATAATTGCTGACATTTATCCAGTGTTTCACAGTATTTGCTAATGTATTAATGCAGTCAATCTCTGCCAGGCTTCACATGCCTCCTTAACCCTCGCTTCTATGGGATCTACCAATGCGTGGATACGGGATGCGTTTTATCCGCTGGTTGCCGTAGTGACAGAGCCCAAAGATAAGCCAAGACAGAGCCCTTTTGTGATTGCTTTTCAGGTGACATTCAGCGGCAGCTTGTGTAGAGTGTCCTTTTATAGTTCCAGTAATGCAGAAAATGGTAACCAATTTCCTCTTAACCCATAACGTGCATCAGAGAAATAAAGAAAAGCAATCTTTTGGGATCATAACTTGTCTGTGCTTTAAAAAAAAGGTCTCCAATACTAGTTTTAATTTGAACTTTTTAGCACTTTGGAACATAAGTCAGTTTCAGAATTATGGTTGCTGGTTTGCATATAAAAGTTAGGCCTGGTTGACGGAGGTCCTTTTTGCTTACTAACAAAACTATGTGGAAGAAGATAGCTAGAACTTTACCAATAACTTTTTTAAAGCGACAGTCCAATCTCTTCATAACCTGCCTCCCTCCCATGGCGCTGTCACAAGGGGCCATGTACCTGCTTGTGCCACTGCCTGATTACATGTGCCTCATAAAGTCCCCCCCCCCCCCCCCTCCACTGCATTGGTAAAAAATTACCAGATGCTTTGTTGTAGTTTATTTACAGTCGCCAACATCTCTGGTTGATGACATTTTCCACCTGTATGCTTGTACGTTGTTGTCTGGTGGTTTGGCCATGATGCACATGACCAAATGCATCTTTTGTAGCAATAAATTGTAATGTTTGTTACAATGCACTTACATGACAGGTTTATATTGGGTTTGCTTTATAAATACATAATTCAATCTTTTGCTAAATACATTAAAACAGAAATGAATATTAACAGTAGTAAGATGCAGTTTTAAAACTCTGTGAATTACCTTTCTGCTGACCGCGACAGAGAAGGCCATTCAGTCTTTGACACTTCTGCCCTACTGAGAAGAATATTTTGCCCGTAAACTCTTTTCCCTTTAGCGCTTTTTTAATATAAAGCTTGTAACTGCTTTTCAACATAATGAATGTGCAATTATTTTCGTCATTTTGTTATCCTTTTACATAAAAGTAAAAAAAATTAGACAATATTGCTGAAGCAAGTTAAAAGGAATCCTACGTAGCTGTTTGGTATGTTTTGCTGATTCCATCAGTGCAATGTGCTGTGAAATGTATAATTGATTTGGTGTGTCAGTAACTGTTACCGAGAGAAGTGACTTTGGATTGATTCTACATGACAGATATAATTAAATAACCATTTGGGTGTGTGTTCGGTATGTAGTATTATATGCAAAGAGGGCCCTTCCCATTCAGATTTGCAGGCAACTTTTAGCATATACAGAAGGAGCAGCCTTAAAGCGGACCCAAACCCTTAAAAAAAACTTCCCCATATCTTAAATTATTATAGTTAATCACGTATTATTCTTTCCCCCACTGGCCTGCAACTCTGTTCAGCACTCTAGGATATGGATGCCGCCATCTTGGCTCAGTAGCATCACATACTGAGGAGAGGGGTCAAAAGTGCAAGGGGCGGGGTTGTAGATGTGCTTTGCACAGACAGAGCAGAGCTGGGGTCAGGAAAAGGACTGCAATCCCAGAATGCAGAGCAATACAGTCAGAAGATTGGTTGCAGGTAGCTTTAGACTCCATGGGCCGCAATCTTGGATGTTTAAAGGCTCAGAAAATGTAGTAGATGCAGGTAGGATGATTTTTAATGTTGCCAATCTGTATGTACAGGGTGGGGAAAACATATAAGATAGGCTCTTATTCAGGGTGAAGATCCGGTTTAAAGTATTATTCCACTTCCCATGGCATTTGTAAAAGTTTCCATTACTGTGTGCCAAAATGATGTACTCAAGGGGCAGTGCCTATCTTTTAATTTTTTCCTTTTCTATTTGTTTGCAACTAAATTTGGTTCAGTATATTTTTCTTTTTTTCTTCTCTAAGCCCTAGGTGTGCCTTATGGAGCGCAATAATATGGTAATCCTTTTTAAATCTGTCAGCTGTTGATGCTATATATAGCTTCAGTGGGAGGCTGTTCCAAATGTTTATGGTGCTCATGGTAAAGAAGCAGGGAGTGACCCTTTGTCTTTAGAGAGGATTTGACATGAAAAAGTTTTTTCTCATATTTTTTGTATTGCTCATTTCTTTATACACTTTGTGTCCCATTAGATGTCTCCTCCGAAGATTAAATACATGTATTTTTCATAATCTTTCTTCATCCTTTATTCCCCTTTTCAGTTTAGTGGCTCTCCTCGGCACCTATTCCAAAATCAGGGCATCCTTTCTGTGAACTGGGGGCTGGCAATGGGTTTGGTGCCCCGTTAAGTGCCCCTCATGCACTTTTCCTACAATGGATGTTAAGCTTATAGTTCTGTAATTACCCAAAAAATGAGCACCACATTTGCCTTGGCACTATACCAGAGTGAGTCTTTTGAAGAGGAACAATACACCTGATATTCACTTTTCGGGGTGTTGTTCCTCTCAGTGGGGGCTTCACCAATTGGAATGCCCCGCTTTATATATGGCCCTAGATCACTCACCTTCCAGTCGCTCCCAAGATGCAGACTCGAGCGAGAATGAGTGTGTTGAATGGCTGAGCAGCCTGTTCAACCAATCGACACTTTCACTCCGCTGGCCGTTGCATGCCATCACCGTCATTCCGAGATGCCGGACACTGTGCAGGCATGGCTAGAGGTGAACCGGGATCTAGCCGCTGCGCAGAGACTCGGTGAGGGCTCTGGGACAAGGTTGAGTGAAACGGGGCTTCTGGGGGGCTTTACACAGCGGGGCAAGAACGGGTAAAAAAATAGCTGAGCCCAGTTCTTTAAGAAGAAGACCATCCAATCCTGGAGTCTTGTGCACAATTATGTAGCAATTCCTGAATTACATATACAATTACCCAGTTAAGAAATTTGCTTGGGGTATTGGCAGCAGTAACATTGCCTATATCATCTTTTTGCTCCTTTTTATGTACAAAAAGCCTAAGAACCCATTTAGTAGCTCTACCTTCTCTGGGTTCTCTGTTACCAATTCCCTATTACTATTAGTTGGGGACCTACCTGTTCTGATTTTTTTCTGTGAATGTAAATATTTACAGAAAAGTTTATGGTTGGCTTGCTTTCTTTGGCTTCATTTTATTACTTTTCATGCATCTGCGCTTTCAACACCTGGTTTATACTTGTCAATGAAACTGAACACGTCATAACTAGAGCTCTCAGCCTTGTTCACTGTCAGAGCATTGCTGCAGTAGCCCAGCCCAGATCCTTCAAGTGTGTCTCAGAGCTCTTCACACAGCTTGTGTTAACAAGTTTGAATTTCCTACTCTATTGACACTGTAGTCCGGGCTAAATTAGAAACTTTTTTCGTCCTCCCTTTAAACCTGTGATAAGTAATTGCCACTGTTATCTAGTCAGCAGAGCGCTAATTTGAAGTGACATGCCCAAACTGGCCTGTAACATGAAGAACTGCAACAGGTGTGAGAGGTGGGGCTTCTGAGTCTGGCTGAAGAAAATAGCTCAGTGAAATGAACCTTAAGTAAAGCTGTCAGGAGCAATTATCTTCGAATCCGAATAATGCTGGCTTTATAACCTCCTGGAGTTACGCCCAGCTCCTTTTATCCGTTATTCTGCACAAAAAGAAAACCTTTTACCTGCTGGAAATTGCTGTGCCCAGCTATGTGCAAGCGTTCAGGCTGCAGATGTGTCCACATTAACTCTGGATGAGAAGATGTGAAATCAGGACTGCTTTGTAAAAAGAAAAAAAATACTTTTGGGTTAAATTGCGTTAACCAAGATTTACAATTTGAACCGATTGTGAAAGAAAATATGGCTGTAACCTGTCTATCATTATAACTACTACAATAAGGAAACAGCTTAATATGGTATGGTACGTTTAAAAAATATCTCGTCAGATGAATTAAGTGCCCTGAACATTTATGTGTTTTGTCACAAAACTTTGAAACACTGTTGGACTTATTATTATTATTATTATTCTTTTACATTGGTAAAGGTTCCTTCATATCCGTGTAAAAACAGATCCATGATACATTTACGTAGGAAACACACTTAAAGCAGATCTCCAGTCAAAATAAAGTTTAGTAATTTGTTCCCCCTAAATTCCCCTTTGATGATAAGTGACGTATACTGTTTGAGAGTTCTTAACCCCATGCAGATGTTGTGGAACAGATGCGCTCCTAGAATGACTTGAGAGTGGCCATCTTGGCACACTTTCTTCGAGCCCTGCTCACACATGAGCATGAGTGGGGAAATGGTGACGAACGTTTGTTAGCACACACTGCAGAGCTTCCTTATGATCAACCCACCCAGGCAAAGAGCGTTTTTAGTTCAATATCTTTTTATTAAAGTTTACATAATATATAGAAACAGTACAGGGCAATAGTACAGAAGGACAAGAGATCAAAGACATGCAATTTTCTATGTCCACAGTCCACCCCCCTGCTCCAAATTGCGCAACCAGTCAACACGGTATTCGATACTTCAATTGTGGAGTTAACGTCCCCGTCCCCTCAGTTTCCTCCATACCAGGCCCGCCAACCAGGTGCAGCTTCTTCACCGAGACCCGGGGTCTTGGACCAGGGGAGAATGGAGCGTCCGACGCGCAACAGAGTCCCACAGGGGTTTTCTTCCGAAGGAGATGGGCGACCACAGGGGGCAGAAGGTAGGGGCCAGAGGAGTCTGGAAGACACAGAACATTAAAGACATGTGAAGAAGAGGAAAAGGAAGGAGAAAATAAAAATAAAAAGAGGAGAGGGGGTAGAGATTAGAGGATAGAATTCCGAGAGTAGTGAGGGGGGTGTAGGGATAAAGTGGATTTCAGGACAGGGATTGGGGTAAGAACACATATATTAACAAGTACAGGGGCAGGGGCGCACAAGTGCAGGGCTCCTTACTGTATGTCCAACGACAGGTGAGTATCCCTGTAGTCCAACCAACCGGCCCATGTTGTCCTATATCTCTCCTGCATGCCCTCGGAATCTCAGGTCAGATCCTCCATGCGTCGAATGGCTTCTACTACCTGTGCCCATTCAACTAGTGAAGGCGGGGTTGTAGATTTCCATCGCCTCTGGATGACTGTTCTCATTGCTGTCAGGAGATGCCGCAGGACCCCCTTTTTGCCATGGGAGAGAGGACCGGGAAGTAGGGATAGTAGAGCCACCTGCTGGAAGTTCTGCACCTGTGTCGGGGTTGTCCAACAATACGGTTATGCCTTCACCCGATACCGCTTCCTTATGTGATCCAGCTGACAAGCGCATGGATCAGCTGGTCTGTCATGCCTTCACCTTTGCTGTCCTTTGTTTCGTCCTGTGTGTGCCGCGGCTATTGTCTCCCTGGCCATCAGAAGGTGAGGCACCTTGTGGATAGCGCAAAGACTCTCAAGCGGACGGAGGAGTATAAAGACCTCAAGGCTTGCATGGATTTCATTGCCTTTGTTGTCTGCCATGGACGATGCCCGCTCGCTCTGGTTGTGGCAATTGTCGGTTGATGCCGCGGCCAAAAAGTCGTTCACTAGTATCCCCTTCGTGGGGCACAGGTTGTTCGGAGAGCGTCTGGACCTCCTGGTCAAGGATGGTAGACTCCCTCAGCGACGGAAGCCTGCGCAGCCCTTCGGGGCTCATATGCCTATCGTTCCTTTCAAGGAGGAAGAGGCTCTTCATGTTCAGGTGGCCGCAGAGATACCTGGGGAAGAGGTAGGTACCGCGATCGATCCAATCCCGCTTGGGGAGCCAAGCCCCCTGCCAAGTCCCCTCAGGCATGAGGAGGCGCCCTCACCCATCTGGGTGGGGGGACGGCTTCTGCTATTGCTCATATCTGTGCATCTCGGAACGGTGGATTCGGGAGGTGGTGTCCTCCAGTTACAAAATAGAGCTGGCAGTCCTCCTCAGCCGCCCTCAAGTTTCTTTGGTCTTGGATATCCCAGAACCCATTGAAGGCACAGGGCCTGAGAATGGCTGTGCAACACCTGCGGGTCAAGGCTTCTACTCCAATCTGTTCACGGTTCCCAAGAAGGACGGAACGTTGAGGCCTATCCTGGACCTGAAGGGTCTCAACAGGTTTGTCAGAGTCAGACATTTCTGCATGGAAACCTTACGGTTCGCGGTGAACTCGCTTCGGCCCGGCAACTTCATGACCACGGTGGACATCAGGGATGCTTATCTGCACATCCCGATATTCCAGGGGCATCAGAGGTTCCTGAGGTTTGACCTGGAGGATCTGCATTACCAGTTTGTGGCACTGCCATTCGGGATATCCTCAGCCCCCCGTGTTTTCACCAAGGTGCTGGCGGGCATCATGGCTATCCTGAGGAATCGGGGCATTCGTGTGTTGCCCTATTTGGTCGATTTACTGATTGCGGCTCAGTCCCTTCAGCAGGCCGAGAGCGACACCCGGACGGTGTTGTCCACTCTCGAGGATTTTGGCTGGGTAGTCAATTACCCAAAGTCTTCTATCACTCCCTCAACGGTGAGGTCCTTCCTGGGCATGACGTTAGACACCTCTCAGGTCAAGGTATTCCTGCCACAGCAGAAGGTGTTGGGCTTCCAGACGCAGGTGCAGGCCTTGCTGTCTTGTCAGTGGCCATCGATCCGTCTGGGGATGAGACTGGTGCGCCTAATGGCGTCATGCTTCGAGGCAGTGCCCTTCGCCCCAATTTCACATGAGGCCTCCTCAATTGAACCTGTTGACCGGCTGGGACCGGATGCTGGAGTCTTTGGAACAGGAATTTTCACTTTCTCACCTGGCCAGGCAGTCCCTCTTGTGGTGGTTAGGAACCTGTTGGTAGGCAAGTCCTTTCTGACTCCCCAATGGGAGACAGTTACCACGGGTGCCAGTCTGACTGGGGAAGCGTTTGGCAGACGCAGAAGATCCAGGGTCAGTGGGGTCCACAGGAGAATCACTTGCCCATAAATCTCCTGGAACTGAGAGTGATACGGTTGGTGCTTCTTCGTTTGACTCCCCATCTAAGGGGTCGTGCGACCCAGATTTGCTCAGACAATGACGGCTGTCGCCTACATCAATCACCAGGGCGGGACTCTGAGTAAGCGAGCCCTCAAGGAGGTGACCCAGATTCTGACTTGGGCAAGGGAGAATGTTCCCTGCATCTCGGCGGTTTACATCCCAGGCGTAGAGAATCAGGAGGCGGACTCCCTGAGCAGGGGTGCCTCACGCCTGGGGGAATGGTCTCTCAGCAACTAGATTTTTCATGCTCTGTGTCTCCGCTGGGGTCAGCCGGATGGGACCTGTTTGCGTCCAGACACAATCACAAGCTCCCAAGGTTTGTCTCCCTGTCAAGAGCTCCTCTGGTTTTCGCCACAGACGCTCTGGCAATCCGTTGGGTGGAGTTCAGGTTCCTTCATGCATTCCCTCCGTTTCCACTCCTGGGCCGAGTTCTGCGCAAGATTCCAACCATCCTAGTGGCTCCTCGCTGGCCGAGAAAGAATTGGTTTGTGGACATAGTTCAGATTTCAGTGGATCGCTGCATCTGCCCGATGACCCAGGACTTCTCACACAGGGGTTGCTGCGGCACCCCAATTTACAGACGCTGGCTTTGACGGCCTGGCTATTGAAACCTCAATCCTGATGGAAAAGGGGATGTCAGCCACGGTTGTGCAGACCATGATTCAGGCACGGAAGAAGTCTTCTTCCATGATATATTACGGAGTTTGGCATGCCTACATTGCTTGGTGTGAATCCAAGAGTCTCCCTTGTCGCACATTCTCTATATCTAGGATCTTGGAGTTTTTTTACAACACGGTTTATACTTGGGTCTCCAGCTGAGTACCCTCAAGAACCAGGTCTCTGCCTTGGCCATCTTATTCTAAGTATGTCACACACCCCGCTTCAGAATAGTCATTACACTTGGGTTAGAGGGCGAACTCTGCAGAGACGACAGGAAAAAAAGGAGCCCCTCCCGGTCCACAAACACCCGGGACCTCCCACACATCCCCCAGTCTTCGACGGCGAGCAAGTCAGAAGATGGCTGTCTCCTCCTTGCAGGTAAGCCGGGTTCACACCCAGCCATTTTTGTCCCTATTTCTGCCCGGACCTAGTTATGTTTTAGTCCCCTAATGCCTCCCAGCCTTGGCTGTGGCTGTAGGTCCGGATGAGGGTAGGGTTCACCTTAGCAGGTGTATTGATAGAAGCCAGCTCCTCCGTGAGACCCCATTAAAAGGGGTAGGCGGCTACCAGGTTGGTGACCCTGGTTTGGGATGCCCTGTCCGTTTGCTAAAAGCCCTCACCACACACATTAAATGTGGCTATCGGCTTACCCCTTACTCCCTTGCCCAGTTAGTTGGGGGGGGGGGTGCATGTCTCTCCTTAAGAATTTATTTCAGTTGGATGTTTATTTAGACTTATATATAGGTGTGGTCAGTGTATGTTGCATATACTGGTATGTGTGTGCTTATATGTATATATATGTACAGTGGGTTTACATACTTATTGCTAAAAAGGGATCTCCCCCCTATTGTGTCTTCCAGGTGGGACGTCACGGCTTTTTGGGGTTTCTCCTGATCCTAGGTCTCTTATTTAAATTTGGATCCCCCTTTTTTATTCTTTAAATAAAATCCTCCCACATATGGATTCTAAGGGGCATCCCGGGTAGCTTCTTAGCGTTATTCCCATTGGTCATTGCGACTACCATAAAACTCACCGTATGGAGGCTCCCCAGGATGCCGGGCACGGGATCTGGGTTCCGTGCAGCCGGGTCGGGCCCGCTGGCCTCATCACTTACACCCCCACGCCTGTTTTTTGACCCCAAGTGACGTCACTAGCGGGGAGTCGCAATCCGATGTCTGCGCCAGACTGGTCAACATTGGGAGTATGATTGCTAGCTCTGCGGCCGGGAAGGCCCAGCTAAGAGACGGCACCTGGCGCTCGCTACGCCAGCCTTTGACTATGATGTTTATGACTCTTTTGAATGTACGCGTCATGAGCCTGGATATTCGGTGAATATCCGCTAGGAAAACAATTGTTGCCTACGCTCACGTGCGCGCTGAGCGTTAAAAGGAAGGGGAATTGTTTGCTCATATTTTTGAAGTGCTTTCTATTTCCCCTCCTGCAGAGGTCCTCCCACAACGGGGGGAAAAATTTTTGGGGATGGCCAAACCTTGTTTGGAGTTCCCGGATCAGAAGCACTTTAACAATTTGATCCTTAAGGAATGGGAGAAGCCTAGTTGGCTCCCTGGTATCCCTCAAGGGTGGGATAGGAAGTATCCCCTCCCTGTTGAGGTGGTTAAGCGTTGGTCTACACTCTCCGAGGTCGTCACTCCCGTCCTGGGATTGTCCAATTCGCCGGTAGTGCATTCCCCGGATTCCAATACCTTGAGGGATAGTGAGGACCAACGTCTTGACCAAATGGCTTCGCATGCTTTTGCTTGTGTGGGGTTGACCTTGCGCCTGGTCGCTCTAACGGCTGTGGCTTTTAGAGCTTTAATTAGGGACCTTTTGAATGGTTCCCAATTGAATCCTTCCAGTGAGGAGTTTACAGCTCTGACTCATTGTGATATGTTTATTGCCTTTGTCTTATCAGCCTTGGATGATACTATCCGTGTGCGTAGCAGGACCTCGGCATTGCAGGTGGCTATACGCCGTTCGGTCTGGTTGCGCCAGTGGGCGGCCGATAATGCGGCTAAGAAGGCGCTCATAGGACTCCCCTTCCCGGGTCTGTGCCTGTTCTGTGAGCAGTTAGACTCTGTTGTCAAAGGGGGTAAGTTACCTCAACGCAAGCGGCAGCGCCGGCCGTTTCGGGGTTCAGGCTCTTTCAACCTTTCCTTTCGTGGCTCTCGACAAGCAGGGGATTGTCTTTCACTGCCTTCAGAGGAGATTCCTGGGGTAGGGGCAGAGGACGTGCCCGACCCGGGGCTTTCTGGGATGCAAAAGCCAAATCTGTTGCCAAACCCGCTCAGCAATGAGGGGGCGCCCTCACCCTTGCGGGTGGGGGGACAGCTGCGGCTCTTCGCTCAGGTCTGGAATCTAGAGGTTATAGAGGTCACAGGCGATTGTATCCTGGAGGTAGTCTCCTCCGGGTACAAGCTGGAGTTTGCATACCGGCCTCCTCCTAGATTTCTCAGGTCTCGGGTTCCTATGGACCCACGGGCAGCACAGGGACTGTTTCTGGCGGTGCTGAACCTTCAGAATATGGAGGTCGTTTGTCTGGTTCCTCCCATAGAGAGAGGTCAGGGTTACTACAATTACCTTTTTACGGTCCCCAAACAGGATATCAAGGATGCTTACTTCATGGGCCGATATTCCCGGGACATCAGTGGTTTCTCAGGTTCATGGTAGGCCATCAGCACTACCAGTTTGTGGCTCTTCCCTTTGGGCTGACTTCGGCGCCCAGGGTGTTCACCAAGGTATTGGCGGGCGTGATGGCCCTTCTCAGAGTCCAGGGCATTCACATTTTGCCTTATCTGGATGACCTTCTCTTTACGTCATCCTCTCTCCACCAGTTGGACACCCGGACGGTGGCGACAACGCTGGAGAGGTTCGGGTGGGTAATCAGTTACCCCGAATCCTTTCTATCTCCGTCAAGGGTGGCTTCGTTTCTGGGCATGACTCTGGATACCATTCAGATCAGGGTGTCCCAGCCGAAGGTGGATGTTCTTCAAGCACTACTTCGTTTTCTTCCGTCCAGCCCTCGTCTGTCCGTCAGACAGGGGATGAGGCTGGTAGGTTTGAGGGTGTCTTGCTTCGGGCAGTGCCCTTTGCTCAGTTTCACATGAGACCTCTTCAGCTCCATCTTTTATCGTTTTGGGACTAATGTCCTTTATCCCTGGTTCAGACTTGTGTTCTGTCTCCTCTGGTCCGGCGGTCCTTCAGTGGTGGCTGGACCCGAATCACTAAGGAGGGACTCGCAGCAAGAGTGCCCTCCGGGAGGTGTCTCTGATTCTTTCATGGGCCGAGAGCTATGTACTATGCATCTTCGCAGTTTACATCCCAGGTGTGGAGAACCTGGGAGCAGTCTCCTGTTTCTGTTTCCTCCCTTTCCCATGGTGGGCTGGGTGGTACGCAAGCTGGCTCAAGAGGATGTGCCAGCAATCCTGGTGGCCAAGACAAGTGTGGTTCGCAGACGTCGTGCGGCTGGCGGTCGTTCAATGGGGGCTGGTTCCGGTTCTGATTACGCTAGGTCAGCTTTGTTACCTCAATTTACTAACGCTGGTTTTGTCGGCGTGGCTGCTGACACCTTCGTCTTAGAAGAAAAGGGTTGTCTGAAGTTGTTGTCCGGACTCTTGTCAGGGCTAGGAAGAATTCTTCTTCTACCATCTACCACAGGACCTGACGGACCTACATTTATTGGGGTGAGGCTAGGGCCTTTCCTTGTCGGGTGTTTTCCATTCCTCGGATTTTGGAGTTTCTTCAGCATGGTTTTGGACATGGGTTTTCAACTTAGCACTCTGAAAGGGCATGTTTCCGCTCTGGCGGTTTTCTTTCAAAGGTCTTTTGCTCTTCTTCCTTTGGTTAGGACCTTTTTTCCAGGGGGTCACTCTTGTGCGCCCTCTTCACAAACCCATGTTACCTGTTTGGGATTTAGTTTTGGTGTTGTCTGCCCTTCAGTGTCCTCCTTTTGAACCAGTGCAGGGTGTTGCACTATCCATCTTCACCCTAAAGGTTGCCTTTTTGGTGGCTATCACCTCTTTTCGATGTGTTTTTCTGAGTTGGCGGCTCCGTTCCATTCAGGCCCCCTACTTTGAGAGACATCAGGACAAGGTGGTTTTCCGTTTTACACCTGACTTCCTGCCAAAGGTGGTTTCCACCTTTCCCCTCATTCAGGACGTTGTGCTTCCTTCCTCGTGTCTTGGTTATGACAAGGATAGGGCTTTGCACTCTCTGGACGTCGTTAGATGTGTTAAGTACTTTCTGGTGGCTACTTCACCATTCCGGAAGACGGATGCCTTTTTTTGTGGTGCCATCTGGGGCCGAGTAAGGTTTGGCACCCGTCTAGTCTACCATTAGTATATGAATTCATTAGTCCATTATTAGGGCCTATTCTGCCAAGGGGAGGGATCCCCTTTTCCAGATCACTGCTCATTCTACTCGTGCTGTTGGGGCTTCCTGGGCCTTTCAGCACCAGGCCTCTGTTGAACAAGTTTGTGAGGCTGCTGCTTGGTTTTCTGTTCATACTTTTTCCACGTTTTATAAGGTTGATGTGCGGGCCTCAGTGGATGCTGTTTTTTGGCCGCTAAGTTCTGCAAGCTGCAGTGGTTTCTTTGTGCATTATTGCCTTGTTTTGGACCCCCGCCCTTTATGGACACTGCTATTGAATGTCCCAAGTGTAATGACTATTCTGAAGCGGGGTGTGTGACATACTTAGAATAATACCATTTTGTGATTACTCACCTGTAAAATGGGTATTATAAGTATGTGACACACCCCGCTTCATCCCGCCCTTATTGGTAGTTTGGATCTTTTATATGGTGAACCTTTTTGTGTTATGATTGTTTATATTTGGTTCTTCCTGGTCACCTTACTGCTGTCCTATACTGGAGGATGTGTGGGAGGTCCCGGGTGTTTGTGGACCGGGAGGGGCTCCTTTTTTTCTTGTCGTCTCTGCAGAGTTCGCCCTCTGCTGGCCATAACCCAAGTGTAATGACTATTCTGAAGCGGGGTGTGTGACATACTTATAATACCCATTTTACAGGTGAGTAATAACAAAATGGTATTTTTCCAGCAATCCTTTGCCAATCATAGATTGATCAAGACCTTTTTCCAGGGAGTCACCCATGTACGTCCACCACGTAAGCCTGTATTACCGGTGTGGGACTTGAATTTGGTACTTTCTGCTCTCCAGGGTCCTCCCTTTGAGCCTTTGTGCGATGCTGCATTGCCTATATTCTTGGTGTGCCACACACCCCGCTTCACTTCTTAAATATTCATCACTTAATGGGTTAATCCACCGCAGGTGACGTAGTGCAGAGAGGAAGTCTTGTAACGAGCCCCCTTCCGGCCTATATATACCTGGTACCTCCCTTCAATCACCAGTATTTTTTCTCTCTGCTTGCTGACAAGTCAGAAGATGGAAGTCTCCTGCTTACAGGTAGGCCGGGGTATTCTTACCCCGCCACCCCCCTTTTGGTCTATTTCTGCCCGGTTTGAGTTTGTATACCTTTATGGTGAAATGGAAGCCTCCCAGCCTTGGCTGCTCACCGGGCAAATGGTAGATGGCACTTTAAGTGCCTAGGAGCTTATCTCCTACCGCTCGACCTCATGCGTGGGGCAATGCGGCTAACCGGCATGGTGATCCGGAAATGGGATGCCCCTGTCCGAGGGTCCCCGTAGCCCCTTTCTCTCCCGTTCGGTCCCTTCTCCCTTCACTATGGGGGGGGGGGGGGTGAGGGTGTGCTTTTAGTATGTGTGTTTCACTGTATCACTGCATGTTAACATATATGTCATGTTTATACATTCACTGTAGCATGTGTATATTTTGGGTCTGCTTTAAGGGCAGCTTGCGCTGGGTATGGGCTGGCCACTTCTCTGGCAGTTGGTTGCTTTGTGGCCCCCTACCCCCTCCCCCCTCTCCCCTCTCCTCGCCTGGCATTCAGGGAGCTTTGTCAGCACATGCGGTTTTTACCCTCCCCCCTCCGCCGCCTGGGCGCGCGTGCTGTGATCAGCTGTAAGTGTTCCAGCTGATCGGCGTGGGGGGGGGCGGGTCCCGCTGACGCGGCGCCGGGGTCATGCGGCGTCTGCGGCGGGCCCAGCGTCCTTGCTTCCTTCAAAACAGGAAGGCACGTGGGCGCACGGCCGCACTTTGTCTTCATGCCGGCTCATGGTGCTGGCTGCAGGCTTACCGGCTGGTTGCTGTACAGGTAAGCGGCCCCTCCCGTTGGGGCCGTTAAATGGGGAATATTTTTTAATAATACAGGGAGAAATCACTGTTATTAAGGGGGCGTCATTTAAGGGCACTTGGTGCCATACTTATGTTATACACATGTGAAGGATCTGATGGTTGTTTCTTTGCCTTGCAGATCCTGGGATCCCTGCTTATGCTAGCCCTCCGGCTCTATGTGCCTGGCTAATTATTGGGATTGATTTGAATGTTTATATACATAGACTATATATAAATATATATATATATATATATATATATATATATATATAGTTTCTATTAAAGGGGACCTAAACTTAAAAAAAAAAAAAAAAAGTTATATAAATCCTCCCTTCCGGGACATTACTAAAATAAAGGGGGCATCCCGGGTCGGCTTATGCCTTAAAAGTCCCATTATTGCGAATACCATAAATCACCATATGGAGGCTTCCATAGATTCCGGAAACGGTTCTGCTGTTCCGTTTGGGGGGTGCGTAGGTTGTGGGGTTCCACTCCCAGCTGATGATATCTTTATTTGCATCCCTTGTGCAAAACAGACTATTGCGCACCAGTCCGTTGCTTCGGCTGCGGTGCCATCGCATCCTTCATCATCTCCTACCTCTCCCTCCCTATTCCGGACCCCGCATGACACTGTCAAAAGTGGGGATTCGCATTCCGAGGCGGCAGCACAGCCCTGCCCCCAGAAAATGATGCCCGTTAAAGCAGCGTTGAAGACCGCTACAAAACGAAGGCACCTGACTCCGGTACCTTCGGCTCCACAGGACCAGTTTTGTGAACCTGTGGAATGGTCCGATGGATCCCCTGACGAGGATGAACTCCCGTCGGAGTCAGATGAGCCGACAGGTCAGCATGTGGCTGATGAGATCGGCGATTGGTCAGAGGGGGTTGTTTTTGACACCCCCTCCATTCTGGCTCAAATGTTTAAAATTTTGAGTTTAGATACGCCTGAGGCGGCCGCCCCGCCAAAGAGTCAGTTATTTAAAGAGCCTCAGCCGAGTTTGGTTTTTCCCAGACAGCACTACTTTGAGAGGGTGGTTCTTAAGGAATGGGAACATCCCACACGGTTATCTGGAATTCCTTCCAGTTGGGAAAAGCGTTATCCTTTTCCACCAGAATTGGTGAGGCTGTGGTCTGTCCCTCCGGACGTCGATACCCCTGTACTAGGACTCTCCAGCTCGGCTATGGTACAATCTGCTGAGACCACTGTCCCCAAAGATGGGGAAGATTGCAGGATTGACCAATACGCTCGACATGGTTTTATCTATTCCGGGTCAGCATTGCGCCCGGTATGTGCTTCAGCCCTTCTTCTATTGGCAATTAAGTCCCTAATTCAGGGGATATATGAGGATCTTGATCCCGCTTGCAAACAGTTCACTGCACTTAAGCAGTGTGAATCTTTTGTGGCTTATGTCCTGGCCGCTCAGGACGATGCGCTGACTACGAGTAGCAAGGCGGCAGCTATGCTGGTGGCTATTCGCAGGTCAGTATGGCTGCGTCAGTGGTCAGCAGACACGGCTTCCAAAAAGGTACTCGCAGCTCTCCCCTTTTTGGGGTTGCGTCTGTTTGGGGAGAAAATTGATTCAGTCGCAAAAGATGGTAAGATGCCACAACGCAAAAGGCCTCGTGGTCCCTTCAGGGGGACAAGTTCCGGTAGGCCTTCCTTTCAAAGGTTCGGAGCGGGAAAAGGTACGTCCTTTCCCGCTACCAGTGGCGCAGGTTGGACTCGGGGGAGGGGCCGTGGCCGGCCCACTCAGTCCTGGGGCCCCAAGCATGCTGATAAGCTCTCTCAGCAATGAGGGGCTGCCCTCACCCGTGCGGGTGGGGGGACTATTGCGACACTTCTACCATTGGAACCATGTGGTTCTAGGCAGATGGATCCAGGAGGTAGTGTCGACAGGTCACAACCTGGAATTCGAGTCTCACCCTCCCTCGCGGTCCATTCAGGGGTCGGTTCATCCCGGCCTGAACTCTCATCAAGACGGAGTGTGTCTTTCTTTTGCCCAAATTCGCACAAGAACACTTCAGCTATTTCTGCTAGCGTGTTGGGTCCAGCAACCTCTGTTGTTGGATCAGTCCTTCCAATTGTCCTCCCGTGTACGGCAGTTCCTCCTGTGGTGATTGGTCTCGACCAATCTTGTATAGGGCAGGTCTTTCCTGACCCTCCCTTGGAGAGGTGTCACCACGGACACCAGTCTGTAGGGATGGGACAGATTCTGGAAGGAGCTGCGGCTTCAGGGGCAGTGGAGGCCCCACTTACCCATCAGAGAAATGTCCCTGATCCAGACATGGGCAGTGTTCCATGTTCCCTGTCTCTCGGCGGTTTACATTCCAGAGGTGATGGAACAGGTAGCGGACCGGTTGAGCAAGTGCTCTCCCCGTCTGGAACAATAAGCTCTCCATCCTCGGGTGGTTCTCTTATTGTGTCTCCAATGGGAGACTCCGGAGGTGGACCTGTTGGCCCCTCATCACTATCACAGGCTCCCGAGCTTCGTGTCACTCTCCCGGGATCCTCTGGCTCTGACAGTGGACGTCAGGTCCCTGAACTGAGGAGCTCTGGGATTTCGATACCTGTTTCCTCCGTGGCCCTTGCTGGGCAGAGTTCTTCAGAAGTTGGCTCTGGAAAGGGTGTACGCCGTTCTCATGGCCCCAAAGTGGCCAAAACGAATAGGGTTCGCAGACATCGTTTGGCTGGCAGTGGTCCAGTTCATTCTGCCTCTTCGGCCCGATCTGCTCACTCAGGGTCAATTGTGTTACCCCAATTTACCAGCGCTGGGTTTGATGGCCTGGCGGCTGAAACCTCCATCCTGAAGGAGGAGGGTCTTTCTGATTCAGTCATTAAGACTGAAGATCAGTGCCCGGAAGAAGTCTTCTTCCGTCACCTACTATAGGACTTGGAAAGCCTATATCACTTGGTGTGATATAAGATCTTTTCCTTGTAGGGTCCTTTCGGTCCCCAGGATTCTGGAGTTTTTACAATCAGGGCTGGACTCTGGTCTCCAGCACATTGAAAGGGCAGGTCTCTGCCTTATCTGTCTTTTTTCAGAAGCGTGTTGCGCTTAAACCTTTAGTTAAAACTTTTTTCCAGGGGGTTACGCATGTGCGGCCTCCCAGGAAACCATTACTCCCTGTTTGGGATTTGAATTTGGTTCTTTCGGCTCTTCAGGCTCCTCCTTTTGAGCCTTTGCAAGATATTGCTTTGTCTACCCTGACTCAGAAGATTGTCTTCTTGGTAGCGATCACTTCTGTCCGGCGTGTCTCAGAATTGGCGGCCTTAACTATCCAGGCGCCCTACTTCGAGAGGCATCAGGATAAAGTGGTCTTTCGGTTCAAGGCAGACTTTCTTCCTAATGTTGTTTCTGCTTTTCATTTGAACCAAGATATTGTTCTTCCCTCCTTGTGTCCTAATCCTAAGAATGACAAAGAGAGGGTTTTGCATTGTTTGGATGTAGTACGCTGTGTTAAGTACTACTTGATTATCACGTCTCCTTTCCGTAGGACGGATTCCTTTTTTGTTGTGCCCCATGGGCCTAAGAAGGGTTTGGCACCAGCCAAATCTGCCATTAGCAAGTAGATACATCAGGCCGTTACTGCGGCCTATTCTGCTAAGGGAAGAGTTCCCCCTTTTCGTATTACTGCTCATTCCACTCGCGCTGTTGGGGCGTCTTGGGCTTTTCAGCACCAAGCTTCTGTTGAACAGGTTTGTAAGGCCGCCACCTGGTCTTCTGTTCACACTTTTTCTAAGTTTTACAAAGTTGATGTGCGGGCCTCAGCGGATGCTGTTTTTGGCCGCAAAGTTCTGCAGACTGCAGTCATTTAAGTTATGCTTCACCTGGCCTTGAGATGCCCTTCCCTTGTGGACACTGCTTTTGGATGTCCCATTAAGTGATGAATATTTAAGAAGTGAAGCGGGGTGTGTGGCACACCAAGAATAATACCATTTTGTGAGTACTCACCTGAAAAATGGATATTGTTGGTGTGCCACACACCCCGCTTCACACCCGCCCTTTTCGGTATTACCGAAGCATTTATATGGTGAAGCCCTTTTTTATTTATATCAAAATTGATTTTGGAGGTTACTGGTGGAATACTGGTACCTTGTATTACTGCTTTTTGAATATACTGGTGATTGAAGGGAGGTACCAGGTATATATAGGCCGGAAGGGGGCTCGTTACAAGACTTCCTCTCTGCAGTACGTCACCTGCGGTGGATTAACCCATTAAGTGATGAATATTTAAGAAGTGAAGCGGGGTGTGTGGCACACCAACAATATCCATTTTTCAGGTGAGTACTCACAAAATGGTATTTTTGTCCCTCAAGGTGGTCGTTTTGGTAGCGCTTTGCATGAAGCCTCCTTATTTTGAGCTGCATAAGGATAAGGTAGTTTTTCACTTTAAACCTGATTTTTTGCCTAAGGTCGTTTCTCCCTTTCACCTTAATGAGGAAGTGGTCTTGCCTTCCTTGTGTCCGGCACCGACTAATTCTGAGGAAAGACCCTCCATGCCTTGGATGTGGTCAGAGCCATCAAGTATTACCTGGTTGCGACTGAATCCTTCAGGAAGTTGGATTTGCTCTTTGTCCTAACAGAAGGTTCTAGGAAGGGCTTGCCACCAGCCAAGTCCACTCTTAGTAAGTGGATCAGACAGGCGGTGGTGCAGGTATATTCTGCTAGGGGGAAGGAACCCCCTTTTCGGATCACAGCTCATTCTACCAGAGCTATTGGTGCCTCTTGGGCTTTTCAACACCAGGCTTCTGTTGAACAAGTTTGTAAGGCCGCCACTTGGTCTTTAGTTCATACCTTTACCAAGTTTTACAAGGTTGATGTTAGGGCCTCAGCTGATGCTGTCTTTGGCTGAAAGGTGCTTCAGGCGGTAGTGAAATGAACTACATGCTGTTCCGCACTGGGGATCCCGCCCTAATGGACACTGCTTTTGGATGTCCCACATGTCATCACTTCTGGGATGACCTGGACTGGATATAGTGAAAAATACAATTCTGTGACACTCACTTGTAGAATTGTTTTTGAATATATCCAGTCCAGGTCGTCCCACCCGCCCTTGTTTCATTATCTCTTGTTTGCCTGTTATGGTGATTACCATTTTTATATTGGACCTTTGTCCTTAAGTTTTTTGTTGGAGTACATGCTGAAGCTATGTAAAGTAACATGGTTTTTTGGCCGGCCTGTCTTTTTCTTACTGCTGTTTAACCACTGGGAAATCATAGTGAGACACCTGCTTTTATAGGGGGCCGGGAGGAGCGACCGCTTTTGATCTTGCAGTCGAGCGCCCCCTGGGGGGCGGAATACCCACATGTCATTACTTCTGGGACGACCTGGACTGGATATATCCAAAAACAATTCTACAGGTGAGTTTCATAGAATTGTATTTTTTTTTTTTTTTTTTTTACAAAAAAACACTACAAATTGTAAAAAAAATATTTTTTTACACATATTTCACCCCAAAATATTGAGAATACGCTTAAATTACAAATGAGACATTTCACATTAAAGCTAAGACTCAAAAACAATGTTTAATTTTCCTGGGAAATCCCTTTGAAGATCACAGTTGAACATGAGTAGCGCAAAATAGTGAAAAAAGGTCTAGCAAAAGAGGCTGACAAAAAATCTGTTGGCTGGCAGTTAAGGGGTTAAGAGGTTTCTGAGCAGTGATTAGTCATTACAGCTGATGTTTTTTTTTACTTCTGGCTAAAGCTTAACATTATTTTAATGAGATTTAGGGTATTTAGAACATGGGTCTGGGGTTTTCAGAAGCAAGGCTGTCAAAATAGTGGCAATATGGCGCTCAGGAAAATAGAATCCCGCCTGCTATTCTGCAACATCTACATGGAGTTAAGCCCTCTCAAATAGCTTATATCACTGATCGTACTGATCAGTACTGATCGTACAGAGGCTAGGAGAGACATTTGCTAATCTTTTTTTAATTTTTTTGGGGGCTGGAGGTCTGCTTTAAAGCAGAAGTTTCACAGACCTCATATCCAAGGGTTGATAGAGGGCACAAGGTGCTCTGCTTAACTGTCACTCATTGCCTCATTAGGGATCATTCTCCTCTGGTATGCGAAGCTTAGCACTGCACTTCCTGGTTTTGGCCTGCTGAAGGTGTAAGGGCAGTAAAACAAATGGATGATTGGAGTAGTACAAACCAGTTTTAACTCGCACGAAAGTCATTTCAGCATTCATTGTCAGTAATCATTCGGGCTGGCCGAGTGGGCTTGCAAATCAAACTTGAATGGATACCGAAGGTCAAATTATTGGTTGGTTTACATAGAAGTGAATGAGGAAGTGGTGAATTAACTTGTTTTTACTATATTTTTGAAAAGCATTTGTAAATTGAGTACATTTTGAATGTATCATTTTGTATGTAACCCCCCCACCCCCAGCTAGCTCTGTTATCATAATCAAATTAAGAATACATTTACCTGCTAAAAATAAGATTCTTTTCCACAACACTCACTGTTTAGAATGTCTGTAGAACACAGTATTTTAATTCTTGAGTGGTTATCTTTTGTGATCCTGCGCTAGTTCTAATTCCCTGATAGCGTGGATACTTAATAGAGTGAGTTGCATTTTAATTAGAGAAAATTAGTGGGAGCACTGCTCACCCGCTGAAGGTGAGCCTTAACACCGGGCCAGTTCAAACAGGTCCTCCTGCAGCTTGTAACCATAACTGATAATCTGCCTGTTTCGACCTGTAAATTCATATGATATTCTGCCGTTAATTTACGACATGCAGCAATGAGTATTGTGCTGCACTTATTGTCTTTCTGGAATTGTCTTCGCGGATTTAATTTTTACATATTTTTGATATTTTAGAAAATAAAATTTTTATTAATTTGAAATCTTATTTATTTAGGAAAAAGTTCAAGGCCCATAAGGAAAGACAAATTTAGACCCCTAATCATGTAAAAGAATTGTGTACACAATGTTCATGTTTTTGGGCTATCCAAAGATGCGTGCAAGATTTGTATTCTACATTGGCATGGACCCTTAGCACCTCTGGAGAAGCACCAGACCTGTGCCGAAGGCCAAAGGGGCTGGTAAATCACCAGGGCCTGGGGCCGGCCCCTGAACCCTGAGTTATCAGCCCCTATGTCTGGTGCTACTTGCCTTCTGCAGAAAGGGGGCCCCATGTTTTAATTTTTTTTTTTGTGAAAAAAAATTCCTGCATATCTTTATTTAAAATAATAATAATTGTCAGATTTTGGCATGGCTTTTTTCATTAAAAAACATGCAGGAGTTACCTTTTACACCCGCCCAAGGCAAGCTCAAAAGTTATGTGCAAAAACAAATGTAAAAAGTATGAAAGCATCTGAATTACACGCAATTTATATGCATCTGCATTTTTTGGCTTATTCTAAGTATACAGCACTTGCTGGGTCTGCCCCACGTAAGGCCTCTGCCAAGAAGCGGCATTTATCATCCGCAGTTTCCCTCTTCCCTGTAGATGATGAGACCCTTACTCACTCTCCGGTCCCTACCCCCTTGAGGAGGGGGAATTATTTTCTGATTCTGAATCCTCTGAGGAACAACCTAAGTTTTACGGTGGTACTGGGACTCCCTTTTGGAGAAGACCCGTGGTCCCCTGATGACACTGACAGATTGCTGAGTCACATTTTTGAAGTGTTTTGTATTTCCCCTCCTGCAGTGGCTCCGCAGCAGCAGGGCAAGCTTTTTCATACGGTTAAGCCACGGTGGGAGTTCCCTGAGCAGTCTCACTTTAATAATCTAGTGCTCAGCCTAGCAAGCTGCCAGGGGTGCCCAAGAGTTGGGACAAGAGGTATCCCTTTCCTGCTGATGATGTTAAGCGTTGGCCATGTCCTCCCGAGGTGGATGCGCTCGTTCTCGGGTTGTCCAATACATCTGTCATGCACTCTCCTGATACTACTACCCTGCGGGATGGTGAGGACCGGCGCTTGGACCAACTGGCCTGTCATGCCTTTGCCTGTGTGGGGACGGCGCTGCGCCCGGTTTGTGCCTCTGCTATTACGGCTATTGCCATTAAAGGGGTGTTTAAGTGTGTCTTGGACGGGACATCTGAGGATACAGGTAGAGAAGAGTATAGATCTCTTCTGCTTTGTGAGGAATGTATTGCATATATTCTTTCTGCCATGGATGATCCCATTAGAATGTGTGGTAGGACTTCTGCCCTGTTGGTGGCTATACGCCGCTCTGGCTACTTCAGTGGGTAGCTGATAATGCTGCTAAGAAGGCTCTCACTGGTTTCCCTTTCAAGTGCCTGCTCCTCTTTGCTGAACGCTTGGATTTGTTTGCCAGGAGCGGTAGGTTACCTCAACGTAGGAGGCCGTCCCGATCCTTTCGGGGGATGGGTGCCTTTCTCGCACCCTTCCGTGGTTCCAGAACTGCCCGAGGAGTCTCCTTTACTGGGGCCCGCGGAAATCACTGGGGAAGGGGCAGAGGACGTGGCTGTCCTAGCCTCTCCTGGGGTCCCAAGCCAAAATCCTCACCCAAGCCCCCTCAGACATGAAGGGGCGTCCTCACCCATCCGGGTGGGGGGGCGGCTTCGGCTCTTTGCTCACGTCTGGAGATTTCACGTCTCAGACCGGTGGATTCAGGAGGTAGTGTCCTCCGGTTACAAGATAGTTTGCAGCCTGGCCGCCCCCAAGATCAAAACCCCCTGTCAGCTCAGGGTCTGTGCCTTGCTGTCCAAAACCTTCTGGAGTTGGGGGTCATCTGCCAGGTGCCTTTGAGGGAAAGGGGCAGAGGCTACTATTCCAATCTTTTTACTGTTCCCAAAAAAGACGGGTCCATCAGACCCATCCTGGATTTAAAGCGCCTCAACAAATTTGTCAGGTTCAAACACTTTCGCATGGAGACTCTGCGCTCACTACGCCCGGGCGACTTCATGACCTCTGTAGACATCAAGGACGCTTACCTTCATGTACCAATCTTTCCAGGTCATCAGAGATTCCTCAGGTTCGCTCTGGAGGATCAGCACTATCAATTTGTGGCCTTGCCTTTCGGTATCACCTCGGCTCCCAGGGTATTCACCAAGGTGCTGGCGGGCGTAATGGCTCTGCTGAGATCTCAAGGCATTCGCATTCTTCCTTACTTGGACGGCATTCTCATCACGTCTCAGTCCTTCCAGCAGGCAGAGCTGGATACCCAGCTGGTGGTGTCCACACTGGAGTCCTTCGGCTGGGTGATCAACCACCCCAAGTCTTTCCTGTCACCGTCAATGGTGCGGTTCTTTCTGGGCATGACTCTGGATACATCTCGGGTCAAGATTTTTCTCCCTCAGCAGAAGGTGGAGAGTCTTCCAGCCCAAGCCAGGCTTCTTATGTCTTGCCCTCATCCCTCCATCCAGCAGAGGATGCAGCTGGTGGGCCTGATGGTGTCTTGCTTCGAGGCAGTTCCATACGCTCAGTTTCACATGAGACCTCTTCAACTTCACCTCTTGTCGGTATGGGATCGGGACCCGCAGTCCCTGGATCAGGTGTTGGTTCTGTCCCCTCTGGCCAGACGGTCTCTCTCGTGGTGGCTGGACTCAAGAAACCTGTTGGTGGGCAGATCCTTTCTGGCCCCGTGCTGGGAGACCACAGATGCCAGTCTGACAGGTTGGGGGGGGCTTCTGGAAATCCCCGAAATTCCAGGGTTAGTGGGGCCCTCAGGAGGCCCACACCCCTATCAACATTCTGGAACTGAGGGTGATAAGGTTGATTCTCGCCCAATTGACTCCACACCTTCGGGGACGGGCAGTTCAGGTCCGCTCTGACAACCAGACGGTGATTGCCTACATCAATTATCAGGGAGGGACCCGAAGCAAGAGGGCCCTCAAGGAAGTGTCCCTGATACTGTCTTAGGCGGAGGAGAATGTTCCCTGCATCTCTGCTGTGTACATCCCGGGGGTGGAGAATCTGGAGGCAGACTCCCTCAGCAGGGGGACTTCTCGTCTGGGAGAATGGTCCCTCAGCAGCATGGTGTTTCGCTCCCTGTGCCACCGCTGGGGTCAGCCGGATGTGGATCTGTTTGCGTCCCGTCACAATCACAAGCTTCCAGTCTTTGTCCCTCTTTCCCAGGACCCTCTGGCCTTGGCCATGGATGCACTAGCAATGGCTTTCAGCTCCTCTGTGTTTCCTCTGCTGGGCAGGGTGCTGTGCAAGATTGCCCAGGAAGGAGTGCCAACCATTCTGGTGGCCCCCTGTTGGCCAAGAAGGGTGTGGTTGGCAGACGTCGTGCAGTTGGCAGTAGATCAGTATGCCCTGCCCAAGGATCCAGACCTGCTCACTCAGGGACAACTATGCCATGCCAATTTACAAACGCTGGCTTTAACGGCTTGGCTGCTGAAACCTCCATCTTGATGGAAAAGGGGCTGCCTGCCTCTGTTGTTAATACCATGATTCGGGCTAGGAAGAAGTCCTCGTCATCCATCTACTATAGGGTCTGGCATGCTTACATTGACTGGTGCGAGTCTAAGTCGCTTCCCTGTCTGGTGTTTTCTATCCCTAGGATTCTGGAATTTCTGCAACATGGTTTGTATTTGGGTCTTCAAATTAGTACCCTTAAAGGTCATGTTTCTGCTTTGGCCATTTTCTTCCAAAGAGCCTTTGCTCAACATCGTCTGGTCAAGACTTTCTTCCAGGCGGTTACTCACGTGCGTCCTCCACGTAAGCCTATGTTGCCAGTCTGGGATTTTAACTTGGTATTATCTGCCTTGCAGGGGTCTCCCTTTGAGCCTTTGCGTGAGGCCTTTTTGTCCATTTTGACGCTTAAGGTAGTCTTTTTGGTGCCTATCACTTCTGTTAGGCGTGTTTCTGACTTGGCGGCGCTTTCCATCAAACCCCCTTACCTTGAGAGACACCAGGACAAGGTGGTGTTTTGTTTTTAGCCAGATTTTCTAATCCTAGTAACCCTAAGGAGCGGGTTTTACACTCTCTGGATGTGGTCAGGACTCTGAAGTTCTATTTGGTGGCTACTGAATCCTTCAGGAAGACTGATGCTCTTTTTGTGCTCCCGTCTGGACCTAAGAAGGGTCTGGCTCCAGCTAAGTCCACTATCAGCAAGTGGATCCGTCAGGCTGTGGTACAGGCCTATTCTGATAAGGGGAAGGAGCCTCCCTTCCGCCTTACTGCTCATTCTACTCGTGCTATTGGTGCCTCTTGGGCTTTTCAGCACCAAGCTTCTGTTGAACAAGTTTGCAAGGCCGCTACTTGGTCTTCTGTTCATACCTTTTCAAAGTTTTATGAGGTTGATGTTAGGGCCTCAGCTGATGCTGCTTTTGGCCGCAAAGTTCTGCAGGCGGCAGTGGTTTAAACTGCCCGCTGTTACTTTTTGGGGATCCCACCCTACCTTACGGACACTGCTATTGGATGTCCCATGTGTAAGGAATATTCTGGAACAGGACGTGCTGTATACTTAGAATAATACAATTCTGTGATTACTCACCTGTAGAATTGGTATTATATGTATACAGCACATCGTGTTCCATCCCACCCTTGTTATCATTATTATCAGTTACCTCTGTATGGTGATTGTTCATATGTTCATTTTTGAATTCTTGTTATTATTGTTCTCCCGGCTTCTTGTTAACTGCTTGTCAATACTGGGTAATTTGTGGGAGGTCCTGGACTTATATTGGTCCGGGAGGGGCCACAAGCTGTTTTCTGCAGTCCAGCGGCATCTTGTGGATGTATTACCCATGTGTAAGGAATATTCTGGAACAGGACGTGCTGTATACATATAATACCAATTCTACAGGTGAGTAATCACAGAATTGTATTTTTTTGCATTTTATGCACTCATCTAATCAAATAAGCTAAAAAAATGCTAAAAAGGCATTGCTGTGTAAAACAAACCTGAAAATTGGAAATAAGCTTATTTTTTTAGAAACAAAAATGCACTTAAAAACTTTTATAATTTTATTGCATCGATCCCATGAGGTTTTATATTTTTTTTATCAATGGAAAATAGCACGTCACATCAGAAGCAATATCATGTATTTTTTATTTTTCTGTAGAGGTAAGTCTACTTTTAAGGAGACCAAAAGCCCATTTCACTTAAAAGGACCCCACTAGTCCCGATTTTTAAAATATTTAAAAAAAGCAAAATAAAAACACTGATCCTGTCTGTGCAGGCTGCCCATTTCCACCACTGCAACAGTGGTCAAACATGAACCCCTGTGATGTCTATTTGCAGATGTCAAGTATACATTGCTCACATGTGGTAGAATGGGCTGATCACATGAACAAGGATAGTTTTTTTTAGGATCCAAAAGAGTGAACAGTGTGTGGGAAGGGTTATAAAATGGACTTTAGGTCTGTTTTAAACCTCTGAGCTTAACACTAATGCTTGAACTTGAAAAGTGTTCTGAGTTCTGTGAATACCATGGTTCTTGGTGCAGCCAGGCCAGGATTGCCAGTTAGTCTTTAATTATTGTATTTGGGTGCATTTTTTAGTAGATGTGCTAACATTTTTTTTCTTTCTTTCAGATGACATTGGCATCTGCAGGACTGAACTTCCCTTGTCATCGGCTTTCTGTATCTAGAAGGACTTCCCCTGTACAAACCAGAGAACAACCGGAAGAGGTAATGCCTAAAATGTATTTTAAATTAAGTCTAGCTTTACATTATTAAAAAAAAATTAAAAAAATCACTGTTGAGGCTTTATTCACACATCTCCCTTGTGATATGACTGCATTGCCCAGTGCAGTGCAGAGGTGTAAATGGCTCTGTTCAAACCGCTCTGTTGCATTAAGAGCAGGCATTTTGTAAGTATACCAAAGATTCATTGTATCAAAACAAATGCTGCACTTCTGATGCTTTGACAATGCATTTGCATTGTGTTTTTGAAAACCTTTTTTGCACAATAACTAAATGGTTAATTATATGGCAATGCAAGTGGCATGCAGACACACTGCATTATACATGCATTGTGCTTAAAGCGGACCTTCACTCTGAATAAGAGTCTATCTTATATGTTTCCCCCACCCTGTACATACAGATTGCCCACATTAAAAATCATCCTACCTCCATCTACTGCATGTTATGAGCCTTTAAAGTGGACCAACACCCAGGATTTTGACTATCCTGGGTTTTGGTCCACTTCGGCGGGGCACCCCGATCGGGGGTGCCCCGCTGTGTGAAACCCCCCAGAAAGCCCCAAAATCTTACCTGTCCCTGCTCCCACGTGACTGGACGGTCCAATCCCCGCCAACGTCCAGGCGGGGATCAGGAACGTCCAAGCGGCTGCCGCCGCCGCCGCCTCCCTCGCGTCACTTTCGGCGCGCGCGCGCCCCCGCCGGCCATTCGCAGACGGCCGGCGCGGGCGCGAGCACGCCTACAGGGGCGCGAAGATCAGGTAAGGTGTTTGGGGGTTTTTTGGGGGGTTTCACCCCGCGGGACATCCCGATCTCGGATGTCCCGCGGGGTGGGAGGTGATCGGCCCGGGAATCTTATAGATTTCCGGGCCGATCACCTCTCGGTGTTGGTCCACTTTAAACATCCAAGATGGCGGCTTATGGAAGCCGCCATCTTATCAGGCAGCCTGCAAACAGGAAGTGCCTCCTGACTGTGCTGCTCTGCATTCTGGGACTGCTGACCTTTAACTGACCCCAGCTCTGCTCTGTCTGAGCAAAGCACAGCTATAACCCGCCCCCCTGTACCTTATCCCACTCTCCTCTCCTCAGTAAGTGTGATGCTTCTGAGTCAAGATGGTGGCGCCCATATCCTAAATTCCTGAACAGAGTTGCAGCCCAGTGAGGGAAAGAATAATAAGTTAGTGACTAAAAACTTAAAATATATTAATTTTAGATGCTGGGGAACCATTTTTAAGAGTTTGGGCTTTTCATTAAATCACGCTGAAGGTCCGGTTTAAGTTGCCATAGACTTCTGTTGACGTGCGCTGTTACTACATTGCGCTGAAAAAGATGTCTGCAGCGCTTTTTTGATATGTTGCGTGATACAGCGCAAATGTGTGAACTATCTTATCTATAATAATGTACAGTGTTTCCCCTGCGCTATAACTGAATTGCAATGCACAGTAAGCGCAGATGTGTGAACAGAGACTTAATGGAGCACTATCGCAAAATAATAAAATGGGTCACTTACACCCTAGATCAAAATATTCCAGCCATGCTTGTTTTTCTTTCAATGTAAGGAAACAATCCTTACACTTGGGATTACCTCCTTGCCGATTGGATGTGACTGCAAGACAAAAAAGGCGTGGCCCCATAAGTAGCAGCTGCCTCCTAACCGACATCAGTTTTCTTTCTTGCAGTTGCAAGTGACTGTGAAGGTTGTTCAGGAAATCGCTCTCAAGGATTGGAAGCAAGCGGGGGAATGCACCCTGTCGTCTTCCTGCGTAGCCTTATTCCCACGGATCCCCTAGACCCAATTGTGCCTCCCACAGCGTCTGGCTGTTTTGGTGTTCGTGAGGTAAGGTGGAAGCGCCGGGGTCTTGGGGCGCTTACAGAGCTTTGACGCTTGGGGCTGCAGGCTTTTTGAAAGGCAAGACAGCCGCAGGTTTCTCTCTGGTGTACCTGCTGAGGAACATTTTTTATTTTTATTTTCAACCCGTAGTCCTTCCAGGTTAAGTTAGGTTTTTTTCCAAGAAAAAAAAAAAGAGCATTTAAAGTGCCTTTAAGGGGCGTGGCTGTCACTCAGGGGGCGGAGCTTAAGCACAGAACCACGAGGCCGTGTTACTTTCAATGTGTCTCTCTCCGGCTGGAGGGAGGTGGTGTTCCCCTGCAGAGTTCAAAGTAAGTATACAGCAGCCTGGCTGACATTGAGGCTGCTGCAGACAGGCGCTGCGACGGCAGCGGCCATCGCGGGCCCTGCCATTTTGAGGATCCAGGTTATTATGAGCCTAGGGGCTCTTTTTCGCTGGGAGATAACGGCCGTGGTAGTGTGCGGCTGCGGCGGCGGTAGTAGTGGCCATTACGGGAGGTCCCAAACGTTCTCTGAGCCTAGGGGCTCTCTTGTGTTGCGGCCACTGCAGTGTGCGGCTGCAGCAGTGGCCATTGTGGGCCAGGTCGCTGGTCTAGCTAAGGGGCCCAAGGGGGTTTAAGCCTAGTGGGGCTCAGGGCTGGGCTGTTTCAGCATTGCGGCTGAGGCGGTTTTTGCGGGTTGGTCCCGCTGTTTTTATATTATATGCAGCTTCTTGGCCAGTTTAAGTTGTCCTTTTGCTTCATTTAAGCAGCATATTACATTATGTATATAGTCATATTTTTGATTCTTGCATAGGCTGTGGTGTGAAGAGCTGCTGGGGTGAGTGGACGTCGTCGTCATTATTAATCATTATTAATCATTATTTTTTATTATTGTTATTATCACTTTTTGATTATATAAAGTATAATTAATTTTATTGATCGTATTAATTATATTTCTTTATTTTAATTGTTACATTGATATTAAAGAATCGTGCATAAGAGGGAAAATGACTTTATCTGATAGGATCTTTCTCCTGTTTTATATTTTAGATTTTTGGAAGAAGGATAAAAATGGGTTGTGGTTCCTCCCAGTCCCTTTGGGATTGGTTTGGGCTTAGGGCCTTAGGTCTTTTTGCCAAATTTATAAAAAGGAAAAAAAAAAAAAAAAAACATGAGGGAGGCATCAGGGGATAGTGATTCGGGCATCTCACTTGAGCAGGTTGGGCTCTGCCCCTTATGTAAGCAGGATCCCCTGGGTTGTTTCAGCACGGTATATTCCGCTTGCGCCATGAGAATTGGTTTAGACCAGCGGTACTCAACTGGCGGACCGGGGTCCGAATGCGGACCTCTGTGCCAGATTTCTGGACCCCTGCCCTGACAGGATTGGCGATGTAGTTTGTCTCCCTGACACTTAGCATTGCAATATGAAGTACTGCATGTGCAGGAAGTGGCATTGCAAGGTATAATCCACCCCCAACCCGCCCCCAGTGCGCTGATTTCTAACTATCCACCCCCCCGACAGCACCCCGTCCGGACCTTCGCCTCTCACCAGATGCCTGAAAATGGACCTTTACAAGAAGTGGTTGAGTACCCCTGGTTTAGACCATAATAGGCTATTGCTGGAGGGAGCGCGACGGCTCAGCCATCTCTTACATCCCCCGGAGAGGGGGAAGGCAGTGAGGTGCAGGTGGTTGTGGCGCACAGGTTGGATAACTTAGAGATACAGTTATCCTTGGTCATCCCTAAAAAAGCCTCCTATAAGAGGAGGCATTTGGAGCCTGTTTCTGAGGAAAGAGATTTATTTGCCTCTTTTGGAGAGGAGGAGGATGAATAGTATTTAGATGAGCAACTCTCAGAGGGTTATGTTCTGGTGAGGAGGATAGTAATTCTATATTCTCAGTGTGTCACACACCCCGCTTCCCCTTTCATTCTGACGATAGGGTTATCCTCCAGCAGGAGGCGACGTTGCAGAGAGAAGTCTTGAAAAACGAGCCCCTTCCGGCCTACATATACCCGGGACCTCCCACTTAACACCCAGTGTTTTCTCTCTGCAAGATGCGACAAGACAGAAGAAAGAAGTCTCCTGCTTGCAGGTAGCCGGGGTCAAACCCCGGCATCCCCCCATGGTCTATTTCTGCCCAGCTTCTTGTTGTGTTTACTTAGTTAAGATATTGGAAGCCTCCCAGCCTAGGCTGCTGGCTGGGCAATGGTAGACGGCACCTCATGGTGCCTAGGAGCTTATCTTCTCCGCTCGTCCCCACGCGTGGGGCAATGCAGTTATCCGGCCGGTGATCTGGATTTGGGATGCCCCGTCCCGGTCCCCCCTTTAGCCTGCCTTCTCCCGCTTGGTCCCTTAGCGTGGGGTGGGGGGGGTGGCGTTTGTGGGGTGTCTATAATGATTTTTATTCTGACCAGGATGATGTGTGCGTTTTTTGTAGGCAGCTAAATAGGTCGGGGTGAATATGTCCCCGGGCTGCGGGGGCTCCGTGTGCATTCTGTGTGGCGTGGTAAGTGTGTTTTTGCGGGCAGGGTGCCTGTTTCTGGCACCCGCCTCGCTCGTACGTGCGGCCGCGGTGCTCGTCTTCTAGGGGGCGGGGCCGCTGTGCTGGCGTGAGCGGGGGGCGGGGCCGCAGCGCTTTGCGCGCTTTGCCGGCCCGCCATTCGTCTTCCTCGCTCCGGAGTTGTCCGCCTGCGGTCTGGGGTCTGCTGAGCTCTGTCTGGCAAGTTTGCTTTTTACTTTTATTTTCTGTGCTGCACGGTGCTATTATGTCCGTTATCAGATGGTTCTAGGACAGGTTTTCATGCATATAAAGTATATTATCCCTATGGTGATGTGGCCAATTTGGAAGTATTTCCTCTATGATTGGTTGCACTGATTCATTACTGTGCTGGTGCACTTTTGATAATGCCCGTTGGGAGTATAGAGGGCTGCATATTGATTTCTATATATTTAGATATATATATACACATATATGTATGTGATTGCCAGTATACCTTGTGTATTTAATGTTTAGTGACTGTGTGTGTGTGTGTGTGCCTGTGTACGCTTGCTGCATACCTTTTGTATTTTCCGGAGGCTGATTGTGGTCTCTTTCTTACAGGTCCGGGGATTCCCGTGCTGCTGTGGGTCTCCCGGTCTGATATACCTGGCTAGTCTTATTGTTTAAAATCCTCCCACTCCCGGGACTTTAATTATAAAAGGGGCATCCCGGGTTGCTTATTGCGTAAATCCCTGGGTTATTGCGAATGCCATAATTTCACCATATGGAGGCTTTCGACATTACCGGAAACGGCTCTTCGGGGCTATCCAGGCTGTGTGGGGGTTGTGGGGCTCCGCTCCTAGGCGATGATGTCATAATATGTATTCCATGCGGAATATATGCTGTATGCACAGCGGAATATTGCGCGCCAGTCCGGCACTCCGGCTTCTGGCTCCTCGCAACCTCCGTCATCTCCTACACCCCCCCACCTATTCCGGACCCTGTGTGACGTTGTCAAAGGTGGGGATTCGCAATCCGAGGTGTGTGCACGGTTGGCCAGCCTCGAGAAAATGTTCGCCGCCGCGGTGGCTCAGAAGGCTACGGCTAAGCGGAAGCACCTTTCTCCTGCATCGCCTGTTCCGGAGGATGAGGTGTTGGAAGTGTTGGATTGGTCCGATTGTCCCCCGGCTGAGGAGGGGGAGCTCCTAGAGGAGTCGGACGAGCCTGCAGACCAGCAATTGTTTGGTACTGCTGGCGATCAGGCTGCGGGGGTGTTCCTTGACACTCCTTCCATTTTGGCTCAAATGTTTGAGATTTTGGCTTTGGATCCACCTGAGGCGGCCCCCCCGCAAAGGGTGAGTTTTTGATGTGCCCAAGCCGCGTTTGGTGTTTCCCAGACAACAACACTTTGTGAGGGTTGTCCTTAAGGAATGGGAACAACCTACGTGCCTTGTTGGAGTTCCTCCTAGTTGGGATAAGCATTATCCTTTTCTGGAGGATTTGGTGAAACTTAGGTCTGTTCCCCCTGACGTCGATGCCTCCGTGTTGGGGCTGTCTAACACGGCTGTGTTGCACTCCCCTGACACTACTACCATTAAGGATGGTGAGGATCGTCGGATTGATCAATTGGCTCGCCATGGTTTTATCAGTGCTGGATCGGCACTGCGGCCGGTTTGTGCTTCGGCGCTTCTTTTGATGGCCGTCAGGTCCATTGTAAGAGATTTGTACGCAGATCTTGATCCCACTTGTGATGAGTTCTTTTCTCTCAAGCAGTGTGAGTCGTTTATTTCCTTCCTTCATGACCGCCCAGGACAATGTGCTTGCGATGTGTAGCAGGACCGCAGCTCTGTTGGTTGCTATTCGTCGGTCGGTGTGGCTGCGTCAGTGGATGGAGGACTTTAGCTCTAAGATGTCGCTTACAGCTCTTCCTTTTGTGGGTTTGCGCCTGTTTGGCGACAAATTGGATTCAGTTACCAAGGGTGGTAAGTTGCCTCAACGCAAGAGGCTGCGTCGTTCCTTTCGGGGAGCCGCTTCTTTTAGTCCCTCCTTTCGGGGAGCCAGAGCGGGCAGAGGGGCTTCCTTTCCCGCTACCAGGGGTGCAGGTTGGACCCGGGGAGGGGCCGTGGCCATCCCGGTCAGTCCTGTGGCGCCAAGCCCAAGCCTGCTGGCAAGCCCGCTCAGCAATGAGGGGCTTCCCTCACCCGTGCGGGTGGGAGGACGATTTCGACAGTTCTCCCAGGTTTGGGACCAGGCGGTTCCGGACAGATGGATCCGGGAGGTGGTGTCGTCCGGTTACAAGCTGGAGTTCAAGTCTCGCCCTCCTTCACGGTTTTTCCGGTCTCAGGTGCCCACCGACCCTTTGGCCGCGCAGGGGCTCCTGGCGTCGGTGAAGAATCTTCTGGAAATGGCGGTCATCCGGCCGGTGCCGCACTTGGAAGTGGGCCTCTGGTATTACTCCAATCTGTTCACAGTGCCCAAGAAGGACGGGTCGGTTCGCCCCGTTCTGGATCTGAAGTTCCTCAACAGGTTCATCCGTACACGGAAGTTTCGCATGGAAACTCTGCGATCGGCCATCAGTTCTCTTCGGCAGGGGGACTTCATGACGTCCATAGACATCAAGGATGCTTACCTTCATGTTCCCATCTGCCAGGCTCATCAACGTTTTCTTCGGTTCGTGATGGAGGATCGGCATTTTCAATTCGTGGCACTTCCGTTTGGCCTTACCTCGGCTCCAAGAGTGTTCACCAAGGTGCTGGCCGGGGTGATGGCCATTCTCAGAACTCAAGGCATTCGCATCGTACCTTATCTGGACGACCTTCTCATCATGGCTCCTTCTCTCAATTAATCGGAGACACCAGGGCAGTGGTCTCCACGCTGGAAAGCTTCGGTTGGGTGATCAACTATCCCAAGTCCTCCCTCGCCCCGGCCAGGGTGGTGTCCTTTCTGGGAATGCGGTTGGATTCTTGTCAACACAGGGTGTTTCTGCCTCAATCCAAGATTTTTCTGATTCAGGAATTGGCTCGGTTCCTTCTTTCCAATCCTCGACCGTCCATCCGTCTGGGGATGAGACTGGTAGGCTTGATGGTTGCCTCTTGCGAGGCAGTTCTTTTGCTCAATTTCACACAAGGACGCTTCAGCTTCATCTGTTGGCGTCTTAGGACTGGCAACCACGGTCGTTGGATCGGCCCTTCCAGTTGTCCTCCCGGGTCCGGCAGTCCCTTCAATGGTGGTTGGTCTCGACCAATCTCTTGAGGGGCAGGTCTTTTCTGACTCCTCTTTGGGAAATCGTCACCACGGACGCCAGTCTTTCGGGATGAGGGGGATTCTGGAAGGATCTTCAGTTTCGGGGGCAGTGGGGGCCTCGAGAGGCCTACTTGCCCATCAATGTTCTGGAACTGAGAGCTGTCCGTCTGGTTCTTTTTCATTTGACTCAGCATGTTCTGGGCCTTCAGGTTCGCTCGGACAATCGGACAGAGGTTGCTTACATCAATCATCAGGGAGGGACTTGCAGTCTGGGTGCCCTCAGAGAGGTGTCCCTGATTCTGACCTGGGCGGAGGCCCATGTTCCTTGTCTCTCTGCAGTTTACATTCCGGGTGTGGAAAACAGGGAAACAGATCTGTTGAGCAGCTGCTCTTCCCGTCTGGGAGAATGGTCTCTCCATCCTCAAGTTTTTCGGTCTCTGTGTCTCCGGTGGGGGACACCGGAGGTGGACCTGTTTGCCTCTCGTCAAAATTGCAGGCTTCCGACCTTCGTGTCGCTCTCTCAGGACCCTCTGGCTCTGGCGGTGGACGCCATGTCTCTGAGATGGGGGGAACTGGGGGTTCTGTACCTTTTTCCTCTGATACCCATGCTAGGCAAGGTGGTACGGAAGCTGGCTCTGGAAAGGGTGTCCGCCATTCTCGTGGCTCCAAGGTGTCCAAGGCGAGTATGGTTCGCAGACATCGTTCGGCTGGCGATGGATCAGGTCGTTCTGCCTCTTCGGCCCGATCTGCTCACTCAGGGTCGGCTGTGTTACCCCAATTTACCAACGCTGGGTTTGACTGCTTGGCTGCTGAAACCTTCATCTTGAAGGAGGAGGGTCTTTCTGACTCAGTTGTTAAGACTCTTATCTGTGCCCGGAAGAGGTCTTCTTCTACCATCTACTATAGGACTTGGAGAGCTTATATTGCTTGGTGTGGGGTTAGATCTTTGCCTTGTAGGGTCTTTTCAGTTTCCAGGATTTTGGATTTCTTGCAATCAGGGCTGGACTCTGGTCTCCAACTGAATACTTTGAAAGGGCAGGTTTCTGCCTTGTCTATCTTTTTTCAGAAGCCGTTTGCGCTTCATCCTTTAGTCAAAACTTTTTTCCAGGGGGTTACGCATGTGCGGCCTCCCAGGAAGTCTTTGCTCCCTGTTTGGGACTTGAACTTGGTTCTTTCTGCTCTTCAGGCTCCTCCCTTTGAGCCCTTGCAGGATATTGCTCTTTCTACCTTGACTCAGAAGATTGCCTTCTTGGTGGCGATTACTTCGGTTCGGCGTGTTTCGGAGTTGGCGGCCTTGTCGATTCAGGCGCCCTACTTTGAGAGGCATCAGGACAAAGTGGTTTTTCGTTTCAAACCGGACTTCCTTCCTAAGGTTGTTTCTGCTTTTCATTTGAATCAGGATATTGTCCTTCCCTCCTTGTGTCCTAAGCCTAAGAATGACAAGCAGAGGGTTTTGCATTGTTTGGATGTGGTACGCTGTGTTAAGTACTATTTGCTTACTACTTCTCCTTTTTTGTTGTGCCCTGTGGGCCTAGGAAGGGTTTGGCTCCGGCTAAGTCTTCCATTAGCAAATGGATTCGTCAGGCGGTTGTTGGGGCCTATTCGGCCAAGGGGATGGTTCCCCCTTTTCGTATCACTGCTCATTCTACTCGTGCTGTTGGAGCGTCTTGGGCTTTTCAGCACCAGGCTTCTGTTGAACAAGTTTGTAAGGCTGCTACTTGGTCTTCCGTTCATACTTTTCTAAGTTTTACAAAGTTGATGTGCGGGCTTCAGCGGATGCTGTGTTTGGCCGCAAGGTTCTGCAGACTGCAGTCATTTAAGTTATGCTTCATTTTGCTGTCGGATACCCACCCCTTGTGGACACTGCTTTTGGATGTCCCTATCGTCAGAATTAAAGGGGAATCGAGGTGTGTGACACACTGAAAATAATACCATTTTGTGAGTACTCACCTGTAAAATGGATATTGTCAGTGTGTCACACACCCCGCTTCACCCGCCCTTTTTGGTATCCTGGATCCTCTATATGGTGAAGCTTTCCTTTATTTTTATTTTGAGGGTTACAGTTGGTTTTCCTGGTACCTTGTCTTACTGCTGTTTGAATTCACTGGGTGTTAAGTGGGAGGTCCCGGGTATATGTAGGCCGGAAGGGGCTCGTTTTTCAAGACTTCTCTCTGCAACGTCGCCTCCTGCTGGAGGATAACCCTATCGTCAGAATTAAAGGGGAAGCGGGGTGTGTGACACACTGACCATATCCATTTTACAGGTGAGTACTCACAAAATGGTATTTTTATTCTCTTCTGATGAGAATCCCCTTCTCTCAGACGAAACAGTGTGTTTACTTTCATCAATATTTGAAACTTTGAATATTACCCCTCCTGAGGTGGTAAAAAGAGGGAAGGACGACCTGTTTAAGCCAGGAAGGCAAAGGCAGGTGTTCCCGGAACAGCCGCATTTTTCCAAGATGGTGTTAAACGAGTGGGAAAATCCTAACAAGCTGCCGGATGTTCCCAGGATCCTAGACGCCAGGTATCTCTTCCTGGCGGATATGATTAAGCTTTGGTCTTATCCACCCGAGGTGGATTCTCCGGTGACAGGCTTGTCTAATACTTCTATCATGCCGTCGGCTACTATGGGATCCTTAATAGATCCCACGGAGAGGCGGATGGATCAATTGGCCCGCCATGCTTTTGCGATGGTAGGTTCCTTTCTACGCCCTGTTTGTGCCGCGGCTATTGTGTCTTTGGCTTCAAGGAAGAAGGTGAAGAAGAATTTGGCCAGGGCTAAGTCTCACAGGCTTGTTCAAGAGTCCAAAGATTTTAAGGCTTGTTTGGACTTGAACTCTTTCACTATCACTGCTATGGATGATGCAGTCAGGCTAGCTGCTAGAACTTCAGCTCTTCTGGTTGCCTTGCGCCGTTCCTTATGGCTAAGACAATGGTCGGCGGATGCCGCCGCTAAGAAAGCTCTTACGGATCTACCTTTTTTAGGGAGCAGACTCTTTGGAGAGCGGCTGGACCGTATGGTCAAGGATGGCAAACTTTCTCAGAGGAAGAGGGCGACTCGGCCTTTTCAGAGGCCTTCATCATATCGACCCTTTCGGAGTGGCAGAGGTGCCTTCCGTCCTTGCTCCCGTAGAGATTTTTGGGGCAGAGGCATGGCTCGTAATAGGGCAGGAGGGGCCTGGAGAAGTAGGCCTAAACCTCCAGCCAAGCCTACTCCAGCATGAGGGGGCGCCCTCACCCGAGCTGGTGGGGGGACGGCTCTGGCATTTTGCTCCTATCTGGAGACGCCACGTGGCGGATCGTTGGATCCAAGAGGTGGTGTCATCAGGCTACAAGATCGAGTTTGCAGCCAGATCACCCGCAAGGTTCCTTTGGTCAGGGGCATCCCGGAACCAGTTAAAAGCAGATGCCCTGAGAGCATCTGTTCAGCATCTACTTCAAAAATGGGTAATTTGTCAGGTACCTTTTCATGTGGAAGGTCAGGGATTTTATTCCAACTTGTTCACAATTCCCAAAATGGACGGGTCGATTCGTCCCATTTTAGACTTAAAGTGGACCGTCACCCAGGGGTGATCGGCCCGGGAATCTATAAGATTCCCGTGCCGATCACCTCCCTCACCGCGGGACATCCGAGATCGGGATGTCCCGCGGTGAGGGACCCCCCCCAAACACGTACCTCATCGGCGGCCGCCGCCTCCCGCGCGCCCCTCTAGACGTGCCCGCGCCGGCCGCGCGCACTGTCAGAGGGGCGCGCGGGAGGCGGACGCACTGTGTTGTCCGCCGCTGTCACCCACTTGTCCGTCGGCGGTGATTGGTCAGCGCGGCCACGTGGGAGCGCGGTGAGGTGAGTTTTGGGGGCTTTCTGGGGGGTTTCAAACAGCGGGGCACCCTTAATCGGGGTGCCCCCCTGAAGTGGACCAAAACCCAGGATAGTCAAAATCCTGGGTGTTGGTCCACTTTAAAGGGTCTCAACAAGTTTATCTGGGTGAAGCATTTCCGCATGGAGACTCTAAGGTCAGCAGTAAGATCAATCCAGCCCGGGAATCTTATGACTACAGTAGACATAAGGGACGCGTATCTTCATGTTCCGATTTTTCCAGGGCATCAGAAATTCTTGAGGCTTGTCCTGGAAGGCCAACACTTCCAGTTTGTGGCACTTCCATTCGGCATATCCTCGGCTCCAAGAGTATTCACCAAGTCTTGGCAGGTCTCATGGCCATTTTCAGAAGCCAGTGGATATGCATAATTCCATATTTGGACGATCTCTTAATTTCAGCCGGGTCTCCTCAGCAGATCGTGAAGGATACGCAGACGGTCCTATCATCTCTGGAAGGGTTCAGCTGGGTGATCAATTATCCAAAGTCCCATATCACTCTGGCGCCAGTAAGGAATTTCTTAGGAATGACTCTGGACACTGTTCAGGTCAAGGTGTTTCTACCAGAGCAGAAGGCTCTGCTAATTCGGAATCAAATAGAATCCTTACTGGCCCGCCGGCAGCCGACCATTCGGCTAGGGATGAATCTAGTGGGCCTTATGGTGGCCTGCTTCGAGGCCGTGCCTTTTGCCCAGTTTGACATGAGGCCTCTTCAGTTGAATCTGTTGGCGAGCTGGGATCGAGCCCCGTAGTCGTTGGATCAAGTCTTTGTTCTGACACCCTTGGCCAGGCAATCTTTCCTGTGGTGGATGGACCCTCTACATCTGTCTGTAGGCAGGTCTTTTCTGACACCACAGTGGCAGATCATTGCCACGGATGCCAGTCTCACAGGCTGGAGGGGGTATCTGGCAGACCCAGAAGATCCAAGGACAGTGGGGGCTGAAGGAGAATCAGCTTCCCATAAATATTTTGGAATTAAGAGCAATCTAGCGCTTCAGTATCTGACCCCCAGTTTGAAGGGGCAGGCGGTCCAGGTCCAGTCAGACAATCGGACGGCGGTAGCCTATATCAATCGTCAGGGGGATACTCGGAGCAGGGATGCTCTAAGGGAAGTAAGCCGGATTCTGACTTGGGCAGAGGAGAATGTTCCCTGCATCTCGGCAGTTTACATCCCGGGGTAGAAAACCAGGAGGCAGATGCTTTGAGCAGGAAGGCGGTGCGTCAGGGAGAATGGTCCCTCAGTCAGAAGATCTTTCAAGCCCTTTGCTTTCGTTGGGGTTGTCCAGAGGTGGATCTTTTTGCATCCAGGCACAATCACAAGCGGCCGAAATTCATGTCCCTCTCAAGGGATCCTCTGGCCATAGCAACAGATGCCCTGTCAACCTCTTGGACAAGGTTCAAGCTTCTGTATGTTTTTCCCCCGCTCCCGCTCCTGAGCTGGGTACTAAGAAAGATAGCTCAGGAGGCGTACCAACCATTCTGGTGGCTCCTCGCTGGCCAAGAAGAAGTTAGTTTTCAGACATAACAAGGATGTCTGTACACCATTGGCGCCTACCAGACGAGCCAGATCTTCTCACACAGGGGGCGCTTCGGCACCCGAATTAACAGATGTTGGCTTTGACGGCCTGTCTATTGAGACCTCGATCTTAGCAGAGAGAGGTTTATCGGCTAAGGTTATTCATACCATGATTCAGGCCCGGAAGAAGTCATCTTCCATAATATACTACAGGGTCTGGCGGGCATTCATTTCCTGGTGTGAGGCTAGGAAATTTTCATGCAGAGAGGATTCGATTTCTAGAATTTTAGAATTTCTACAAGATGGCTTAGAAATGGGCCTACAATTAAGCACCCTAAAAGGGCACGTGTCAGCCTTATCTATTTTTTTCCAGAAGTCTATCGCTAGCAATAGGCTCATTAAAACTTTTTTTCAGGGAGTCATTCATGTCCGACCACCGCGCAAGTCTATTTTACCGGTGTGGGACTTGAATCTGGTATTATTGGCTCTTCAGGGTGCTCCTTTTGAACCTCTGATTGATGCTCCATTGAGCATTTTGACGCTTAAGGTGATGTTCTTGGTGGCAATCACCTCTGTGCGACGAGTTTCTGAATTAGCCGCCTTATGTATGAAGTCTCCTTATTTTGAGTTGCACAGAGACAAGGTAGTTTTTCGGTTTAAGCCTGATTTTTTACCTAAGGTCGTTTCTCCCTTTCACCTAAGTCAAGAGGTGATTCTACCTTCTTTATGTCCTTTTCCGGCTAATGCTAAGGAAAGGGCGCTTCATTCTTTGGATGTAGTCAGAGCCATAAGATACATGGCAGCTACAGATTCCTTCCGCAAGACGGATTTTCTTTTTGTTATCGGAAGGGCCGAGAAAGGGGCTTCCGCCAGCTAATGCCACTCTCATTAAGTGGATTAGGCAGGCAGTAGAAAAAGCCTACTCGGCCAAGGAGAGTGAAACCCCTTTTCGGGTCACGGCCCATTCCACTAGGGCCATTGGTGCTTCCTGGGCTTTTCAGCATCAGGCTTCGGTGGATCAGGTTTGCAAAGCTGCCACCTGGTCTTTGGTTCATACATTTACCAAGTTTTACAAGGTGGATGTTAGAGCCTCAGTTGACGCTGTTGTTGGTCGAAAGATTCTTCAGGCGGTAGTGAAATGAACTACCTGCTGTTCTGCGCTGGGGATCCCGCCCATAGATGGCACTGCTTTTAGAGATCCCAAGTGTAAGGAGGGTCTGGAATGGATTGGAAGAAAAAACACAATTCTGTGAGTACTCACCTGTAGAATTGTTTTTTCTGGGAATCCATTCCAGACACTCCGGCCCACCCCTTTTTGGGTCATGATCTATCTTTTAATGTTTCTTTGATGGTGTTTATTTTCATTGGCATGAAAAAGAAAAAAAAAGGGGGAAAGAAAGGGGTTTTATTTACTCATTTATTTATTTATTTATTTATTTTGAGAGTATTCTGGCGGAGTTCGGTGTGAAGTAACATGGACTCCTATATAGGGCCTCCCGGCCTGCCTCTAATTTGTGGTTTACTGCTTTTTAAGTAACTGATCTAGGTTAGGAGGCAGCTGCTACTTATGGGGCCGGGAGGGGCCACGCCTTTTTTGTCTTGCAGTCACATCCAATCGGCAAGGAGGTAATCCCAAGTGTAAGGAGTGTCTGGAATGGATTCCCAGAAAAAACAATTCTACAGGTGAGTACTCACAGAATTGTTTTTTTTTCTGCATTCACATGACAGATGTGTTCAATTCCAGCGACCACTCCGCTGAGCCAGACTGCGCTGGAATAACCGCTTATTGCTATTGCATTACTTTTGATGTATGTAATTGTATTTAAATATCTGGCCAAAGCAATGCATGATGGGTAAATACTAGGGGTGTCGGGAAAAATTGTTTTTTTTTTTTTTTTTTGCCGTTAACCCTTTGTGAACTGGTAACTGGTCTATGAGACCCCTATACCAGTTCACAGGGCTGGGGGCTGGCAAGTCACCTGCGGCTAGCGGGTGGCTTGCCATTAACCCCCAGCTCCCCAAAGCTGGCTCTTGCGCCCTGTTCTAGAAAGCCTTCATAGTTGGTCCCGGGCTGGTTATGCTGGATAGGGGGGACCCCATGTAATTTTTTTTTTAATTAAAAAAAATCACAATATATTGTCTGAGACAGAAAAAGGATATTTCGTATCGTATCACCAGATTCTTGCCAATTCACACCCCTAGTAAATACAATTAGTGGTTGATGCTGCTGTTCCACACAGGCTGGCTCAGGAGACAGGCATTTGAATTAAACACCTATGTAAACAATCCAAATGGAGCCTGGGGTATTTAATTCCCCCACGGTACACCAAAAAGGAGCACAACCAATTAGTCTACAAAAGGTTTATTAAATCCACAAAACCATTAAAAACAACACAACAATCACAATACATTAAAGACACATTAAAAAACCTCCCTCCTGTCCTGGAATAATTCCTCTAAACAATAACCCATACAATATAAGGCTGTGGCTAAAAATGACTCCTCTCCTTGTTCCTTCAATCACAATGTTGGTCCAATGTACCACCAGATAATCAAAATAAATAAAAAAAGTAAAGAGAACTCATACAGAAAGTTCTTTTTGTGCCGGCACAAAAACCTATTTACAAAATGCCTACATTAGCAATGTGCAAAAACAATATGTGCAAAACAGTGCATATGATAACCCAGACTAAATATATACAAATGTGCCCAAAAATTCATTAAATCAGTTGTATATTGTACAGAATATTAATATAAGAGAATCCATCATCAATGTTATTAATATTCTGTATATGTAGGCATTTTGTAAATAGGCCAGTTCACACTAATGGTTGCACCAAGCTGCACCAAAGAAAAGTTCTGGACCCTTTTTTCCCCAATGGTCTTTTGTCATGTTCTGTGTTTTGGGGTACAATGTAGGGCTCTATGGTGGCACAGGTAACGCAAGGTACTGTTTGTACAGTGTTTTGCCTTTGTCGCTGTTTGTAAGTCTCTTCATGCTGGACACTGCTGGCATATTCACCGGTAAAAATAAAATGGTGTGCGGCAGGCACGTTGCTTTGCAAACGATGAGGTGGCTTTCCGGACAAGCATCCTTTGCAATAACATTTGTACATGTAAATATAGTTACTTAGCAGAGCGGAAGCCTGACACCGCTGTGCACTTACTCGGCTTACACCAGAGTGAACTGAGCATCCATTAATTTCAGATTCTTTCTGGCTTGAATCACGCTACTCGGGTATTATCTTTTGTAAATAGCAGGAAGTTACCTGGCGAGTTTATCTGCAGATTATTTCTGTTTTGTAAATGAGCACTGTAATTTTTATCCCTTTACTTGGCATTCTTAACCACTTAAATAGGAATTACCATTGTCACAGTGAACATTACATTTATTAAGTCACACATTAGCTGGAGATGTTTTGATGGAATTTAAAACCATTGTGTGTTCTTAAACCATTTAACCCCTGCTAGGATGATACAGCTAAGTGTTATCTAACAGGCTGCAGGTTTAACTGTTTATCTTGGTATTGAACATATGCTATGTATACACAATCGGCACATAATACTATATATAGCACAGTTTTTCAGCCATCATAGAGTTGGGTGGATTAGCCCCAAATTACAAAGTGAGAAAAAACTGGTTTTTAAATCTGGTTGTTCTAGCAGTTGGAACCCTTTACCGACGAACTGATGGTAGGAGTTTAAAAGAAGGCTGCGGATGATGATGCTTGCATTGGACTTCAGTTTGCAAGTTGGTGTTGATCAGTGACAGAGAAGCACCATTTTTTCTCTCCATTGATTTAATGATCCTTTGTGAGCTTTTGGAATTAAATTATATACTGCAGTAAAAACATTTAAAGGGTCGTCAACACTACAATAATAGCAAAAATATGTTGGAGTTCAGCCTAAATATCAGACAGTTTAAATTGTGAGGAACAAAACCCACCAGCGGCTGGCCCCGAATCTAAAAGATTCCCGGGCTTGGAGCTAGCTTTTCTCTGGGATATCCCGAATCAGTATGCCCTGCTGTGTGAAACCCCCCCGGACAACCATAAAAAATCACCTTTGCCCGCTCCAACAGCACATGCACAGACTCTTTTCCAGTGAGTGCTGCCCGTTATGACTATTTCATCTGGCAGGTATTGCATTGTTTGAAAGTGGACCAACACCCACGGGTGATCGGCCCGGGAATCTATAAGATTCCCGGGCCGATCACCTCCCTCCCCGCGGGACATCCGAGATCGGTATGTCCCGCGGGGTGAAACCCCCCCAAACTCCTCACCTTATCTTCCGCCTCCCTCGCGCCCCTCTAGACGTGCGCGCGCCCGTGCCGGCCGTCTGTGAATGGGCGGCGCGGGCACGCGCGCGTCAAGAGTGACGCGCGGGAGGCGGCGGCGGAGGAGCCGCTTGTCCGCGGCTTGTCCGTCGGCGCTGGGAGCGGGGAGAGGTGAGTTTTTCTTGGGGTTAGGGGGGGTTTCACACAGCGGGGCACCCCGATCGGGGGTGCCCCACCGAAGTGGACCAAGACCCAGGATAGTCAAAATCCTGGGTGTTGGTCCACTTGAAGTGGAGAATGTGCACTTGGGCCATGTGCACCTGGACAGATGAGTTTTATCTGGCTTTTTTCACAGCTTTTGTTCCACTAAACATGTCCCTGAATGTAATCACAAAGGCTTTTACCTGTTTTTTTTTCACCAAGTATAAATAATTCATTTTTTTTTTTTAGCAGTGTACAGATATTCACATGATCAGCGATAGTGACGGAGATGACTTTGAAGATGCTACCGAGTTTGGGGTGGATGATGGGGAGATCTTTGGAATGCCATCCTCTTCTGCTCTGCGGAAGTCCCCAATGAGTAAGTTACCCTGCTATAATAGCAGACATAAAAATAGGAGTAACGTAGACACAATTTATTACTGACAGGAACATCTTTCCCAACTGCCTCACTTATCTTCTGCAGTTATGTAGTGGACGATAGGAAAGTTCCCATTTCTTTGCTGACTGTCTTGTTGGAGAATAAGCTTACTCGGTCGCCAGGTCCTTAGAAAATAATAGTAAATAATTAATTCATTTTTTTAAGGGTTTTGGTTTGACGGAGCAAAGAACAGTATCGCTATACTTTAATAATCCTACGCTAGCATAGGGAATCACATTCAATGTGCCCAGTGAGGTGCTGGTGCAATTCGCCAACATGAAGGTTTTTAAGTAAAGCGGAACTAAATATACAGCAGCGGGGCTATTCTGCTGTGCAGTGCACCAATAAAACAAAAACTGACCGTCCTGGAACTCACCTCTTCTGGGTCTTCTTCTATGGCTGCCGTGGAGCAGCCTATCAGCTTCCACGGCCAGCGCTGATAGGCTCGGCTACTGGGCCACGTCACCGAGCCTATCCAGCACCGGCTGAGGAGGCGGATAGGTTGCTGCACGGCAGCTGTAGCAGAGGGTCCCGGAAGCGGTGTGTATCAGGGTGGCCAGTTGGTTGTCTTCTTTATTGCATGGCACGGCCCGCTTCGGTATTCATAACAGTTGGGTTATTCCGCCACAAGGTGGCGCAGTGATACTGCAGAAAAGCTGTGGCTTGTCCCGGCTCCCTATAAAAACGGGCTTAACCATAGAATTCCCCAATGTTTCCTCTGCAGTGGACTGCGAAGTTAGCAGATGGCTTTCTCTCTTGCGCAGGTGAGCGGGGCAACCAAGCCTGCGACCCTGCAAGTCTATTTCCATCCGTTTCTGGACCCTCACTGCCTCTCAGCCTTGGCTGACAGATCGGGTGAAGGTAGAAGAGCACTAGGGTCAAGTGCTCCTGGAGCGCAGCTCCAAGCCGCAGACCCTGTAACACAAAGGGTAGCCGGCCATAGGCTTTATGCTGAGCCTATTAGGGATGCAGAGTTTCTGTCCTAGCTTCTGAGGAGGTAAGTAGTTTGGGGACTGTGTCCCCTCATTTTCCTTTGGGTCACCCCCTCCCTGACAATGGCTGCTCGCCGCTGCTTTCTCGTCTCTCTCTCCCCCCCCCCTCTAACGTGGCTGGGGGGGAAAGAGGGGGGGTGAGTGGTAGCGGCGAGTAGTCATGTCTGTGGTGTTTTTGCGTTTTTTGGTGTGTTTTCTGGTGTTTTTAGCTGCCGCACCGCTTTGTACTGCATTCCGCAGCTGTGGGCGCTATAACCTGAGGGGTTTTTGCTTTGCACCGCCGGGTCACGTGAGTGCAGTTTTTCGCGCTCTTGTGGGGGGGGGGGGGGGTTGCGGGGCCGGGTGATGACACGTATCGCATCGTTCACTTCGCGGCCCGCCCCTCTGCTGGCGCCATTTTGGACGAGCTGCGCGTCTGGATTTCTCCCTTCCTGGCTGCTGCGCTGCTTCCTCCTGCGGGTCGCCTTATTCAGCGGTCTGTGCCTGTGTGACCCCGCTTTGTCTTTGGTCCGTGGTCCCCCTTTGGGGGTTTTCAATTGAATTGGGGTATTTTGCTGCGGGATGCTTATGTGTGATTTTACTTTCAGGCGGGATACCATTGGGTTGTAGTTTCTACCGGCTCCACTCCTTTTCTTCCCCTCATCCCCCCCTTTATTCACTTCTGGGGGAATCCCGTGGGAGGGCATCCCGGGTGGCTTCTGTATTAAGCCTGTACCCACTGCTGGCCTATTGCGCCTGTGCTAATCACCATATGGAGGCTTCTGGGGATAGCGCGCTTGGGGGCCCTTCGGGGCAAGCACTGCTGTGTTCCATGTGTGGTGTATCCCCTGTGAGTAACAGTGTCACGGTGTGCGTGCCGTGCGCTGAAAGTGTCCTTGTGCTTCAAGCTGGTTTGCCTGCTTCGCTTCCCAGCTCTGCGCCTCACTCGGCTTCACCTACTCCCCCACTCCTGAAATTGGGCCCCAGTGAAGGGAATGTTGGCAGGGAGTCACATTCTGATTTGGCTCTGTGGGTGGGTAACATTGAAAAGCAGCTTGCCAGAAATGCTCCTAGGAAGGCCACCTGGACCCCAGGCCTGCTCCCCTTACTGAGATGTATGTGGGGATTGATGAGCCGGGTGACTGTCACCCCCTTGAGATGGAGGAGCTCTCCCAGGATTCTGACTCCTCTGGGAACCAGCAGGAGGGTTGCGATAGTGACCTTGGGCCTGCGTGCAGAGAGGAATCGTGGTACCGTGAGGACACTGATAATCTGCTGTCACATATTTTTGAAATTTTGCACATTGCTGCACCTGAGGAGCTTTTTCGCCCTGGTAAACAGCGTCTAGAGTTCCCTGAGCAGGAACATTTTACCACCTTGGTGCTTATAGAATGGGAACGTCCTAACAAGTTGCCTGCTGTGCCCAAGGGTTTGGATAAAAGGTATCTCTTTCCCGTTGATCTTGTTAAGAGGTGGTCATTTCCCCCTGAAGTGGACGCTCCCGTGCTAGGCTTGTCCAATACTTCGGTCATGCCTTCTCCTGACACTACCACTCTGAGGGACGGAGAGGACCGGCGCATGGATCAAGTGGCCTGCCATGCTTTTACCTGTGTGGGGGCTGGCCTGCTCCCTGTATGTGCTGCCACCATTACTGCTATTGCCCTTAAGAAACTGCTTAAGCGTCTCATTGATGGCACAACAGCTGGTAGTGTGGGGGAGGAATATAGGACTCTCTTACTTTGCACTAATTTTGTGGCCTTTATCCTTACTGCTATGGATGATGCTGTGTGGAAGGACCTCTGCGCTCTTGGTGGCTATGCGCCGCTCTGTCTGGTTGCGCCAGTGGGCAGCTGACGCTGCGGCTAAGAAAGCTCTCATTGGCCTCCCCTTCATGGGCCTGCGTCTGTTTGGGGAGCGTCTTGATGTTCTAGCCAAGGATGGAAGGCTGCCTCAGCGTAGGAGGCAGTCTAGGCCCTTTCGGGGGTCCTCTTCCCCCCTCCCTTCCTTTTGCATTCCCAGAGGGGGCCGTGGCTCCCTCCTCTCCAGTGGTCGCAGAGATTCTTGGGGCCGTGGCAGGACCCGTGGTCGTCCCGGTTTCTCCTGGAATCCTAGGCCCAAACCCTCTCCCAAGCCCCCTCAGGCATGAAGGGGCACCCTCACCCATCCGGGTGGGGGGGACGGCTTTGGCTTTTTGCTCACATCTGGAGGCTTCATGTCTCAGACCGGTGGATTCAGGAGGTAGTGTCCTCCGGTTACAAGATAGAGTTTGCAGCCTGGCTGCCCCCAAGATTCATCAGATCCCGGATGTCTTCAAACCCCCTGTCCGCTCAGGGGTTGCTTCTGGCGGTTCATTGCCTGTTAGAGTCAGGAGTCATTTGTTTGGTGCCTCATCAAGAAAGAGGTCAGGGGTAGTATTCCTATCTTTTCACGGTCCCCAAAAAGGACTGCTCTCTGATGCCCATTTTGGATCTGAAGGGCCTCAACAAACTTGTCAGATTCAAGCATTTTTGCATGGAGACGCTGAGCTCTCCTGTCAGTACCCTTCGCCCGGGAGACTTCAAGACCACAAGGATGCTTATCTTCATGTGCCTATCTTCCCAGGTCATCAGCGATTTCTAAGGTTCGAGCTGCAGGATCAGCATTACCAGTTTGTGGCTCTGCCCTTCGGTATCACCTTGGCACCTCGGGTGTTCACCAAGGTGCTGGCAGGAGTGATGGCTCTGCTAAGGAACCAGGGCATCCGCATCATTCCTTACCTGGAGGACATCCTGATTGTGGCCGAGTCTTTTCCTCAGGCCGAGCGGGACACTCAAATGGTGACATCCACTCTGGAGTCTTTCGGCTGGGTGATCAACTATCCCAAGTCTTCTCTGTCCCCGTCATTGATGAGGACCTTTCTGGGCATGACTCTGGATACCTCTCAGGTCAAGGTGTTCCTTCCTCAGCAGAAGGTGGAGGGTCTTCATCTGCAGGCTCGGGCTTTGCTGTCGTGTCCTCATCCCTCCATCCGTCAGGGGATGCAGTTGGTGGGCCTGATGGTATCCTGCTTCGAGGCAGTCCCCTTTGCTCAGTTTCACATGAGACCTCTTCAGTTGCACCTCTTGTCGGTGTGGGATCGGGACTCTGTGTCCCTGGATCAGGAATTTGTTCTGTCTTCCCTGACCAGACAGTCTCTCTCTTGGTGGCTGGACTCAAGGAACCTTCTGGGGGGCAGGTCCTTCCTGCCCCCATGCTGGTAAACGGTCACCACGGATGCCAGTCTGACCGGCTGGGGAGGCTTCTGGAAGTTCCTGAGGTTCCAGGGTCGGTGGGGCCCACAAGAGGCCCATGCTTCCATCAACGTCCTGGAACTGAGGGCGATCAGGTTGGTTCTTTCTCGCCTATCCACTCACCTCCGGGGTCGGGCTCTTCAGATCCGCTCAGACAACCAGACGGCGGTTGCCTACATCAACCATCAGGGAGGGACTCGGAGCAAGCGAGCCTTCAAGGAAGTGTCCCTGATTCTGTCCTGGGCGGAACAGCATGCTCCCTGCATCCCAGCGGTCTACATCCCAGGGGTAGAGAACCAGGTGGCGGACTCCCTGAGCAGGGGGACGTCTCGTCTGGGGGAGTGGTCTCTCAACAACCAGGTGTTTCTCTCCCTCTGTCACCACTGGGGTCAGCCGGACGTGGACCTGTTTGCGTCCCGTCACAATCACAAACTTTGTCTCTCTGTCTCAGGATCCTCTGGCCTTCGCCACGGATGCCTTGGCAATACCTTGAACGGAGTTTCCTCTTCTGGGCAGGGTCATGTGCAAGATAGCCCAGGAGCAGGTACCAGCCATACTGGTGGCCACTTGTTGGGCAAGAAAAGTTTGGTTCGCAGACGCTGTGCGGTTGGCAGTAGACCGGCAGGTCTTGCCCAAGGATCCAGATCTTCTCTCCCAGGGGCAGCTACGCCATCCCAATTTACAAACTCTGGCTTTAACGGCTTGGCTGCTGAAACCTCCATATTGATGGAAAAGGGGTTGCCTGCTTCTGTTGTTGATACCATGATTCGGGCCAGGAAGAAGTCCTCGTCCTTCATCTATTACAGGGCCGGGCATGCTTACGTTGCCTGGTGTGAGTCCAAGTCTCTTCCCTGTCGGGTGTATTCTTAGTATACAGTACGTCCTGCTCCAGATATAGTACTTACTATCGGGTATTACTCCGCCAGATGGCGCTGGACTGCAGAGACCTCGAAAATAGGCTCCTCCTGGCCCCTCAAATACCCAGGGACCTCCCACAAATCCCCAGATTTTCTCTGCAGTCTGGACTGCGAAGGATGAGAAATGGCTCTCTCTACTCGCAGGTGAGCGGGGCTATTAGCCTGCGGCCCTGTAGGACTATTCCCACCCGTTCCATTAGTAATATGCCTCCCAGCCTTGGCTGCGCTGGTCGGGTGATGATAGGCAGCACCGCTGTTAGGTGCTTAGGAGCGCTGCTCCACTGCAATCCCCCACCAAAGGGTAGGCAGTTCAGGCTTATGGTGAGCCTCTATGGGATGCCCCCCCGCACTATTGCCCCTTGCCCCTGCCTATCGGTGGGCCCTATTTTAAGTGGCTGCTGTCCTCCCTCATTCTCCTTGTAGCCTTCGGGGGGAAAGAGGGGGGGGGGGTTTGTGTGTATGCAATGTATTTACGTGTATTGGCCTTATGCTTTATTTCATTCTGCTTTTTGTCAGCCGCCGCGCTGACTTGCTTTACTATGTCTGTATTTAAAATTGCCTCAGGCGCCGGCGCACCGTCATTGGCTGCTTGTCACGTGTTTGCTTCGCGCTCTTCGAGGCGGGGGCGGGGCCCGTCTCTGGCGTGTTCCGCGTCATTGCTGGTGCCGGCCCACCCCTCGGAAGTATACCGACGCCATTTTGTCTGCTTGGTCGGCTTATGCGTGACGGACCTCTACCTACCGCGGTCCGTAAGTGCCCTCGCGGGCGGCTTTATTACCACCTTATTACGGTCTGCTTACGGCCCCCTTTTATTATGTCTTTCAGACGGACGAATCCATTGGCTTCTCCCGCCCTCTATTAGTTGATTAACTTGTGAGGCCTAGTGTAATTACTCCCACTTCCCTAGTGGGTTATTGGGGCATCCAGGGTTGCTGTATAGCGTTAATCCCTATCGGCCTATAGTGCCGCTATAATCACCATATGGAGGCATCTCAGGATAATGTGACCGGGGTTCCTTCGGGACAAGCCCGGCTGTGTGTAGCGTGTGGAGAGTCTCATGTCGACGCTGACAAGGTGCGGGTCTGTGTACCATGTGTTGAGCAGGTGCTTGCGCTGCAATCTGGCCTTCCAGTGGCTGGGCCTGCACCTCGTTTCACTTCACTTACCCCCCCAAGTTTAAATCTCACTCCTACTGAGTTGCATACAAGTGGGGATTCTCAGCCTGATGTGTCTTCTAGACTGGCTATTATTGAGAAGTTGATTGCTAATACCTTGGCGCGTAAGGCCCCTGCTAAAAAGCGGCACTTAACTCCTGATGTCACTCTTTTCCCTATGGAAACTGATGAGTTTTGGAATCTATGTGGCTATACCCCTTCGGATGAAGGGGAGCTTTTCTCTGACTCAGGGTCATCTGATGAGAGGCTCGGGTCATGACGATTCTGGCTCTGACCCCTGGGCCCCGGATGACGCTGACAGATTGCTGACCCAGATTTTTGAGGTTCTGTCCATTTCTCCCTCTGTTGCTTCTCCCAGGCAAAGGGGGGAACTTTTCCATACCGCTAAGTCACGTTTGGAATTTCCTGAGCAAGCACATTTCAATAACCTTGTGCTCAAGGAATGGGAGCGCCCCAGTAGACTTCCCGGTGTACCTAAAAGTTGGGATAGGAAGTATCCCTTTCTTGCTGATGTGGTAAAGTGTTGGTCATCCCCTCCCGAGGTGGATGCCCCGGTCCTAGGGCTATCTAACACCTCTGTCATGCATTCCCCTGACTCTACTACCCTGCAGAATGCTGAGGACCGGCGCATTGACCAGCTGGCGTCCCATGCTTTTGCATGTGCGGGGACGGAGCTGCGCCCGGTCTTTGCCTCTGCCATTACCGCTGTGGCAACTAGGACCCTGATCAGAAGTATACTTGATAGTGCCCCTGATGATTTGCCTTGTGAGGTGTTTAATGCACTCTCCAGTTGTGATGTTTTTGTAAATTTTGTCCTCTCTGCCTTGGATGACACCATTAGAATGTGTGCCAGGACATCTACCCTTGTGGTGGCTATACAACGCTCGGTTTGGCTACGCCAGTGGGCTGCTGACAACGCTGCCAAGAAGGCCCTCACTGGTTTTCCCTTCAAAGGACTACGCCTGTTTGGGGACCGCCTGGACCTTTTTTGCTAAGGGAGGCAGGTTACCCCAGCGCAGGCGGCAGTCTCTGCCCTTTCGGGGTCAGGGCTCTTTCTCCTCCCCCTACCGTGGTGCTAGACAAGGGAGGGGGGTTTCCTTTACTGGGGCCCGGGGAGATTTCTGGGGTAGGGGCAGAGGACGTGGACGTCTTGGCTCCTCCTGGGGTCCCAAGGCTAAATCCTCTCCCAAGCCCCCTCAGGCATGATGGGGCACCCTCACCCATCCGGGTGGGGGGACGGCTTCGGCACTTTGCTCACGTCTGGAGGCTTCATGTCTCAGATTCAGGAGGTAGTGTCCTCCGGTTGCAAGATAGAGTTTGCTGCCTGGCCGCCCCCAAGATTCATCAGATCCCGGATTCCTCAGGACCCTGTGTTAGCTCAGGAGCTAGTGCAGGCAGTGCAAGGCCTCCTGGAGCTGGGGGTCATCTGCAAGGTCCCTTTAAGAGAAATAGGCAAGGGCTTCTATTCCAACCTCTTCACCTTGCCCAAAAAAGATGGTTCAGTCAGGCCCATCCTGGACTTGAAGATCCTCAACAAATTTGTCAGGAGCAGGCGCTTTCGCATGGAAACTCTGCGCTCTGCCATCAGTTCCCTGCGCCCAGGGGATTTCATGACTTCTGTGGACATCAAGGATGCTTACCTTCATATTCCTGTATTTCCAGGTCATCAAAGGTTCCTCAGGTTCGCTCTGGAGGATCAACATTACCAGTTTGTGGCATTGCCCTTTGGTCTCACCTCAGCTCCCAGGGTGTTCACCAAGGTGCTGGCTGGCGTGATGTCTGTGCTCAGGTATCAGGGCGTCCGCGTGCTGCCTTATCTGGACGACATTCTCATCCCCTCCCAATCTCTACATCAGGCAGAATTGGATACTCAGCTGGTGGTGTCCACCCTGGAGTCATTTGGATGGGTGATCAACCACCCAAGTCCTCACTGTCCCCCTCCTTGGTGACTCCATTCCTAGGAATGAATCTGGAAACAGTTCAGGCAAGGATTTTCCTTCCTCAGCAGAAGGTGGACGGTCTGATTGCACAGGTCCAGTTCCTGCTATCTTGTCATCATCCCTCCATCAGGCAGGGGATGCAGATGGTGGGCCTGATGGTGGCATGCTTCGAAGCGGTCCCTTATGCTCAGTTCCCCTTGAGGTCTCTGCTACTCCACCTCTTGTCAATGTGGGACAAGGATCCAGCGTCCCTGGACAGGGTCTGTGTGCTCTCCCCCCTGGTCAGGAGGTCCCTCTCGTGGTGGATGGACTCAAGGAACCTGTTGGGGGGCAGATCCTTTCTTACCCCTTCCTGGGAGACGGTCACCACGGATGCCAGTCTGTCAGGTTGGGGGGGTTTCTGGAAGTCCCTGCGGTTCCAGGGGAGGTGGGGCCCTCAGGAGGCCCACACACCTATCAATGTTTTGGAACTCAAAGGCTATATATAATAACATGGCATGACTCCGTGGGATAGGAAGCAATAACTTAATCTTAGATCTTTAATCTTTATGACTCCAGTGGAAAACTTCACCAACGGTGCTCTTAAAACAGGCAGTGTATCCCAACACCGGACCCTTAAATACACGTACCAGAAACCTTCTTTGGATATAGCATGTCACTTTCAAGCGCTCTCCCTAGAATGATTTCCTTTTATAATAATATCTTTTATTCATTGAAAGGGGGGTAGAACAGAAGAAATGCACATAGCGTGACTCCGTTTTAAAAATGAAATACATAAGATTTTATTGCGCTTAACACATAGCAGGTTATAAAAGCGTAGATATCAACATCCAGACAGTAACTTCTGGATGTTATGGTATAAAGATATATATATCTCTACAACAAACAGTTTAAAATGACATATAATTATAATAATACAATATTATTATAATTATATGTCATTTTAAACTGTTTGTTGTAGATATATATATATATATATATATATATATATATATATATATATATATATATATATATATATCTTTATACCATAATATCCAACAGTAGTAATAAGGAGTTTAATAGTAAATTTTTTATATATGTTAAGTTAATGCTAGCATTGCCTTTTACTTCTCTTTTAAAAGTGAAAATATAAATATAGCAGTTCCTCTGTTAGAATTGGCGTAGTTGTCAAAAGAACATAGGTGATTAAATACCACGGTTTAATCTAAATCCTTGGAGAGGACATGGTTAACTGTGGCGCTGACGTCACCAAGCGAGGTGAATAAATTAATGACGATGTGGTGGGCCCGCAGCCTATGACAAAGTCTGTAGAGACGAAACGCGTTGGGCGTGGCCTCACCACATCGTCAGACGTTTTTCTAGAGACAGCTGCGCGCGCCGGAGCTTAGCTGCGTTACCCACGGCCCGGGGAGCGCGGTGTTTAAAGTATCTTGTGAAGATTGAAGTGAGGAGAATTGAAAGGCAACGCTTTCCCTCTTTGTTGAAGTTACTGTCTGGATGTTGATACCTACACGTTTATAAGCTGCTACGTGGTAAGCGCAATAAAATCTTATGTATTTCATTTTTAAAACGGAGTCACGCTATGTGCATTTCTTCTGTTCTACCCCCCTTTCAATGATCTTATGATATAAACAACCACAGAGTCTTATTTGGGGAAGATATTATTATAAAAGGAAATCATTCTATGGAGAGCGCTTGAAAGTGACATGCTATATCCAAAGAAGGTTTCTGGTACGTGTATTTAAGGGTCCGGTGTTGGGATACACTGCCTGTTTTAAGAGCACCGTTGGTGAAGTTTTCCATTGGAGTCATAAAGATTAAAGATCTAAGATTAAGTTATTGCTTCCTATCCCGCGGAGTCATGCTATGTTATTATATATAGCCTTTGTGTTACATATTAATTAGACTGCTCTGACACAGTCTTTGGACTCCTTGCGCTGGACTTTACAAATGTATGATATAATTTGCTGGATACATTAATTGTTTTATATTTTTAGCGCGGCTTTTATAGTGGTGAAAGTTTGTGGAGTTTCCAGCCTACCTTTCTTCTCACTATTTGGTGTGTTTTATAATGTTTTGGAACTGCTGGCGATCAGGTTAGTTCTGGCTCAGTTGACTACTCACCTTTGGGGCCTGCCTGTTCAGGTGCGCTCGGACAACCAGACAGCAGTTGCCTACATCAATCATCCGGGAAGGACCCGGAGCAAGAGGGCCCTCCAGGAAGTGTCTCTGATCCTGACCTGGGCAGAGACCAATGTTCCCTGCATATCAGCTGTGAACATCCCGGGGGTGGAAAATCTCCTGGCAGACTCTCTGAGCAGGGGGACCTCTCGCCAGGGAGAATGGCCTTTGCAGCAGGGTGTTCCAATCTCTGTGTCACCGTTGGGCCCAACCAGATGTGAATCTGTTTGCGTCCCGTCACAATCACAAGCTACCGGCCTTTGTCTCCCTGTCCCAGGATCCTCTGGCCTTGACCACGGATGCTCTAGCAATGTCATGGCAGGACTTTCAGTTCCTGTATGTCTTCCCTCCATTCCCCCTGCTGGGCAGGGTTCTGCGCAAGATTGCTCTGGTGGACCCCAGGTGGACAAGAAGAGTGTGGTTCACAGACGTGGTGCAGCTGGCAGTAGATCAGTACACTCTGCCCATGGTGTCAGATCTGCTCACTCAGGGCTCACTACGCCATTTGACCAATTTTTCTGGGTATAGGCAAATCCCAGTTATTTAGGAACTCTGAGTGCGACCCCGCCATACAAAATCCAATAATCATACCATAGTTGTAAAAATTACTTCATCTGCTTTATTAGATTATAAGTAAAAAAAGGGGTATAAGGAGGAACTGCACAAAGGTCACAGAACCCCCCCTACCATTAACATGTAGGTACAATTAAAAAAAAATAGTCACACAATATTTCATAACATGGACATAAGTTCGGCAATTAATTCATCAATTTGTCTACAGCATATATACAGGATAATGGGCATTGACATGATTGGAACTAGAATTAATCACATGCATTTATAACACATAAGGTGAAGGTGAACTAGTTTCGCCCCTCTAGGGCTTCCTCCGCACCAATCTGCACCCTTGTGTCTATTATACACGTTATTGCCAATTCAGTTTTTCAATATAACACGTGCCTGGGTAAACAGCCTAGATAATGTTGAACAGACGCACATTAAAAAAGTAAGGAAGGGAAAAGAAAGGGAAAGGCATACCTGTTAACTATGAAGTTAAGGCCAAAGCACAGTAGCTGAACATTTATATGTAAAAAATGTACCTGGGAAATAGGTGTTCATCATGGTGGCTGATATCAAGTTTCAGCACCTATGTTATGAGATAAATCATAGTGCTACAATACCCTTGTCCATCTACAATAATGCACATATATGTGCTGAATGTCATAGAAGATAATACTGATTGAAAAGAATAGAAAAGATCCAAGTGATATAAGTACTTACTGAGATTAATGTTTCAATGGCCTGTAGCAAAAACAGGGAGCGTGATGTTCCCCCTATTAAGGGCCTGAGGGATGGTTGTGTTGACTCCGTCCGAGTCAATACCGTCTCCCTGCTGCACGTGCGGCCCGGACGTGAAAGGCAGTGAGGCGCGCCTTTATGACCAGGCCGTCCCACCTGACTGGGGAGTGATGATCACTTCTGGGACGGCCAGGGCGTGCGCAGATCGCCACCGCCGCTCCCGGGGAGGCCACACCCCCCTCAGGGAGGCGCGCGTGAGCCGGCGGCGGGGGGAGGGGGCCCCGAGTCATGGCCACTAGGTGCCGATTGCCGCGCCCGCCCACCACCCGCAACCAGGAGTCAGGTGCATCTGCCGATGACAACCCAGACAGCCGGCGCGAGCAAAAGGAGGCAGCGAGCTGAGACCCCCGCCCCCAGCGCGCACGCGCCAGTCGGAAGGGGGATCACAACCAGCTCTCCCCGGACCACACCCACCCCCCTCCCACCTCCAGGCACGCCCGCTCACGACACCTGGACCTCTCCCCCGCCTGCTTATCAGTAATAAGGCCGATCAGTACAGCATTAGTGTCCATAGCAATTGAAGGTCATGTCACTAAGGCACATAACCTAGATCCCCCAAATGGGTCAGCTAAATATACAAAATAATAATGATAGCCATGAATGTCAGCATTATGGAGGCGGTACAGTGTCAGGAAATTGAAACCAAGTCCCATGTACTGTTGTCCTGTAAAATATTAATATAATAAATGGTGATGAGCCTACGCTCTAATCAGTCTAATCACCAGATCAAATATTGGTAAGATCCTAAAATTGATTCATTTGTTAATTGTATCAGTAGATGAACCTAGGTGGCCTACATTATATAGTATCCGTGTCAGATAAACAGTACATTAAGACCATATAAGTACATTATGACAAAAAAAAAAAATGTATTCCTTAACCTAAGAAGGAAACAAAACTAATTGTCTCATTGAGAGCTGGATATATATGGGCTTTGGTTCGACGTATCCATCGGGTTTCCCTCTGTAACGTGATCTTTTCACTACGCCATCCCAATTTACAAACTCTGGCTTTGACGGCCTGGCTGCTGAAACCTCCATCTTGATGGAGAAGGGGTTGTCTTCTTCGGTTGTGGATACCTTGATAAAGGCTAGGAAAAAGTCTTATTCTTCTATTTATTACAGGCGTGCCTACATTGACTCGTGTGAGTCTAAGTCTCTTCCCTGTCGTGTGTTCTCTATTCCCAGGGTTCTGGAGTTCCTACAGCATGGGTTGGAGATGAGGCTCCAACTTAGTACTCTAAAAGGTCAGGTTTCTGCCCTGGCTATTTTCTTCCAGAAGTCCTTTGCTCAGCATTCTCTGATTAGGACTTTTTTTCAGGGGGTGACTCATGTGCGTCCCCCACGTAAGACTATGGTGCCTGTTTGGGATTTGAAATTGGTTTTGTTAGCCTTGCAGGGTGCTCCTTTTGAACCTGTGCAGGATGCTTCCCTGGCCATTCTTACTATCAAGGTTGTCTTTCTGGTGGCTATCACCTCTGTTAGGCGTGTGTCTGAGTTGGCGGCGCTTTCCACTCAGCCCCCCTACTATGAGAGACACCAGGACAAGGTGGTGTTTCGCTTCACGCCAGATATTCTAAGTGTGCCATACACTCCACTTCGATCTTCATGACATGTGGGTAATCTCCAGTAGAGGGCGAACTTCTGCAGAGATGAATATGCAAAAAAGAAAGCCCCTCCCGGTCCATATATACCTGGGACCTTCCACCAAATTCCCAGTTCCTTCTCTGCAGGGAAAGCGACAAGACAGAAGATGAAGACTTCTTTACTTACAGGTAAGCCGGGCTCGCGCCCGGCCGTCTATTGAACCTATTACTGCCAGGACCCTTTCTAAATTGCCCCTGTTTGAGCCTCCCAGCTTAGGCTGCGGGTCCTGGTAAAGGTAGGCAGCACCATATGGGTGCGGAAGGAGCACTTCACTACCGTGAGACCTCACTATGGGCTAGGCGGTTATCCAGGTTTTTTGGTGATCCTGGTGTGGGATGCCCCGTCCCTCTATATCGTTTCTAGGGATCCGCGTTGCTGGGAGGGGGACGTGACCTGGCGAGCGCGCGTTCTGCGCTGGCCCGCCCTCCCCCTTCTCTCCGTCTTCCTGCCTCAGGCACTACTCGGGGGGCCATTTTGACCTGCGCTCCGAGTGGTAAGGGCCGGATGGCCACTTCCTTAGCTTGTATGGGGGCCCCTCTCAAGCGGGGGGCCCCCACTGATTGCGGGCATGTGTGTGTGTGTGTTTTTTGTGGTGGTTACGCATGTCTGGCTGGAATACAGATATATATACATATTTATATACATATACAATTAAGTATGTGTTATTGCCTTATATATGTAGGATTGCACTTATGTTGCCTGTTTTGTGTGTTACAGATTGCATTATATATGTGCATATTAAGGGGTTCCTCCTGGTCCTGGGGTCCCTAGTGTAAATTTGTTCACCTCAAATCCTCCCACCAGGACTTTTAAGGGGCATCCCGGGTTGCTTATGGGATGCGGTCTTGCGACTGACCACAAAAATTCACCATATGGAGGCTCCACAGGATACTGGGCTCGGGCTCCCTCTGAGACAATCTGGGCCATGTGTGGGGTATCCCTTACGGGGGAGAATGTGCTGATCTTCATACCATGCGCATAAAAGGCCATAACGTGGCAGTCTAGTACCCAGCCTTCTGGGTCGGCTCCTCCCGCTTCATCGCCTTCCCCTCCCCACCTTATCCGTACAAGTGACATTGGTGCCAGCGGAGTGTCGCACTCTGATGTTTGGGCTAGGTTGGCCAGCATCGAGAAAATTATTGCTAGCACGGTGGGCAAGAAGGCCCAGGCTAAAAAGACATTTGTCGTCGCCCAGCCCTTGTGGGATGTTGACGATGATTCCACTGATATGTCAGATTATTCCCAGTTAGAGGAGGGGGAATTGTATCAGGAAACAGAGGCTGACTATGTTCAGTCTGGGAATGCCGATGTCGGGCAGGCGCTGGGGGATGCCGTAGATACGGCCACTGTTTTGTCACATTTATTGGAGGTGTTGGATATTGAACCGCCTGAGGCGCCCCCTCTAAAGAAGGGGGAATTTTTTGGGGCCTGCAAGCCCCGCCTGGAATTCCCTACCCAGGGTCACTTTGATGCGCTGATCCTTAGAGAATGGGAGAGGCCCAGTCAGCTTCCCTGGTGTTCCTCAGGGATGGGATAAGAAGTATCCTTTTCCGGTGGAGGTGGTTAAGCGCTGGTCTTCTCCTCCTGAGGTCGATGCGCCTGTGTTAGGTTTGACCAACTCTTCTGTGCTGAGCACCCCTGACGCCACTTCCCTTAAGGATGGCGAGGATAAGCACCTTGATCAGATGGCGTGTCACGCATTTGCCAACGTGGGCTCGGCCCTGCGGCCTGTTAGTGCATCTGTCGTGGTGTCGCTTGCTACCAGGTCTCTTATCAGGGACTGGCTGAATAACGCTGTTTGATCCAGCTGGTGCTGAGTTCGCTATCCTTAAAAAATGCGAATTGTTAATGGATTTTGTCATGGCTGCGATGGAGGATTCTGTTGTCGTGTGTAGTAGGACTTCAGCCTTACTGGTGGCTATGCGCAGATTGGTCTGGCTCTGCCAGTGGACAGCGGACGTTGGGGCCAAGAAGTCGCTCACAGCTCTTCCCTTCTTGGGACCGCAGCTGTTTGGAGATAAATTGGATGCTGTTGCTAAAGAAGGTAAGTTGCCTCAGCGGAGGAAACAGCACCGCCCCTTTCGGGGGGCTGGCTCGTTCACTCCTTCCTTTAAAGGGGCCAGAGCAGCTAGGGGTTTGGCCTTCTCGTGTGTCAGGGGCTTGTCCTAGAACAGAGGCAGAGGTCGGGCACGTCCCGCGGCTGCCTGGGGTTCCAAGCCCAAGCCTGCCATTAAACCGGCTCAGCAATGAAGGGGTGCCCTCACCCGCAAGGGTGGGGGGACGGCTGCGGCTCTTCTTCCAGGTCTGGGCCCGGGAGGTCACAGACAATTGGATCTTGGAAGTGGTCTCCTCCGGGTACAAACTGGAGTTCGAGTACTGGCCGCCCCCAAGATTCTTAAGGTCTCGGGTGCCCTCGGACCCTCAGGCTGCACAGGGGCTCCTGTTAACAGTAAAAAACCTTCTGGACATGGGGGTTATATGCCCGGTGCCTCTGTCGGAAAGAGGCAGGGGTTACTACTCCAACCTTTTCACGGTTCCCAAAAAGGAGGGTTCGTTGAGACCCATTCTAGATCTCAAGGTTCTCAACAGGTTTATCAGAGCCAAAAAGTTCCGCATGGAGACTCGGCGCTCGGCTATCAATTCCCTTCGCCAAGGGGATTTTATGACATCCATAGACATCAAGGATGCTTATCTGCATGTTCCGATTTTTCAGGCACATCAGAGATTCCTCCGGTTTGCGGTGGAGGATCAACATTTTCAGTTTGTAGCTCTTCCCTTCGGTCTGACCTCGGCGCCGAGGGTCTTCACCAAGGTCTTGGCGGGAATAATGGCTCTGCTCAGAGCGCAGGGCATTCGCATTGTGCCTTATCTAGACGACCTGTTGATTTCAGCATCTTCCCTCCGTCAGGCGGAGCTGGACACCCACCAGGTGGTGTCGACCCTGGAGAGGTCTTCTCTCTCCCCGTCTCGTGTGATTTCATTTCTGGTCATGAATCTGGATACCATTTCGGCCAGAGTGTTTCTGCCTCAGACCAAGGTGCAGGGGATTCAGGGTCTGATCCGCCTTCTTCTGGCCAATCCTTGTCCCTCTATCCGACAGGGGATGAAACTGGTGGGCTTGATGGTATCCTCCTTCGAGGTGGTACCGTTTGCAGAGTTTCACATGAGATCTCTTCAATTTCACCTATTGACGCATTGGGACAGGTGTCCACAGTCATTGGATCAACCTTTCAGGATGTCTCCCAGGGTTCGGCAGTCCCTTCGGTGGTGGCTGGAAACGAGCAATCTGTTGAAGGGCAGATCCTTTCTCGTCCCTTGTTGGGAGACGGTTACCACGCATGCCAGCCTGTTGGGCTGGGGAGGTTATTGGAAAATTCATCAGTTCAGCGGGGTGTGGGGTCCTCAGGAGGCTCACACCCCCATCAATGTCTTGGAGCTCAGAGCAATCCGGCTGGTTCTGGCTCGGCTGACCTCACATTTACGGGGTCTGCCGGTTCAGGTTCGTTCGGACAACCGAACGGCGGTAGCTTACATCAATCACCAGGGAGGGACTCGCAGCAGGAGTGCCCTCAGGGAAGTCTCTCTGATCCTGCACTGGGCAGAGAGCAATGCTCCTTGCATTTCGGCAGTCTACATTCCGGGAGTGGAGAACACGGAGTCGGATTCCCTGAGCAGGGGATCCTCTCGCCAAGGAGAGTGGTCTCTCAACCCCGAGGTTTTTCTGGATCTTTGCCGCAAGTGGGGGACTCCGGAGGTGGATCTTTCTCATGATCCTCTGTCTCTGGCAGTGGATGCCTTGTCACTGGCTTGGAAGGAGTTGGGTTTTCTGTACCTGTTTCCACCCGTCTCCATGCTGGGCAAGGTAGTTCGCAAACTGGTTCTAGAAGGGGCACCAGCGATTCTGGTGGCTCCAAGGTGGCCAAGAAGGGTTTGGTACGAAGACGTCGTAAGGATGGCCGTAGATCAGTACCGGCTTCCCTTGTTGTTGGATCTGCTATCTCAAGGTCGCCCGTTCCAGCGGCGTCTCGGTCTCTCAGCCGCCCGCTCCCGCTGCGCAGCCACCTGTCCGGCGGCCGCGACGAGCGGCAGCCTCCGTTCCGGCTGGCGCGCACGCGCCTCCTAGTAATTCTGTCGGCGGCTCCAGCGTCGTCACACGTGCTCGCGCGCGCGTTCTGTTTATACTCTCCGGCGGCGCTGCTCTCAGCACGGCCGCCGGAGGAAGTTTAATTAAAGGGCCAGCTGTACTATAGGGAGTGCCCACAGGGACTGGGCCAATCAACTTTTGAGTTCTGGGCTGTACGCCCTATGTTAACCAATCTCTTAGAAGGTTGTTTTTACACCAATCACCACACTGCTTCTCCAGGGCCAATGATGCTTGATCCCTATATAACCTCACCCCAGCCAGTTGGTCATTGCCTGTTATAGCGCTTAGATCCTTGTTTGTTACTTACCTTTGATATCGATTTACTCTTGCCTGCCTTTGACCATCCTCGATCTACTCTCCTGTTGCCGACCTTGCCTGCCTTTGACCATCCTCGATCTACTCTCCTGTTGCCGACCTTGCCTGCCTTTGACCATCCTCGATCTACTCTCCTGTTGCCGACCTTCGCCTTGAACCCAGACCACGATCTGCCTAATCCCATCGTTCAGTCGCCATCTCAGACCTATTGTTACCAATCTCCAGCCTGTCCTTGGACTTCCGTCTTACGCTCAAATTCAGGCTACCCAATTCCACTTCCAGCCGCGGGTTCTCCAGTCCTCTTTTCAGTAAGGCTTCATCCTTTGAGCCATAAAGTCCTGGGGGCAGGCGTGTTCTGCGTCTCGGCAAGCGGGGGCTCCTATAGGTGAAGCTGGCTGCGGAGATTGGGGGTTGAGGTCCTTACCAAGAGAGCTGAAGTTATCCAAGTGGTTAATTGCGGTACCCGGAGCGTGACATTATAACAGGCCAGAAGTTAGTATGGAAGACCTGGTACAGCAAGTACAGGCGATGGCCACAGCTATCAATCAACTTGCCCAGAGAGTGGCCAATCAAGAAACCCGCCAGGTTACTACACCCGCTGTACCACCTCATATTCCTGAACCAAAGGTTCCTTTACCAGAAAAATTTTTTGGAGACCGAGCCAGTTTTTCTAACTTCAAGAATTCGTGTGAACTCTATTTCAGGCTGCGGCCTATATCTTCAGGCACAGAAACTCAACGAGTGGGTTTAATCATCTCTCTGTTACAAGGAGACCCCCAGTCATGGGCCTTCAGCTTGCTTCCTGAAGATCCTGCCTTGCACTCAGTTTCATCCTTTTTCTTGGCCATGGGAGTGCTTTATGCGGATCCAGATCGACGGTCCACAGCAGAGAACAGGCTTCGGGCCCTGAAGCAGGGTCGGAACTCTGCCGAGGACTACAGCGCTGAGTTCAGGCGCTGGGCAGTGGACTCTACTTGGAATGATCCAGCCCTATGTAGCCAATTCCGTATGGGGCTTTCTGAGAATATTAAGGATGCTTTGGTCAACTTTCCCACCCCAATAGATTTGGATCAACTCATGCAGGTCTCCATCAAGATCGATAGACGTCTCAGGGAGAGAGTCAGGGAAAGGGTTAGAGTTACCACTCCCTTTAGGTCATCACAAACTCCTAACCCTTCAACTCCTGGTGGGGTAAACACCTCTTCCCCCTCTCAAGAGGAGCCAATGCAAGTTGGCAGAGCTCGTCTCTCTCAGGACGAGAAACAACGGAGACGGTCTTTGGGTCTTTGCCTCTACTGTGGGTCCCCGGGACATTTTGCCAGGCCGTGTCCTAATAAGGGGTATTCGGCGGGAAACTTTCTCGCCTAGATCAGGAAGAGGGTACTGATCTAGGTGGGATGAAGCATTACTCTCATCAAGATAAGATGTTAATCCCTACAGAGCTTTTTTGGGGTCTTTCCAAACAGGCAGTATGTGCTTTTGTCGATAGCGGAGCTGCAGGTAACTTCCTGGATCGGAACGTAATTTCCATCCTTGGAATTCCTCTGGTGCCCCTTGAAAAGTCTCTCCAGGTTCTGGCCATAAATGGGAAGACTATCCAGGGAGGACCAGTCAGTCACAAGACCCCTCCTCTCAAATTGGTGGTTGGTTCATCTCATTCTGAACTCATAGAATTCCTGGTGTTTGATTGTCCTGAAACACCAGTGGTTTTGGGATACCCATGGCTTAAGCTCCATAACCCCGTGTTTAATTGGCAGTCTGGAGATCTGGTTAGGTGGAGTAATTACTGCAGATCACATTGCTTCTCCACTGTTCTTAGGAGTATTCAGATTCTGCCCCAGGAATTACCTCTGCCTTATACAGATTGGGCAGATGTTTTTTCTGAGCGATCTGCTGATAATCTTCCCCCACACAGAACCTATGACTGTCCCATTGACTTACTTCCTGGGACTATTCCTCCTAGGGGAAAAATTTATATTCTAAATCGAGCAGAAGAACAGGCTATGAAGGAATATATTTCGGAAAACCTGAAGAAAGGCTTTATCCGCCCGTCAACATCCCCGGCGGGTGCAGGCTTCTTTTTTGTAGAAAAGAAGGATGGGGGTTTAAGGCCCTGCATTGATTACAGAGCATTGAATAAGATCACCGTAAAAAATCGTTATCCCCTTCCCTTAATAGGTGATTTATTTAATCAGGTAGTGGGGGCTCGAATTTTTTCTGAACTAGATCTAAAGGGGGCCTACAACCTGATCCGTATACGGCAAGGGGATGAATGGAAGACGGCTTTCAATGTTAAGGATGGTCATTACGAATATTTAGTCATGCCTTTTGGCCTTTGTAATGCTCCTGCGGTCTTTCAAGACTTTAATGACGTGTTTCGTGACTATTTGGGTAACTTCGTAGTGGTTTATTTGGATGACATCCTCATTTTCTCCAAAAATCTTTCCGAACACAGGCAACATGTTAAACTGGTCCTTCAGAAATTGAGAGAAAATAATCTATACGCTAAAATCTCTAAGTGTATGTTTGAGGTCACCTCCGTTCCCTTCTTGGGGTATATTATTTCTAGTCAGGGATTAGAGATGGATGCGGGAAAGGTTTCGGCAGTACGGGATTGGGTACAACCCAAATCCTTAAAAGAATTACAACGCTTCTTAGGGTTTGCTAATTTCTATCGACGTTTTATCAAGGGTTTCTCTAGTATCGTTGCTCCTCTCACCAATCTCACCCGCAAAGCCGCGTTCACTGTTAACTGGTCACCATCAGCTATTGAAGCTTTTTGCGTCCTAAAACAGGCCTTTACTTCGGCGCCAGTTTTAGTGCACCCTTATGTCAACAGACCTTTTGTTATTGAAGTAGATGCGTCTGATACGCTTACATCCATGTGCCTACTTTTCTCGGAAATTCAATACCGCAGAACAAAATTATGATGTTGGCAATAGGGAACTATTAGCTATTAAACTGGCATTTGATGAATGGCGTCACTGGCTGGAGGGTTCCTTGCATCCTATCACTGTATATACAGATCACAAAAATCTCGAGTATATAGGCTCCGCCAAGAGGTTAAATTCTCGACAGGCCCGTTGGGCATTGTTTTTTTCGCGTTTCAATTTTATTATTACCTTTAAGCCGGGCGTAAAAAATACTAAAGCCGATGCTCTGTCGCGCATGTTCGGTGAGTGTAAAGATCGGGGAGATACTGGTGAACCTGGTGAACCTATCTTACCTGCAGGGTGTGTAGTCGGGGCCTTGCTCCCTGATCTTTCTAATGTTTTGGCGCCGTTCCAAAATGAATCGTCTGTAAATGCACCTATTGGATGTCACTTTGTACCGCCGCATTTGCGTTCTGATGTAATCCGTGAATTCCACGACGCAAAAACTGCTGGGCATCTGGGAGTTCGTAAAACTTTTATTTTAGCTCGACGCCATGTATGGTGGCCTTCTATGAGACGTGATATCTCTACCCTTATCGACGCATGTTCCGTTTGTGCGCGAAGTAAAGGGGTACATAAGGCCCCTAGTGGTTATCTGATTCCGCTTGAGATCCTTAAGGAACCTTGGTCTCATATTTCGATGGACTTTATTGTTGATTTGCCTCCTTCACATGGGAACACTGTGATTTGGGTAGTCGTCGATAGATTCAGTAAGATGGCTCATTTCATTGCTTTACCCAAGCTACCCTCGGCTCCTGAACTCTCGCGCTTATTCATTTCGCATATTTTTCGGCTTCATGGTATTCCAGTAAATATTGTTTCCGATCGGGGTGTGCAGTTTATATCACGATTTTGGAAAAATTTTTGTTTACGCTTGGGGATTCAGGTTTCTTTTTCCTCAGCATATCATCCCCAGTCTAATGGGCAGACTGAAAGAACAAATCAAAGCTTAGAACAATATTTAAGATGTTACATCTCTGACTCTCAGGAGCAGTGGTCGGAGTTTATTGACTTTGCCGAATTTGCGTATAATAATGCGCCGAGTGACAGTACTAAAATATCCCCTTTCTTTTGTAATTATGGAAAGAATCCTAGGGCTTCTTCTATTTCTGCAGCATCTTCTGATTTTCCGGTGTTAGAAGAATGGCTTCAGAAACGGAAGGATATTTGGGCATGCGTCCAGGGAAATTTAGTAACTATGCGCGCTAAATATAAGAAATTTGCTGATCGTCGTAGATCTCAGGAACCTGTCCTGCAGTGTGGGGATCTTGTCTGGGTTTCCACTAAAAACATTGCTCTCCGGCAGCCTTCTTATAAATTGGGTCCTAAATTTATCGGTCCTTTTCCCATTATCAAGAAACTTAATAATGTGACCTTCAAAGTTCAGCTCCCTCCTACTATGAAAATTTCCAACTCGTTTCATGTATCACTGTTGAAACCAGCTAAAAAATCCTCCCCTGCTGGTCCTCCTCCTGTTTTAGTGGATAATGTGCAAGAATATGAAGTGAAAAAGATTCTGGATTCGCGTAGGGTTCGTAATACGCTGCAGTATTTAGTTGATTGGGTTGGTTACGGCCCTGAGGAGAGGTGCTGGGTTTCTTCTTGTGATGTCCATGCCAGGGCTCTTGTACAGAAATTTCACCGTGACAATCCGGGGAAGCCTGGTGAGAGTCCGGAGGCCCCTCGTGAGGGGGGGGGGGGTAATGTCAGTACCCACTTACCGGTCGCCCGTTCCAGCGGCGTCTCGGTCTCTCAGCCGCCCGCTCCCGCTGCGCAGCCACCTGTCCGGCGGCCGCCGGAGGAAGTTTAATTAAAGGGCCAGCTGTACTATAGGGAGTGCCCACAGGGACTGGGCCTGGGCCAATCAACTTTTGAGTTCTGGGCTGTACGCCCTATGTTAACCAGTCTCTTAGAAGGTTGTTTTTTACACCAATCACCACACTGTTTTTCCAGGGCCAATGATGCTTGATCCCTATATAACCTCACCCCAGCCAGTTGGTCATTGCCTGTTATAGCGCTTAGATCCTTGTTTGTTACTTACCTTTGATATCGATTTACTCTTGCCTGCCTTTGACCATCCTCGATCTACTCTCCTGTTGCCGACCTTGCCTGCCTTTGACCATCCTCGATCTACTCTCCTGTTGCCGACCTTGCCTGCCTTTGACCATCCTCGATCTACTCTCCTGTTGCCGACCTTGCCTGCCTTTGACCATCCTCGATCTACTCTCCTGTTGCCGACCTTCGCCTTGAACCCAGACCACGATCTGCCTAATCCCATCGTTCAGTCGCCATCTCAGACCTATTGTTACCAATCTCCAGCCTGTCCTTGGACTTCCGTCTTACGCTCAAATTCGGGCTACCCAATTCCACTTCCAGCCGCGGGTTCTCCAGTCCTCTTTTCAGTAAGGCTTCATCCTTTGAGCCATAAAGTCCTGGGGGCAACCGATCCCGAGCAGGTGTGTTCTGCGTCTCGGCATGCGGGGGCTCCTATAGGTGAAGCTGGCTGCGGAGATGGGGGGTTGAGGTCCTTACCAAGAGAGCTGAAGTTATCCAAGTGGTTAATTGCGGTACCCGGAGCGTGACATCTACTTTACCCCAATTTACAAACGCTGGCTTTGACGGCTTGCCTGCTGAAACCTTCATCTTGAAAGAGGAAGGTTTGTCTGAGGCGGCTGTTCAGACCTTGATTAGGGCTAGGAAGCGGTCCTCTTCTGGCATTTACTATAGGACTTGGGGGTCCTATATTAATTGGTGTGAGGCTAGGGCCTTGCCTTGCAGGGTGTTTTCGATACCCAGGATTTTGGAGTTTCTTCAGCATAATCTGGATCTTGGGTTCCAGCTTAGTACCTTGAAAGGACAGGTTTCTGCTCTGTCGGTTTTCTTCCAGAGGTCTTTTGCCATACTCCCTCTGGTCAAGACCTTTTTCCAAGGCTGTAGTTCCTGTTTGGGATTTGAATTGGTTCTTTCGGCTCTGCAGGGTCCTCCTTTTGAGCCGTTACGGGATATTGCTCTTTCGGTTCTCACTCAGAAGGTTGCTTTCTTGGTGGCTATTACCTCTGTTCGGCGTGTATCTGAGTTGGCGGCTCTGTCGATTCAGGCCCCTTACTTTGAGAGACACCAGGATAAGGTGGTTTTTCGTTTTAAGCCGGATTTCCTTCCTAAGGTGGTGTCTGTTTTCCACCTCAATCAGGATATTGTTCTCCCTTCCTTGTGTCCTAAGCCTAGCAATGACAAGGAGAGGGTTTTGCACAATTTGGATGTGGTTCGCTGTGTTAAGTACTATTTGGTGACTACTTCTTCTTTACGCAAGACGGATGCCTTTTTCGTGGTGCCCTGTGGGCCCAGGAAAGGTTTGGCACCTGCTAAGTCTACGATTAGCAAATGGATTCGTCAGGCCTTTGTTGGGGCCTATTCTGCTAAGGGGAGGACTCTACTTGTGCGGTTGGTGCGTCCTGGGCTTTTCAGCACCAGGCTTATGTTGCAAGTTTGTAAGGCTGCTACTTGGTCTTCCGTTCATACTTTTTCCAAGTTTTACAAGGTTGATGTGCGGGCTTCAGCGGATGCTGTTTTTGGCCTCAAGGTTCTGCAAGCTGCAGTGGTTTGAGTTGGTACATTCTTTACTGTTTCTGGTTCCCATCCATGACGGACACTGCTATTGGATGTCCCACATGTCATGAAGATCGAAGTGGAGTGTATGGCACACTTAGAATAATACCGTTTTGTGAGTACTCGCCTTTAAAACGGGTATTATGAGTGTGCCATACACTCCACTTCGCCCCACCCTTTTTTTCTGGTATTCTGGGGCTTTTATATGGTGAACCATTGGTTTTGATTGTTAGGTTATAATTGGTTCTTCCTGGTCCCCTTACTGCTTTTTTACACTGGGAATTTGGTGGGAGGTCCCAGGTATATATGGACCGGGAGGGGCTTTCTTTTTTGCATATTCATCTCTCCACTTCGATCTTCATGGCATGTGGGTAATCTCCAGTAGAGGGCGAACTTCTGCAGAGATGAATATGCAAAAGCCCCTCCCGGTCCATATATACCTGGGACCTTCCACCAATTTCCCAGTTCCTTCTCTGCAGTGAAGGCTACAAGACAGAAGATGAAGACTTCTTTACTTACAGGTAAGCCGGGCCCACGCCCGGCCGTTTATTGTCTCTATTGCTGCCAGGACCCTTTCTAAATTGCCCGTATTTGAGCCTCCCAGTTTAGGCTGCAGGTCCTGGTGAAGGTTGGCAGCACCCTATGGGTGCGGAAGGAGCATTGCTCCACCGTGAGACCTCCTTATGGGGTAGGCGGTTACCCAGGTTTTGGTGATCCTGGTGTGGGATGCCCCGTCCCTCTATGCTTATGGCCGGATTCTGGCAGGGTTCCCCCCCTTCTGGGTCCCTTACTCCCCTCCGGGGGGTTGCCTGGCCTTTATTTTCGGTTTCGTTCTCCTATGCCCCTGTGTGTGTGGGTGTGTGAGTTTCACTGTGTGTGTGTGTTGACTGACAGGATGTTTTCACTTCTGAGGGCCATAGTTTGCATTGTTGCCTATCTGGTGCCTTTGATTTAGCCTGGGGAGCTTCTCCCCCTCAGGCTGTGTTGGCCGCGGTAGCCCCACCCCCTTCTTTGGCACAATTCTGTGGCTCAACCCTTGGGATCCGCATTGCTGGGAGGGGGGGCGTGGCCTGGCGAGTGCGCGTTCTGCGCTGGCCCGCCCTCCCACTTCTCTTCCTGTCTTTCTGCATGAGGCACTGCTCGGGGGCCATTTTGGATTGCTGTTGCTGAGCTGCGCTCCTGGTGGTAAGGGCTGGATGGCTACTTCCTTAGCTTATGTGGGGGCCCCTCTCTAGCGGGGGGCCCCCACTGATTTGCGGGCATGTGTGTGTCTATTTGCTTTTAGTTATCGCATGTCTGGAGCTGGGATATATATATATATATATATATATATATATATATATATATATATATATATATATATAATTATGTATGTGTTATTGCCTTATATGTATAGGGGATTGCACTTATGATGCCTGTTTGTGTGTTACAGATTGCATTGTATTTGTGCATATTAAGGGGTTCCTCCTGGTCCTGGGGTCCCTAGTGTAAAGTTGATCACCTCAAATCCTCCCACCGGGACTTTTAAGGGGCATCCCGGGTTGCTTAGGCGTAAATTCCCTGCGGTCTTGGGACTGACCACAAAAATCACCATATGGAGGCTCCGCAGGATACTGGGCTCAGGCTCCCTCTGGGGAAATCCGGGCCATGTGTGGGGTATCCCTTACGGGGGAGAATGTGCTGATCTGTATACCATGTGCACAAAAGGCCATAACGCGGCAGTCTGGTATCCAGCCTTCTGGGTCGGCTCCTCTTGCTTCATCGCCTTCCCCTCCCCGCCTTATCCGTACCCCAAGTGACATTGGTGCCAGCGGGGAGTCGCACTCTGATGTTTGTGCTAGGTTGGCCAGCATCGAGAAATTTATTGCCAGCACGGTGCGCAAGAAGGCCCAGGCTAAAAAGAGACATTTGTCGTCGGCCCAGCCTTTGTGGGATGTTGACGATGATTCCGTTGATTTGTCAGATTATTCCCCGTTAGAGGAGGGGGAATTGTATGAGGTAACAGAGGCTGACTATGTTCAGTCTGGGGGATGCCGTAGATACGGCCACTGTTTTGTCACATCTATTGGAGGTGTTGGATATTGAACCGCCTGAGGCGCCCCCTCTCAAGAAGGGGGAATATTTTGGGGTCCGCAAGCCCCGTCTGGAGTTCTTTACCCAGGGTCACTTTGATGCGCTGATCCTTAGAGAATGGGAGAGGCCTGGTGTTCCTCAGGGATGGGATAAGAAGTATCCTTTCCCGTGGAGGCGATAAAGCGCTGGTCTTCTCCTCCCGAGGTCGACGCGCCAGTATAAGTATGTCACACACCCCGCTTCAGATAGTCATTACACTTGGGTTATACCGACCTGTAGAGGGCGATCTTGCAGAGATGTCATGAAAAAAAGTGAGTCCCTCCCGGTCCATAAATACCTGGTACCTCCCACTCATTCCCCAGTCTTTCATCTCTGCAGACGGCGAGCAAGTCAGAAGATGGATGTCTCCTCCTTGCAGGTAGCCGGGGTAACTCCCGGCCCGCTTGTTAGTCTATTTCTGCCTGGACCCCCTTTCTTAGTATTTCACCTTGCCTCCCAGCCTAGGCTGCTGGTCCGGGCAAGGGTAGACGGCACCTAATGGTGCTTAGGAGCTACATGAGACCCCATACTAAGGGGTAGGCGGTTTGCCGGGTTGGTGATCCCGGTTAGGGATGCCCCGTCCCTTGCCCTTCCACTGTGGATTCCCCCTCTTTCGGATTGCCCTTGCTCCTTAGAGGGGGGGGCTTTCTCCCTTAGTGTAATTGTCTTTATTGTGTGTTTGTCACAGCTGTACTTTTTGGTGTGTGTGTGATTCACTTGGATGCACTTTTCATGGTGACCCAGCCGGCGCTGGCTGTGCCGCGGCCGCGGCCGTTGTGGCAGCTTCGGTGGGGGAGCTTCTTCCCTTCAGGTGCGGTTGGTTGGGGGGCGGGGTCGGACGCTCGGCGCGATCGCCTACGGCCCGCGCCCCGTGCTCCTGGCGCCGCTGCGGAGCCTGGCCACTGGCCGGGAGCGGCGTTGTTGTCAGGGGGGGGCGGGGCCGGGCTCGACGCGCGAACAGCGCCGGCCCGCCCTTCTTCTCCCTCTGCTTCTTGTGTTCTTCGCCTCTGGCAGGACGGACGCCATCTTCCTACGTGAGTGGCCCTTTACTTTCATGATATATATATATATATATATTAGAGAGAGAGATTTTATGTTGTTGCATATCAGTATGTCTGCTTTGTGTGCTTGGGCATGATTGAGGTGCTGAATAGCCCTGTATTCTGTCTTCCATGTGGACCCTTGTTGGATCCCAAAGGGTCCTCCCGGTCCTAGGGTCCCTGGTTTAATTTAAGAACTCCCCATAAATCCTCCCACTCGGGACACAGAAGGGGCATCCCGGGTCGCTTATATTGCGTAATTCCCTTGGGTATTGCGACTACCAACAAAATCACCATATGGAGGCTTCCCAGGATACCGGGCTTGGGCTCCCCTCGGGGCAACCCCGGCAGTGTCTGGGGTGTGGGGCATCCCTTACAGGGGATGATTTTTTCCTTTGCATACCATGTGCACAGCAGACAATTACGCTGCAGTCCGGATCCCATGCATCTGGTTCTGTGCCGCCGGTCCCTTCTCCTACCCCTCCCCGCCTGACCCGTACCCCGTGTGATGTTGTCACGAGTGGGGAGTCGCAATCTGAGGTGTGTGCCAGATTGGCCAATCTTGAAAAATTATTTTCTAGCGCTGTGGCCAGAAAGGCCTCAGCTAAGAGAAAGCATATGTCCCCAGCCACGCAGGCTTCTGATCTTGAGGAGTTTGATTCACTGGACTGGCCTGATTCCCCTCCGCTAGAGGAAGGGGAGCTTTTCGAGGAGTCGGATGGTTCTGACGATCAGCAGTTTGTGGGCACTGATGCCGAGCGGGGTCAGGGGGATTCTTTGGATACCCCCTAAGGTCCTGGCTCATATGTTTGAGGTTTTGGGTATCTCCTCCTGAAGTGACTTTTCCGCAGAAGGGGGAGTTCTTTGAAGAGGCTAAGCTGCGCTTAGAATTCCCTAATCAAAATTTAGACGGCATTATTCTTAAGGAATGGGAGAGGCCTACTCGGCTTCCGGGTGTCCCTCCGGGTTGGGTTAAGAAATATCCCTTTCCGGTGGATGCGGTGAAGCACTGGTCGTCCCCTCCCGAGGTGGACGCCCCTGTTTTGGGGTTGTCTAGCAACTCTGTCTTGCACTCTGCTGACTGTTCTACTCTCAAGGACGGTGAGGACAAACGCATTGACCAGATGGCTTGTCACGGTTTTGCCAGTGTCGGGTCGGCCTTGCGGCCTGTCTGTGCTTCAGCGTTTTTAATAGTGGCTTCTAGGTCGGTTGTCAGGGACCTATTGTCTACCTCCAGGCTTGACCCGGCTAGTGATGAGTTCACCGCCCTTAAGCGGTGCGAATTGTTTTTGTCATTTGTGCTAGCCGCCCTGGATGACACCATGGTGATGTGTAGTAGAACTTCTGCCTTGCTGGTGGCTATTCGGCGATCGGTTTGGTTGCACCAGTGGGCGGCTGATTTTGTGTCCAAAAAGTCGCTTACGGCTCTTCCCTTTCTGGGCTTGCGGCTCTTTGGTGAAAAATTGGATTTGGTCGCAAGAGGAGGGTAGGTTACCTCAGCAAAAAAAGCAACGTTGTCCCTTTCGGGGGGCGGCTTCCTTTACCCCTTCCTTTCGTGGGGCTAGAGCTGGAGGGGATCAGCTGTCTTCTCCTCCAGAGGTGATTCCTGGAACAGGGGAGGAGGACGTGCCTGTCCAGGTCACAGCTGGGGCTCCAAGCCCAAAGCCGCTGCTAAGCCGGCTCAGCAATGAGGGGGCGCCCTCACCCTCGCGGGTGGGGGGACGGCTGCGACACTTCTCTCCGGTCTGGGACCAGGAGGTCTCGGACAGATGGATTCGGGAAGTGGTGTCTTCCGGTTACAAGCTGGAGTTCGAGATCCGGCCTCCTGCCAGATTCTTTAGGTCTCGGGTGCCCTCGGATCCTCTGGCCGCGCAGGGGCTCCAGGCGGCAGTAAAAGATCTCCTGGACATGGCTGTCATCTGCCCGGTGCCTCCCGGAGCCTGGGATGCTATTCCAATCTGTTTACGGTGCCCAAGAAGGATGGCTCCGTTCGTCCCATCCTGGATCTGAAGTTTCACAACAGGTTTATCCGTCCCAGGAAGTTCCACATGAAAACTCTGCGCTCTGCCATAAATTCACTTTGGCAGGAGGACTTCATGACGTCCATAGACATCAAGGATGCTTATCTGCACGTTCCAATCTTTCCGGCACATCAGAGATTTCTCAGGTTTGTGGTGGAAGATCGGCATTTTCAGTTTGTGGCTCTTCCGTTTGGCCTTACCTTGGCTCCAAGGGTTTTCACCAAGTTGCTGGCGGGGGTGATGGCCCTCCTCAGAGCCCAGGGTATCTGCATCGTGCCTTATCTGGACAATCTGCTTATTATGGCATCCTCTCTCAGCCAGGCGGAGTTAGATACCAGGACTGTGGTAGCCACTCTGGAGAGATTCGGCTGGGTGATCAACTATCCCAAGTCCTTCCTCTCTCCGTCCAGGGTGGTGGTGTTCCTGGGAATGTCTCTGGATACTTCTCAGTCCAGGGTTTTCCTCCCCCGGCCCAAGGTTCTTTTGATTCAGGAATTGACTCAGCTTCTCCTATCTATCCCTCGTCCGTCCATCCGGCTGGGGATGCGACTGGTGGGATTGATGGTGGCTTTGTTCGAGGCGGTTCCCTTTGCCCAGTTTCACAAAAGGACGCTCCAGCTACATCTCTTGGCGGCCTGGGACAGGTCTCCGCTGTCATTGGATCAGTCTTTTCTGATGTCCCCCCGGGTTCGGCGTTCTCTTCGGTGGTGGCTGGAACCGAGCAATCTGCTGAGGGGCAGATCCTTTCTGACCCCTCGTTGGGAGACGGTCACCGCGGATGCCAGCCTGTCAGGTTGGGGGGGGGGGGGTTTGGAAGGATCTTCAGTTTCAGGGACTGTGGGGGCCTGAGGAGGCTCACGATCCCATCAATGTTCTGGAGCTGAGAGCCATCAGGTTGGTTCTGGCTCACTTGTCTCATCAGTTACGGGGCCTACCGGTTCAATTTCGGTCGGACAATCGGACGGCGGTCGCCTACATCAAACACCGGGGAGGTACTCGCAGCAGGCGTGCCCTCAGGGAAGTGTCTTTGATCCTGGCTTGGGCAGAGAGCAATGTCCCATGCATCTCGGCGGTGTACATTCCGGGAGTGGAGAACACGGAGGCGGGCTCCCTGAGCAGGTGCTCATCTCGCCGGGGGGAATGGTCTCTCAGCCCCAAGGTGTTTTGGTCGCTTTGCCACCGGTGGGGGACTCTGGAGGTGGATCTCTTTGCCTCTTGTCACAATCACAATCTTCCGGCATTTGTGTCTCTCTAACGGGATCCGCTGGGGCTGGCAGTGGATGCCATGTCTCTGACCTGGAGGGATCTGGGGTTTCTGTATCTGTTCCCTCCGTTTCCCATGGTGGGCAAAGTGGTGCGCAAGCTGGCCCTACAAGGCGCGTCAGCAATCCTGGTGGCTCCAAGGTGGCCAAGACAGGTTTGGTTCGCAGACGTGGTAAGGTTGGCAGCGGATCACTTAGATCTGCCCCTTCTGCCGGATCTTCTCACTCAGGGTCCACTGCTCTACCCCAATTTACCAACGCTGGCTTTGACGGCATGGCTGCTGAAACCTCCATCTTGAAGGAGGAAGGTCTTTCTGATGCTGTCATTCCGACTTTTGTTAGGGCTAGAAAGAAGTCTTCCTCTGCCATCTACTATAGGATTTGGAGGTCTTATATTGATTGGTGTGAGGTCCGGCCCTTGCCTTGCAGGGTGTTTGCTATCCCTAGGGTTTTGGAATTTCTGCAACATGGTCTGGACCTGGGTTTGCAGCTTAGTACGCTGAAAGGGCACGTTTCTGCCCTGGCGGTGTTCTTTCAAAGGTCTTTTGCTCTTCATCCTCTGGTTCAGTCCTTTTTCCAGGGGGTTGCGCATGTGCGGCCTCCTAGAAAGCCGTTGCTCCCAGTTTGGGATTTGAATTTGGTTCTTTCTGCTTTTCAGGGTCCTCTGCCTTTCATCTTAATCAGGACATTGTTCTACCCTCCTTGTGTCCTAAGCCCCGCAATGACAAGGATAGAGTTTTACATTCTCTGGATGTGGTTCGCTGTGTGAAGTACTATTTGGTGGCTACTTCCCCTTTTCGTAGGACTGACGTCCTTTTTGTGGTGCCCTCTGGGCCTAGGAAAGGTTTGGCTCCCGCCAAGTCTTCCATTAGTAAATGGATTCGCCAGGCCATTGTTGGGGCCTATTCTGCCAAGGGGAAAGTTCCCCCTTTTCGCGTTACTGCTCATTCCACTCGTGCTGTTGGGGCGTCCGGGGCTTTCCAGCATCAGGCCTCTGTTGAGCAAGTTTGTAAGGCTGCTACTTGGTCTTCCGTTCACACTTTTTCCAAGTTTTACAAGGTTGATGTGCGGGCCTCTGCGGATGCTGTTTTTGGCCGCAAAGTTCTGCAAACTGCAGTGTTTAAGTTTTTGCATTGTTGCCTTGTTTTGGATCCTCGCCCTTTATGGACACTGCTATTGGATGTCCCAAGTGTAATGACTATCTGAAGCGGGGTGTGTGACATACTTAGAATAATACCATTTTGTGAATACTCACCTGTAAAATGGGTATTATAAGTATGTCACACACCCCGCTTCACCCCGCTCTTTGGTATTATGGATCCTTTCTATGGTGAACCTTTTTTACTGTTACTGGTTATTTTGGCTCTTCCTGGTCCCTTTACTGCTGTTTTAATACTGGGGAATGAGTGGGAGGTGCCAGGTATTTATGGACCGGGAGGGGCTCACTTTTCTTCATGACATCTCTGCAAGATCGCCCTCTACAGGTCGGTATAACCCAAATGTAATGACTATCTGAAGCGGGGTGTGTGACATACTTATAATACCCATTTTACAGGTGAGTATTCACAAAATGGTATTTTTAGGTTTGACCAACTCTTCTGTGCTGAGCACCCCTGACGCCACTTCCCTTAAGGATGGCGAGGATAAGTGCCTTGATCAGATGGCGTGCCACGCTTTTGCCAGCGTGGACTCGGCCCTGTGCATCTGCCCTGGTGTCGCTTGCTACCAGGTCTCTTATCAGGGACTGGCTGAATGACGCTCAGTTTGATCCAGCTAGCACTGAGTTTGCTACCCTTAAGAGATGTGAATTGTTCATGGAATTTGTCTTGGCTGCTATGGAAGATTCTATTGTCGTGTGTAGTAGGACTTCAGCCTTACTGGTGGCTATGCGCAGATTGGTCTGGCTCCGCCAGTGGACGGCAGACTTTGGGGCCAAGAAGTCGCTCACAGCTCTAACCTTCTTGGGTACGTGGCTGTTTGGAGATAATTTGGATGCTGTTGCTAAAGGAGGTAAGTTACCTCAGCGGAAGAAACAGCGCCGTCCCTTTCGGGGGGCTGGCTCGTTCACTCCTTCCTTTCGAGGGGCCAGAGCGGCTAGGGGTTTGGCCTTCTCGGGTGTCAGGGGCTCGTCCTGGAACAGGGGCAGAGGTCGGGCACGTCCAGCGGCTGCCTGGGGTTCCAAGCCCAAGCCTGCCGTTAAACCGGCTCAGCAATGAAGGGGCGCCCTCACCCGCCAGGGTGGCTGGACGGCTGCGGGTCTTCTTCCAGGTCTGGGCCCGGGAGGTCACCGACAATTGGATCTTGGAAGTGGTCTCCTCCGGGTACAAACTGGAGTTCGAGTACTGGCCGCCCCCAAGATTCTTAAGGTCTCGGGTGCCCTCGGACCCTCAGGCTGCCCAGGGGCTCCTGTTAGCAGTTAAAAACCTTCTGGACATGGGGGTTATATGCCCGGTGCCTCCGTCGGAGAGAGGCAGGGGTTACTACTCCAACCTTTTCACGGTTCCCAAGAAGGAGGGTTCGGTGAGACCCATTCTAGATCTCAAGGTTCTCAACAGGTTTATCAGAGCCATGGAGACTCTGCGCTCAGCTATCAGTTCCCTTCGCCAAGGGGATTTTATGACATCCATAGACATCAAGGATGCATATCTGCATGTTCCGATTTTTCAGGCACATCAGAGATTCCTCCGGTTTGCGGTGGAGGATCAACATTTTCAGTTTGTAGCTCTTCCCTTCGGACTGACCTTGGCCCCGAGGGTTTTCACCAAGGTCTTGGCGGGAATAATGGCTCTGCTCAGAGCTCAGGGCATTCGCATTGATCTCAGCTTCTTCCCTCCGTCAGGCGGAGCTGGACACCCACCAGGTGGTGTCGACCCTGGAGAGGTTCGGGTGGGTGATCAACCGCCCCAAGTCTTCTCTCTCTCCATCTTGTGTGATTTCATTTCTGGGCATGAATCTGGATACCATTCAGGCCAGAGTGTTTCTGCCCCAGACCAAGGTGCAGTGGATTCAGGGTCTGAACCGCCGCCTTCTGGCCAATCCTTGTCCCTCTATCCGACGGGATGAAACTGGTGGGCTTGATGGTATCCTCCTTCGAGGCGGTACCGTTTGCACAGTTTCACATGAGATCTCTTCAACTTCACCTATTGACGCATTGGGACAGGTGTCCGCAGTCATTGGATCAACCTTTCAGGATGTCTCCCAGGATTCGGCAGTCCCTTCGGTGGTGGCTGGAATCGAGCAAGCTGTTGAAGGGCAGATCCTTTCTGGTCCCTTAGGTTATTGAAAAAGTCATCAGTTCAGCGGGTTGTGGGGTCCTCAGGAGGCTCACACCCCCATCAATGTCTTGGAGCTCAGAGCTATCCGACTGGTTCTGGCTCGGCTGACCTCACATTTACAGGGTCTAACGGTTCAGGTTCGTTCAGACAACCGAACGGCGGTAGCTTACATCAATCACCAAGGAGGGACTCGCAGCAGGAGTGCCCTCAGGGAAGTCTCTCTGATCCTGCACTGGGCGGAGAGCAATGCTCCTTGCATTTCGGCAGTCTACATTCCGGGAATGGAGAACACGGAGGCGGATTCCCTGAGCAGGGGATCCTCTCGCCAAGGAGAGTGGTCTCTCAACCCCGAGGTTTTTCTGGATCTTTGGCGCAAGTGGGGGACTCTGGAGGTGGATCTCTTTGCCTCGAGGCACAATCACAAACTTCCGGCCTTTGTGTCTCTTTCTCAGGATCCTCTATCTCTGGCAGTGGATGCCTTGTCCCTTGCTTGGAAGGAGCTGGGTTTTCTGTACCTGTTTCCGCCCATGCTGGGCAAGGTAGTTCGCAAACTGGTTCTAGAAGGGGCACCAGCGATTCTGGTGGCTCCAAGGTGGCCAAGAAGGGTTTGGTACGCAGGCGTTGTACGGATGGCCGTAGATCAGTACCGGCTTCCCTTGTTGCCGGATCTGCTATCTCAGGGTCAACTACTTTACCCCAATTTACAAACGCTGGCTTTGACGGCTTAGCTGCTGAAACCTTCATTTTGAAACAGGAAGGGTTTGTCTGAGGCGGTCGTTCAGACCCTGATTAGGGCTAGGAAGCGGTCCTCTTCTGGCATTTACTATAGGACTTGGAGGTCCTATATTGATTGGTGTGAGGCTAGGGCCTTGCCTTGCAGGGTGTTTTCGATACCCAGGATTTTGGAGTTTCTTCAGCATAATCTGGATCTTGGGTTCCAGCTTAGTACTTTGAAAGGACAGGTTTCTGCTTTGTCGGTTTTCTTCCAGAGGTCTTTTGCCTTACACCTGCTGGTTAAGACCTTTTTTCAAGGGGTCGCGCATGTGCGGCCTCCTCAGAAGGCTGTGGTTCCTGTTTGGGATTTGAATTTGGGTCTTTCGGCTCTCCAGGGTCCTCCTTTTGAGCTGCTACAGGATATTGCTCTATCGGTTCTCACTCAGAGGGTTGTTTTCTTGGTGGCTATTACCTCTGTTCGGCGTGTCTCTGAGTTGGTGGCTCTGTCGATTCAGGCCCCTTACTTTGAGGTGGTTTTTCGTTTTAAGCCTGATTTCCTTCCTAAGGTGGTGTCTGCTTTCCACCTCAATCAGGACATTGTTCTCCCTTCCTTGTGTCCTAAGCCTAACAATGACAAGGAGAGGGTTCTGCACAATTTGGATGTTGTTCGCTGTGTGAAGTACTATTTGGTGACTACGTCTTCCTTCCGCAAGACGAACGTTTTTTTCGTGGTGCCCTGCGGGCCCAGGAAAGGTTTGGCGCCTGCTAAGTCTACGATTAGCAAATGGATTCGTCAGGCCATTGTTGGGGCCTATTCTGCTAAGGGGAGGAGTCCCCCTTTTAGGGTCACTGCGCACTCTACTCGTGCGGTTGGTGCGTCCTGGGCTTTTCAGCACCAGGCTTCTATTGAACAAGTTTGTAAGGCTGCTACTTGGTCTTCAGTTCATACTTTTTCCAAGTCTTACAAGATTGATGTGCGGGCTTCAGCGGATGCTGTTTTTTGGCCGCAAGGTTCTGCAGGCTGCAGTGGTTTGAGTTGGTACATTCTTTACTGTTTCTGGTTCCCACCCATGACGGACACTGCTATTGGATTTCCCATATGTCATGAAGATCGAAGTGAAGTAGAGTGTCTGGCACACTCATAATACCCGTATTAAAGGTGAGTACTCACAAAACGGTATTTTTTGTGGTCCCTTCTGGTCCTAGGAAGGGTTTGGCTCCTGCCAAGTCGACTATCAGCGAATGGATCCGTCAGGCTGTGATTCAGGCCTGTTCTGCTAAGGGGAAGAATCCTCCCTTCCGCCTTACTGCTCATTCTACTCGTGCTTTTGGTGCTTCTTGGGCCTTTCAGCACCAGGCTTCTGTTGAACAAGTTTGCAAGGCCACAACTTGGTCTTCTGTTCATACCTTTTCAAAGTTTTACAAGGTTGATGTTAGGGCCTCAGCTGATGCTGCTTTTGGCCGAAAGGTTCTGCAGGCGGCAGCTGTCTGCTGTTAACTTTGGGGATCCCACCCTACTTTATGGACACTGCTATTGGATGTCCCGATAGTAAGTACTATATCTGGAGCAGGACGTACTGTATACTAAGAATAATACAATTCTGTGATTACTCACCTGTAGAATTTGTATTATGAGTATACAGTACGTCCTGCTCCACCCCACCCTTGGTTTTGCATTATCTTGGATCCCCTGTATGGTGATTGTTATCATTGTTATAGTTACTAGTTTGGGTTGTTTAAATTCTCCCGGCTTCTCGTTAACTGCTTTTCAATGCTGGGGATTTGTGGGAGGTCCCTGGGTATTTGAGGGGCCGGGAGGAGCCTATTTTCGATGTTTCTGCAGTCCAGCGCCATCTGGCGGAGTAATACCCGATAGTAAGTACTATATTTGGAGCAGGACGTACTGTATACTCATAATACCAATTCTACAGGTGAGTAATCACAGAATTTTATTTTTTATTCCCAGGATTCTGGAATTCCTGCAACATGGTTTGGATCAGGGCCTTCAACTTAGTACCCTAAAAGGCCATGTTTCAGCTCTGGCAATTTTTTTCCAAAGATCTTTTGCCAATCACCGGTTGGTTAAAACCTTTTTCCAGGGTGTTTCACATGTGCGTCCACCCCGTAAGCCTTTGCTACCAGTCTGGGATTTGAATCTGGTGTTGTCTGCTCTGCAAGGGCCTCCCTTTGAGCCTATTCGTGAAGCTATCTTGTCTATTCTCAGTGTGTCACACACCCCGCTTCCCCTTTAATTCTTACGATCGGGTTACTCCACCAGCAGGCGGCGACGTTGCAGAGAGAAGTCTTGAAAACGAGCCCCTTCCGGCCTACATATACCTGGGACCTCCCACTTAACACCCAGTGTTTTCTCTCTGCAAGATGCGACAAGACAGAAGAAAGAAGTCTCCTGCTTGCAGGTAGCCGGGGTCAAACCCCGGCACCCCCTTTTGGTCTATTTCTGCCCAGTTTAATTGTTTACATGCCTAGATGGTTAATGGAAGCCTCCCAGCCCAGGCTGCTGGCTGGGCAACGGTAGATGGCACTAAGTGCCTAGGAGCTTATCTCCTCCGCTCGACCCCACGCGTGGGGCAATGCGGCTATCCGGCATGGTGATCTGGATTTGGGATGCCCCTGTCCCGATGTTCCCCTTTGGCCATCTTCTCCCGCTCGGTCCCTTCTCCCTTCACTTTGGGAGGGGGGGGGTGTGTGCATGGGGTGCTTTTACTTTGTGTGGGTGTGTGTGGGGAGCGCTGGCAGACGCAGGGTCAGCGCTGTGGTGTGCGGGCGCGTGGCCTGGGCTGCTGGGGCTCTGTCTCTTACTTGTGTGTTTGTTTAAAAAAAAAAAAAAAAGCTTCCCCCCGCTTGGTCTGAGGGCGTCTGAGGCGCCCGTTTACACGCAGCGCCGCCATTCGGCGGGCCGCGTTATTCAAGTCCTGGGGGCGGGGCCGCGTTCTCTGCAGCCCTCGCTCTGTGACGCGCTGGCGGGGGGCGTGGCCGGAGCGTGCTGAGCCCGGGCCGCCTCACTTCCTCTGTCTCATCAAGGAGACAGGTGCTGGGGCTGAGCTGGGGAAGGCGCGTGTCCAGGAGTGCGGTGTCTGTCTTCAGTAGCAGAAACAGGTAGCGGTCCCCACCTCGCGCACGTGGGGCCGTCATTTTAACTGTGTAATGCTTGTGTTTGGAATTTCCTGGGCACTTTAGCATAAACTCCTGGAGGCACTTATTGCTTGATACATATATATTTTTTGTCTTCATGATACTTATATATGGTTTACCAGTGTTTTGTTTCATATTTGTGTGTGATGCATGCTGGCTAATTTTCCTGGGGGACTGGCTATGGTCTCTTTTCCCCTACAGATTCTGGGATCCCCTCACTGCAGTGGCTCTCCCGGTCTGATATACCTGGCTAGTCTTAGTCTCCGAATTGGGATTTTCCTAGGCTTAAAAAATCCTCCCACTTCCGGGACTTTAATTATAAAGTGGCATCCCGGGTTGCTCAATGCGTAAAACCCTGGGTTGTTGCAAATACCATAATTTCACCATATGGAGGCTTCCGACGTTACCGGAAATGGCTCTTCGGGGCTATCCAGGCTGTGTGGGGGTTGTGGGGCTCCGCTCCCAGGCGGTGATGTCATATTATGCGTTCCATGTGCAAAGCAGAATATTGCGCGCCAGTCCGTCGCTCCGGCTTCTGGCTCCTCGCAACTCCCGTCATCTCCTACCCCCCCTCCCTTATTCCGGACCCCGTGTGACATTGTTAAAAGTGGGGATTCGCAATCCGAGGTGCAGGCGCGATTGGCCAACCTCGAGAAGATCATTTCCGCCACAGTAGCTCAGAAGGCTACGGCGAAGCGGAAGCACATTTCTCCGGCGGCGCCTGCTTCGGCGGATGAGGTATTTGAAATTTTGGATTGGTCCGATTATCCCCCTGATGAGGAGGGGGAACTCCTTGAGGAGTAGGATGAGCCTGCAGACCAGCTTTTGGTTGACACTGCTGGCGATCAGGCTGTGGGGGTGTCCCTTGACACTCCTACCATTTTGTCTCAAATGTTTGAAATTTTGGCTTTGGATCCACCTGAGGCGGTCCCTCCGCGAAAGGGTGAGTTGTTTGATGTGCCCCAGCCACGTTTGGTGTTTCCCAGGCAACAACACTTTGTGAGGGTTGTCCTTAAGGAATGGGAACAACCCACGCGTCTGGCTGGAATTCCTCCTAGTTGGGATAAACGTTATCCCTTTCCGGAGGATTTGGTGAAGCTTTGGTCGGTTCCCCCTGACGTCGATACACCTGTGTTAGGGCTGTCGGACACGGCTGTGTTGCACTCCCCTGACACTACTACCATTAAAGATGGTGAGGATCGTCGGATTGATCAATTGGCTCGCCATGGTTTTATCAGTGCCGGATCGACACTGCGGACGGTGTGTGCTTCGGCGCTTCTTATGTTGGCAGTTAGGTCCATTATTAGGGATCTGTACGCAGGTCTTGAACCCGCTTGTGATGAGTTTAGTTCTCTCAAGCAGTGTGAGTCATTTATTTCCTTTGTCTTGACCGCCCAGGACAATGCACTTGCGATGAGTAGCAGGACAGCGGCACTGCTGGTTGCTATTCGTCGGTCAGTGTGGTTGCGCCAGTGGACGGCGGACCTTAACTCTAAGAAGGCGCTTACAGCGCTTCCTTTTGTAGGTTTGCGCCTGTTTGGCGATAAATTGGATTCAGTTGCCAAGGGTGGTAAATTGCCTCAACGCAAGAGGCCCCGTCGCTCTTTTCGGGGTGCGACTTCCTTTAGTCCCTCCTTTCGGGGAGTCAGAGCAGGCAGAGGGGCGTCCTTTCCCGCTACCAGGGGTGCAGGTTGGACCCGGGGGAGGGGCCGTGGCCGTCCCGGTCAGTCCTGGGGCACCAAGCCCAAGCCTGCTGGTAAGCCCGCTCAGCAATGAGGGGCTGCCCTCACCCGTGCGGGTGGGGGGACGATTGCGACACATCTCCCTGGTTTGGGACCAGGAGGTTCCGGACAGATGGATCCGGGAGGTGGTGTCTTCCGGTTACAAGCTGGAGTTCGAGTCTCGCCCTCCTAAACGGTTTTTCCGGTCTCGGGTGCCCACCAATCCTTTGGCCGCGCAGGGGCTCCTGGCGTCGGTAAGGAATCTTCTGGAAATGGCGGTCATCCGGCCGGTGCCGCGCTTAGAGGTGGGCCTCGGTTTTTACTCCAATCTTTTCACAGTCCCCAAGAAGGACGGGTCGGTTCGCCCCGTCCTGGATCTGAAGTTCCTCAACAGGTTCATCCGTACTCGGAAGTTTCGCATGGAAACTCTGCGTTCGGCCGTCGGTTCTTTTCGGCAGGTGGACTTCATGACGTCCATAGACATCAAGGATGCTTACCTTCCTGTTCCCATCTGCCAGGCTCATCAGCGTTTTCTTCGGTTCGTGATGAGGGATCAGCATATTCAATTTGTGGCACTTCCGTTTGGCCTTACCTCGGCTCCAAGAGTGTTCACCAAGGTGTTGGCAGGGGTGATGGCCATTCTCAGATCTCGGGGCATTCGTATCGTACCTTATCTGGACGACCTGCTCATCATGGCTCCTTCCCTCAATCAATCGGAGACGGACACCAGGACGGTGGTCTCCACACTGGAAAGTTTCGGTTGGATAATCAACTTTCCCAAGTCCTCCCTCGCTCCGGCCAGGGTGGTGCTTTTCTGGGAATGCGGTTGGATTCTTGTCAACACAGGGTGTTTCTGCCTCAGTCCAAGATTTGTCTGATTCAGGAGTTGGCTTGGGTCCTTCTTTCCAATCCTCGGCCGTCCATCCGTCTGGGGATGAGGCTGGTACGGTTGATGGTTGCAGTTCCTTTCGCTCAATTTCACACGAGGACGCTTCAGCTTCATCTGTTGGCGTCCTGGGACCGGCGGCCACGGTCGTTGGATCGGCCCTTCCAGTTGTCCTCCCGTCCCTTCAATGGTGGTTGGTCTCGGCCAATCTCTTGAGGGGCAGGTCTTTCCTGACTCCTCTTTGGGAAATTGTCACCACAGACGCCAGTCTTTCGGGATGGGGGGGATTCTGAAAGGATCTTCAGTTCCGGGGGCAGTGGGGGCCTCGGGAGGCCCACTTGCCCATCAATATTTTGGAACTGAGAGCCATCCGTCTGGTTCTTGTTCTTTTGACTCAACATGTTCTGGGCCTTCCGGTTCAGGTTCGCTCGGACAATCGAACAGCGGTTGCTTACATCAATCATCAGGGAGGGACTCGCAGTCTGGGTGCCCTCAGAGAGCTGTCCCTGATCCTGACCTGGGCGGAGGCCCATGTTCCTTGTCTCTCGGCAGTTTACATTCCGGGTGTGGAAAACAGGGAAGTGGATCTGTTGAGCAGGTGCTCTTCCCGTCTGGGAGAATGGGCTCTCCATCTTCAAGTCTTTCGGTCGCTGTGTCTCCGGTGGGAGGACACCGGAGGTGGACCTGTTTGCTTCTCGTCACAATTGCAGGCTCCCGACCTTCATGTCGCTCTCCCGGGATCCTCTGGCTCTGGCGGTGGACGCCATGTCCCTGAGCTGGGGGGATCTGGGGTTTCTGTACCTGTTTCCTCCGATACCCATGCTAGGCAGGGTGGTACGGAAGCTGGCTCTGGAAAGGGTGTTCGCCATTCTCGTGGCTCCAAGGTGGCCAAGGCGAGTATGGTTCGCAGACATCGTTCGGCTGGCGTTGGATCAGTTCGTTCTGCCTCTTCGGCCCGATCTGCTCACGCAGGGTCGGCTGTGTTACCCCAATTTACCAACGCTGGGTTTGACGGCTTGGCTGCTGAAACCTCCATCTTGAAGGAGGAGGGTCTTTCTGACTCGGTTGTTAAGACTCTGATCAGTGCCCGGAAGAGGTATTCTTCTATCATCTACTATAGGACTTGGAAAGCCTATATCGCTTGGTGTGAGTTTAGGTCTTTGCCTTGTAGGGTCTTTTCGGTCTCCAGGATTCTGGAGTTTTTGCAATCAGGGCTGGACTCTGGTCTTCAGCTGAGTACTTTGAAAGGGCAGGTTTCTGCCTTATCTATCTTTTTTCAGAAGCGTTTTGCGCTTCATCCTTTAGTTAAAACCTTTTTCCAGGGGGTTACGCATGTGCGGCCTCCCAGGAAACCATTACTCCCGGTTTGGGACTTGAACTTGGTTCTCTCTGCTCTTCAGGCTCCTCCCTTTGAGCCCTTGCAGGATATTGCTTTGTCTACCTTGACTCAGAAGACTGCCTTCTTGGTAGCTATCACTTCGATTCGGCGTGTCTCGGAGCTGGCGGCCTTGTCGATTCAGGCGCCCTACTTTGAGAGGCATCAGGACAAGGTGGTCTTTTGGTTTCAAACCGGACTTTCTTCCTAAGGTTGTTTCTGCTTTTCATTTGAATCAGGATATTCTTCCCTCCTTGTGTCCTAAGCCTAAGAATGACAAGGAGAGGGTTTGGATGTAGTACGCTGTGTTAAGTACTATTTGATTACTACTTCTCCTTTTCGTAAAACCGATGTCTTTTTTGTTGTGCCCTGTGGGCCTAGGAAGGGTTTGGCTCCGGCCAAATCTTCCATTAGCAAATGGATACGTCAGGCCGTTATTGCGGCCTATTCTGCTAAGGGGAAAGTTCCCCCTTTTCGTATCACTGCTCATTCTACTCGCGCCATTGGAGCGTCTAGGGCTTATCAGCACCAAGCTTCTGTTGAACAAGTTTGTAAGGCTGCAACCTGGTCTTCTGTTCATACTTTTTCTAAGTTTTACAAGGTTGATGTACGGGCCTCAGCGGATGCTGTGTTTGGCCGCAAGGTTCTGCAGACTGCAGTCATTTAAGTTATGCTTCATTTTGCCTTCGGATACCCATCCCTTGTGGACACTGCTTTTGGATGTCCCGATCGTAAAAATTAAAGGGGAAGCGGGGTGTGTGACACACTGAGAATAATACCATTTTGTGAGTACTCGCCTGTAAAATGGATATTGTCAGTGTGTCACACACCCCGCTTCACCCGCCCTTTTTGGTATCCTGGATCCTTTATATGTTGAAGCTTTTCTTTTATTTTGAGGTTACCATTGGATTTCCTGGTACCTTGTCTTTCTGCTTTTGAATTCACTGGGTGTTAAGTGGGAGGTCCCAGGTATATGTAGGCTGGAAGGGGCTCGTTTTCTGGACTTCTCTCTGCAACTTCGCCACCTGCTGGTGGAGTAACCCGATCGTAAGAATTAAAGGGGAAGCGGGGTGTGTGACACTGACAATATCCATTTTACAGGTGAGTTCTCACAAAATGGTATTATTTTGACTCTTAAGGTAGCCTTTCTGGTGGCTTTCACTTCTGTAAGGCGAGTCTCTGAGCTAGCGGCATTTTCCATCAAACCTCCTTATTTTGAGAGACATCAGGATAAGGTGGTGTACTGGCTCAAGCCGGACTTTCATCTTAATCAGGACATTGTCTTGCCTTCATTGTGTCCTAATCCTGCTAATTCCATGGAGCGGATTCTGCATTCCCTGGATGTGGTCAGGGCTCTGAAGTTTTATTTGGTCGCCACTGAGCCTTTCAGGAAGTCTGATGCTCTTTTTGTTCTCACTTCTGGACCTAGAAAGGGTTTGCCTTTGGCTAAATCCACTATCAGCAAGTGGATCCGTCAGGCAGTGCTTCAAGCCTATTCTGCTAAGGGAAAGGAACCTCCCTTTAGGATTACTGCTCATTCCACTCATGCTATTGGTGCCTCTTGGGCTTTTCAGCACCAAGCTTCTGTTGAACAAGTTTACAAGGCCGCTACTTGGTCTTCTGTTCATGCTTTTTCAAAGTTTTACAAGGTTGATGTTAAGGCCTCAGCGGATGCTGCTTTTGGCCGCAAGGTGCTTCAGGCGGTAGTGACTTGAACTAATGGCCGTTACTCTTTGGGGATCCCACCCTACTCTGGACACTTCTTTTGGATGTCCCAACTGTTATGAATACCAAAGCGGGCCGTGCCATGCAATAAAGAAAAAAGCAATTCTGTGAGTACTCACCTGTAGAATTGTTTTTATTCTTGCATGACACGGCACGCTTGGCCCCACCCTTGTTATCGTTATTCTTGGTTGCCTCTTTATGGTGATTGTTCCAAGTTAATTGGGGTTTTTTTTTTTACCTTTTTCACATTTTTTACTTTTTCTCTCCCGGCTTCTTGTCTCACTACTTGTGTACGCTGGGGAACTATATGGTTAAGCCCGTTTTTATAGGGAGCCGGGACAAGCCACAGCTTTTCTGCAGTACCACTGCGCCACCTTGTGGCGGAATAACCCAACTGTTATGAATACCGAAGCGTGCCGTGCCATGCAAGAATAAAAACAGTACTCGCAGAATTGCTTTTTTACCAGCGAGATGCACAGTGGGGCAGCCCAGGTTGGGTTTCCCACTGCTGCATATTTAATTCCTTTTTGACCATAGTTCCTCTTTAAACATTCACTGTGAAAGGAAACCCTCTGAAGTATCTAGGATGATTATGTACATATGTAGATCGATGATAAAAGTAGAGAGTACTTAAACCCGCCCAACACCCGTTAAGTAATAACGGGTGTTGGTCCCTCTCTCTGCTGATAGGTAGAACCTCATGGGAGCATCCAGAACGCTGGAGCCCTCTCGCACCTAACTATGCTTCTGTTTTATTAACAGTCCTGTTCACTCTCTGTGAACATAATCCTGCCTACCCCCTCTTCACTTATTTCCTTGTGACGACCTAACTCTTACCACAGCAGGTGTACCAAACATAGCACATTGTGCATGGTCTTCAAAGATAAGCTGGTAAATACAGATGAGCAAAACCCTGCCCAGACTGTGTGTGTGCCCACAACTGTAGACTGAAGTGCGTTCTTGATAACCTTGCTTCATTGCAAAATACTACTGACCAGGAATATCTAGCTGCAACTCGGAATAAAATGGGGAATAAAGGTAAAGGAAAATAGAGGCACTAGGGATGGTAATTGATAATTGTGGGACTATCTATATAGGAAGAAATGTGTCCTTCTTACCACCAGCATGCTGTTAGCAGTGTATCAAGCTGTGCCCACCACTAGCACTCCAAATTGCTTCCTAAAATGCTTCTTAGATTTTTGCCCATCAGGTTGCTCAATTCCTCTACTGCTTATATATGATTAACTCACATGGTAATGCAGTTAAAAATGGTTGCCCTATATCTCCAGCACATGGGGGGGGGGGGCAGTGTGTAAACCATCCCTCATACAGATAAATGTAGATGTTCTGGGACATTTATTATTTTAGCCAATTTACTTTGGGTACTTTGGGGCAGTGGATACAATGCCATGATGATTAGAAACAGAACTTTCTCATCATTTTTAAGGATATTTTTTAAGAGTGTTGGCACTACTTCTATTTTTATTAATGCAGACTAGATATGTTCTTTAAGTTGAGCTGTTCCATTCCTCTTCAAACCGTTTTGGAAAAAGAGGTTGGTCCCCCAAACAAGGGGCCTGAACATTCAAGTAATAGATCTATACTTGAACAATCATTGTGGCTATTGTATAAATTTCTCTTTACTTAGAAAATGTTTTGTTTCAACAGTGCCTGAAAATGCTGAAAATGAAGCAGATGCTTTGCTGCAATTTACAGCAGAATTCTCCTCTAGGTAACTTGACTTAATGCATTATAGCTTATTGAGCTAAATGATTTCTATATGTGTGTAATATAGTATATACATATATATATATATATATATATATATATATAATTTTTTGTTTTTTTCTTCGGGGTTAGCGTTGCTCCCCTCCTGGCACAATATGGTCCATACCATGCCTGATGATGAGATATAACCTGTTTTACAAGCTTTTACAAAATATATTTTGAGGAGGGATCTTAGGCTAAGTATAGTGGGTTTAAAGAGACTAAAATGCCCCCCTTTTTAAGGGTAAAATATGATGCATACAGGCCAAGAACCACAGAACTACCATGGTTCTTAACGTGCAAATTATCTGTCTCCTAAAGTTGACAAAAACCCAGGATTTTGACTATCCTGGTTTTTTTGTCCTTGCCCCTGGGTTGCCCCGTTGTGTGAAACCCCCCAGATCGCAGAAACCAACTCATCTCTTCCCGGTCCTACGGCGCATGCGTGGCCACTTGTCTAATCAGTCGGCCTCATCCCCCACTACTCTCTAAAAGAGAGCATGCTTGTGCTGGCCATTTACTAATGCGGGCACGCTCCCAGCTAGAGGGATAGCGAGGATGCGGCCGCAGCTCCATTGGACCGGGAAAGAAGATGTATGGGCGACCTGGGGGGGTTTCACACAGCAGAGTATCCAGATTTTGGTTCCCCCGGGGGGGGGGGGGGGGGGATCGGTTGGACTGGGAATCTTATAGATTCCCGGGCCAATCGTTGTGGGTTTTGGTCCACTTTAAGCTCATAGAAGCTGCAGGGGGCTGCAATGATTGGGCATAGCTAGGATGAATTACTCGGCTTACTTCACTGGTAGACCTGTGTTTCGGGTTTCTGCCATTCATCAGCACATGGCCGGAGGAAGATAACTGCATGGGAAGTGAGATAAAACAAGCCAAAACATGGTCACAAGCCACTTCAGGAAGACACCCACGTTGGACCCAATATAGTTGGTATAAAGACCACAACATATTCTATCTTAAGTAGGACCAAACCAGCCTAAAAGGTAAAATCCGAGGTTTTATTCTATTTTAAGGGTAATAGGTAGAAGAGTGCTTTCCTAAAACAGAAAGTATTTACATGGCTCATACAGACATACCACTATCTTATAGCCTAGGTTTTCACCATTCTGGTCGCACTTGCAGCAGGAATATGGTTTTGTGCCTTTGTCTTATGTTAGCGTTTTGTCTGCACTTGTGTCTGTGTTCGAAAACAATCCCTTTTTAATTGGGTGCGTTTGCAGCCAGAGTGCAGCAGGCATGACTTTATGTGGCCACGTTTTCCTCCTCTGTGCTGCATCGGAGAGGTGTGAAAGGGGCCATAGAGGTGCCATTGATGGATTTTTTTTTTTGTCAGTACCGCTGCGTGTGCCGCGAATGCAGAAAGTTCGGAGTTCCTGTCCTAGCTGCTGAGGGGGTGAGTGTTTTGGGTAGTTTTTGGAATGTTTTCTGGGTTCCCCCCCCCCCCCCCGCTGCCTGCTCGCTCTCTTCCCCCCTTCCCTCCCCAACGGGTGTTCGGGGGGGGGGGGGGGGGGTAGATTTGTGTGTTTTAAACAGTTTTTTGTATACTTTTACTGTCGCCGCTGCTTTGCACTGCGCTCCACGGCGGGCAGCGCTATATCTGTGAGGCGTTTTTTATTGTGTGGATGACGTCGGCGAGGTCACTTGAGTGCCGTTTTCGCGCACTTCGGGGGGGGGGCGGGGCCGGCGGATGCCGCGTATCGCGTCGTTCTCCCGCGGCCCACCCCTCAAGGTTCCTCTGCCGGCGCCATCTTGCCTTTGCTGCGGTTCTGGGGCCCTCTTCATCTCTGGGCTGCACCGGTGATTTCTGACTGTGTCGCGTCCTCCGGTGGTCTGGTGGCTGGCGATTCTTGTCCTGCTTGGTCCGTGAGTCCCCTCTGGGGTTTTTTGTTCTACTTGGGGCATGGGCTGCGGGATACTTACGTATTTTGCTTACGTCTTTCAGGGGGACACTCGTGGGTGGTGGTTTCTCCCGGTCCTGCTCCTTACTCCCCCCTTCATCTCCCTTTACTATTCCGGGGGCATCCCTTGGGGGGGGCATCCCTTGGGGGGGGGCATCCCGGGGGGCTTTTATTAGCCATTACCCTGTGCTGGCATATTGCGCCTGTATTAATCACCATATGGAGGCTTCTGGGGATAACGTGCTCAGGGGTCCTTCGGGACAATCCCGGCTGTGTTCCATGTGTGGGGTATCCCCTATCAGTAATAATGTCATGGTGTGTGGGCCATGCGCCCATGCTGTCCTTGCGCTTCAGTCTGGGCTGCCTGCTTCTCTCCCAAGCTCTGCGCCCCCTTCGGCATCGCCTACCCCGCCACGCCTGCATTTAGCCCCCAGTGTGGGGGATCCTAGCAGGGGGTCACGATCTGATCTGGCATTTCGTGTGGCCAGCATTGAAAAACAGCTTGCCAGGCCTGTTCCACGTAATGCCTCTAGCAAGAAGCGGCACCTGGCTCCCATGCCTGCACGGTTTACTGAGGAGCAGGAGGAAATTGATCTTTTTGATGACCGTTACTCCCTAGAGGAGGGGGAGCTTTTCTGGGGCTCTGATTCCTCTGGGGACCAGCAGGTGAGCTGCGACAGTGACCCTGGGCCTGAGTCTTGAAGATTCCTGGTTCCCTGAGGACACTGGTAATCTGTTGTCTCACATTTTTGAAATCTTGCACATTGTGCAAACAGGGTGAGCTTTTTCGTACTGTTAAGCAGCGTCTGGAGTTCCCTGAGCAGACTCATTTGGTGCTCAAGGAGTGGGAACATCCTAGTAGATTGCCCGCGGTGCCCAAAGGGTTGGTTAAGAAATACCCATTTCCTGCTGACCTGGTTAAGCGATGGTCGGGTCCCCCCGAGGTGGACGCTCCCGTTTTAGGGCTGTCCAACACCTCGGTCATGCCTTCCCCTGACACTACACTGCGGGACAGCGAGGACCGGCATATGGATCAGCTGGCCTGCCATGCTTTTTCATTTGTGGGGGCTGGGCTGTGTCCGGCCTGTGCCTCTGCCATAACAGCCATTGCTCTTAAGAGACAGATCAATCGTCTTCTCAGCTGGTAGGAAGGATTATAGGGCCATTTTGCTTTGCTCTGAATTTGTTGCCTTTATCCTTACTGGCATGGATGATGTAGTACGGCTCAGTAGTAGGACCTCTGCCCTTTTGGTGGCTATGCGCCACTCGGTTTGGTTGCGTCAGTGGGCAGCTGATGCTGCTGCTAAGAAGGCTCTTACTGGGCTCCCCTTTGTGGGGCTGCGGCTTTTTGGTGAGCGTCTGGATGTTTTAGCCAAGGATGGTAGGCTGCCTCAGCATAGGAGGCAGCCTCGGCCTTTTCGGGGGCCCTCCGCTTCCTTCTCCTCCTTTCGTGCCCCTAGAGGAGGTCGAGCCCCCTCTTTTCAGGTATCCGCAGGGGTTCTTGGGGCCGTGGCTGGCTCTCATGGAACCCCAAGCCCAAACCTTCTCCCAAGCCCCAACCTTCTCCCAAGCCCCCTTAGCCATGAGGAGGCGCCCTCACCCATCCGGGTGGGGGGACGGCTTCGGCTCTTTGCTCATGTCTGAAGGCTCCACGTCTCAGACCGGTGGATTCAGGAGGTGGTGTCCTCTGGTTACAAGATAGAGTTTGCAGCCTGGCTGCCCCCAAGATTCATCAGATCCTGGATGTCTCACAACCATCTGTCAGCTCAGGGGTTGCGCCTTGCGGTTCAACGTCTGTTGGAGTCAGGAGTCATTTGCCTGGTACCTTCCCAGGAACAGGGTCAGGGTTTCTATTCCAATCTGTTCACGGTCTACAAAAAGGACAGGTCCTTGAGGCCCATCCTGGACCTGAAGGGTCTCAACAGGTTTGTCGGGTTCAAGCACTTTCGCATGGATACCCTTCGCTCAGCTATCAGTACCCTTCGCCCGGGCGATTTCATGTCCTACGTGGAAATTAAGGATGCTTATCTCCACGTGTCAATCTTCCCAGGTCATCAGAGATTTCTCAGGTTTGCTCTGGAGGATCAGCATTACCAGTTTGTGGCCTTACCGTTCGGTATCGCTTCGGGTGTTCACCAAGGTGCTGGCGGGCGTGATGGGTCTGCTGCGGCATCAGGGTATTCGCATTCTTCCTTACCTGGACGACATTTTGCTTGTGGCTCAGTCTCTTCCTCAGGCTGAGAGGGATACTCAGGTGGTCACCTCCACTCTCGAGTCCTTCGGCTGGGTGATCAACTACCCCAAGTCTTCACTGTCTCCGTCTTTGGTGAGGTCTTTTCTGGGCATGACTCTGGATTCCTCTCAGGTCAAGGTGTTCCTTCCTCAGCAGAAGGTGGAGGGTCTTCAGCTGCAGGCTCGGGCTTTGCTGTCGTGTCCTCATCCCTCCATCCGTCAGGGGATGCAGTTGGTGGGCCTGATGGTGTCCTGCTTCGAGGCAGTCCCCTTTGCTCAGTTTCACATGAGACCTCTTCAGTTGCACCTCTTGTCGGTTTGGGATCGGGACCCTGTGTCCCTGGATCAGGAATTTGCTCTGTCCCCCCTGGCCAGACAGTTCCTCTCGTGGTGGCTGGACTCAAGGAACCTACTGGTGGGCAGGACATTTCTGCCCCAGTGTTGGGAGACTGTCACCACAGATGCCAGTCTGACTTGGAAGTCTCTGCAGTTCCAGGGTCAGTGGGGCCCCCAGGAGGCCCACGCTCCCATCAATGTCCTGGAACTGAGGGTGATCAGGTTGGTTCTTTCTCATTTGACCTCACACCTTCGGGGTCGGGCTGTTCAGATCCACTCAGACAACCAGACGGCGGTTGTCATCAGGGAGGGACTCGGAGCAAGCAAGCCCTCGAGGAAGTGTCTCTGATACTGTCTTGGGCGGAAGAGAATGTCCCTTGCATCTCGGCGGTTTACATTCCGGGGGTGGAGAACCAGGAGGCACACTCCCTGAGCAGGGGGACGTCTCGGCTGGGGGAATGGTCCCTCAGCAACAACAAGGTTTTTCACTCCCTGTGTCACCGCTGGGTCAGCCAGATGTGGACCTGTTTGCGTCCCGCCACAACCCCAAGCTTCCCAGGTTTGTCTCCCTGTCGCTGGACCCTCTGGCCTTCGCCACGGATTGTCTAGCAATGCCTTGGATTGAGTTTTGGCTCCTCTATGTGTTCCCTCCGTTCCCTCTGCTGGGCAGGGTGCTGCGCAAGATAGCCCAGGAAGGGGCACCAGCCATTCTGGTGGCCCCCTGTTGGCCAAGGAGGGTGTGGTTCGCAGACGTCGTGCAGTTGGCAGTAGATCAGTATGCCCTGCCCAAGGATCCAGATCTGCTCACTCAGGAACAGCTGTGCCATCCCAATTTACAAACGCTGGCTTTAATGGCTTGGCTGCTGAAACCTCCATCTTGATGGATAAGGGTTTGCCGGCTTCTGTTGTTGATACCATGATTAGGGCTAGGAAGAAGTCCTCGTCCTTTATCTACTACAGGATCTGGCATGCTTACATTGCCTGGTGTGAGTCCAAGTCTCTTCCTTGTCGGGTGTTTTCTATCCCCAGGATTCTGGAATTTTTGCAACATGGTTTGGATTTGGGCCTTCAACTTAGTACCCTTAAGGGACAGGTGTCAGCTCTGGCAATTTTTTTCCAAAGATCCTTTGCCAATCACCGGTTGGTTAAGACTTTATTCCCAGTATGTCACACACCCCGCTTCCGAATATTCATGACACTTGGGTAACTGTCCTGTAGAGGGCGATCTTGCAGAGATGACCTGAAAAAAAGGAAACCCTCCCGGTCCATAAATACCTGGGACCTCCCACATTCCCCAGTCTTTCGTCTCTGCAGTCGGCGAAGCAAGTCAGAAGATGGCTGCCTCCTTCTTGCAGGTAGCCGAGGAAACCCTCTGGCCGTTTTTCTATTACTGCCTGAACCTTTTTTATTTAAACTATAGCAGTGTGCCTCCCAGCCTAGGCTGAAGGTACAGGAAATGGTAGGCTGCACCTTGTGGTGAATATGGGAGCTTGCTCCCCCGTGAGACCCCATACAAAGGAGTAGGCGGTGTCCGGGTTGGTGATCCCGGCTTGGGATGCCCCGTCCCTCTTGTCCTTTCACCTATTGGTGTGGGTTCTCCCCCTACCGTGTCCCTCTGTACCCCTTGGGGGAGGGGAGGCCTTTTCTCCTGTGGGTTGTTTTGTTTTATTTGGGGGAAAAGGTGTGTGTATGGTGTGTGTGTGTGTGTGTGTGTGTGTTTTTGCGGCCGTTGTTTGCTGGGCCGGTTTCACTTTTACTACAGGTGCAGTTAAGGAGGGGGTGGGGCCGGGCGCTCTGCGTTCTCGTCATGGCCCGCACCCCCCCCATCCCCCCCTCGAGGTCAGCTTCTCTGAAGCGCTCTGCTGGCTGCATGAGGGAGGGGGCGGGGCCGGAGCCAGGAGCGGCCTCGTCGTGCGCTGGCCCGCCCCTCTTTTTCCAGCCTCGCTGCTTTCGCTGCTCTCCCTCTCATTCCCTCGCTGCTATGAGGGTTGACGGTCACCGCTTTGCTGCTGTGAGTAGATTTTATTTATTTCCCCATTTTATCTGTCATATATGGTGGGTGATGTGCATGTTGACACTTATGTCTGTTCTCATGTCTTCCAGGTGGGATCCCTTCTTTTGATGTTTAAAAAGGGGGTTCTCCCTGTCCTAGGGTCCCTTAGATCAATTTAGGGTTCCCCAAAAAAAAATATCCTCCCACTTGGGACTTGAAGGGGCATCCCGGGTAGCTTAATAAAAATCACCATAGCTCATTAAAATCACCATATGGAGGCTTCTCAGGATACCGGGCTTGGGCTCCCCTCGGGGCAACCCGGGCAGTGTGTGTTGTGGGGCATCCCTTGCGTGGGATAATGTACCTGTTTGCATACCTTGTGCTCAGCGGGCCATAACGCAGCAGTCGGGGGCCCAAGAGTTTGGGTCCGGGGTCCCGGCTTCATCTCCTTCCCCACCCTGCCTTATCCGTACCCCTAGTGATGTTGACACAGGTGGGGAGTCGCAATCTGATGTGTGTGCCAGACTGGCTAATATTGAGAAATGTATTTCTGGCTCTGTTGCCAGAAAGGCCTCGGCTAAGCGAAAGCATTTGTCTCCAGCCGCGCCGGCTTTTGAGTTTGAGGATTATGATTTTCTTCACTGGACTGATTATTCCCCGCTAGAAGAGGGGGCATTATTTGAGGATTCTGAGGGTTCTGACAATCAGCAGTTTGTTGGTGCTGATACTGAGCAAGGGCAGGGGGATGCTGTGGATACCCCGAAGGTCTAGGCTCACCTTTTTGAGGTTCTGGCAATTTCTCCTCCTGAGGAGGCCGCTCCTCAAAAAGGGGAATTCTTTGGGACTTCCAAGCCGCGCCTGGAGTTCCCAAATCAAAAGCATTTTGGTGGCATTATTCTTAAGAAATGGGAGAAGCCTATTCGGCTTCCAGGTATTCCTCAAGGTTGGGATAAAAAGTATCCCTTTCTGGTGGACATGGTAAAACGATAGTCGTCCCCTCCCGAGGTGGATGCCCCGGTGCTCGGGTTATCCAATACTTCTATTTTGCATTCTCCTGACTCCACCACTCTCTCCAAGATGGTGAGGATAAACGCATTGATCAGATGGCTTGCCACGCTTTTGCTAGTGTCAGTTCAGCCTTGCGGCCTGTTTGTGCTTCGGCGCTTATGGCAGTGGCTACCAGGTCTGTGGTTAGAGACCTGTTGAGTACCTCCAGGCTTGACCTGGCTAGTGATGAGTTCGCTGCCCTTAAGCGGTGTGAATTATTCATGTCCTTTGTGCTTGCCGCCTTGGATGACACCATGGTCATGTGTGGTAGAACCTCGGCCTTGCTTGTAGCTATTTGGCGGTCGGTGTGGTTGCGCCAGTGGGCGGCTGATTTTGTGGCCAAAAAGTTGCTTACAGCACTTCCCTTTGTGGGATTGCGGCTCTTTGGAAAAAGATTAGATTCTGTCAAGAAAGGAGGGAAGTTACCTCAGCGTAAGAGGCAACGTCGGGCGGCCTCCTTTAACCCTTCCTTTCGTGGTGCCAGAACTGGCATAGTTTTGGCCTTCTCTACCCTCATACCCTCAGAGGTGATTCCTGGAGTAGTTGCAGAGGTCGTGCCCGTCCAGGTCACAATTGGAGTTCCAAGCCCGCTGCTAAGCCAGCTCAGCAATGAGGGGGCGCCCTCACCCTTGCGGGTGGGGGGGGCGGTTGCGACACTTCTTCCAGGTCTGGGACCAGGAGGTCTCAGACAAATGGATTCTGGAAGTGGTGTCTTCCGGTTACAAGCTGGAATTCGAGATCCGGCCTCCTCCCAGATTCTTCAGGTTTCGAGTGCCTTCGGATCCGCTGGCCGCACAGGGGCTCCGTAAGTTATATGCTGGACATGGCTGTCATTTGCCCGGTGCCTTCCACGGAAAGGGGCTTGGGATTCTATTCCAATCTATTCACGGTGCCCAAGAAGGGCGGCTCCGTTCGACCCATTTTTGATCTGAAGCTCCTCAGTCGGTTTATCCGCTTCAGGAAGTTGCGCATGGAAACCTTGCGTTCAGCCATCGATTCTCTTCGTCTTCCTGGCATACCAGAGATTCCTCAGGTTTGTGGTGGAAGATCAGCATTTTCAGTTAGTGGCCCTTCCATTCGGGCTTACCTCGGCTCCGAGTGTGTTCACCAAGGTATTGGCGGGGGTGATGGCCCTCCTCAGGGTCCAGGGCATTCGCATTGTACCATACCTGGACGACCTTCTCATTTTGGCTTCCTCTCTCAGCCAAGCGGAGCTAGACACCAGAGTGGTGGTATCCATGCTGGAGAGGTTCGGCTGGGTGATCAACTATCCCAAGTCCTCCCTCTCCCCGTCCAGGGAGGTTTCGTTTCTGGGCATGACTCTGGATGCCTTTCAGGCCAGGGTGTTCCTTCCTCAGCCCAAGATTTGATTCGGCTTCTGCTTTCCAATCCTCGCCCGTCTATCCGACTAGGGATGAGATTGGTAGGTCTGATGGTGGCTTCCTTCGAGGCAGTCCCTTTTGCCCAGTTTCACATGAGGACGCTTCAGCTCCATCTTCTAGCGACTTGGGACAAGTGTCCGCTGTCATTGGATCAGTCTTGTCTGCTGTCTCCCAGGGCTCAGCAGTCCCTTCAGTGGTGGCTAGTGTCAAGCAATCTGTTGAAGGGAAGATCCTTTCTGACCCCTTGTTGGGAAACGGTCACCACGGATGCCAGCCTCTCAGGCTGGGAGGGGGGGCTTCTGGAGGAAACATCAATTCCAGGGGTTATGGGGGCCTCGGGAGGCTCACACCCCCATCAACGTTTTGGAGCTGCGGACCATTTGGTTGGTTCTGTCTCGCTTGACTCTTTTCTTGCAGGGATTGCCAGTTCAAGTTCGATCGGACAATCGGACGGCGGTCGCTTACATCAATCACCAAGGAGGGACTCACAGCAGGAGTGCCCTCAGGGAGGTATCTCTGATCCTTGTTTGGGCAGAGAGCAATGTCCCATGCATCTCAGCCATTTACATCCCGGGAGTGGAGAACACGAAGGCGGACTCCCTGAGCAGGAGATCCTCTCGCCGAGGAGAATGGTCTCTCAGTTCCAAGGTATTCCAGTCCCTTTGTCACAAGTGGGGGACTCTGGAGGTGGATCTCTTTGCCTCATGTCACAATCACAAGCTTCCTGCCTTTGTGTCTCTGTCTCAGGATCCCCTGGCAGTGGATGCCATGTCCCTGGCTTGGAGGGAACTGGGGTTTCTGTACCTGTTCCCCCCCCCCCTTCTCCATGGTGGGCAAGGTGGTGCGCAAGCTAACTCTAGAAGGGGCACCAGCAATTCTGGTGGCTCCAAGGTGGCCAAGATGAGTGTGGTTCGCAGACGTTGTGTGGCTGGCAGTAGATCAGTTTTATCTGCCTCTTCTTCCGGATCTTATCACCCAGGGTCAGCTACGCTACCCCAATTTACCAACGCTGGCTTTGACGGCGTGGCTGCTGAAACCTCCATCTTAAAGGAGGATTCGGTGGTTCAGACTCTTGTTAGAGCTAGGAAGAGATCTTTCTCTAATGTCTACTATAGGGCTTGAAGGTCTTATATTAACTGGTGCGAGGCTAGGGCCTTGCCTTGTAGGGTGTTTTCTATTCCCAGAATTCTGGAGTTTCTTCAACATGGTCTGGACTCGGGGTTCCAGCTTAGTACTTTGAAAGGGCCCTGGCGGTTTTCTTTCAAAGGTCTTTTGCCCTTCATCCCCTGGTTAAGACATTTTTCCAGGGGGTTACTCATGTGCGGCCTCCTAGAAAGCCCTTGCTGCCGGTTTGGGATTTAAACTTGGTTCTGTCGGCTCTCCAGGGGCCTCCTTTTGAGCCGGTGCACGATATTGCTCTTTCTCTGCTCACTCAGAAAATTGCCTTTTTGGTGGCTATTACCTCTGTTCGGCGTGTCTCTGAGTTGGCGGCCTTGTCTATTCAGGCTCCTTACTTGGAGAGGCACCTGGACAAGGTAGTTTTCCGCTTTAAGCCAGATTTCCTTCCTAAGGTGGTTTCGGCCTTCCACCTCAATCAGGATGTAGTTCTCCCTTCCTTGTGTCCTAAGCCTAGTAATGACAAGGAGAGGACCTTACATTCTTTGGATGTGGTTCGATGTGTGAAATATTATTTGGTGGCTACTTCTCCTTTTCGTAAGACGGACACCTTTTTCGTGGTGCCCTCCGGGCCCAGGAAAGGTCTGGCGCCCGCTAAGTCTTCCATTAGTAAATGGATTCGACGGGCCATTGTTGGGGCCTATTCTGCCAAGGGGAAGGTTCCCCCTTTTCGTGTTACTGCTCATTCTACTCGTGCTGTTGGAGCATCTTGGGCTTTTCAGCATCAGGCTTCTGTTGAACAAGTTTGCAAGGCTGCTACTTGGTCTTCTGTTCATACTTTTTCTAAGTTTTATAAGGTTGATGTGCGGGCCTCAGCGGATGCTGTTTTTGGCCGCAAAGTTCTGCAAGCTGCAGTAGTTTAAGTTTGCATTATTGCCTTTTTGGGATCCCCACCCATTATTGGCACTGCTATTGGATTTCCCAAGTGTCATGAATATTCGGAAGCGGGGTGTGTGACATACTGGGAATAATACCATTTTGTGATTACTCACCTGTAAAATGGTCATTACAAGTATGTCACACACCCCGCTTCATCCGCCCCCTTTTTGGTTTTCTGATATCCTTTATATGGTGAACCTTTTTCTTTGCTGTTTACATTTGGCTCTTCCTGGTCCCTTTACTGCTGTCTTATACTGGGGAATGGTGGGAGGTCCCAGGTATTTATGGACCAGGAGAGGTTCCTTTTTTTCATGTCATCTCTGCAAGATCTCCCTCTACAGGACTGTTACCCAAGTGTCATGAATATTCGGAAGTGGGGTGTGTGACATACTTGTACTAACCATTTTACATGTGAGTAATCACAAAATGGTATTTTTTCCAGGGAGTTACTCATGTGCATCCGCCACGTAAGCCTATGCTACCTGTTTGGGACCTGACTCTGGTGTTGTCTGCTCTGCAGGGTCCTCCCTTTGAGCCTATACGTGGGGCTGCCTTGCCCATTCTGACTCTTAAGGTGGCCTTTTTGGTGGCCATTACTTCTGTCAGGCAAATTTCTGAGCTGGCGGGTTCTTTCCATCAAACCTCCTTATTTTGAAAGGCATCAGGATAAGCTGGTGTTTCGGCTTAAGCCGGATTTCTTGCCTAAGGTTGTGTCTGCTTTTCATCTCAATCAGGACATTGTTTTGCCTTCTTTGTGTCCTAAACCTGCTAATGCCAAGGAGGGGACCCTTCATTCTCTGGATGTTGTTAGGGCTCTAAAGTTTTATTTGGTTGCTACTGAGTCTTTCAGGAAATCTTACGCTTTTTTTGTTCTTCCTGCTGGACCTAGGAAGGGTTTGCCTCCGGCTAAATCCACTATCAACAAGTCGATCCATCAGGCGGTGGAGCAGGCCTACTCTGCCAAGGGGAAGGTTCCTCCTTTTAGGGTTACTGCTCATTCCACTTGTGCTGTTGGTGCGTCTTGGCCTTTCAGCACCAAGCTTCTGTTGAACAAGTTTGCAAGGCCGCAACTTGGTCTTCTGTTCATACTTTTTCCAAGTTTTACAAGGTTGATGTTGATGTTAAGGTTAAGGCTTGCTGCTTTTGGCTGCAAGGTACTTCAGGCAGTGGTGGTTTAAACTGCCTGCTGTTACTCTTTGGGGATCCCACCCTACTTTATGGACACTGCTTTTGGAAGTCCCAGATGTAATGATTTTGTGAAGCAGGCCGTGCCATGCCTTGGGAAAAAGACAATTCTGTGAGTACTCACCTGTAGAATTGCTTTTGCCATGCATGGCACGGCCTGCTTCACCCCACCCTTGTTACGTTGTTCTTGGTTTCCTCTTTATGGTGATTGTTCCAAATTAGTTGGGGTTGTTATCTTTATTAGTTCCCGGTTCTTGTATCACTGCTTGTCAACTACTGCATAAGTCTATGGCGATTCCGTCTTTATATGGTACCGGGCGGAGCCACAACTATCCTGCAGTGCACTTCGCCACCTTGTGGCGGGATACCCAGATGTAATGACTTCATGAAGCAGGCCGTGCCATGCATGGCAAAAGCAATTCTACAGGTGAGTACTCACAGAATTGTCTTTTTCTGGCCCTGCCCAGTCTCACTTCCAATACAGCCAACTATTTGAGCTAAGTAAATACTTTCTGCTTTGAGAAAGCAGTCTTCTATGAAGTAAATGCATTGGTAAATGAAAGTGATTTAGCATTTTTAGTCAAGTTGTTTTTAGCATCTAGGATGTATATTCGTTTTTGAATGCGTTGGTATAAAGGTCTCCCTTTTTCTTTATGCAGATATGGGGAATGCCATCCCGTGTTTTTCATCGGATCACTGGAAGCTTCATTCCAAGAGGCATTTTATGGGAAAGCAAGAGATGTATGTACTTTGGGTGAATGTGAGCATACACACAATCCGTGACTATTTAGGTGAAATATATACTGTTGGAATATCCAACAAACTGGACTTTGTGGACACTTGTTTCCCCTTATCCAATGGTTTAAATGAGCCTAAATCCAAAACCCAAACCCCCAAGGTGTATGTCTAAACGAGCTCCCTTCCTTGACACAGCATATTATGCAGATTCTAATATTCTTAGTATACAGTACGTCCTGCTCCAGATATAATACTTACACTTGGGTTATCCTCCGCCAGAGACATGCAAAACAGGCTCCTCCCGGCCCTTCAAATACCCAGGGACCTCCCACAAATCCCCAGATTTCTCTGCAGTGCCGACTGCGAAGACATGGAGTATCACTCTCTCGCAGGTGAGCGGGGCTATTAAAGCCTGCGGCCCTGTTGGACTAATCCCACCCGTCCTCTTCGTGATGTGCCTCCCAGCCTGGGCTGCGCTGGTCGGGTGAAGGTAGGCAGCACCACGCGTGCTTATGGAGCCATGCTCCACCGCAGTCCCCCACCAAAGGGTAGGCGGTTTAGGCTGATGGTGAGCCTCTAGTGGATGCCCCTCCCGCATTATTGCCCCATACCCCGTGTAGTGGTGGACCCTGTGTAAAGGGTCGCCATCCTCCCTCGTTCCCCCCGTAGCTCGGGGGGAAAGAAAGGGGGGTGTGTGTGTGTGGTGGTCTTAGTGTATTGAGTTACACGTTATGGCCTTAGTATTGTCCTTGACTTATACACCTGGTGTCAGAGCCGCGCTGTTTGCCTTTTACTGTATATCGGCCAAGTCTTTTGCCCTTATTGGATGGGCATACGAACGGGTGGCGGCGTCGCCTCAGACGCTGTGGCGTCTTCATTGGCAAATCTTACACTCACGTTTCTTGTCCGCGTTGACTACTGTCTCAGAGCTTCACGCTCTTTGGGGGGGCGGGGACCTGGCTTGGCACAGCCCGCTCTGGCCCGCCCTTCGAGGTTCGCTTGGTTCCATTTAGATGCTCGTCGGGCGCGCGGTAACGGTCCTCCTCCTCCCTCGGTCTGTAAGTGCCCTCGCGGGCGATTTTCATCATTCTTGCTTACTGCGCATGGCTCTGACATCCCTATTCCCATTATGTCTTTCAGACGGTCAAATCCAGTGGCTTCTCCCGGCACGGTGTAATTGCCAGTTGGACCTAGTATAATTACTCCCACTTCCCTGCGGGTCTTTGGGGCATCCAGGGTAGCTTATAGCGTCAATCCCTACTGGCCTATGGAGGCATCCCAGGATATTGTGAACGGGGTTCCCTCTGGACAAGCCCGGCTGTGTGTAGCTTGTGGGGTCTCGCCTATCAGCGGTGACAATGCACGGGTCTGCGTCCCTTGTGCACAGCAGGCGCTAATGGTACTTCCCGCCCCTCCTGTGGCTGGGTCTGCACCTCACCTCACTTCACCTACCCCCCCAAGCCCCCTCTAACCCCCAATACAAGCGGGGATTCTCATCCTGATGTGGCTACTAGACTGGCTACTGTTGAAAAATTGCTTGCTAGCGCGCAAGGCCACCACAAAAAAGTGGCACATAATCTCTGACTCTGCTCCTTTCCCTACGGAGTCTGATGAGTTTTCGCATCTATATGGCCATGCCCCTTCGGACGAAGGGGAGCTGTTCTCTGCCTCAGAGTCATCTGATGAGAAGTCTAGGGGTCATGACGATTCTGGTTCTGATCACTGGACCCCGGATGATACTGATAAATTGCTGCTTCAGATTTTTGAGGTTTTGTCCATCTCTCCCCCTGTTGCGGCTCCCAGGCAAAGGGGTGAGCTATTTCATACTGCTAAGGCTCGATTGGAATTTCCTGAGCAAACCCATTTCAATAACCTCGTGTTTAAGGAGTGGGAACATCCCAGTAGACTTCCCGGGATCCCTAAGAGTTTGGACAGGAAGTATCCATTTCCTGCTGATATGGTCAAGTGCTGGTCATTGCCCCCCGAGGTCGATGCTCCTATTCTAGGGCTGTCTAACACCTCTATTATGCACTCCCCCGACACTACTACGCTGCGGGATTCTGAGGACCGGCGCATTGACCAATTGGCGTTCCATGCCTTTGCATTTGGAGGGGCGGCGCTGCGCCCGGTCTGCGCTTTGGCCATTACTGCTGTGGCGCTCAGGGCCATGGTCAGGAATGCACTTGACGGCCCAGACGAGTTGCCTACTGATACTATTAATGCACTGTCTAATTGTGATGTATTTGTGAACTTTATCCTGTCTGCATCGGATGATGCTATTAGGATGTGTGCCAGATCTTCCGCCTTGGCGGTGGCTATACGCCGCGCGGTATGGCTGCGCCAGTGGGCGGCCGACAATGCTGCTAAGAGGGCCCTTACTGGGCTTCCATTTAAGGTGCTGCGCCTGTTTGGGGACCGCCTAGACCTTTTTTCTAAAGGAGGTAAGTTACCACAGCGCAGGCGACAGCCTCGGCCCTTTCGTAGCCAGGGCCCCCTTTCAGCCCCCTACAGAGGCGCTAAGCAGGGAAAAGGGGTGCCCTTCGCGGGGGCTCGCGCAGACTCCTGGCATAGGAGCAGGGGGCGACGTCCTGGCTCCTCCTGGGGAACCAAACCCAAAGCCCCTCCCAACACCCCTCAGGCATGATGCCCGCCAGGGTGGGGGGACGGCTACAGCACTTCGCACACGTCTGGAGGCGCCAAGTCTCAGACCGGTGGATTCAGGAGGTAGTTACCTCTGGCTACAAGATAGTTTGCTGTGCGGCCCCCCTCAAGATTCATCAGGTCCCGGATCCCCCAGGACCCGGTATCAGCTCAGGTCCTGATGCAGGCAGTGCAAGGACTTCTGGATCTGGGAGTTATTTGCAAGGTTCCCTTGAGAGAATTGGGAGAGGGGTTCTACTCTGTTCTTTTCTTTTTTTCCACAATTTTTTTATTAAGGATATGCAAGCGTTACATCCACAAGCAAATTACAATAGATTTTAAGGAACAGGTAGGGTAATATCCTATTAACAGCATACTCATACAAAACAAAGGCGCAAAAAGGCTCTTATAGAGAACATTCTATACTATTAATAATCAACAGCTACTTAGAGATTTAAAGAGAGGCAAAAATAGGGGGGGAATAGGAGAGTATAGAGAGAAAAAGAAAAGTGGAGGAGGAGAGGAAAGGGGTGAGTGCCCATACTATAAGCAGTCCAAGAGGGTCGTGGCTTGTAACTAAGATATAAACAGTTGAGAGCCAAAGTCTTTATGCTGGAAATGAGTAATCCAACCTCCCCAAACAGCTAGAAAGGGAGTGAGATCGCCTTGCATTGAAGCAGCCATCTTTTCAAAGAGCATCACCTCATTTATGCGGGATACGAGACGTCCGCTAGGAATAGACCCACTCTTCCATGATTGGGCAATAATCAATTTAGCGGCTGTTAAAATATGTCTCACAAGCTCAAAATGTGGTTTGGGGCATTCTGGGGGTCTGAGATTAAGAAGGGCTAATTGTGGTGAGGGGGTCAGGCGCAGGCCTGTTGCCTTAAATATAAGATAAAAAACCTTGGTCCAGAACTGGTTAACCAGCCTACACTCCCACCAAATATGGAGGTAGGTTCCTTGCATACCACAATTTCTAAAGCATTCTGGGGGGTACGAAGGGCAGAATCTGTGAATTCTCTGTTCTTTTCACAGTGCCCAAAAGAGATGGGTCAGTCAGGCCCATTCTGGATTTAAAGATCCTCAACAAATTTGTCAAGAACAAGCGCTTTCGCATAGAAACTCTGCGCTCGGCCGTTGGCTCTCTGCGCCCAGGGGATTTTATGACGTCTGTGGACATCAAAGATGCTTACCTTCACATCCCTGTGTTCCATGGACATCAAAGGTTTCTCAGATTCGCGTTGAAAGATCAACATTACCAATTTCTGGCCCTACCATTTGGCCTCACTTCAGCTCCCAGAGTGTTCACCAAGGTGCTGGCGGGGCATTCGAGTGCTGCCCTACCTGGACGACATCCTCATCGCCTCATGGCCTCTACAGCAGGCGAAGCTGGACACTCAGCTGGTGGTGTCCACCTTGGAGTCCTTCGGCTGGGTGATCAATCATCCCAAGTCCTCTCTGTCCCCTTCGTTGGTGACCCCATTCCTGGGGATGATTCTGGATATGGTTCAGTCACGAATATTCCTTCCCCAACAGAAGGTGCAAGCTCTGACTGCGCAGGTGCGGTCCCTGCTCTCATGCCCCCAGCTCTCCCTCAGGCAGGAAATGCAGCTGGTGGGCCTGATGGTGGCGAGCTTCGAGGCGGTGCCCTTTGCTCAGTTCCATTCGAGGCCTCTGCAGCTTCACCTTCTATCAGTATGGGACAAGGACCCCGCGTCTTTGGACGGGGTTTGTGTGCTTCCCCCATTGGTCAGAAGGTCCCTCTCGTGGTGGCTAGACCACAAGAACTTGCAAAAGGGCAGTTACTTTCTAGCCCCCTCCTGGGAGACAGTCACCACAGATGCCAGTCTGTCAGGTTGGGGGGGATTCTGGAAGTCCCTGAGGTTCCAGGGGAGGTGGGGCCCTCAGGAGGCCCATTTACCCATCAACATTCTGGAACTACGGGCGGTCAGGTTGGTACTGGAGCAGTTGACCGATCACCTGCAGGGACTGTCTTACAGGTGCGCTCAGACAACAGGACAGCGGTTGCCTACATCAACCATCAGGGAGGGACCCGGAGCAAGGGTGCCCTCCAGGAAGTGTCACGGATTCTGACATGGGCGGAGGCCAATGTTCAATGCATTTCGGCTGTTTATATCCCGGTGGTAGAGAATCTTCTAGCAGACTCTCTGAGCAGGGGGACTTCCCATCAGGGGGAATGGTCACTCTGCAACAGGGTATTCCAGTCCCTGTGTTACCGGTGGGGCCTACCGGATGTGGTTCTGTTTGCATCCCGTCACAATCACAAGCTCCCGGCCTTTGTCTCCCTGTCTCAGGATCCTCTGGCCTTGGCCACGGACGCTCTGTCAATGTCATGGAAGGAATTTCGGCTCCTGTATGTCTTTCCCCCTGCTGGGCAGGGTTCTGCGCAAGATTGCCCTGGAAAGGGTGCCAGTGATTCTGGTGGCCCCAAGGTGGCCAAGAAGAGTGTGGTTCGCAGACCTGGTACAAATGGCAGTAGACCAGTATGTCCTACCAGAGGCGCCGGATCTGCTCACTCAGGGCTCCTTACACCATCCCAGTTTACAAACTCTGGCTTTGACGGCCTGGCTGCTGAAACCTCCATCTTGATGGAGAAAGGCATGTCTGACTCAGTGGTGGATACCATGGTACAGGCTAGGAAGAAAACTTCTTCTGCCATCTATTATAGGGTATGGCGTTCCTACATTGATTGGTGTGAGTCTAGGTCTCTTCCCTGTAGGGAGTTCTTAATCCCTGGGGTTCTGGAGTTTTTACAACATGGATTGGAGTTGGGTTTAAAACTCAGTACTCTGAAGGGTCAGGTTTCTGCCCTGTCTGTCTTCTTTCAGAAGTCTTTTGCTCAGCATCCCTTGGTTAAGACCTTCTTTCAGGGGGTCACTCACGTGCGTCCCCCATGTAAGCCTACGGTCCCTGTTTGGGACTTGAACCTGGTTTTGTCTGCCTTACTGGGTGCTCCCTTTGAGCCTATTCAGGATGCTGCTCTGGCTGTACTTACCCTCAAAGTTGTTTTTCTGGTGGCTATTACTTCGGTCAGGCGTGTGTCTGAGATGGCGGCTCTGTCTATTCAGCCCCCATACTATGAGAGACACCAGGACAAGGTGGTGTTCCGCTTTAAGCCAGACTTTCTGCCAAAGGTGGTGTCTGCTTTTCATTTGAATCAAGATATTGTTCTTCCTTCATTGTGTCCTAATCCTAGCAACGCTAAGGAAAGGGTTCTGCATTCTTTGGATGTGGTCAGGTGTCTGAAGTATTACCTGGTAGTCACTGCGGCCTTCAGGAAGACTGATGCTCTCTTTGTGGTCCCTTCTGGTCCTAGGAAGGGTTTGGCTTCTGCTACTATTAGCAAATGGATTCGTCAGGCTGTGATTCAGGCCTATTCTGCTAAGGGGAAGAATCCTCCTTTCGTCTTACTGTTTATTCTACACGTGCTATTGGTGCCTCTTGGGCCTTCCAGCACCAGGCTTCTGTTGAACAAGTTTGCAAGGCCGCTACTTGGTCTTCTGTTCATACCTTTTCGAAGTTTTACAAGGTTGATGTTAGGGCCTCAGCTGATGCTGTTTTTGGCCGCAAGGTTTTGCAGGTGGCAGTGGTTTAAACTGCCTGATGTCACCTTTTGTTGGGGGATCCCACCCTACTTTATGGACACTGATATTGGATGTCCCAAGTGTAAGTATTATATCTGGAGCAGGACTTACTGTATACTTACAATAATACAATTCTGTGAAATACTCACCTGTAGAATTGATATTATTTGTATACAGTACGTCCTGCTCCACCCCACCCTGGTTTTTGCATTATTCTGGATCTCCTGTATGGTGATAGTTATCATTGTTATCATTACCAGTTGTTCTGGGTGGTTTAATTCTCCCGGCTTCTTGTTCACTGCTTTTCAATGCTGGGGATTTGTGGGAGGTCCCTGAGTATTTGAAGGGCCGTGAGGAGCCTGTTTTGCATGTCTCTGCAGTGCAGCGCCATCTGGCGGAGGATAACCCAAGTGTAAGTATTATATCTGGAGCAGGACGTACTGTATACAAATAATATCAATTCTACAGGTGAGTATTTCACAGAATTGTATTTATTCTCGGTGTGCCACACACCCCGCTTCCCTTTTAATACTTACGATCGGGTTACTCCACCAGCATGTGGCGACGTGCAGGGAGAAGTCTTGAAAACGAGCCCCTTCCGGCCTTTATATACCTGGGACCTCCCACTGAATCACCAGTTTTTTCTCTCTGCATGAAGCGACAAGACAGAAGAATGAAGTCTCCTGCTTGCAGGTAGCCGGGGTAAAATCCGGCATCCCCTTTTGGTCTATTTCTGCCCAGTTCTTGTGTGTTTATTATGCTTAGTTAAATGGAAGCCTCCCAGCCTAGGCTGCGGGCTGGGCAAAGGTAGATGGCACTTTAGGTGCCTAAGAGCTTATCTCCTCCGCTCGACCCCACTTGTGGGGCAATGCGGCTATCCGGCTGGTATCCGGATTTGGGATGCCCCTGTCCCGATGTCCCTTTAGGTCACCTTCTCCCGCTTGGCCTTCTCCCTTCGCTAAAGGGGGGGGTGTAATGTGCATGAGTGCTTTACTTTGCTGTGAAAAGGTCTTAGTGTCAGCGCATGGCCAGGGCTGCTGGGGCCTGTTTTTGACTGTTTTTGTCTCCGGGCCCGCCCCTCGCTTCCCTGGTCTCATTAGAGACCTGGACGCTGCAGCCGGTGGGGGAAGAGTTTCCTTGCAGCTGCAAACTGCACAGGTAAAACGGCCCACCATTGCACACGTGGGGCCGTTCTTATGCTATAGCATTTTTCTCCCTGGGGCATTTCTACTTATGGGGAATGTTGTTGTTTAACTATATATTTAATGTGTAGTGTGTAGGTATGTATATATATATATATAATATATATATATATATATATATATATATACAGTATGTGCTCTGATTTTTTGCACTCTGCTTTGCCTTGAAATTACATGTGTCATGTATATTTATTCAAGATGTTTAAGCTAGCCATATATGTTGCCTTATTGGTTATGTATGATTGTAGCTGGGGGACTGAGTGTGGTCTCTTTTCCCCCACAGATTCTGGGATCCCCTGACTGCAGTGGCTCTCCCGGTCTGTTATACCTGGCTAGTCTTAGTCTCTAAATTGGGATTTTCCTAGGTTTAAAAAAAAAAAAATCCTCCCACTTCCGGGACTTTAATTATAAAGGGGCATCCCGGGTTGCTTATTGCGTAAAACCCTGGGTTGTTGCGAATACCATAAATTCACCATATGGAGGCTTCCAATGTTACCGGAAATGGCTCCTCGGGGCCATCCAGGTTGTGTGGGGGCTGTGGGGTTCTGCTCCCAGGCGATGATGTCATATTATGTGTTCCATGTGCTCAGCAGAACATTGCGCGCCAGTCTGTTGCTCCAGCTTCTGGCTCCTCGCAATTTCCGTCATCTCCTATCCCCCCAACCTAGTCCGGACCCCGTGTGACACTGTCAAAAATGGGGATTCGCATTCCGAGGTGCATGCGCGGTTGGCCAACCTCGAGAAAATTATCTCTGCTTCAGTGGCTCAGAAGGCTACGGCAAAGCGGAAGCACCTTGCTCCGGCAGTACCTGCCCCGGAGGATGAGGTATCTGAATTTTTGGATTATTCCGATTGTCCCCCTGATGAGGAGGGGGAACTTCTTGAGGAATCGGATGAGCCTGCAGACCAGCTATTGTTTGTTACTGCTGGTGATCAGGCTGTGGGGGTGTCCCTTGACACTCCTTCCATTTTGGCTCAAATGTTTAAAGTTTTGGCCTTGGATCCGCCTGCGGTGGTCCCTCTGCCAAAAGGTGAGTTGTTTGATGTACCCCAGCCGCGTTTGGTGTTTCCCAGGCAACAGCACTTTGAGAAGCTTGTCCTTAAGGAATGGGAACAACCCACGCGCCTGGCTGGAACTCCTCCTAATTGGGATAAGCGTTATCCCTTTCCAGAGGACTTGGTGAAGCTTTGGTCAGTGCCCCCCGAAGTCGACACCCCAGTGTTGGGGTTGACTGGCCCGGCTGCGTTGCACCTTTCTGGCACCACTACCATTAAGGATGGTGAGGATAGTCGGATTGATCAATTGGCTCACCATGGTTTTATCAGTGCCGGCTCGACACTACGCCCAATTTGTGCTTCGGCGCTTCTTTTGCTGGCTGTTAGATCCATGATTAGGGATCTGCTTGCAGATCTTGATCCCGCTTGTGATATGATTAGCTCTCTCAAGCAGTGTGAGTCGTTTGTTTCTTTTGCCCTGACTGCTCAGGACGATGCTCTTGCGACGAGTAGCAGGACAGCGGCATTGCTGGTGGCTATTCGTTGGTCTATATGGCTGCGCCAGTGGATGGCGGACCTTAATTCTAAAAAGGCGCTTACAGCGATACCCTTCGTAGGCTTACGCCTTTTTGGCGAGAAATTGGATGCTGTTACCAAGGATGCTAAGTTGCCTCAATTCAAGAAACCTCGTCGCTCCTTCAGGGGTGCGAGTTCCTTTAGTCCCTCCTTTCGAGGAGTCAGAGCGGGCAGAGGGGCTTCCCTTCCTGTTACCGGGGCTGTAGGTTGGTCCCGGGGAAGAGGTCGTGGCCGTCCAGGTCAGTCCTGGGGCGCCAAGCCCAAACCTACTGCTAAGCCCGCTCAGCAATGAGGGGCTGCCCTCACCCGTGTGGGTGGGGGGACAATTGCGACACTCCTCCCTGGTTTAAGGCCGGGAGTCTCCGGACTCATAGAACTGGGAGGTAGTGTCGCCCGGTTACAGACCGGAGTTCGAGTCCTGCCCTCCCTCACAGGTTTTCCTGGAAATGGCGGTCATCCGGCCGGTGCCGCACTCAGAGGTGGGCCTCGATTTTTGCACCATTCTCTTCGCAGTCCCCTAGAAGGACGGATCAGCTTGCTCTAGCCAGGGTGGTGTCCTTTCGGGGAATACGGTCGGATTTCGGTCAACACAGGGTGTTGCTCACTCAGTCCAAGGTCTGTCTGATTCAGGAGTTGGTTTGGATCCTTCTTTCCAATCCTCGGCCGTCTGTTCTGGAGCTGAGAGCCTTCCGTCTGGTTCTTGCTCTTTTGTCCCATCATGGTCTGGGTCTTCTGGTTCAGCTACGCTCGGACAGTCAAGCAGCGGTTGCTTACTTCAATCATCAGGGAGGGACTTCCAGTCTGGGTGCTCTGAGTGGAGTCCCTGATCCTGACCTGGGTGAAGACACATGTTCCTTGTCTCTCGGCAGTCTGTAGTCCGCTCCGGTGGGGGACACCGGAGGTGGTCCTGTTTTCCCTTCGTCACAATTGCAGGCTCCCGATCTTTGTGTCGCCCTCCCAGGATCCTTTGGCTCTGGCGGCGGAAGCCATATCCCTGAGCCGGGGGAACCCGGGTTTTCTGTACCTGTTTCCTCCGATACTCGTGCTAGGCTGAGTGGTACGGAAGCTGGTTCTGGAAAGGGTGTCCGCCATTCTCGTGGCCCCAAGAGGACCAAGACGAGTGTGGTGCGCAGACATCGTTCGGCTGGCGTTGGATCAGTTCGTTCTGCCTCTTCGGCCCGATCTGCTCACTCAGGGTCGGCTGTCTTACCCCAGTTTACCAACGCTGGTTTTGATGGCTTGGCTGCTGAGACCTCCATCGCTGCCCGGAAGAGGTCTTCTTCTATCACCTACTATAGGACTTGGAAAGCCTATATCGCTTGGTGTGAGGTTAGGTCTTTGCCTTGTAGGGTCTTTTCGGTCTCCAGGATTCTGGAGTTTTTACAATCAGGGCTGGACTCTGGTCTTCTGGTACTTTGAAAGGGCAGGTTTCTGCCTTATCTATCTTTTTTCAGAAGCGTTTCTCGCTTCTTCCTTTAGTTAAAACTTTTTTCCAGGGGGTTACGCATGTGCGGCCTCCCAGGAAACCATTACTCCCTGTCTGGGACTTGAATTTGGTTCTTTCTGCTCTTCAGGCTCCTCCCTTTGAGCCTTTGCAAGATATTGCTTTGTCTACCCTGACTCAGAAGATTGTCTTCTTGGTAGCTATCACTTCGGTTCGGCGTGTCTCGGAGTTGGCGGCCTTGTCTATTCAGGCGCCCTACTTTGAGGGGCATCAGGACAAAGTGGTCTTTCGGTTCAAACCAGACTTTCTTCCTAAGGTTGTTTCTGCTTTTCATTTGAATCAGGATATTGTTCTTCCCTCCCTGTGTCCTAAGCCTAAGAATGACAAGGAGAGGGTTTTGCATTGTTTGGATGTAGTACGCTGTGTTAAGTACTATTTGATTATTGCTTCTCCTTTTCGTAAGACTGATGCCTTTTTTGTTATGCCCTGTGGGCCTAGGAAGGGTTTGGCGCCGGCCAAATCTTCCATTAGTCAGGCCATTATTGCGGCCTATTCTGCTAAGGGGAAAGTTCCCCCTTTTCGTATCACTGCTCATTCTACTCGCGCCATTGGAGCGTCTTGGGCTTTTCAGCACCAAGCTTCTGTTGAACAAGTTTGTAAGGCCGCTACTTGGTCTTCTGTTCATACTTTTTCTAGGTTTTACAAGGTTGATGTGCGAGCCTCAGCGGATGCTGTTTTTGGCCGCAAAGTTCTGCAGACTGCAGTCATTTAAGTTATGCTTCACCTTGCCTTTGGATACCCATCCCTTGTGGACACTGCTTTTGGATGTCCCGATCGTAAGTATTAAAAGGGAAGCGGGGTGTGTGGCACACCGAGAATAATACCATTTTGTGAGTACTCACCTGGAAAATGGATATTATCGGTGTGTCACACACCCCGCTTCACCCGCCCTTTTGGTATCCCGAATCCTTTATATGGTGAAGCTTTTCTTTATTTTGAGGTTACTGTTGGATTTCCTGGTACCTTGTCTATCTGCTTTTTAAATAACTGGTGATTCAGTGGGAGGTCCCAGGTATATATAGGCCGGAAGGGGCTCGTTTTCAAGACTTCTCCCTGCACGTCGCCACCTGCTGGTGGAGTAACCCGATCGTAAGTATTAAAAGGGAAGCGGGGTGTGTGGCACACCGATAATATCCATTTTTCAGGTGAGTACTCGCAAAATGGTATTTTTAGGCAAATGATTGCCTTTCATTGGATCACAGATCAGAACTACAGTCTCGCGGAAGGGCCCAACATCGCTGTGAGCTTCAAGCTGATTGTCGCACCCTTGCCTTGTGTTTATCAGGATGTAAGTACAGGCCTAGGCAACTATAGGGACTTGATGCGTGTTTCAGTCTGGGCTCATGCTCCACATACTCACCAACCTAGAACTTACTGAAATCTTGAGTGTTGTGTACAGTGCCAGGGGCAAGTAACAATTTCCTTCTGATTGGACGAGCGCCTGCACATGTTCTGTGGGAATGGCAGAAAGGTGAGTGGAGTGGGTGATCTGGCGGATTCACAAAGCGAGGCATCCCAAATCTTGATTCCCTTGGGGACCAGTAGCAGGATAGTAAAAATCCTGGTGATTGGCCCACTTTAATCCCTATGGAAATGGTTTAAATTGTGCAACATGACTTACCTCTTTGGTCTTTGGCCCACGTAGCCCACCCGTAGCTGTTTTTCTAAACAGGGGATATAGCTTGGCCACATTTTAGCAAGGCATTTAAATCTAAAGGGTTACTAAGGCCAAAAAACAGGCACTCACCTTCACTTCTGCGCAGCTCGTCCTGTCCGACGCCCTGAAACTTCCCGGTTTCAGAGAAGGACGCTCTTGGTGCCTCAAGGGCTTTCCCGCCCCTTGTCACAGTCAAACAGCATTCCAATGAATGAACGGCGAGCAGAATCCAGTGAAAGCTGCGGTGCTATAACAGGTCGGGGAGCGGGAGGCACGTGCCCCCACCACCACTGCCCCCAGCGAGACAGTGGGCAGGGCTGGAGCTGCTGCACAGGAGCCAAGGTGGGTGTTCTCTGTCTGTTTTGTGAAGGCAATCTTTCAAAATTTTGGATAAATAAGACTGTGCTCCTTTAAACTCACCAGGGGCAAGTAACAATTTCCTTCTCAGGACATAGGAAGGGTCCGCATGTTTCCAAGACAACGCCTGCCCAATGGATGAAGCGCATCAGTTTTGCTTACAACGGATCTCCTTCTCCAGGGCGAATTACAGCTCATTCAACAAAAAGTATTTCTACATCTTGGGTGGAGCAAACTGGTGCCTCTGTTGAACAGATCTGTAAAGCGGCAACCTGGTCTTCAGCTAAGGCGTTTATTAATCATTACTGTCTGGATCTGCTCACCTTGCAAGATCAATCCTTTGGCGAGAGTGTGTTGCGGGCAGCCTTTCCCACCCAGTAGAGGTAGTATTTCATTTATCCTCTCAGTGGTATGCTGCCCTAAGGATGTTTTGAGAAAACATGACTTAGTTACCTGGTAACTTCTTTTCTAAACATCCTAAAGGGCAGCATACAGGCTTCCCTCCCTCAGGCTATGTTATTTTATATGTTATCTTACTGATTTACCAGTTTGTGCTTTGTCTGTCTTTGTTTTTCAGATCTCCTAAACTACTGGGATCTGTAGGAGAAGCTAAAGCTTTTGTGTATTCTGGTGGTCATGTGTTCCTACCTTGGGTCAGAGCCTTCATATATTCCTAGTATGTCACACACCCCGCATCCAACATCCATGACACTTGGGAACCCGGCCTGTAGAGGGCGATCTTGCAGAGATGACATGGAAAAAAGGAGCCCCTCCTGGTCCATAAGACTCTCTTTCCTGCAGGTAGCCGGGATAACTCCCGGACTTTTCTATTTCTGCCTAAACCTCATTTTCATTGTACTTGTGATATGCCTCCCAGCCCTGGCTGAAGGGTTCAGGCAAGGGTAGTTACACCCTTGGGGTGTATATGGGAGTTTTTCTCCCCCCGTGAGACCTCAAATAAGGGGTAGGTGGAATCCGGGTTGGTTTCCCCCGGCATGGGATTCCCCATCCCTTGAATCTCCCTGTGCCTTAGGGTGCCCTTTGTACCTTCCCCCTTTGCTCTCCTGGGCCCTGCAGGGGTGATAAGGAGGGGGGGGTCTTTATTTCTGAGGAGTGTTATTTCCTATGCACTTTTTGGATTAAGTATATATAAGAGTAAGAGAAAAGAGTCTGGCATACATGTGGTTCCTTTTTGTTGTGTCAGGATTTAAATTTCCCTCTCTTTTTTTCTCCAGCGTGCGGACCCGGATGTAGGCGGGGCTTGGCGCGCTGTGTCCGGCCCCGTTCTTTTGCGTGGCTTCTGTCTATTGGCTCTCCCTGGCCCGCCCTCCGTTCTCTGCTCCTCTGTTTGGTGGGCGGGGTTTCTCGACGGCGCCGCATATTATGGCGCTTCCTTTCTGCCCACATGCTGGCGTGCTGGCCCGGTTTCTGGTCCGGTCACTGGTACGATCGCTGGTCTGGTTGCTGTCCGATCGCTGGTCTGGTTGTTGTCCGATCGATGGGCTGGTCACTGATCCCGTTTGTGGTGCTGTGAATACCCTTTAGTTCTGCTGGAGGGAGGGAGGGAGGTTGTATTGCTGGTCTCTTTACTCTTATGTGCATAAGGCTTATTGTATTTCTCTCTTTCCAGGAGGAAACTCTTCATTAGGGGTTTCTCCTGTTCCTTCATTGAAATCCTCCCACTTGGGATTATTAAGGGGCATCCCGGGTAGCTATTGCGTAAATCCTGCATGCTTGCCGACTATAAAATAAGTATATTTTGACACCATATGGATGCATCTCAGGATACTGGGCTTTCAGTTGCCTCAGGGCAGACTCGGCAGTGTTTACGTTGTGGGGCATCCCTTGTTGGGGATAATGCATTTCTTTGTGTATCTTGTGCTCAATTGACTATAATACAGCAGTCAGAGGCCCAAGCCTCAGGGTCTTGCCTTGTCCATACCCCCAGTGATGTTGTTTTGGGTGGAGAGTCGCTTTCTGACTGGCGCACATTGAAAAGTTAATGTCTAGCTCTGTGGCTAAGAAGGCCTCAGCTAAAAGAAAACATTTAGCTCCTGCCGTTGCGGCAAGTGAGCTTGATTGTAGCGAGCGTCTTGATTGGTCAGATTGTTCTCCGTTGGAAGAAGGAGAATTTTTTGAGGAATCTTATATTTCTGATGTTCAGCAATTTGTGGGTGTTGACGCTGAGCAGGATGAAGGGGAGGTTTTTGACACCCCTAAAGCTCTTGCTCAATTGTATGAGGTTTTGGCAATCGATTTCCCAGACACTGTCCCTCCTCGGAAAGGGGAGTTCTTTGGTGTCTCCAGGCCTCGTTTAGAATTTCCTAGTCAAAAACATTTTGAAGAGATCATTCTTAAGGAATGGGAGAAGCCTGCGCGGCTTTCTGGCGTTCCTTTAGGCTGGGATAAAAAATATTCTTTTCCGGCAGACAGCATTGGTTGTTAAGCGTTGGTCATCCCCCCCCCTGTGGTGGATACACCTGTGCTTAGTTTGTCCAATTCTTCTGTTTTGCATTCTCCGGAGTCTACTACCCTTAAGGTTGGGGAAGACAAACGGATTGATCAAATGGCTTGGCATGCATTTGCTAGCGTTGGTTCGGCCTTGCGGCCTGTGGGTGCCTCGGCACTTATGGCAGTCGCTATTAGGTCTCCGTTGTTAGAGACCTATTGAATACCTCAGGGCTTGATCCAGCCTCTGATGAGTTTGCCGCTCTTAAGCGATGTGAATTCTTTGTGTCTTTTATACTTTCTGCTTTGGATGATACCATGGCCATGTGTAGCAGAACTTCCGCCTTTCTAGTTGCTATTCTGCGGTCTATATGGCTACGCCAGTGGGCGACTGACACGGTGGCTAAGAAGTCACTTACAGCTCTCCTCTTTGGTGAGAAATTGGATTCTGTCATTAAGGGAGGCAAATTGCCTCAGCGTAAGAAGCAACGTCGTTCCTTTCGGGGATCGGCCTCCTTTAACCCTTCCTTTCGTGGTTCCAGAGCGGCCAGAGTATCGGCCTTTTCAGTCCCAAGGGGGACTGCGTGGAACAGGGGAAGAGGACGTGGCCGTCCAGGTCAGAGTTAGGGGTCCAAGCCTAAGTCCACTTCTAAACCTGTCCAGCAATGAGGAGGCGCCCTCACCCGTACGGGTGGGTGGATGGCTGCAGTTCTTTTTCCAGGCTTGGTTCAAAGAGGTATCAGACAGATGGATTCTGGAGGTTGTGTCCTCCGGATACAAGCTGGAATTCGAGTTCTGGCCTCCGCCTAGATTTTTCAGGTCTCGGATGCCCGCGGATCCGGTGATCGCGCAAGGGCTCCGGGAGACAGTAGCGAACCTCTTAAACATGGATGTTATCCGTCTGGTTCCTCCAGCGGAAAGGGGTCTGGGGTTTTACTCCAACCTATTTATGGTTCCCAAAAAGGACGGCTCTGTTCGGCCTATTCTAGATCTGAGGCAGTTCCGCATGGAGTCGCTAAGGTCAAGGGTCGACACTCTCCGTCAAGGGGACTTTATGACGTCCATCGACATCAAGGATTCTTATCTGCACATTCCTATTTGTCCCGCTCACCAGAGATTCCTCAGATTCACAGTGGAAGACCAGCATTTTCAGTTTGCGGCCCTTCCATTCAGTCTTACCTCATCCCCAAGAGATTTTATCAAGCTTTTGGCAGGAGTAATGCCCATTCTCAGGCTCCAGGGCATTCGCATTGTGCCATTCTTGGACGACCTTCTCATCATGGCATCGTCTTTCAGTCAGGTGGAATTGGACACCAGGATAGTGGTGGCGACGCTAGAGAGATTTGGTTGGGTGATAAACCATGTCAAATCGTCTCTTTGCCCTGTCAGGGAGATTCCCTTTCTGGGCCTGATACTGGATACCCTTCAGGCCAGGGTATTTCTTCCTCAGTCCAAATTTGTTCTGATTCAGGATTTAATTTGTCTGTTCTTATCCAATCCTCGTCAGCCTATCCGCCTGGGGATGAGGCTAGTGGGGCTGATGGTGGCCACATTCTAAGCGGTCCCGTTTGCTCAGTTTCACATGAGGACGCTTCAGTTCTTTCTCTTGGCGAAGTGGGACAAGAGCCCGCTCTCTTTGAATCGGGTTTATCTGTTGTCTCCCCACGTTCTGCAGTCCCTTCAGTGGTGGCTGACTTCGAGCAATCTCAGAAGCGTAAAGTCAATTCTGACCCCTTGTTGGGAATTGGTCACCACAGATGCCAGCCTTATGGGCTGGGGGGGCATCTGGAGGGAACATCGGTTCCAGGGTTTGTGGGGGCCGCTGGAGGCTCACTCTCCAATCAATGTATTGGAGCTTCGGGCCATTCGTTTAGTTCTTCTTCGATTGACCGAATCTGAACCGGCCGACCCCACAAGAAATGAGTCAGACAACCGAACAGCGGTTGCATACATCAATCACCAAGGAGGGACTCGCAGTTGGGGTGCCCTCCGGGAAGTGTCTCTGATCCTCCACTGGGCAGAGATCTATGTTCCCTGCATATCGGCAGTTTACATTCCGGGGATAGAGAATGTGGAGGCAGACTCCCTGAGCAGAGCATGCGCTCGCCAGGGAGAGTGGTCTCTCAATCCCAGGGTCTTTCAGTTTCTTTGTCACAAGTGGGGGACTCCACGGTTGGACCTGTTTGCTTCTCGTCACAACCACAAACTTCCAGTTTTTGTGTCTCTATCCCAGGATCCTCTGGCAGTGGCAGCGGATGCCATGTCTCTGGCCTGGAAGGATCTGGGGTTCCTGTATCTGTTTCCCCCATTCTCCATGATAAGCAAGGTAGTACGCAAGCTAGTTCTGGAAGGGGCGCCAGCAATTCTGGTGGCTCCAAGATGGCCAAGACGTCTGTGGTTCGTCACAAGGCTAGCAGAGGATCAGTTGCTTCTGCCTCTTCTTCCAGATCTCATCACCCAGGGTCAACTCTGTTACCCCAATTTACCAACGCTGGCTTTGACGGCGTGGCTGCTGAAATCTCCATCTTAAAAGAGGAAGGTCTTTCTGACGCGGTCATTCAGACTCTTGTTGGAGCTAGGAAGAAGTCTTCATCTGTTGTTTACTACAGGACTTGGAGGTCCTATATTGATTGGTGTGAGTCTAGGGTCTTGCCCTGTAGGGTATTTTCTATCCCTAGGATTTTGGAGTTTCTGCAACCTGGTCTGGATTTGGGTTTCCAGATTAGTACGTTGAAGGGGCAGGTTTCTGCTTTGGCTATTTTCTTTCAAAGATCTTTTGCTCTTCATCCTTTGGTTAAGACCTTTTTCCAGGGGGTCACGCATGTGCGGCCTCCTAGAAAGCACCTACTTCCAGTTTGGGATCTTAACTTGGTGCTTTCTGCCATGCAGGCTGCTCATTTTGAGCCGTTGCAGGATGTTCCTCTTCATATTCTTACTCAGAAGGTTGTTTTTTGGTTGCTATTACCTCTGTCCATCGGGTTTCTGAATTGGCGGCTCTGTCAATCCAGGCCCCTTATTTTGAAAGGCATCGGGATAAGGTGGTTTTCCGTTTTATGCTGCCCTTTTGAAAAAGCAGGTAACTAGCTTAAACCGGACCTACACCATGATTTATTGAAAAGCCCGAACCCTTCGAAAATGACTCCCCAGCATCTAAAATTAATATATTTTAAGTTTTTAGTCATTTACTTTTTCCCATTGCATGGCACGGCCTGCTTCCAAAAATCCTTACGTATGGGTAATCCCGCCACAAGGTGGCGCAGAAGGGTTGTGGCTCCTCCCGGTACCATATAAAAACAGAATCACCATAGACTTATCCAGTGTTCTCTCTGCAGTGATTCTGCGAAGATAGAAGATGGCTCTTATATTGCGCAGGTGAGTGGGGCAACCAAGCCTGCGGCCCTGTATGGCTATTTTCACCCGTTTCCGGACCCTCTGTGCCTCCCAGCCTTGGCTGACGGATCGGGTGAGTATAGAGGAGCACTAGGTTCAAGTGCTCAAGGAGCGCTGCTCCAAGCCGCAGACCCTGTACCACAAAGGGTAGCCAGCCATAGGCTTTATGGTGAGCCTACTAGGGATGCGGTTTTTCCTGTCCTAGCTTCTGAGGGGGGTGAGTGTTTTTTGGGGACTATGTAACTTATTCTGGTGTTTGGGATCCCCCCCCATCCTGGCCGGGGCTGTTGCCGCTGCCCGCCTATCCTCTCCCCCCCCCCGGACGTGTGCTCGCGGGGGGGGGGGGGGCGTTTTGGTAGCGGTGAGTGCTTTTAGCTGTCTTTTAAACAGTTTATGACTGTTTTCGCAGCCGTTGCCGCTTTGTACTACGCTCCGCGGCAGGCGGCGCCATAGCTGTGAGGCGTTTTTTGCTGTGTGGTGACGCCGGCCCGGTCACGTGAGCGTTTTCGCGCTCTTCGGGGGGACGGAGGATGAGGCGTATCGCGTCGCCCTCCCGCGGGCCGCCCCTCGAAGTTCCTCTGCTGGCGCCATTTTGATTCTGCTGAGCGTCTGGGGCCCTTCTTCCTCCCGGAGCTGCGGCGGTAATCTCTCCCTGTGTCACTTCCTCCTGTGGGCTGGCGGCTTGGTGATTTTGGCCTGCTTGCTCTGTGAGTCCCCTTTGGGGGTTTTTGGTTTCCTTGGGGCATGTGCTGCGGGATGCTTATGTGTCTTTACTTATGTTTTTCAGGCGGGACAACTGTGGGTTGTGGTTTTTCCCGGTCCTACCCCTTATCCTCCCTCGTCTCCCCTTCCTGGCTTCTGGGGGGCATCCCTTGGGGGGGCATCCCGGGTGGCTTTTTATTAGCCCTTACCCTGTGCTGGCCTATTGTGGCTGTCTTAATCACCATATGAAGGCTTCTGGGGATAGCGTGCTTGGGGGTACTTCGGGGCAATCCTGGCTGTGTTCCATGTGCCGGGTATCCCCTGTGAGTAACAGTGTAACGGTGTGCTTGCCGTACGCCCAGGGTATCATTGCGGCCCAGGCTGGGCTAGCCGCTTCGCTTCCCAGCTCTGCGCCCCTTTCGGCATCGCCTACCCCTCCGCGCCTGCATTTAGCCCCCAGTGAGAGGGATACTAGTGGGGGGTCACAGTCTGATCTGGCACTGCGTGTGGCCAGCATTGAAAGGCAGTTTGCCAGGCCTGTTCCATGTAAGGCCACTGGCAAGAAGCGGCACCTGGCTCCCGCGCCCTCCCTCTTTCCTGACGAGGATGAGGGACCTGATGTTTTGGGGGGCTTTACCCTCTAGAGGAGGGGGAACTCTTCCAGGACTCTGACTCCTCTGGGGACCAGCATGAGGGTTACGACAGTGACCCTGGGTCTGCATCTGGGGAGGACTCATGGTTCCCTGTGGACACTGATAACCTGTTGGCTCACATTCTTGAAATCTTGCACATTGTCCCCCCTGAGGTTGCTAAGAGGAAGCAGGATGAGCTCTTTCGTCCTGATAAACAGCGTCTGGAGTTCTCTGAGCAGAGCCATTTCACTAATATGGTGCTCAAGGAGTGGGAACGTCCTAGTAGATTGCCCGCGGTGCCCAAAGGGTTAGATAAGAGGTATCCCTTCCCTGCTGACCTGGCCAAGCGATGGTCGTGTCCCCCTGAGGTGGATGCTCCCGTGCTAAGGCTGTCCAACACCTCGGTCATGCCTTCCCCTGACACTACTACACTGCGGGACGGTGAGGACCGGCGCATGGATCAGCTGGCCTGCCATGCTTTTACATTTGTGGGGGCTGGTCTGCGTCCGGTCTGCGCTGCTGCCATCACAGCTATTGCCCTTAAGAAACCGCTTAAGCGTCTCCTTGATGGTGCTACAGCTGGTAGCAGGGGGGAGGGTTATAGGGCCCTTTTGCTTTGCTCTGATTTTGTTGCCTTTGTCCTTACTGCCATGGATGATGTGGTACGGCTGAGTGGTAGGGCCTCTGCCCTTTTGGTGGCTATGCACCGCTCTGTTTGGCTGCGTCAATGGGCAGCTGACACTGCTGCTAAGAAGGCTCTCACTGGGCTCCCCTTTGTGGGGCTGCGGCTCTTTGGTGAGCATCTGGATGTCCTAGCCAAGGATGGTAGGCTGCCTCAGCATAGGAGGCAGCCTCGGCCTTTTCGGGGGCCCTCCACTTCCCTCCTCTCCTTTCTTGCTCCCAGAAGAGGTTGTGGCTCCCTCTTTTCGGGTACTCGCAGAGATTCTTGGGGCCATGGCAGATTGCGTGGTCGTCCCGGTCCCTCATGGGGTCCCAAGCCCAAACCTTCTCCCAAGCCTCCTCAGGCATGAGGAGGCGCCTTCTCCCATCCGGGTGGGGGGACGGCTTCGGCTCTTTGCTCACGTCTGGAGGCTCCGCATCTCAGACTGGTGGATTCAGGAGGTGGTATCCTCCGGTTACAAGATAGTTTGCAGCCTGGCCCTGAAGGGTCTCAACAGGTTTGTCACGTTCAAGCACTTTCGCATGGAGATGCTATGCTTGGCTGTCGGTACCCTTCGCCCGGGCGACTTCATGACTTGGACATCAAGGATGCCTATCTTCATGTACCAATTTTTCCAGGTCATCAGAGATTTTCTTTATTGCCTGGCACGGCCTGCTTCGGTATTCATAACAGTTGGTTTATTCCGCCACAAGGTGGCGCAGTGGTACTGCATCTTCTGGCCCCCTATAAAAACGGGATAAACCATAGAGTTCCCAGTGTTTCCTCTGCAGTGAAACTGCAAAGTTAGAAGATGTCTCTCTCTCTTGCGCAGGTGAGCGGGGCAACCAAGCCTGAGGCCCTGCAAGTCTATTTCCACCCGTTTCTGGACCCTCACTGCCTCCCAGCCTTGGCTGACAGATCGGTGAGGGTAGAAGGAGCACTAGGGTCAAGTGCTCCTGGAGCGCTGCTCCAAGCCGCAGACCCTGTTCCACAAAGGGTAGCCGGCCATAGGCTTTATGGTGAGCCTACTAGGGATGCGGAGTTCCTGTCCTGGCTTCTGAGGGGGTAAGTGTTTTGGGGACTGTGTCCTCTTCTTTTCCTTCAGGGGTCCCCCCCCCCTTCTGGCCGGGATACTCGCCGCTGCCTTCTCGTTTCTTTCTCTCCCCCCCTCTCTGATTTTGTTTGGGGGGGGTGTGGTAGCGGCGAGTGGTATTAGTTGTGCTGTTTTGGCCGTTTATAGTGTGTTTTTTGGCCACCGCGCCGCTTTGTACTGCGCTCCGCGGCTGTGGGCGCTATAACCTGTGGCTTTTTTTGCTTTGTCATGGCACCGGCGGGGTCACGTGGGCGCCATTTTCGCGCTCTTCGGCCCGCCCCTCGAGGTACCCCTGCCGGCGCCATTTTGGATTAGCTGCGCGTCTGGATTTCTTTTCCGGGCTGCAGCGCTGTTTCCTAAGGTGTGTTGCTTCATCCTGCGATCTGTGCCTTGGTGACCCTGTGGTGTCCTTGGTCCGTGAGTCCCCCTTGGGGGGGTTTTTATTGGTCTCGTGGGGCATGTGCTGCGGGATGCTCATGTGTCGTTTGTACTTATGTCTTTCAGGCGGGATACCAGTGGGTTGTGGTTTCTCCCAGCTCTACTCCTTCCTCCCCCTCATCCCCCCCACCCTTTGCTGATCTGGGGGCATCTCGTGGGAGGGCATCCTGTGTGGTATTTGTATTAGCCTTTACCCAGCACTGGCCTATTGCGCCTATGTTAAGCACCATATGGAAGCTTCTGGGGATAGCGTACTTGGCTGTCTTTCAGGGCAATCCCGGCTGTGTGCCATGTGTGGGGTATCCCCTGTGAGTGGCAGTGTCAGGGTGTGCGTGCCGTGCGCTCAGTGTCCTTGCACTCCAGCTTGGTTTGCCTGCATCACTTCCCAGCTCTGCGCCCCCTTCGGTATCACCTACCCCCCCCCCCCCCCCACTGCTGCAATTAGCTCCCAGTGAGGGGGATGCTAGCAGGGGGTCACAGTCTGATCTGGCACTTTGTGTGGCCAACATTGAGAAGCAGCTTGCCGGACCTATTCCTAGGAAGACTTCTGGCAAGAAGCGGCACCTGACTTCCACACCCTCCCGCTCCACTGAGGAGTATGAGGAATTTGATGCCGCTGGTGGACTTTATTCCCTAGAGCAGTGGTCCTCAACCCTGTCCTCAAGGCCCACCAACATGTCATGTTTTTTGTATCTCCAAATAGCCAGCTCTATTGCTCTGCAGCTGCACTAATTACTCCACCTGTGCATCTTTGTGGAGATCTGCAAAACCTGGCCTGTTGGTGGGCCTTGAGGACAGGGTTGGGGACCACTGCCCTAGAGGAAGGGGAAATGTTCCAGGACTCTGACTCCTCTGGGGACCAGCAGGAGGGTTGCATTAGTGACCCTGGGTCTGCGTCCGTGGAGGAATCATAGTACCCTGAGGACACTGACAATCTGCTGTCACAAATTTTTGAAATCTTGCACATTGCTCCCCCTGAGGTGGCTAAGAGAAAGCAGGGTGAGCTTTTTTGTCCTGGTAAACAGCGTCTGGAGTTCCCTGAGCAGGGCCATTTCACTTCTATGGTGCTTAGGGAGTGGGAACGTCCTAACAGGCTGCCCGCTGTGCCCAAGGGATTGGATAAGAGGTATCCCTTTCCTGCTGATCTAATAAAGCTTTGGTCCTGTCCCCCTGAGGGGGACGCTCCCGTGCTAGGCCTGTCTAATACTTCGGTCATGCCTTCCCCTGACACTACCACTCTGAAGGACAGCGAGGACCGGCGCATGGATCAGCTGGCCTGCCATGCTTTTACTTGTGTGGGGGCTGGACTGCGCCCAGCCTGTGCTGCTGCCATTACTGCTATTGCCCTTAAGAAACTGCTCAAGCCATGGTGCTATGGCTGGTTTATTACGGCTATGATTATAGGGCCCTCTTGCTTTGCTCTGATCATGGATGATACTGTGAAGCTGGGCGGTAGGGCCTCTGCACTTTTGGTGGCTATGTGCCGCTCTGTTTGGTTACGTCAGTGGGCAGCTGATGCTGCTGTTCAGAAGGCTCCCACTGGGCTCCCCTTTGTGGGGCTGCGGCTCTTTGGTGAGCGTCTTGATGTTTTGCCCAAGGATGGCAGGCTGCCTCAGCGTAGGAGGCAGCCCCGGTCTATTCCTAGTATGTCACACACCCCACTTCCAAAGATCCATGACACTTGGGAAACCGGCCTGTAGAGGGCGATCTTGCAGAGATGACATGGAATAATAAAGCTGCTAAATCACATGGGAAATGTGTGTGTGTGTGTGTGTGTGTGTGTCTGTGTGTGTTTTTAGCACTGTTCAACAGCACAAGTATCGCAGGAAGCTCAGCTTGTGGCAAGTCTTTGCTTTTAAAATAGATGGTGTAATCTTCAAATTCGGCCATTGTTGATTTTCAGCTGTGGTTAAGGAGAGGGCAGGGCCAGGAGCTCAGCTATATTGGCTTCACTGGTGTTTTTTTCTGGCCCGCCCTCTCCTTCCTGTCTCTCCCTCCTGTCTTTCCTTAGGACACGTGAGTTTTTGCCACTTGTGTTACATATTCTTATGTATATATTTACTCTGTGATTCACTCAATGGTATTTTTCAGTAGCTAGCTCCAGCTCTGTCTAGAGAGACAACACTTTGATTGCACAGGCTGGAGTTTCTTTGTAAACACTCCCCTGTGCTGAGCTGCCTCACCTACGCTTGTGTGCAAGCCTAACTGCTGCTAAAGCCTTTACTTGTGGCTGGAGCAGCTGGCCTGTTGTCCAGCCTTCTTTGGAGCCTTGACTCTGGATATGCTGGGTTTTGACTGATGAAAATCTGTCTTATAGATACACAGATATATGTATTGGTTTTGAGTGATGTGTATGTTTGGCTTATGTCCTCCTGCCCTTATGTTCAGGTTTTGTGTTCCACTTTAAGGTGGTCCTGGATTCATGTTACCTGGCTCTATGTGTTAAAGACCAACAACATAGAAACATAGAAGGTTGAAGGCAGAAGGAGACCTTATGCTCCATCTAGTCTGCCCTTAAATAGTCCTAAAGGATTTAAAAAAAAAAAAATCCTCCCACTTGGGACTTAAAGGGGCATCCCGGGTAGCTTTAACAGCGTAATTCCCTCTGGTCATTGCGACTACCTTAAAGATCACCATATGGAGGCTTCCCAAGATACCGGGCCTAGGCTCCCCTCGGGGCAGTCCCGGCAGTGTGTGGATTGTGGGGTATCCCTTGTGGGTGATAATGTATTGTTTGCATACCTTGTGCTCAGCAGGCCATAACGCAGCAGTTGGGGGCCCAGGCCTCTGGGTCTGTGGCCCTGGCCTTTTCTCCTACCCCACCCCGCCTTATCCGTACCCCAGATGATGTTGTCACAGTTGGGGAGTCGCAATCTGATATGTGTGCCAGATGGCTAATATTCAGAAAGTTATTTTTAGCTCTGTGGCCAGAAAGGCCTCGGCTAAAAAAAAACAAAAAAAAACTCCCACTTGGGACTTTAAGGGGCATCCCGGGTAGCAATTGCGTAAAACCCAGATATACTTGGCGACTATAATAATTTATAAGTATAATACTAAAGCATCATATGGAGGCATTTCAGGTTAATGGGCTTGCAATTCCCTTGGCACAGACTCTGCAATGTTTTGGATGTGGGGCATCCCTTGTTTGGGATAACGCAGTTCTTGCGTCCCTTGTGCATAATTAACCATTATAAAGCAAACTGGGGCCCAGGCTTCAGAGTCTGCGGCTACTGCCTCTTCTCCTACTCCGCCATGTCTTGTCCGTACCCCCAGTGATATTGTCATGGGTGGTGAGTCGCATTCTGATTTATGTGCCAGATTGGCTCATCTTGAAGGATTTATGTCTACCTCTGTGGCTAAGAAGGCCTCAGCTAAAAGAAAGCATTTGGCTCATGCTGTCTTGGCAAGTGAGTTGGACAATTGCGAATTGCTTGATTGGTCTGACCCTTCTCAGTTAGAAGAAGGGGAATTATATGAGGATTCAGATGTTTCTGACGAACAGCAATTTGTTGGTACTGAAAGTGAGCAGGGTGAAGAGAGTGTTGTGGTTACCCCAAAAGCTCTTGGCCCAGTAATTTGAGGTTTTTGTTATTACTCCTCCTGACGTAGTCCTTCTCAAGAGAGGGGAATTCTTTGGAGCCTCTAAACCTCGTTTGGAATTTCCAAATCAAAAGCATTTTGATGATATTATATTTAAAGAATGGGAGAAGCCTGCGCGGCTTCATGGCATTCCCTTGGGCTGGGACAAAAAATATCCCTTTCCAGCTGATACGGTTAAACGTTGGTCATCACCTCCTGATGTGGATGCCCCTGTACTTCCTGACTCCACTACACTCAAGGATGGAGAGGACAAACGTATTGATCAAATGGCGTGCCACGCTTTTTCCAATGTAGGCTCGCCTTGCGGCCTGTTGGCGCTTCGGCGCTTATGTCGGTGGCTATTAGGTCTGTTGTGAGAGACCTAATGAATAACTCAGGGCTTGATCCGGCCTCTGATGAGTACGCCGCTCTTAAGCGTTGTGAGATGTTTGCATCTTTTGTACTTTCTGCTTTAGATGATACTCTGCTCATGTGCAGCAGAACCTCTGCCTTGTTAATCGCCATTCGGCGGTCAGTATGGTTGCGGCAGTAGGCGGCGGATGGTGTAGCCAAGATATCGCTTACAGCGCTTCCGTTTGTGGGATTGCACCTATTTGGAGAAATTGGGTTCTGGAAGTAGTTTCTTCCGGTTACAAACTGGAATTCGAGTCCCGGCCTCCTCCAAGATTTTTTATGTCCCGGATGCCGTCAGATCCGGCAATTGCGCAGGGACTGCGGGCAGCAGTAGCGAATCTGTTAAACATGGCTGTCATCTGCCTAGTGCTTCCGGCAGAAAGGGGTTTTACTCCAACCTATTCACGGTACCCAAGAAGGACGGCTCTGTTCGGCCTATCCTAGAACTAAGGAGACTCGGTCAATTTCAGAAGATTCCGCATGGAGTCTCTGCGATCAACGATCGATGCTCTCCGTCAGGGGGACTTCATGACATCCATAGACATCAAGGATGCTTATTTGCACATTCCTATTTTCCGGGTCACCAGAGATTTCTCAGGTTCTCGATAGAAGACCAGCATTATCAATTTGTGGCCCTGCCATTCGGCCTTACCTCGGCCCCAAGAGTCTTTACCAAGATGCTGGCAGGAGTGATGGCTATATTCAGGGTCCAGGGCATCCGCATTATGCCTTTTCTGGACGATCTTCTTATCGCAGCCTCCTCCCTCGAACAATCAGAGTTGGACACCAGGTGGTCTCTACGCTAGAGAGGTTCGGATGGGTAATAAGTTACCCCAAATCCTCTCTCTGTCCGTCCAGGGAAATTCCCTTCCTGGGCCTGATTTTGGAATGGTTCTGATTCAGGACTTGATTTGTCTATTCTTGTCCAACCCTCGTCAGTCTCTGTCTAGGGATGAGACTAGTGGAATTGATGGTAGCTGCATTCGAGGCAGTCCCGTTTGCCCAGTTTCACATAAGGACGCTTCAGTTCTTCCTCTTGGCAAAGTGGGACCACTATCATTAAATCAGACTTGTCTATTGTCTCCCCACGTTTTGCAGTCCCTTCAGTGGTGGTTAATATCGCACAACCTCCAGAAGGGCAAGTCATTTCTGACTCCGCGTTGGGAACTGGTTACCACGGATACCAGCCTGGTAGGCTGGGGGGGGGGGGGGCTTCTGGAAGAAGCATCAGTTCCAAGGATTGTGGGGGCCTCAGGAGGCTCATTCTCCAATCAATGTATTAGAGCTTCGGGCCATACGTCTTGTTCTACTTCGACTGACCCATTTCTTACAGGGTCTGCCAGTTTAGATTCGGTCAGACAACCGAACAGCTGTTGCATACATCAATCACCAGGGAGGCACTCGCAGTTGGGGTGCCCTCCGGGAAGTGTCTCTGATCCTTCAGTGGGCAGAGATCAATGTTCCCTGAATATCTGTTTCTCCCATTCTCCATGATCAACGAAGATGGTGCGCAAGTTAGCACTGGAGGAGGCGCCGACAATTCTGGTGGCGCCAAGGTGGCCAAGACGTCTGTGGTACACAGACGTCGCAAGGTTGGCAGTGGATCGGTTCCATCTGCCTCTTCTTCCAGATCTCATCACTCAGGGACAACTTTGTTACCCCAATTTACAAACACTGGCTTTGACGGCATGGCTTCTGAAGTCTCCATCTTGAAAGAAGAAGATCTTTCTGATGTGGTTATTCAGACTCTTATTAGAGCTAGGAAGAAGTCTTCCTCTGTAGTTTACTACAGGACTTGGAGGTCCTATATTGATTGGTGTGAGTATTTTCTATTCCTAGAATTCTGGAATATCTGCAATGAGGTCTGGATATGGGATTCCAGATTAGTACTTTGAAAGGGCAAGTCTCTACCTTGGCTATTTTCTTTCAAAGGTTGTTCGCTCTTCATCCTTTTGGTTAAGACCTTTTTCCAAGGAGTCGCGCATGTGCGGCCTCCCAGAAAGCCTATACTTCCTGTTTGGGACCTTAACCTGGTGCTTTCAGCTATGCAGGCCGCTCCCTTTGAGCCTTTGCAGGATATTCCTCTTCCTATTCTTACTCAGAAGATTACCTTTTTGGTTGCTATTCTTTCTGTCCGCTGAGTTTCTGAACTGGCAGCTTTGACTATTCTAGCACCTTATTTTGAGAGGCATCAAGATAAGGTTGTTTTCCGTTTTAAACCGGATTTCCTTCCTAAGGTGGTGTCTGCTTTCCACCTAAATAAGGATATAGTTCTTCCTTCCTTGTGTCCTAAACCTGGTAACGACAAGGAAAGGTCTTACATTCTTTGGATGTAGTTCGTTGTGTTAAGTATTATTTAGTTACTACCTCGGCCTTCCGCAAGACGGATGCCCTTTTTTGTTGTGCCTTCTGGGCCCAAGAAGGGTTTTGCTCCTGCCAAATCTTCCCTTAGTAGGTGGATACGTCAGGCCATCATTGGGGCCTATATGGCTAAGGGGAAGGTTCCTCCTTTTCGTGTCACCGCTCATTCTACTCGTGCTATTGGAGCTTCTTGGACTTTTCAGCACCAGGCTTCTGTTGAACAAGTTTGCAAGGCTGCAACTTGGTCTTCTGTGCATACTTTTTCTAAGTTTTACAAGGTTGATGTGCGGGCCTCAGCGGATGCTACTTTTGGCCGCAAAATTCTGCAAGCTGCAGTAATTTAAGTTGTGCATTATTCCTTGGGGATCCCCACCCATTATAGACACTGCTATTGGATGTCCCAAGTGTCATGGATCTTTGGAAGTGGGGTGTGTGACATACTAGGAATAATACCATTTTGTGAGTACTCACCTGTAAAATGGTTATTACGAGTATGTCACACACCCCACTTCCCCCGCCCTTTTTGTTCTAGGGATCCTTTATATGGTGATTATTATTGAATATAATTGGCTCTTCCTGGTTCTCACTGCTTTTTAATAAGACTGAGGAATAGTGGGAGAAACCCGGTACTTATGGACCAGGAGGGGCTCCTTTTTCCATGTCATATCTGCAAGATAGCCCTCTACAGGCCGGTTTCCCAAGTGTCATAGATCTTTGGAAGTGGGGTGTGTGACATACTCGTAATAACCATTATACAGGTGAGTACTCACAAAATGGTATTTTTCAGGGGACTTCCGTCTCCCTCCTCTCCTTTCGTTCTTCCAGAGGAGGTCGTGGCTCCCTCTTCTCAGGTAGCCGCAGAGAGTCTTGGAGCCGTGGCAGATCCCGTGGACGTCCCGGTCTCTCCTGGGGTTCCAAGCCCAAACCTCCTCTGAAGGCCCCCCAGGCATGAGGGGGCGCCCTCACCCATCCGGGTGGGGGACGGCTTCGGGTCTTTGCTCACGTCTGGAGGCTCCACGTTTCAGACCGGTGGATTCAGGAGGTGGTGTCCTTCGGTTACAAGATAGTTTGCAGCCTGGCCGCCCCCAAGATTCATCAGATCCCGGATGTCTTTAAACCCCTGTCAGCTCAAGGGTTACTTTCGGCGGTTCAATGCCTGCTGGAGTCAGGGGTCATTTGTCCGGTGCCCCCTCAGGAACAGGGTCATGGGTACTATTCCAATCTCTTCACGGTCCCCTAAAAGGACAGCTCTCTGAGGCCCATTCTGGACTTCAAGGGCCTCAACAAGTTTGTCAGATTCAAACATTTTCGCATGGAGACGCTATGCTCTGCTTTCAGTACCCTTCGCTCAGACGACTTCATGACCACCGTGGACATCAAGGATGCTTATCTTCATGTGCCTATCTTCCCAGGTCATCAGAGATTTCTGAGGTTCGTGCTGGAGGATCAGCATTACCAGTTTGTGGCCTTACCATTCTGTATCACCTCGGCGCCTCGGGTGTTCACCAAGGTGCTGGCGGGCGTAATGGCTCTGCTGCGGAATCAGGGCATTCGCATCCTCCCTTACCTGGACGACATTCTGATTGCTGCTCAGCCTCTTCATCAGGCCAAGAAGTATACTCTGGTGGTGACCTCCACTCTCGAGTTTTTCAGCTGGGTGATCAACTATCCCAAGTCTTCACTGTCTCCGTCTTTGGTGAGGTCCTTTCTGGGCATGACTCTGGATACCTCTCAGGTCAAGGTATTCTTGCCTCAGCAGAAAGTGGAGGGCCTTCAGAAGCAGGCACAGACTCTGCTCTTGTGTCCCCATCCCTCCATCCGGCAAGGGATGCAGTTAGTGGGTCTCATGGTGTCCTGCTTCGAGGTGGTCCCTTTTGCTCAGTTTCACATGAGACCTCTTCAGTTACACCTCTTGTCAGTTTGGGATCGGAACCCTGTTTCCCTGGACCAGGAATTTGCTCTGTCCCCCCTGGCCAGACAGTCCCTCTTGTGGTGGCTGGACTCAGGGAATCTTCTAGTGGGCAGGACCTTTCTGCCCCCGTGCTGGGAGACTGTCACCACAGATGCCAGTCTGACTGGTTGGGGGGCTTTTGGAAGTCTCTAAAGTTTCAGGGTCGGTGGGGCCCCCAGGAGGCCCATGCTCCCATCAATGTCCTGGAACTGAGGGCGATCAGGTTGGCTATTTCTCAGCTGACCACGCACCTTCGGGGTCAGGCTGTTCAGATCTGCTCGGACAATCAGACGGCGGTTGCCTACATCAATCATCAGGGAGGGACTCGGAGCAAGCGAGCTCTCAAGGAAGTGTCTCTGATATTGTCTTGGGCGGAAGAGAATGTCCCTTGCATCTCGGCGGTTTACATTCCGGGGGTGAAGAACCAGGAGGCAGACTCCCTGAGCAGGGGGACGTCTCGGCTGGGGGAAAGGTCCCTCAGCAACAAGGTTTTTCACTCCCTGTGTCACCGCTGGGGTCAGCCGGATGTGGACCTGTTTGTGTCCCGCCACAACCACAAGCTTCCCAGGTTTGTCTCCCTGTCACAGGACCCTCTGGCTTCCGCCACGGATGCGCTGGTAATGCCTTGGACGGAGTTTCGGCTCCTCTATGCGTTCCCTCCCTTTCCTCTGCTGGGCAGGGTGCTGCGCAAGATAGCACAGGAAGGGGTACCAGCCATTCTGGTGGCCCCCTGTTGGCCAAGGAGGGTGTCGTTCGCAGACGTCGTGCAGTTGGCAGTAGATCAGTATGTCTTGCCCAAGGATCCAGATCTGCTCTCTCAGGGACAACTGTGCCATCCCAATTTACAAATGCTGGCTTTAACGGCTTGGCTGCTGATACCTCCATCTTGATGGATAAGGGGTTGCCGGCTTCTGTTGTTGATACCATGATTAGGGCTAGGAAGAAGTCCTCGTCCTTTATCTACTACAGGATCTGGCATGCTTACATTGCCTGGTGTGAGTCCAAGTCTCTTCCTTGTCGGGTGTTCTCTATCCCCAGGGTTCTGAGATTTTTGCAACGTGGTTTGGATTCGGGCCTTCAACTTAGTACCCTTAAGGGACAGGTATCAGCTCTGGCAATTTTTTTCCAAAGATCTTTTGACAATCACCGGCTGGTTAAGACTTTTTTCCAGGGAGTTACTCATGTGCGTCCGCCACGTAAGCCTATGCTACCGGTTTGGGACTTGAATCTGGTGTTGTCTGCTCTGCATGGTCCTCCCTTTGAGCCTATCCGTGGGGCTGCTTTGCCCATTCTGACTCTTAAGGTGGCCATTACTTCCGTCAGGCGAGTTTCTGAGCTGGCTGCGCTTTCTATCAAACCTCCTTATTTTGAGCTGCATCAGGATTAGGTGGTGTTTTGGCTTAAGCCGGATTTCTTGCCTAAGGTTGTGTCTGCTTTTCATCTCAATCAGGACATTGTTTTGCCTTCTTTGTGTCCTAATCCTGCTAATTCCAAGGAGCGGACCCTTCACTCTTTGGATGATGTCAGGGCTCTGAAGTTTTATTTGGTTGCTACTCAGTCTTTTTCAATCTGACGCTCTTTTTGTTCTTCCTGCTGGTCCTAGGAAGGGTTTGCCTCCGGCTAAATCCAATATCAGCAAGTGGATCCGTCAGGCGGTGGAGCAGGCCTATTCTGCCAGGGGGAAGGTTCCTCTTTTTAGGGTTACTGCTCGCTCCACTCGTGCTATTGGTGCCTCTTGGGCTTTTCAGCACCAAGCTTCTGTTGAACAAGTTTGTAAGGCCGCAACTTGGTCTTCTGTTCATACTTTTTCCAAGTTTTAAAAGGTCGATGTTAAGGCCTCAGCTGATGCTGCTTATGGCCGCAAGGTACTTCAGGCGGTAGTGGTTTGAACTGCCTGTTACTCTTTGGGGATCCCTCCCTACCTTACGGACACTGCTGTTGAACGTCCCATACGTAAGGACTTTTGAAAGCAGGCTGTGCCATGCAATGGGAAAAATACAATTCTGTGAGTACTCACCTGTAGAATTGCTTTTACCATGCATGGCACGGCCTGCTTCAACCCGGTTTCTTGAATAACTGCTTGTCAACACTGGATAAGTCTATTCCATTTTTATATGGTACCGGGAGGAGCCACAACTCTTCTGCAGTACACTGTGCTATCTTGTGGTGGGATTACGCATACGTAAGGACTTTTGGAAGCAGACCGTGCCATGCATGGTAAAAGCAATTCTACAGGTGAGTACTCACAGAATTGTCTTTTTATTCTTTCCCCCACTGGGCTGCAACTCTGTTCAGGACTTTAGGATACGGGTGCCGCCATCTTGACTCAGAAGCATCACACTTACTGAGGAGAAGAGAGTGGGATAAAGTACAGGGGGGCAGGTTATATCTGTGCTTTGCTCAGACAGAGCAGAGCTGGGGTCAGGAAAACGTCAGCAGTCCCAGAATGCAGAGCAGCGCAGTCAGAAGGCACTTCCTGCTTGCAGGCTGCCTGATGTTCCATGAGCCGCCATCTTGGATGTTTAAAGGCTCAGAACATGCAGTAGATGCAGGTAGGATGATGTTTAATGTGGGCAATCTGTATGTACAGGGTGTGGGAAACAAATTAGATAGGTATAAGATAGGCTCTTATTCAGGGAGAAGGACGGCTTTAAGTTTTTCAACCTGTGTTTTCTACTCCTATGTTGAAAGAGGAGAAAGACAAGGGGGCAGGCTCCAGAATTAAAACTCAGGAGTCGAGAGTGGTTAAATTATGCTTAGGTTGCCAGTCTTGGAATAGACTTTAGTTTTTGCCAGACTTTCGTTGACAACCAGCTGGGGGAGGCAGCTTCATTTTTAAAAGAAAAAGTAGTTTCCATGAAAATGGACATGGCCTCTATTCTTGAGATCTGCAAAGCTTCTCTTTTGGCAAGGGCACCCCCCTATTGCTAGATAGGTTTGGCTGGATAGTCAGCTATCAAAAGTTGATGATCATTCCTTCAAAAGTTATATCTTTCCTGGGAATGTCATTAGACGCAACTCAGGTCAAGGTATTTCTTCCGGAACAGAAAAGACTATCACTTCAGGATCTCTTGACCTGCCCTCAGCCGACGATTCATCAAGCAATGCATCTGTTGGACCTGATGGTGTCTTGCTTCGAGGAGGTGCCTTTTGCACAGTTTTCACATGAGACCCCTGCAGATGGAATTGCTCTCGGTCTGGGATCGAAACCCACACACTTTGGATCATCCCTTTTACGTGACACATTCAACAAGGCAGTCCCTAACCTGGTGTCAGAATCCTCAGTCTCTTCAGATGGGTAAATCACCATGGATGCCGGTCTAACGGGTTGGGGTGGTGTCATAGGGTCACAAACGACAGTGGGGACCAGGGGCGAGCAATCTTCCCATAAATCTCCTGGAATGGTGAGCAATACTATTATCTCTCAAAAATTGGACACCTGATCTGAGGGGTCATCCCATCAGGATTCAAACAGACAATCAGATGGCACTGTCATATATCAACCATCAGGGGGGCACAAGAAGCAGGAGAGCTCTCAAGGAAGTGAGCCGGATCTCACTTTGGGTCGAGAGACCTGTTCCCTGCATCTCGGCAATCCACATACCAGGAGTGGACAACTTGCCAATCATCTAATCAGAGTGGTCCTGAATCAGGGAGAATGCTTCCTTAGTCAGAGGGCTTTTCAGTCCCTTTGCAGGTGCTGCAGGTTCCTAAATGTAAATCTTTGTGGTCAGCATTTAAGCTTCTCTATGCCTTCCCTCCGATTCCACTCCTGGGTTGAGTACTAAAGTAGATAGCCCGCGAGGGAATCCCAAATATTCTGGTGGCTCCACAGTGGCCAAGGAGAAGCTGGTTCTCAGACATGGTAAGGATGTCAGAAGGCCACCATTGGAGTTTGCCCGGCAATCCAAATCTTCTTTCAAAGTGGCCCTTATGGCACCCCAATTTATGAGTTCTGGCTTTGACAGCCTGGCAGTTGAAACTTTCATCCTGGCAGAAAAGGCAGGTGGTAGCGGCAAGTGTTTTTAGCTGTTTGAAACAGTTTTTTTTTTTTTTAAACGTTTTTTTGCCGCCATCGACGCTTTGTACTACGCTCCGTGCCGGGCGGCGTTATATCTGTGAGGCGTTTTTTGCTGTGTGCTGATGACGCGGGCACGGTCATGTGAGCGCCGTTTTCGCGCTCCTCGGGGGGGGGGGGCGGAGGATGGCGCGTATCGCAGCGTCCTCCCGCGGCCCGCCCCTCAAGGTTCCTCTGCCAGCGCCATTTTGATTCTGCTGCGCGGCTGGGGCCCTCTTCCTCCTTGAGCTGCTGCGGTGATCTCTGCCTGTGTCGCTTCCTCCTGTGGTCTGGCGGCTTGGTGACTGCTTGGTCCGTGAGTCCCCTTTTTGGGTTTTGTTTTCCTTGGGGCACGGGCTGCGGGATGCTTATGTGTTTTGCTTATGTTTTTCAGGCGGGACACCTGTGGTTGTGGTTTCTCCCGGTCCTGCTCCTTACCCTCCCTCATTTCCACCTTAATAAGTTCTGGGGGCATTACTTGGGGGGGCATCCCGGGTGGCTTTTTATTAGCTCTTACCCTGTGATGGCCTATTGCGCCTGTGTTAATCACCATATGGAGGCTTCTGGGGATAGCGTGCTTGGGGGTCCTTCGGGGCAATCCCGGCTGTGTTCCATGTGCGGGGTATCCCCTGTGAGTAACAGTGTCACGGTGTGCGTGCCGTGCGCCCAAGGTATCATTGCGGCCCAGGCTGGGCTGCCCACTTCTCTCCCCAGTTCTGCGCCCCCTTCGGCATCGCCTACCCCTCCACGCCTGCATTTAACCCCCATTGAGGGGGATATTAGCAGACGGTCACAATCTGATCTGGCACTTCGGGTGGCCAGTATTGAAAGGCAGCTTGCCAGGCCTGTTCCACGTAAGGCCTCTAGCAAGAAGTGGCACCTGACTCCCACGCTCTCCCTCTTTTCTGAGGAGTATGAGGAAATTGATGCTTCTGGTGACCGTTACTCTCTAGAGGAGGGGGAGCTTTTCCCGGGCTCTGATTCCTCTGGGGACCAGCAGTTGGGCTGCGACAGTGACCCTGGGTTTGAGTCTGGGGAAGATTCATGGTTCCCCGATGACACTGATAGTCTGTTGTCTCACATTTTTTAAATATTGCACATTGTCCCCCCTGAGTTGGCTAAGAGGAAGCAGGGTGAGCTCTTTCGTCCTGATAAACAGCCTCTGGAGTTCCCTGAGCAGAGCCATTTCACTAATATGGTGCTCAAGGAGTGGGAACCACCTAGTAGATTGCCCAAGGTGCACAAAGGGTTGGATATGAAGTATCGCTTTCCTGCTGACCTGGTTAAGCAATGGTCGGGTCCCCCTGAGGTGGACGCTCCCGTTCTAGGGCTGTCCACCTCGGTCATGCCTTCCCCTGACACTACTACACTGCGGGACAGCGAGGACCGGCGTATGGATCAGCTGGCCTGCCATACCTTTACATTTGTGGGGGCTGGGCTGCATCCGGTCTGCGCCGCTGCCATTACAGCTATTGCCCTTAAGAAACAGCTCAGGCGTCTCCTTGATGGCGCTACGGCTGGTAGGAGGGGGGAGGATTATAGGGCCCTCTTGCTTTGCTCTGATTTTGTTGCCTTTATCCTTACTGCCATGGATGATGCTGTATGGTTGGGTGGTAGGGCCTCTGCACTTTTGGTGTCTCTGGATGTTCTAGCCAAGGATGGTAGGCTGCCTCAGCGTAGGAGGCAGTCTCTGCCTTTTCGGGGGCCCTCCGCTTCTCTCCCCTCCTTTCGTGCTCCCAGAGGAGGCCGTGGCTCCCTCTTCTCGGGCAGCCACAGAGATTCTTGGGGACGTGGCAGATCCCGTGGTCGTCCCGGTCTCTCATGGGGTTCCAAGCCCAAACCCCCTCCCAAGGCCCCTCAGGCATGAGGAGGCGCACCCACCCATACGGGTGGGAGGACGGCTTCGGCTCTTTGCTCACGTCTGGAGGCTCCGCGTCTCAGACCGGTGGATTCAGGAGGTGGTGTCCTCCGGTTTGCAGCCTGGCCGTCCCCAAGATTCCTCAGATCCCGGATGTCTCAAAAGTCAGCTCAAGGGTTGCGTCTTGCAGTTCAATGCCTGTTGGAGTCAGGAGTCATTTGCATGGTGCCTCCCCAGGAACGGGGTCAGGGGTTCTACTCCAATCTTTTCACGGTTCCCAAGGAGGACGGGGCTCTGAGGCCCATCCTGGACTTGAAGGGTCTCAACAAGTTTGTCAGGTTCAAGCACTTTCGAATGGAGACGCTACGCTCGGCTGTTGGTACCCTTCGCCTGGGCGACTTCATGACCACTGTGGACATCAAGGATGCGTATTCTCATGTGCCTATCTTTCCAGGTCATCAGAGATTCCTGATGTTCGTTCTAGAGGATCAGCATTACCAGTTTGTGGCCTTACCGTTCGGTATCACCTCGGCGCCTCGGGTGTTCACCAAGGTGCTGGCGGGGGTGATGGCCCTGCTGGGGAATCAGGGCATTCGCATCCTCCCTTACCTGGACGACATTCTGATTGCTGCTCAGTCTCTTCATCAGGCCGAGCAGGACACCCAGGTGGTGACTTCCACTCTAGAGTCCTTCGGCTGGGTGATCAACTTTCCCAAGTCTTCACTGTCTCCATCTTTGGTGAGGTAATTTCTGGGCATGACTCTAGATACCTCTCAGGTCAAGGTGTTCCTGCCTCAGCAGAAAATGGAGGTCCTTCAGAAACAGGCACAGGCTCTGCTCTTGTCCCCATCCCTCCATCCAGCAGGGGATGCAGTTAGTGGGTCTGATGGTGTCCTGCTTCGAGGCGGTCCCCTTTGCTCAGTTTCACATGAGACCTCTTCAGTTGCACCTCTTGTCAGTTTGGGATCGGGATCCTGTGTCCCTGGACCAGGAATTTGCTCTTTCCCCACTGGCCAGACAGTCCCTCTGGTGGTGGCTGGACTTAAGGAACCTTCTAGTGGGCTGGACCTTTCTGCCCCCGTGCTGGGAGACTGTCACCACAGATGCCAGGCTGAACAGTTGGGGGGGCTTTTGGAAGTCACTGAAGTTCCAGGGTCGGTGGGGCCTCCAGGAGGCCCATGCTCCCATCAATGTCCTGGAACTGAGGGCGATCAGGTTGGTTCTGTCTCAGCTGACCACACACCTTCGGGGTCAGGCTGTTCAGATCCACTCGGACAACCAGACTACATCAATCATCAGGGAGGCAGTCAGAGCAAGCGAGCCCTCAAGGAAGTGTCCCTGATACTGTCTTGGGCGGAAGAGAATGTCCCTTGCATCTCAGCGGTCTACATTCTGGGGGTGGAGAACCAGGAGGCAGACTCCCTGAGCAGGGGGACGTCTCGGCTGGGGGGAATGGTCCCTCAGCAACACGGTATTTCACTCCGTGTCACCGCTGGGGTCAGCCGGATGGGGACCTGTTTGCGTCCCACCACAATCACAAGCTTTCCAGGTTTGTTTCCCTGTCACAGGATCCTCTGGCCTTAGCCAGGGATGCACTAGCAATGCCTTGGGTGGAGTTTCGGCTCCTGTATGTGTTCCTTCCTTTTCCTTTGCTGGGCAGGGTGCTGCGCAAGATAGCCCAGGAGGGGGTACCAGCCATCCTGGTGGCCCCCTGTTGGCCAAGGAGGGTGTGGTTTGCAGACGTCAAGCAGTTGGCAGTAGATCGGTATGTTTTGCCCAAGGATCCAGATCTTCTCACTCAGTGACAGTGCGGTGGAGCAGGCCTATTCTGCTAAAGGGAAGGTTCCTCCTTTCCGGGTTACTGCTCATTCCACTTGTGCTATTGGTGCATCTTGGGCTTTTCAGCACCAAGCTTCTGTTGAACAAGTTTGTAAGGAGGCGACTTGGTCTTCTGTTCATACCTTTTCCATGTTTTACAAGGTTGAGGTAAGGCCTCTGCTGATGCTGCCTTTGGTCCTAAAGTACCTCAGGCGGTGGTGGTTTGAACTGCCTGCTGCTACTTTTTGGCGATCCCACCCTACCTTACGGACACTGCTGTTGGACGTCCCAAACATAAGGACTTCTTGAAGCAGGCAGTGCCATGCAATAGGAAAAAGACAATTCTGTGAGTACTCACCTGTAGAATTGCTTTTACTTTGTTATCGTTATTCTTGGTTGCCTCTTTATGGTGATTGTTCCAAGTTAGTTGGAGTTATCTTTTTTACATTTTTTACCTCCCGGCTTCTTGTATAACTGCTTGTCAACACTAGAGAAGTCTGTGGTGATTCCTGTCTTTATATGGGGCCGGGAGGAGCCACAACTCTTCTGCAGTGCACTGCGCCACCTTGTGGCAGAATATCCCATACGTAAGGACTTATTGAAGCAGGCCGTGCCATGCAAAGTAAAAGCAATTCTACAGGTGAGTACTCACAGAATTGTCTTATTATGTCTTTTTTACAGGGGGTCACTCATGTGTTTATCCTCCCTTTAAACCGCTGGCAGACGCATCACTAAGATTAATGACAATTTAGGTAATCTTTTTAGTTTCAATTACTTCGGTACTACGTGTTTCAGAATTAGCAGCTTTATCGGTAAAGCCTCTTTATTTAGTGTTACATAAGGACAAGGTTGTTTTCTTCAGGACTTTCTTCCTAAAGTGCTTTTCATCTTAATGAAGAGGTGATTTTGCCTTTCTTATGTCCAGCTCTGGTTACCCATAAGGAGAGGATCCTTCACTCTTTGAATGTAGTGAGAGCATTTCAATATTATATCACTGCTACACATGCTTTCCGCAGGTCACTTATTCACTGAGGCACCATGGAAAGGTTTACTGCCAGCTATGTCTGCCATCAGCCGATTAGGATATGGATTAGGCAAGCAGTGATATGGGCCTATATCTCCAAAGGGAAGAATCCTCCCTTTAAGGTTACAGCTCATTGGAGCACCAGGCTTCAGTAGAACAGGTATGCAAGGCCGCTACTTGGTCTTCAGTTCATACATTTATTCTGTATGTCACACACCCCGCTTCAAGACATTCATTACATGTGGGTATACTGACCTGTAGATGGCGATCTTGCAGAGATGTCAATAAAAAAAGTAAGACCCTCCCGGTCCATAAATACCTGGGACCTCCCACTCATTCCCCGTCTTTCATCTCTGCAGACGGCGAGCAAGTCAGAAGATGGATGTCTACTCCTTGCAGGTAGCCGGGAATATTTGATCTATTCCTGCCCGGATTCTTTATTGATTTTACTGCCTCCCAGCCTAGGCTGCTGGTCCGGGCAATGGTAGATGGCACCCTAGGTGCTCAAGAGCTACGCTCTGCCGTGAGACCCCATAACAAGGGGTAGGCGGCTAACCGGGTTGGTGATCCCGGTTTGGGATGCCCTGTCCCTTGGCCTCCCACCCTAGCTTGGATTCCCCCTCTCCCGGATACCCTTAGAGGGGGGGGGGGGCCTGGTCCCTTATAGATTCTTTCTTTATTGTATGTGTGTGTGTGGTGCTAAACTTGCATGTGCTTGTGCGGTACTCAGACCGGGGCCGGCGATCCACGACGCCGGCCTCCGGTGTTAGTCGTGGCGCCTGTTCTATGGTACAGGGGGAGCTTCTTCCCCTCAGGGCGGGGGGCGGGGCCGTGCTGCGGGCGCCGCGGTTCAGGTCCCAGCTTCTGGCCTGGAGCGACGGGGGAGGGCCGGGCGCGATGCGCGAACTGCGCCGGCCCGCCTTCCCTCTTCCTCTGCGCCTTTTCATTCCACTGCCAGGCATGCGGCGTGTCGGTTGGTGAGTGGCCTGTGGCCCCATTACTTTTTTTATTGTTGATCATGCCCCTCCTTGGGGTTGCTTGGCAACGCTTCTATTATTAACCCCTTTGGACAATTCCTATGTGGTCTGATTGCTGTGTTTGTGTGTTCCAGGTGGACCATTGTGCCTATTAAAGGGGGGTTCTCCCGGTCCTAGGGTCCCTGGTTAAATTTAGGGGTCTGTAATTCCTCCCACGCAGGACTTAAAGGGGCATCCCGGGTTGCATTACTGCGTAATTCCCTCGGGACATTGTGTGTATATATATATATATATATAAAAAATAAAAAAAAATCACCATATGGAGGCTTCCCTCGGGGCAATCCAGGCTGTGTTTGGGGTGTGGGGTATCCCTTTTGGGGGATGATGTATTTCTTTGTGTACCCTGTGCACAACGGTCTATTACTCTGCACTCCGTATCTCAGGCGTCTGGTTCTGCTCCGCCAGTCTCCTCTCCGTCTCCCCCTCGCTTGATGCGTACCCCATGTGATGTGGTCATTGGCTGGGAGTCGCAATCTGAGGTGTGTGCCAGATTGGCCAATCTTGAAAAATTGTTTTCCAGTGCTGTTGCCAAAAAGGCCACGGTTTGACTCCCTGGATTGGTCTGATTGTTCCCCGCTTGAGGAAGGGGAGCTGTTTGAGGAGTCTGAGGGCTCCAATGACCAGCAGTTTGTGGGTGCTGACACCGAGCAGGGCCAGGGGGATTCCTTGTATACCTCTAGGGTCCTGGCTCATATGTTTGAGGTCCTGGCTATTTCTCCCCCCGAGGCGGCTCCTCCGCTGAAGGGGGAGTTCTTTGAGGTGACCAAGCCACGCTTGGAATTTCCTTATCAAAAGCATTTTGATGGTATCATTCTCAAGGAATGCGGTGAAGCACTGGTCGTCCCCCCCCCCCCCCCCCCGAGGTGGATGCTCCTGTTTTTAGGTTGTCCAGCTCCTCAATCCTGCGTTCTCCGGAGTGCACTACTCTCAAGGATGGTGAGGATAAACTCATTGACCAGATGGCTTGTCATGGTTTTGCCAGTGTTGGGTCGGCCTTGCGGCCGGTTTGTGCTTCGGCGCTTTTATTGGTAGCTGCCAGGTCGGTTGTTAGAGGACTGTTGACCTCTTCCGAGCTTGACCCGGCTAGTGAGGAGTTTGCCGCCCTTAAGCGATGTGAGTTATTTTTGTCCTTTGTGCTGACCGCCTTGGACGACACATTGGTGATGTGTAGCAGAGCTTCGGCCTTGCTTGTAGCTATCCGGCTGTCGGTCTGGTTACGCCAGTGGGCGGCTGATTTTATGTCCCAAAAAGTCGCTTACAGCCCTTCCCTTTGTGGGGTTGCAGCTCTTTGGAGAGAAATTGTATTTGGTGGCGAAGGGAGGTAAGTTACCTCAGCGTAAGAAGCAGCGTCGCCCCTTTCGGGGGGCGGCTTCCTTCACTCAGTCCTTTCGTGGGGCTAGAGTTGGCAGGGGTTCGGCTTGCCCCTCATCCAGAGGTGATTCCTGGTCCAGGGGCAGGGGTCGGGCCGGTCCAGGGCACAGTTGGGGCTCCAAGCCTAAAGCCGCTGCCAAGCCGGCTCAGCAATGAGTGGGCGCCCTCACCCTTGCGGGTGGGGGGGCGGCTGCAACTCTTCTCCCGGGTCTGGGTCCAAGAGGTCTCGGACAGGTGGATTCAGGAAGTGGTGTCTTCCGGTTACAAGCTGGAGTTCGAGTTCCGGCCCCCTCCCAAATTCTTCAGGTCTCGGGTGCCGTCAGATCCTCTGGCCACTCAGGGGCTTCGGGCGGCAGTAGCAAGTCTCTTGAACATGGCTGTCATCTGTCCGGTGCCCCCCTCAGACCGGGGCCTGGGCTTCTATTCCAATTTGTTCACGGTGCCCAAGAAGGACTGATCCGTTCGTCCCATTCTGGATCTGAAGTTGCTCAACAGGTTCTTCCTCCCCGGAAGTTCCGTATGGAAACTCTGCGCTCAGCCATCCACTCACTACGTCAGGGGGACTTCATGACGTCCATAGACATTAAGGATGCTTACCTGCATATTCCAATATTTCCGGCACACCAGAGATTTCTCAGGTTTGTCGTGGAAAATCAACATTTTCAGTTTATGGCTCTTCCGTTTGGCCTTACCTCGGCTCCAAGGGTTATTACCAAGGTGTTGGCAGGAGTGATGGCCATCCTCAGAGCCAGGGGTATCCGCATCGTGCCATATTTGGACGATCTTCTCATCATGGCGTCTTCCCTCAGTCAGGCGCAGCTGGATACCAGGACCGTGGTGTCCACTCTGGAGAGTTTCGGTTGGGTGATCAACTATCCCAAGTCCTGCCTCTCTCCTTCCAGGGTGGTGGAGTTCCTGGGAATGTCTCTGGATACTTCTCAGGCCAGGGTGTTCCTCCCCCGAGCCAAGGTTCTTCTGATTCAGGAACTGACTCAGGGTCTCCTATCTATCCCCCGCCCGTCTATCCGGCTGGGGATGCGACTGGTGGGATTGATGGTGGCATCGTTCGAGGCGGTTCCCTTTGCCCAGTTTCACACAAGGATGCTCCAGCTCCATCTCTTGGCAGCCTGGGACGGGTCCCCGTTGTCATTGGATCAGTCCTTTCTGATGTCCCCCCGGGTGCGGCGTCCCCTTCGGTGGTGGCTGAAACCAAGCAATCTGATGAGGGGCAGGTCCTTTCTGACCCCTCGTTGGGAGACGGTCACCATGGATGCCAGCCTGTCTGGTTGGGGGGGATTTTGGAAGGACCTTCAGTTTCAGGGACTGTGGGGGCCTCAGGAGGCTCACGATCCCATCAATGTTCTGGAGTTGAGAGCCATCAGGTTGGTTCTGGCTCACTTGACTCATCAGTTGCGGGGACTACCGGTTCAAGTTCGGTCGGACAATCGGACGGCGGTCGCCTACATCAATCACCAGGGAGGGACTCGCAGCAGGCGTGCCCTCAGGGAAGTGTCTTTGATCCTGGATTGGGCAGAGAGCAATGTCCCATGCATCTCGGCAGTGTACATTCCGGGAGTGGAGAACACGGAGGCGGACTCCCTGAGCAGGGGGTCATCTCGCCGGGGGGAATGGTTGCTCAGCCCCAAGGAGTTTCGGTCGCTTTGCCACCGGTGGGGGACTCCGGAGGTGGACCTCTTTGCCTCTCATCACAATCACAAGCTTCCGGCATTTGTGTCTCTCTCGCGGGATCCGCTGGCTCTGGCAGCGGATGCCATGTCTCTGAGCTGGAGGGATCTGGGTTTTCTCTACCTGTTCCCTCCGTTTTCCATGGTGGGCAAAGTGGTGCGCAAGCTGGCCCTGGAGGGCGCGTCAGCAATCCTGGTGGCTCCAAGGTGGCCAAGACAGGTTTGGTTCGCAGACGTGGTAAGGTTGGCAGAGGATCAGTTAGATCTGCCCCTTCTGCCGGATCTGCTCACTCAGGGTCCACTGCTCTACCCCTTTGGCTTTGACGGCGTGGCTGCTGAAACCTCCATCTTGAAGGAGGAAGGTCTTTCTGATGCTGTCATTCAGACTCTGGTTAGGGCTAGAAAGAAGTCTTCCTCCATCTACTATAGGATTTGGAGGTCTTAAATTGATTGGTGTGAGGTCAGGGCCTTGCCTTGCAGGGCGTTTTCTATCCCTAGGGTTTTCTATCCCTAGGGTTTTGGAATTTCTGCAACATGGTCTGGACCTAGGTTTGCAGCTTAGTACGCTGAAAGGGCATGTTTCTGCCCTGGCGGTTTTCTTTCAAAAGTCTTTTGCTCTTCTTCCTCTGGTTAAGACCTTTTTCTGGGGGGTTACGCATGTGCGGCCTCCTAGGAAGCCTTTGCTCCCAGTTTGGGATTTGAATTTGGTTCTTTCTGCCTTGCAGGGTCGTCCTTTTGAACCTTTGCAGGATATTGCACTTTCTGCGCTTACTCAGAAGGTTGTTTTTCTGGTTGCCATCACTTCCGTTCGGCGTGTATCGGAGTTGGCGGCCTTGTCCATTAAGGCCCCTTACTTTGAGAGGCATCAGGACAAGGTTGTTTTCTGCTTCAAGCCAGATTTCCTTTCTAAGATGGTCTCTGCTTTTCATCTTAATCAGGACATTGTTCTACCCTCCTTGTGTCCTAAGCCCAGCAATGACAAGGAGAGGGTTTTGCATTCTTTGGATGTGGTTCGCTGTGTGAAGTACGATTTGGTGGCTACTTCCCCTTTTCGTAGGACTGACACGAAAAATTAGTAAATGGATTCGCCAGGCCATTGTTGGGGCCTATTCTGCTAAGGGGAAGATTCCCCCTTTTTCGTGTTACTGCTCATGCTACTCGTGCTGTTGGGGCGTCCTGGGCTTTTCAGCACCAGGCCTCTGTTGAGCAGGCTTGTAAGGCTGCTACTTGGTCTTCGGTTCACACTTTTTCCAAGTTTTACAAGGTTGATGTGCGGGCCTCAGCAGATGCTGTTTTTGGCCGCAAAGTTCTGCAAGCAGCAGTGGTTTAAGTTTGTGCCTTGTTGCCTTGTTTTTGGATCCCTGCCCTTTATGGACACTGCTATTGGATGTCCCACATATAATGAATGTCTTGAAGCGGGGTGTGTGACATACTTAGAATAATACCATTTTGTGATTACTCACCTGTAAAATGGGTATTATAAGTATGTCACACACCCCGCTTCACCCTGCCCTTTGGTATTCTGGATCCTTTATATGGTGAACCTTTGTTAGTTTTAATTGGCTTTCCTGGTCCCTTTACCTTACTGCTATCTTTATACTGGGGAATGAGTGGGAGGTCCCAGGTATTTATGGACCGGGAGGGTCTTACTTTTTTTATTGACATCTCTGCAAGATCGCCATCTACAGGTCAGTATACCCACATGTAATGAATGTCTTGAAGCGGGGTGTGTGACATACTTATAATACCCATTTTACAGGTGAGTAATCACAAAATGGTATTACTACGTTTTATAAGGCAGAGTCTCGGCGGATGCTGCTTTTGGTATTACAAATAGTAGTAAGGTTAAGGTATTACAAACAGTAGTAAGATAGAGGTTTTTTGGAATAGCTTGCTGTTTATTAGAAGAATATGATTTATTATTTGGGATCCTACCCTGAAGTAAGGGTACTGCTTTTTGTGGTCACAATCGTGACTGATTTACTGACAGCCTAGGGTAAAATAGGAGAGACAATACAATTTTGTGATTCTCACCTGTAGAATTGCTTTCTCTACAGGTTTCTATTTTTACTCCAGGGCGTTAGACGCTCCCTGTCTGCTAGGTTACTATATCTATTCCTTGGATGCTTAGTCCTAGGGGAGTTTGTATACATGTAAATGGTTGATCAGCATAATAAAATGAAAATAAACAGTATTAGAGAGGAGGAGACAGTAGTAGAGAGGAGTTTGTCTTATCTCCCCTTTTATCTCTAACATAGATATAGGGATGCTTTATTCTTCCCGGTCGGCTGTTTCTACTGCTTTTTAATTACTGGATTGTGGAAGTGCAGATGGAAGTATATAGGCCGGGAGGAGCCCAACCTTTGTTTTGCAGTCCACGCCCTTCGGTCGAGAGTTAACCCAATTGTGACGAATTGCCTGACACTCTGGAGTAAAAATTTAAGAGAGAGCAATTCTACGGGTAAGAATCATAGAATTGTATTTTCCTGCAGGAAGGTTTTGATCTAGGACTACCTGGGATCTAACCATTGTCTTACAGGAGTTATCCAAATCACCGTTTGGGCGTCTTGCCAAGGCATTAGAAAAAATACTATCCTTAAGGATGAGTTTTCTGCTTGCTGTTACTTTGGCATGCAGAGTCCGTTATCTACAAGCCCTGTCCATTGGAGTGCCCTTCTTTACAGTATTACCTGACAGAGCCATCCTTAGGCCCAATCCCCTGTACTTGCCTAAAATTGCCCCCAGTTTTTAGGACAAGTTAGTTTTTAGTTTAGTTTTTAGGGACAACCCGGAAGATGAGGGGGATACTGCGCACACACATGCTTGGAGGCGGCCGGCCTGCTGGTTTGTGTAATTTACCAGGAAACAATAGTGGTCTGGAAACCTCTAAAGCTTCCATAGCTATATGGAATAGGCAAGCCATATCTTAAGCCTACGCTTGTATGGACACTCCACCAGAGCAGTATCCACTTGGGAAGAAAGATCTGGTGCTTCCTTGGAAGAGATCTGCAAGGCGGCTACATGGTCTTCCCACCATACCTTCTCATTCCTTTCTTACATCAACATTATAGGCTTGACCCTTTGTCTGACCTTTTGTCTGATTCTCAAAAGGAGAGTTCTTCATTCAGTATCCCACCCTTGAAGATTAAATTACTTGCTTATCATCTCAAGTGACCGTCCTAAAGGACGAAGAGCGAAAATCCTTGTTAGTCTTATCTGTAACTGTATTTCTACGAGTCCTTCAGGACCGCCCTAGCTACCCTCGCGAATACAATGTTGTCCTTTGGTTTCCCTTTTTTACTTGCTAAAATACTGACTGGGAGGAAGGGGTGGGGCTTTTAAACCTTGTCCTAGTTTGTGCTTCCTCTCCAGGGGAGGAGCTGTCTCAAGTGGCCATCCTGAAGGACTAGTAGAAACACTGTTACCACTAAGACTTACAGGGATTTTTTCTTAGGTTTAGTAAACCTTTAAATGTTGGTGGACAGACTTAGAAGTATTTGGCAGGTGAAAAACCTAAAGTGGACCTTCAATCAGGTTCAACCCCCAGCAACCATGTGGCAGCTACTTGCCCACCCTATTTCTTTACACTGCCTCTGACCACTGGCCTGCGAGTAACTAATAGGGTGTTGACTACTGCTTTCCAAACTTACTCCATATTATTTATTCTGCCTTTTTTGCAGCAGAATCTCTTTCTATTACAGTACATTGTTATATCCCAGAAATCCATTCAGTGTCCTTCATTCTATTTCTATCTGTGTAATTTCTCACTTTTTCTACCTAATGTGTAATATCAAAAGCTGGAGGATCGTCAGTGAGCAGATGAACCGACATTCGAAATTGAGTTTCCACAGTCAATAAAAACAAGATTGAAGGTTTAAATCCCCCGCCACCCTTTTTTGAACTGCTCTGCTCATTAAATGTTTATTGCACTGCCGGGATTAGGGGGGATTTAGGGAACTTGGTGAACTGGTATCTACTTAATCACTAAGTAAAACACTCCATTTGATAACGTGTTTCTCATGATACCACATTCTGCCCAGATTTAATGAAATCCTCTTCAAGTCCAGCTCATTGGTTGCCACTTTACAGTCGAATTGTCCTTTATTCCCCACTTGTTGAGGTTTTTTTTATGCTGAAAGTGGATGTGACTGTTTATATCTCTTTTGCAGCACATGAATTTCGGCCTTTGACATTGTAGTAGTATTAAATGACACTTCTCACCTCTTTTCTATCAAGAGCTATTTTCCCCTGTTTTTGGCATATGCTTAGAACTGCCTTCATGTGGGTGGCTAAAATAACAACGTTCACGGCAATTCAGCATCCCATTTAACGCTGGAGAGCATGCTCATTGTCGTCCTACAGGCTCTCATTAAAGAAGCTGTATTGCAAAATGAACTTATATTAGCGATCCATATGAACATGTTAGAAAGAAAGAGGAGGAGCTACTGGAAAATAAAATCCCCACCAAGCTATGGTTTTCATCTCCGGTAGAAGAATCCAAGGTTTTGGACATATCATTCTACATTTACAGTGTAAAACTGCATTATTCCAGTGCCTGCATTCTGAGCCAACCTGTGGGAAGTAGCAGCATTACCACTCTAAATATTGTACAAAAGCATGGCATAATGGGTAAAAGCATCTACCAATGCACCTATTCCATTTAAAGAATGCAAAACAGGCCTGGTTGGAATTTCTTTGATGCAGTGTGTATAAGCACCCACTTTGCTATTTTGCATATTTATGTGGATGCAAAATTACTTGCTGCCCATGTGATCTTTAGTAGCCAGTGGAGTACCAAAGTGGTTGCCGCCAGCACTGAAGCTAGGCATAAGTAAGTAGTTTAACCTGCTTTCAGGATTCCTCTTAATGTTTGTGGAACTCCAGTCCATATAAATATGTTAGAGGTTACTCCACATCAAAGATTCAAAGCAAGCCACAGATAAGCTGTTAGAGGTGTGCAGTTATTCCTACTATTAGAGGAAAACCACAAGCTTGAAAGGATTTCGTTTTTCAGTTGGTATAAAAGAAACCCTCCTCTACTATTTAGCATGTTTTATATGGAAATTAAATATTAGACTATTTCACAATTGTAAGGATGCACACTTTGGCCTGGATTTAGCAAACTTGCCTTATATTTATTGAATATTTGAACTGTTTCAGGCTTTATTTTAGAATGTGTGATTCTGTAGAGTAAATATGTTAGAGTATAATTTGTACCTAAAAACTTTCACCAATTTCATTAGTCTTTTTTTCTTTAAATTTTAGGGTTTACAGCCTGCGAATTTAACTCTCAAGCATAAATATTATTATATCCCTTTTAGTTTCAACAAAAAAATTATAATGCTTTAGCATACAAAGACAATTTTGTCCATTCTAACTTTGTGGGAACAGTTGGGGAGGAAAGGCCATCTGCTGTTTCAGCATTACTGGGACCCAGTGCCCAAAGCATATAGCAGCTATAAAGGTATAGTTGGGTAAGTTTGGTATAGCTGGACGTGATAAGCCTGCACAGAGCCTTCAACCCCAATTAAATCGGAGGTCCAGGCAAAAATGTAAAAATAAAAAGATTTGGATGTTTAAAATAGGCAAGTGTCAGGTATAGGCCCTGATCAGGTGAGTTTATGAGCGTTGGAGAAGCACTGATCAGCTGCGGAGGACAAAAGGTGAGCAAAAATTTTTTCTTTTTTGTTTCTTTTTTTGTTGCCTGGACAGTTCCATTAAGAACAATAGCCTTTGAGTATAACCTAAATAATAGATTATAGAGAAGGTACTTTTTTTTCCATGCTTGGGTGTTCTCAAAGAGCGTCCCAAATTGGAACTCCATATGCAGAAACCCCTCACCCAAAACTGGAGGGAAGATTGCTGCCTTAGTAAAGGCAGGGTTGTCAAATCAAATATTGTTTAGTTTGTTTTGTCCACTACTCTTTCTGGGAAGATTCTTCATGTACAATCAAATCTAGTTTTATTTTTGTGACTAAAACTTGCCATTTGTGATTGGGATTGTCAAGTATAGCTCTGTATTTATTTTACTTTTTATGTGTTCATAACAGGAAACTGGCTCGGCGTTTGGAGGGTATTGAAATGCTACCCCCAACCCCTGCCTCAAAGCAGGACCATGACAAAGGACAGATTAAGAGGTTTAGAGCAAGGTCAATGTGGGTTTTTCTCTAACTAAACACTTTCCTAAGATTTCCTTCTGGAGAAAACAATAAAGGCTGTAAAAGAGGTTTTCAAGCAGTTTGTGCCCTCTTCACCAGCCTGCATTCGCCTGTCCTCTCAGCATGGGGGTTTAATATTCCGGGGCTTTGTGAATTGGTCTACATGAATAATTGTTAAGCTCTCTCCGCAGGATCTGGGAGCTAATTCTAAGGGCATAATCACTGTGTAAACAGCTCCTTACCCCTCTCTACTTAGAATAGCACAGATTCTAGCACAGTAACTTAGGATATTGCATGGAAGTTGCGCTTTGAAATGCAGAATAGGTAATCAAACTCTTGCTTTTTTTTCCAGCCCTCCCCACACACACAAGCATTGATACATGCACACACACTCCTTAATTGTATAACAGTTACCGTATATAGGGCATTTTCATTACTACCCAACTCCAGGCAACACTTGCCATTGGGGGGACCAAACTTCGGTCATTGCGATAATGTCACTGGCTCAGAAATGCTATATTCTAAGCATACAGTATGTCCTGCTCCAATATAATACTTACACGTGGGTAATCCTCCGCCAGAGGGCGCTGTTCACTGCAGACATGCAAAAACAGGCTCCTCCCGGCCCTTCATATACCCAGGGACCTCCCACAAATCCCCAGATTTCTCTGCAGTGCTGACTGTGAAGACATGAAGTATCAACTCTCTCGCAGGTGAGCGGGGCTTTTACAGCCTGCGGCCCTGCAGGACTATTACCACCCGTCCTTTTCGATAAGATGTGCCTCCCAGCCTGGGCTGCGCTGGTCAGGTGAAGGTAGGCAGCACCTCGTGTGCTCACGGAGCTACGCTCCACCGCAGTCCCCCACCATAGGGTAGGCGGTTTAGGCCGATGGTGAGCCTTCAATAGATGCCCCTCCCGCATTGTTGCCCATGCCCCTCATAGCGATGAACCCTGGGTGCAAGTCCACTTCTCCCTCGCTTCCTCCCGTAGCTCTGGGGAAAAGAAAGGGGGGGGTATGTGTGTGGCGGTCCCAGCGTAATGTTAACACGTTATGGCCGTTGACTTTTCATTTAAACTTGGGTGTCAGTGCCACGCTCCTTGCCCCACATAAACCTTGTCTGGTTGTGCGCGTGTGTGTCCTTTCATTACATGAAGTGTGCAGCCCGGGTGGCAGCATCATTCCCTAGTGTTGAGAGCAATCTCCTCATTTACACTCTGTATGTGTGTCCTATCCACTACTGTCATGGACGTTGCGCCAGTTAGAGCTTCGCGCTCTTTGGGGAAGGCGGGGACTTGGCATGACGCGCCCCGCGTCACGGCCAGATCAGGCCCGCCCCTCGAGGCGCCATTTTGACGGTCTTCGCGCGCGCGTGGTTGCGATCCGCCTCCTCCCTTGGTCATGTAAGTGCCCTCCTGGGCGGTTTTTGTTCCTATGATTTTTTATTCAGCTGCGCATGGCACTGACACCCCCCTCTTATCCCCTTTGTCTTTCAGACGCCAAGATTTCGGTGGCTTCTCCTGGCCTGACATATGTTATAGCGGGTTCACATAAAAAAATTCTCCCACATTCCTAGCGGGTCTTGGGGCATCCAGGGTTGCCTATTGCGTAAATCCCTGCGGGCATACTGCTCAGATAATCACCATATGGAGGCATCTCAGAATTATGTACCCGGGGTCCCTCGGGGACAAGACCGGCTGTGTACAGTGTGGTCAGCCCCATGCTGATGCTGACAGAACACGGGTCTGCGGACCCTGTGCTGAACAGGCACTGACCCTGCAATCAGGTTTGCCAGTGGCTGCACCTCACTTCAATACTCCCGTCTCCCCGGACCTAAATCTCACTCCGGATGAGTCTCACTCGAGCGGGGATGACCAGCAAGTCGTGCCGCGCAGGCTGCCTACGGCTGAGCAGGTGCTATCTAGTTTGGCGGAGCGTATGGGCCCTGGAAAAAAGCGGTCCCTGACGCCTCCTGGTCCTAACGAAACCGATGAATCTGCTGCTATGCAGGACCTGGATCCTTCTGATGAAGGTGAGCTATTCTCCGATTCGGGCTCCTCGGATGGGATGCCCTAGAGCCGTGATGATTCTGGCCCCGGTTCTTGGGGCCTGTGTGACACTGATGAACTACTTATAAAGATCTTTGAGGTTTTGTCAATCTCTTCTCCTGGAGAGGCTCCCAAGCTTAAGAGGGAGAGTTTCCACACAGCGACGCCACGCTTGGAATTTCTGGAACAGGAGCATTTCCAGGCTCTTATATCCAAAGAATGGGAATCACCTTGTAAACTTAAAGGGGTTCCAGGGGTCTGGAATTGGAAGTACCCTTTTCCCCCTGATGTGGTTAACTTTTGGTCAGCACCTCCCATGGTGGATGCACCAATTATAGGGGTTACTAACCCCCCTTCATGACTGTCCCTCATTATCGTACCCTTCGGGACGCTGAGGACCGGCGCATTGACAGACTGGCTTCCCACGTCTTTTCGTGTGCAGGGACGGCTCTGCGCCCGGTCTGTGCCGCGGCCATCACTGCGGTGGCCGCCAGACCCTCATTAGAAAGCTACTTGAGCACCGACTGGAGGACCTCCCCTGGGAGGTCTTTAATGCACTCTCAGATTGTGATGTGTTTGTGAGGTTCATCCTCTCAGCGCTGGATGACACCATTAAGATGTGTGCTAGAACCTCTGCCCTTGTGGTAGCTATTCGCCGCCTGGTCTGGCTGCCACAGTGGGGTGCTGACGATGATACGAAAAAGGCTCTCACTGGCCTTCCCTTCAGAGGACGGCGTCTATTTGGAGCCCGTTTGGACCTTTTTGGAAAAAAGGGTAAGGCACCGTCTCTGCCTCCTCGGGGCAGGGACACCCCTCCCCCTCCCTACGTTAGTGTCAAACGCGAACCTGAGGTGTGCTTCCAACTTTTCGGAGTGGATTTCCACCACGGGGTGGGCAGGCAACGCCCTGGGCCCTCTGGCAGGGCTAAGTCCAAATCTGCTAAGACTTCCCAAGCATGAAGGGATGCCCTCGCCCTTCTGGGCGAGGGGACTGCCACAGCACCTGACTCCTATCTGGGAGTGTATCTTCTCCTTCTGATGGTTCCAGGAGGTAGTTCCCCTGGACGCAGGATAGAATTTGCTGGGCGATCCCTCTCAGTGGTTGTCAGGGTGTTTCTGGCCCCTGTTTTCCCCTCATGAGTTGGTGCAGGCCGTACTCGGCCTACAGAGTCTGGGCTTACTTACCGGTTGCCCTTCACAGAATGGGGCTATGGCCTCTATGTTAACTTTCCTCTTTCCCTCAAAATGATGAGGCGGTCTGGGCCATGCTGGCCTATGGTAGGCTTGGCAATTCTACACTCACAGGTAGTCCCTGCATGATATCTCTGTCTTGGGACACAGGCGCCCTGTGCAAAAGGGGGCTTCTGGCCTCCTGGGGAGATCTAGATCCCTTTAGTTCCCCCTGTGTCTTCTGGACACCAAGACCTTTACTAGTCAGTGTTGAAGAACCAACCCTGCGGATTGGGGCCTTATTTTTGGCCTCTCTTCTGCTCCCAAGCTATTCGCCAAGGTGTGGACGGGGGTTATGTCTCTGACATGCCTGTGGGGCGTCCGCACTAGGACCTACCGGATCGTCCTTCCTTACTTCCCAATCTCTGTCAGGCCGTGTAGGTTAGTCGGTCGGTGGTGTCCCCTGGGAGTTACTGGATGGGTGCTCAGTCACCTCAATCCCTCATGGTCCCTTATCCGCTATCTCCAGTCCTTGGATTCGGTTCAGGCTTGAGCCTTCTTCCTTGACAACAAGTGGACTCCTGGTTATGGGGGCTCTGTCCCTCTTTGCTGACATCTTACTTTCACCAGGCAGGATTGCAGCTGGTGGGCCCGTTGGTGGCGTATCAGATGATGTCCCTTATATACAGAGCCTTTGGGCTCTTTGGCACAGTAGGTTATTGATCCTAGATGGGACTCCAGCACCCCGGGAGCTAGGTCTGTGCTCATTCCCCTTTGGTACGGTGGTTCCTCTTGAGTGGGTTATATTCAAGGACCCTGTCAGGGGGCACCCCCTTCTTTGCTTACATCTTCCTGTGAATGGTCACCTTGGGTACCAAGTCTCGCAGGTTGGGGGGGGGGGATTTCTTCCAAAACCCCCCGTGGTTCCTAGGTAGGGTCCCTTAGAGGGTCCATCTTACCTACTGGCTTTGTTAAAACATTGAGCCTTCAGTTGACTCTATACTGCTGGATTTCTCCTCTTCAGGACCTGTCTATTTGGGGACTCTTGGCCTGTTGGAAGACAATGGCCTGTTTTTTTATTGGTCTGGAGCTCGAAGCCGGATGATTCTCCTGGAAGGTTCCTGATCCTGATCTGGGTGGGGGTCTACATCCCCTGCTCCTCAGTGGTATTCGCTCCAATGGATGTCTTTCAGTGGCAGGTTGTGCTATCCTGGTGTCCCTCTGAGAGCAAACTAGGGTGGCTCTGTTGGGTCTCGCTAATATCACAGGGGCTCTGCCTTTGTTTTTACTGCCCCAGAATATTCTGACGCTGGTCTGGGGGGCTTAGTAAATTTATGTATAGACTTTCTATTTTATATGTCTTCTCTTCATTCACCCTGCTATGTGGGGTTCTGCGCATGGTCGTGCTGATAAAGAGACCCGTGAGATTGATGGCCCCTGGGTGTCCTAGTGAACTGTGGTTCGCAGATGCTTCTGCTGAGGTCAGCGGACCTGTACGCTCTCTCAGGAGTGCGGTTCTGCCCTTGTCAGGCTCCTTCTTATGTCGTCCCAATCTACAGACTCTAGTCTGAGGGCTTGACAGCTGATTTATTCACCCCTTTTGGTGACTTGGTCTATGGGGAGCTAGGAGCAAGCTTCCTTGGCTTCTTCTTCCTTCTGTCTATTGTGGGTTATGGTGTACCCATATTGATTGGCATGAGTCTTGGTCTCTCCCCTGTTGGACGTTCTCGGTTCCCAGGGTTCTAGAGTTGTTACAGCATAGGTTGGGGTTGGCTCCCCATCTAGGTACTCTGAAGGTTCAGGTTCTGTCCTGTCTGCCTTCCTGTAGAAGTCTGGTTCAGTCTTCCTTGTTAGGAGTTCTCTTGGGGATTGCTCAGGGGCATCTCCCGGGTAGTTCTATGGTCCCTGTTGGGATCAATTTTCATTCTGTTTGCCCTGCGGATTGTTCCCTTGGGACTTATTCTGGATGCTGTCTGAGCTGGTTTGTAGTTCAAGTCGCCCCTCCGGGGGCTGTTGCTTCAGTCAGACGTGTGCCTGAGAAGGTGGCTCTGATTACTTAGCCCTTGTTCATTATATATATATATATATATATATATATATATATATATATATATTCACGCCATGATGTGGTGGTATTCCGCCTTACGCCGGACCCTTTTGTCCAAGGTGGTTTATGATCATTATTTAAGTCCTTTTAGTCTGCCTATGGGCCTTCTTCTTTGTAAAGCTGAAGTAAGGGGTCTACATTCCCTCAACAGGTCTTGAAATTTTCCTGGTTGTTTCTTGTCCCTTAGGGGGACTGATGCCCTTTGGGGTCTGCGGGCACCTCCATAGGTATGCGCCTGATCTCGTTTGCTTCCAGGGCCTATGCGCCCTTTGGACTGATCTTACTTGGATGGTTTGCCTTCCTGGTTCTGAGTAAAGGTTTCGGCTTCTTGCTGATCCTTGTTAGTGAAGGGGTCAGTATCCCCGCCTGTCTTGCCGGAGTTTTCAATTCCCCGTTGGGGAGAGTTCTAAGGTTTACCGAGGCTTCTGTTGCTTTGGGCTGGTTTGGCCGTTACACTGGCCTATTCCTTTAAGGGGAAAGAATCTCCCTCTCTTTTTATTCCGTTCCATTGGTGTTTGGGTACCTTTGGCACTTCAGCACTAGGTTTTCTGTTGAATAAGTTGCTAGACCGCTGCTTGTGTCTGTTCATACCTTTTCAAAGGTTTTGTTATGAGATTGACGTTAGAGCCTTTGCTCATGTCGTACTTGGTAGCAAAGTTTTGCAGGTGACAGCGCCTTTACTGTCTGCTGTGCCTTTTTTGTTGGGGATCCCACCCTACTTTATGGACACTGCTATTGGATGTCCCACGTGCAAGTATTATATTGGAGCAGGACGTACTGTATGCTTAGAATAATACAATTCTGTGAAATACTCACCTGTAGAATTGGTATTATACGCATACAGTACGTCCTGCTCCACCCCACCCTGGTTTTACATTTTCTGGATCCCCTGTATGGTGATTGTTATCATTACTATTGTTACCAGTTTGGTGGTTGGTTTCTCCCGGCTTCTTTTCTCACTGCTTTTCAATACTGGGGATTTGTGGGAGTTCCCTGGGTATATGAAGGGCCGGGAGGAGCCTGTTTTTGCATGTCTGCAGTGAACAGCGCCCTCTGGCGGAGGATTACCCACGTGTAAGTATTATATTGGAGCAGGACGTACTGTATGCGTATAATACCAATTCTACAGGTGAGTATTTCACAGAATTCTATTATTATATACTGGTCACCACCTTTCATTACAGATAACAACCATTTGTCTTGCAACCAGCATCCAATTTTATTGCAACAAATGTTCCCTTCTCTGTAGACCAGACATAAAATGCAGTACTCCTGAAAAGAGCCATCAATGGCAAAAAGAATATTAAATTTGTTGAACTTCCCTGCCTCAAATCTAAAAGCAGTTTTAGTTTAATATATAAGCTGTTTTAGGGTGCTTCTCATTCTCTATGTGACACCTCTGAGGTTAGATGGAGCAACACCAGCATATGTTATGGCTTGAAATGTTACCTGTTTTAATTATATTAAAGGGGAGCAAAATCCTTTTTTTCCCCAGCCCACTACCCTTACCCAAATATCTTTGGCGATCCAGCGGGCTTAGTGATGGCCTGTTTTAAAACAAAAAACTGTGTTTTCCACCACCAAGTCCATGCCCTCCTGGCAATTTTGAGATCTCTAGATGGCTAGCTGTTGTGACCTGTCTGCTGGCCGCTTCCCCGGTTTGGGGGAGCATTCTGCCCCCAGCCTATCTGAATGCCTGGGTGTGGGAGTGCACAAAACTACAGAGAGGCCAGGGATATGGCCACCATGGAAAACAACATTGTGGGAGCTGCCGATTTTTGGATGCCCCGGGGCAGGCTAGTGTCCGGCCCTGGAGTCTTTTACACTGGTCCTGGGTCGGCCTTGATGTGCTCCATTGCTGCATTTCGTGAAGGAGCATGCGTTACGTGAACTTTCACCGCCAATATGCATTTTAAGATGAATGCTCATTTGCTCTCCAGGATATAAAACCGCTATGGAACCAAACACGGCCAATAACAGCAAAAATACTCAATAAATGTACATTTTTTCAATAAACCTATTAACTTTTTACAGACTGTTTTGCCAATTGTTCCTTTGGAGTTTTATTTGCTCACTCGTGTATTGCGTCTTTGGGGCCTGGGTTGCACTAGGGGTTTTCCCCTTTTTTTTTTTTTTTTTTTTCCTTGGTGCACCCCAGTCTTCTCACACTCATTATGTGCCTTATATTATTGGTTTCATTTACTTAAATTATAGTTATTGTAGTTTCATTCATATGGGTACATGGCAATATTATTAGTATGTATGCACTTTTGAATGGTTTAGATGCACTTTAGGGTTGTCTGTAATTTGCACATTGAAATAACCTATTCAGTGAAGATCCGGATCTGGGCAAACAAATAATCAGATAGGGGATTAAATATTATATGTTCTTTGAAATACTTTTATTATACTTTATTAGCTCAGGTGGCTGGAGAGCCACAGTTTGTGCTCTGTGTAGTGTTTGTCTTGGTTTATATGTTTTTAAAATGAAATATCTTTTAATCAGTCTTTTGTCTGTAATATGTGTATTGAATGAAGTTTACATTTATTGAGTATTTTTGGAGGTGTGCTGTTATTGGCTATTTTTGGTTCCATATAGGTTTTATGTTGTGGTTACACACAGAGGGCGGCACCCTGGATGGTGCACACACAGGTGTGTTTTGCATTTGCTCACCAGAGATGTTTACAGGACATTTAGGAGAAAGAAATGTTTTGCATTTTTATTATCTTGATCCCCTTTCAGATTCAGTCTTTACATTTTTTCTTTTTTCTTGTAGAGAAAACTTCTTGCCATCTACCTCCACCATGACGAGAGTGTCCTCACCAATGTCTTCTGCTCTCAAATGCTTTGTGCAGAATCTATTGTATCTTATCTGAGTCAAAACTTTATCACATGGGCTTGGGACATGACCAGAGAAGCCAACAGAGCTAGGTGAGTCAAAGAAATGTTTAACCTTTAGGAAATACTTGTGTGTGTCTCTATCTGTGTAATATAGTGTTATTGCTGGCATATGATAATATACTATGACCTTATCAAATTGTGATAGCCTTGACTTTGTCCTTGAGTTTGGCTTTTAAGCTTTGGCCAAACCGCATTATGGCACAATCTAGAATTAGCGTACTTCATACGTTTTTTGCTGACCCTTGCTGAACTAAAAACCTATTGCTGCAATTCCATTAGTGTTTGCTTCCTTATGGTCGCCTTCTCACCTCCACTTGGTGACTGAATGATGAAGGCATACTTCTGGTATAGACTTCACATGTCGTCACTTGTCTCTTGGAAAGCGCTGTCAACATCTAAAAAGGAAATGCGTATCTGTGCAGGTAACTGCCTTTGTTCCATCAACATATGTGAATTCAATCAAACTTCTTTCTCTTATAACTAGGTAGTCAAAAGAACTCTAACCTGGCATTCTTACTGCCACAGTTTCTCTTTTTTTCCCAATGCATGGCACGGCCTGCTTCACAAAGTCATTACATCTGGGTAACACTGCAGTGCACTGCAGAAGAGTTGTGTCTCCGCCCGGTACCATATAAAAACGGAATCACCATAGACTTATCCAGTTGTTCTTTGCAATGCTTACTGCGAAGATAGAAGATGGCTTCTATAAACTTTGCGCAGGTATGCGGGGCAACCATGCCTGCGGCCCTGCATATCTATTTCCACCCGTTCTGGACCCTCTGTGCCTCCCAGCCTCGGCTGACGGATCGGGTGAAGGTAGCGGAGCACTAGGGTCAAGTGCTCAATGAGCGCTGCTCCAAGCCACAGACCCTGTACCACAAAGGGTAGCCGGCCATAGGCTTTATGGTGAGCCTACTAGGGATGCGGAGTTCCTGTCCTAGCTGCTGAGGGGGTAAGTGTTTTGGGGAGTTTTTGGAATGTTTTGTGGGCCCCCCCCCCCACTGGCACGGGCTTCACCACTGCCTGCTTGCTTCCCCCCCCTTCCCTCCGTGGCAGGCGGCGCTGTATCTGTGAGGCGTTTTTTACTGTGTGGATGACGTGGGCGAGGTCACGTGAGCGCCGTTTTCGCGGGGCTGGTGGATGACGCGTATCGCATCGTTCTCTCGCGGCCCACCCCTCAAGGTTCCTCTGCCGGCGCCATCTTGCTTTTGCTGCGCCCTCTTCATCTCTGGGCTGCAGCGCTGATTTCTGACTGTGTCGCATCCTCCGGTGGTCTGGCGGCTGGCGATCCTTGTCCTGCTTGGTCCGTGAGTCCCCTCTGGGGTTTTGTCTGTTATACTGGGGGCATGGGCTGCGGGATACTTATGTATTTTGCTTATGTCTTTCAGGCGGGACACCCGTGGGTTGTAGTTTCGCCCGGTCCTGCTCCTTACCCCCCCCCCCTTCATTTCCCTTTACTATTCCGGGGGCATCCCTTGGGGGGGGCATCCCTTGGGGGGGGCATCCCTGGTGGCTTTTATTAGCCATTACCCTGTGCTGGCACATTGCGCCTGTATTAATCACCATATGGAGGCTTTTGGGGATAACGTGCTCGAGGGTCCTTCGGGACAATCCCGGCTGTGTTCCATGTATGGTGTATCCCCTATCAGTAATGATATCACGGTGTGCGGGCCGTGCGCCCATGCTGTCCTTGCGCTTCAGTCTGGCCTGCCTGCTTCTCTCCCAAGCTCTGCGCCCCCTTCGGCATCGCCTACCCCGCCGCGCCTGCATTTAGCCCCCAGTGAGGGGGATTCTAGCAGGGGGTCACAATCTGATCTGGCACTTCGTGTGGCCAGCATTGAAAAACAGCTTGCCAGGCCTGTTCCACTTAAGGCCTCTAGCAAGAAGCGGCACCTGGCTCCCACGCCTGCACTGTTTACTGAGGTGCAGGAGGAAATTAATTTTATTCCCAGTATGTCACACACCCCGCTTCCAACTAGTCATAACACTTGGGCTACCGACCTGTAGAGGGCGATCTTTGCAGAGATGACTTAAAAAAAAAGAGCACCTCCCGATCCATAAATACCTGGGACCTCCCACCATTCCCCAGTCTTTCGTCTCTGCAGATCGGCGAAGCAAGTCAGAAGATGACTCTCTCCTCCTTGCAAGTAGCCGGGGTAACTCCCGGCATTTTTTAAGTACTATTTCTGCCCGGACTTCTGTTTAAAGTTTTGCTTGATGATTTGCCTCCCAGCTTAGGCTGCAGGCTCGGGCAATGGTAGCAGCACCTCTGAGTGCATAGGGGAGCTAGCTCCCCCCGTGAGACCCCATACTAAGGGGTAGGCGGTGTCCGGGTGGGTGTCTCCCGGCTTGGGATGCCCTGTCCCTCTTTCCCTTGGAGGTTGGGATTTATTCCTCCGCTATCCCCCCTGCATTACCCTTCAGGCCCTTTGGGGCATCTAAAGGGGGGGGGGGGGGGATTTTCTTATTAAAAAATAAAAGGGAATATACGTGTATACATTTATTTATATAATACACATTTATATATATATTGTGGATATATGTTTGAGGAAGGACTCACTGTGTAACATGATTTTCTGTCTGCTGCTCTCTTTGTGTCCATTATGGCTGTGTGTTTTCTCCGGCAGCCTGTGCTGCCTGTAGCAGGTGTTTCCCCCCACAGCTGATTGCAGCTGACGTCTTTGAGGGGGCGGGGTCTGGCGCGTGTACGCAGCCGTCCTCTCTCTCTCTCTCTCTATAGCGATGCGCTGCTGTTCTGGCTACATGTTGTTGGGGGAGGGGCTTAGACGTGGCGTGCGTCTCGTGCTGCCTGTCGGCTTCTGATATTTAAGCTATCATGCTGCGAGCGGCAGGTGCCCTTTTTCGCTCCAGACGGTGGTCCGTGAGTAACCCTTTGTCTTTGTTCAGCGCGGTTGTGGGTGTATTTTCTCTGTTTATGCTCCTCTTGTTTTTTTTTTTTAAAAGGGGGAGGTATAAATTTATATATATAAAAAATTTATATATAAAAAGATTTATGAGTATTAGGCCTGTTTATAGAGAAAGCAGCCGTTTCTTCTTGGACTATGGCCTTTTGCATTTATATTTTTTATAGAGGTATGTCCTCTCATGTTGTCTAGATGTAATTTTTTGAGTCTTATATTATTCCTTATGTTTTTCAGGTGGAATCTCCCTTAAAAAAGGGGGTTGTCTCCCAGTCCTTAGGTCCTTGGAGTCCTCTGGGGCCCCCTTGTTATAGTATATAAGTTTATTACAAAAATAAAAAAAAACATATATATATATATTTATATATATTATCAAATAATTTAAATCCTCCCACCTGGGACTTTAACCCTTTAAGTGCCAGCCTACCTGGAGTTTTTGTCACACTCTGTTGCCAGACCATTTTGCACTATTTTGCGCTCCCCATGTTCAAATGTGATTTTTGAAGGGATTTCCAGGGACTTCCCAGGAAAATGATATATTGTTTTTTTCAGCAGAGTCTGAGCTTTAACATGAAATGTCTTGTTTGTCATTTTTTACAATTTGTAGTGTTTTTTTGTAATAAAAAATATAAGTTTGTCAATAAAATCTTATTGCGATACCACATATGTATTGGTAGACACCCTTTCCAGCCCAGGAGACTCCCCCAAACTGAAACAGAGCTTTAGGGGATTTTCAGAAAAAATACAACTGTGATATGTGATATTTCCAGAAAAACAACCTTTACATTTGAAATACCCCCCACAAACTATATTCTCTGGAAGTACACACCTCAGGCTTTCTATTTGTACCAGGCTTGTTGATGTGGCCACAGTTTTCTGGAATTAATCCCTCAATGTATTCTTTGGTTGCAAAGAGTTTCCCTAAAAAATGGATAAAAAAGCAGAATCAAAGCCACATTTTCCTAAACACTATATACTAAACTATATACAAACAAGAAAAAACAAGTATAATCTGAAAAAGCAACATCTCCCGAACAGAACGATACCCAACATGCATAGCTACTGTCAAGGGAAGAGTTGCCAAACACCCCAAAGTAAAGCATGAGCAGAACGGTAATTTTTCTTGAAAATTTCAGCTCTGCAGACAAAGTGCGCACCTTGCGATTTTTCAACCAAAACAACCCTTTACATTTGGAATATCCCCCATAAACCATATATTCCCTGAAAGTACACATGTTAAGCTTTCTAAGCTTACCCAGCTTGTTGTAGTGGGCTCATCTTTCTGGAGTTGATCCCTCAAAGAATTCTTTGGTTGCGCAGGGTTTCCCTAAAAAATGTATAAAAAAGCTGAATAAAAAACACCTTTTCCTAAAATATAAATATGCAAACAAGAAATAACAAGCTAAGTCTGAAAGCGCAAGGTCCCCCGAGTAGAAAAATACCCAACATGCAGAGGTACTATTAACCCTTTTAATTGCCAGCCTACTTGAGATTTTGTCACCCTCTGTTGACAGGTCATTTTTCCCCATTTTGCGCCATGTTTTGCGACATTTTGCTGGACTTTTCAGGAAAATTATATATATATATATATATTGCAGCAGAGTTTAGGCTTTAACATGAAATGTCTTGTTTGTAAATTTTATTTATTATTCATTTTATTTATTATTAAGTAAAAAAAAAAAAAAAAAGTAAAATTTTTTTTTTAGAAAATTGCCTCCTTTATTTTAAATAAAAAATGTATTTTATTAGGGAAAACCATATTGCATGTAAAAGCCCCATTTCTACCGATTAGAACGGTACCACATATTTATCGGTAGCCCCCTGTTCCTGCCCAGGAGACCCCCCTAACTGAAACAAGTCATTTTTAACATTTACAAATAAAATACAACTACCATCCACACTACAAAGGGTTAAATCGAGAAAAAAAAATGACATAGGCTCCCGGGGAGGGGGGCCCATTTTATTTTTGGATTTTTAAGGGTTAAAAACCCTTAAAGATCCCCCCTGGGCTTTGGGGAGGCAGGTAATGGGGTTCCGGGGGTTAATGGCAAGTCACCCGCTAGTCGCAGGTGACTTGTCACCCCCCCAGCCTTGTGAACTGGTATCGGGGTCATGGACATGGGGTTAAATGTAAAAAAAAAAAAACAGACACACAAAGAGAAAAAAATATTTTATTAATTTTTTTTTTTTTTAAATACTTACCTCCCATCCATCCTGGAGCACTTTGTCCCTCGGCGATCACTGGCTTCTGCTCACTTGCTAGAAGCCTTTTATAGCTGCTGGATGACAGAACACAAAAGGGTTAATTAAAAAAGGCTACTAGCCCACATAGCCACTAAGTGGCCCGGGCCCTTCTGCCCCCCCCCCCTGGCCGTTGGGGAGGCAGGTAATGGGGGGCTGGGGGTTAATGGCAAGTCACCCACTAGCCGCAGGTGACTTGCCAGACCCAGAGCCTTGTGAGCTGGTATAAGGGGTCTCATGGACCCCTTACCAGCTCACAAAGGGTTAACTGTGGAAAAAAAAAACAACACAACACAAGTAATAAAAGTATTTTATTAAAAAAAAACAATTTTTTTTTACTGTACTTACCTTTGATTGTAAGCTCCTTTGTCCCTCGCCGCTGTGCTGACAGATGCCGGTGATCGGCATCCAGAGAAGGGGGAGGCAGGAGATCAGAGGATCTCCTGTCACCTCCTTCCCCGGCACTGATCACTGGCATCTGACAGCTGAGAGAGCTGAAGCCGGAGATCGGGGCTGGGATGATGTCATTAGCCCCGCCCCCAAGGGAGAGAGGAGAGAGCCTCCCGGGTAAGATCGGTAAGTCCTGGGGGGGGGGATCGGAGGCCCCCCAGGTGAAGAGGAGGGACAGCAGGAGCCAGCGCACACGCAGGTAAGTAAATGTCATTTTTTTTTTTTTTTTACAGTTAGCTGCTGCTGCAGAAGTGGGGGGGGGGGGGCCTATTCCGGGGGCTCTCCTGGAGTCATCCGACCCCCCACGGGGAATCGGATGGCACCAAATTAAAGAGGAGACCCGGCCGGATCCAACGAGGGGTCAGGTGAGTATTTTTTTTCTGCCCGCTAGCAGGGGTAAATGCCAGGCACGTAAATTTTACGTGGCTGGCACTTAAGTGACGGAGAGGCAACCACTTAAGTTTTACGTGGCTGGCATTTAAAGGGTTAAAGGGCATCCCAGGTAGCTTTGTGCATAAATCCCTCTGGGTATTGCTACTACCCTTCTGTTGAATAAAAACACCACATGGAGGCGTCTCAGGATACTGGGCTGGGTGTGGGGCAACCCAAGCTGTGTTTGAGTTGTGGGGTTTCCCCTGTTGGGGATAATACGCTTATTTGTGTACCTTGCGCTCAGCAGACTATTGCACAACAATCTGGGGCTCAGGCCTCCGGGTCAGGGGTCCTGGCCCCTTCTCCTACCCCACCCTGTCTTACCCATACCCCTAGTGATGTGGGCAAAGTCGGTGAGTCGCATCCTGATGTGTGTGCCAGATTGGCGAACATTGAGAAATTTATATGTGGCTAAGAAGGCCTCAAGCACTTGACCCCTGTCACTCCAGTTGGTGAAGGTGAGGAATATGAGTTGCTTGACTGGTCTGATTATTCCCCTTTAGAATATGGGGAATTGTTTGAAGATTCTGAAGGTTCTGACGATCAGCAATTTGTTGGTGCTGGTACTGAGCAAGGGCAGGGGGATGCTGTGGACACCCCGAACGCCCTTGCTCACCTTTTTGATGTTCTGGCGATTTCTCCTCCAGAAGAGGTTCCTCCCTAAAAGGGGGAGTTCTTTGGGGTCTCTAAGCCGCGCTTAGAATTCCCAAATCAGAAACATTTTGAAGATATCATTCTTAAGGAGTGGGAGAGGCCTTTTCGGCTTCCAGGCATTCCTTCCAGTTGGGACAAAAAATATCCCTTCCCTATTGACGCAGTCAAGCACTGGTCATCCCCTCCCGAGGTTGATGCTCCGGTGCTTGGTTTATCTAATACTTTCATTTTACATTCTCCGGATTCCGCCACTCTAAAGGATGGTGAAGATAAGCGTATTGATCAGATCGTTTGCCACGCTTTTGCTAGTGTTGGTTGAACACTTCTGGTCTTGATCCGGATTGTGATGAGTTTGCCGCTCTTAAGCGATGTGAATTATTCTTGTCCTTTATACTATCCGCTCTGGATGACACTATGGTTATGTGTAGTAGGACTTTGGCCTTGCTCGTGGCTATCAGACGATCTGTTTGGCTGCGTCAGTGGGCAGCTGATTTTGTGGCTAAAAAATCACTTACAGCACTTCCCTTTGTAGGCTTACGGCTTTTTGGGGAAAAGTTAGATTCTGTCACAAAAGGAGGTAGGTTACCTCAGTGTAAAAAACAGCGCCGCCCTGTCCGGGGGGCGGCCTCCTTGAACCCTTCCTTTCGTGGTACCAGAACTGCTAGAATATCAGTTTTTTCTGCCCACAGAGGCGATTCCTGGAATAGGGGCAGAGGTCGTGCCCTCCCCGTAACTGGGGGTCCAAGCCTAAGCCCGCGGCCAAACCGGCTCAACAATGAGGGGGCGCCCTCACCCTTGCGGGTGGGGGGACGGCTGAGGTACTTTTTCCAGATATGGGTCCAGCATATTTCAGACAGTAGTGTCTTCCGGTTACAAACTGGACTTCGATACCCGGCCCCCTCACAGATTCTTCAGGTCCCTGATGCCTTCGGATCCGTTGGCCGCCCTGTGACTCTGGGCGGCAGTAAAAAATCTTTTGGACATGGCTGTCATTTGCCACGTGCCTCCTGCAGAAAGAGGCCTGGGATTCTATTGCATTCTTTTTACGGTGCCCAAAAAGGATGGCTCCGTTCGGCCCATTCTGGATTTAAAGCGTCTCAATCAGTTCATTTGCTTCAGGAGGTTTCGTATGGAAACCCTATGCTCGGCCGTCAATTCTCTTCGGCAGGGGGACTTCATGACGTCCATAGACATCAAGGATGCTTATCTGCACGTGCCTATCTTTCCAGCATACCAAATATTCCTCAGGTTTACGGTAGAGGATCAACATTTCGAGTTTGTGGCCCTTCCGTTCGGGCTTACGTCAGCTCCAAGAGTGTTCACCAAGGTCCTGTCGGGAGTGATGGCCCTTTTCAGAATCCAGGGTATTCGCATTGTCCCGTATTTAGACGACCTTCTCATAATGGCTTCATCCATCAGCCAAGCGGAACTGGACACCGGTACGGTGGTGTCCACGCTGAAAAAGTTTGGTTGGGTGATCAACTACCCCAAATCCTCTCTCTCTCCATCCAGGGAGATTCCATTTCTGGCCATGATTCTGGATACCTTTCAGGCCAAGGTGTTTCTTCCACAGCCCAAAATTCTTCTGATTCAAGATCTGGTTCGGTTCTTGTTAACCAACCCTCGCCGGTCTATCCGGTTAGGGATGAGACTGGTGGGATTGATGGCGGCCTCCTTCGGGGCGGCCCGTTTGCCCAGTTTCACATGAGGGCACTTCAGCTCCATCTCCTGACGACTTGGGACGAGTGTCCGTGGTCATTAGATCAGATTTGTCTGTTGTCTCCCCACGTTCTGCGGTCCCTTCAGTGGTGGCTAGTGTCGAGCAATCTGTTGAAAGGCAGGTCCTCTCTGAACCCTTGTTGGGAAACTGTCACCACGGATGCCAGCCTGATGGGCTGGGGGGCTTCTGGAGGAAACTTCAGTTCCAGGGATTGTGGGGGCCTCAGGAGGCTCACACCTCCATCAATGTTCTGGAGCTACGGGCCATTTGGTTGGTTCTGTCCCGTTTAACTCTTCATTTACAGGGCTGCCAATTCAGGTCCGATCGGACAATCGGACGGCTGTCGCTTACGTCAATCACCAAGGAGGGACTCGCAGCAAGAGTGCCTTCAGGGAAGCCTCTCTGATTCTAGCCTGGGCCGAGGAAAATGTTCCTTGCATATCAGCGGTTTACATTCCGGGAGTGGAAAACTCGGAGGCAGACTCCCTGAGCAGGAGCTCAGCTCGGAGAGGGGAATGGTCTCTCAATTCCATGGTATTCCAGTTTCTGTGTCAAAAGTGGGGGACTCCGGAGGGGGACCTCTTTGCCTCAAGGCACAACCACAAGCTTCCGGTTTTTGTGTCCCTATCCCTGGATCCTCTGGCATTGGCAGTGGATGCCATGTCACTGAGCTGGAAGAATCTGGGTCTTCTGTACCTATTTCCCCCCTTCTGCATGTTAAGCAAGGTGATTCAAAAGCTAACTCAAGAGGGTGCACCAGCAATTCTGGTGGCCCCAAGGAGGCCAAGATGCCTGTGGTTCGCAGACGTCGTGCGATTGGCGGTAGATAATTGTATCTGCCCCAGCTTCCAGACCTTCTCACTCAAGGTCAATTATGCCATCCCAATTTACGTACGCTGGCTTTGACGGTGTGGCTGCTGAAACCTCCATCGTAAGGGAGGAGGGTCTTTCTCATGCGGTAATTCAAACCCTTGTTAGAGCAAGGAAGAAATCTTCCTCTACTGTTTACTATAGGACTTGGAGGTCCTATGTTGACTGGTGTGAGGCTAGGGCCTTGCCTTGTAGGGTTTTTTCCATTCCTAGGATTCTGGAATTTCTACAACACTGTCTGGACTTGGGGTTCCAGCTTAGCACCTTGAAGGGACAGGTCTCTGCTTTGGCGATTTTCTTTCAGAAATCTTTTGCTCTTCGTCCTCTGGTTAAAAACCTTAAAACCTTTTTTCAGGGAGTTACGCATGTGCGGCCTCCTAGGAAACCTTTGCTCCCTGTCTGGGATCTGAATTTGGTGCTATCTGCTCTTCAGGGGCCTCCTTTTGAGCCCTTGCAGGATACTTACTCAGAAAGTAGCCTTTTTGGTTGCTATCACTTCAGTTCGGCGGGTTTCGAAGTTGGCAGCCTTGTCCATTCAGGCCCCTTATTTTGCATCAGGACAAGGTTGTTTTCCGCTTTAAGTCAGATTTCCTGCCTAAGGTGGTCTCTGCCTTTCATCTTAATCAGGACATTGTTCTACCCTCCTTGTGTCCTAAGCCCAGCAATGACAAGGAGAGGATGTTGCATTCTCTGGATGTGGTTAGATGTGTGAAGTATTATTTGGTGGCTACTTCTGCTTTCCGTAAGACGGACGCCTTTTTTGTTGTGCCCGCTGGGCCTAGGAAAGGTTTGGCGCCCGCCAAGTCTACCATTAGTAAATGGATACGCCAGGCCATTGTTGGGGCCTATTCTGCCAAGGGGAAGGTTCCCCCTTTTCGTGTTACTGCTCATTCTACTCGTGCTGTTGGAGCATCTTGGGCTTTTCAGCACCAAGCTTCTGTTGAACAAGTATGCAAGGCTGCTACTTGGTCTTCTGTTCATACTTTCTCTAAGTTGATGTGCGGGCCTCAGCGGATGCTGTTTTTGGCCGCAAAGTTCTGCAAGCCGCAGTGGTTTAAGTTTGCGCATTATTTCCTTGGTTTGGATCACCACCCTTTAAGGACACTGCTATTGGATGTCCCAAGTGTTATGAGTAGTTGGAAGCGGAATGTGTGACATACTGGGAATAATACCATTTTGTGAGTACTCACCTGTAAAATGGGTATTACAAGTATGTCACACACCCCGCTTCCCCCGCCCTTTTTTTTGTTCTGGGATCCTTTATATGGTGAACTTTTTTGTTGTACTCTTGTAATTGGCTCTTCCTGGTCCCCTTACTGTTGTCTTATAACTGGGGAATGGTGGGAGGTCCCAGGTATTTATGGACCGGGAGGTGCTTCTTTTTTTCAAGTCATCTCTGCAAAGATCGCCCTCTACAGGTCGGTATCCCAAGTGTTATGACTAGTTGGTAGCGGGGTGTGTGACATACTTGTAATACCCATTTTACAGGTGAGTACTCACAAAATGGTATTTTTGATGACTGTTACTCCCTAGAGGAGGGGGATCTTTTCCCAGGCTCTGATGCCTCTTGGGACCAGCAGGTGGGCTGCGACAGTGACCCTGGGTCTGAATCTGAGGATTCCTGGTTCCCTGAGGACACTGTTAGTCTGTTGTCTCACATTTTTGAGGTTTTGCACATTGTCCGCCCCCCCCCCCCCCCCCCCCCCGAGGTGGCTAAGAGGAAACAGCTTTTTCGTCCTGTTAAGCAGCGTCTGGAGTTCCCTGAGCAGAGTAATTTCACTAATATGATGCTCAGGGAGTGGCAATGTCCTAGTAAATGCCTTCCCCTGACACTACTACCCTGCAGGACAGTGAGGACCGCATATGGATCAGCTGGCCTGCCATGCCTTTGCATTTGTGGGGGCTGGGTTGCGCCCGGCCTGCGGCTGCCATAACTGCCATTGCTCTTAAGAGACTGATCAATCGTCTCCTTGATGGCGCTACAGCTGGTAGGGAGAAGTATAGGACCCTCTTGCTGTGTTCTGATTTTGTTGCCTTTATACTTACTGCCATGGATGATGTAGTACGGCTGAGTGGTAGGGCCTCTGCCCTCTTGGTGGCTATGCGCCGCTCTGTTTGGTTGTGCCAGTGGGCAACTGAAGCTGCTGCTAAGAAGGCTCTCACTGGGCTCCCCTTTGTGGGGCTGTGGCTCTTTGGTGAGCGCCTGGATGTTTTAGCCAAGGATGGTAGGCTGTCTCAGCCTTTTCGGGGGCCATTCGCTCCAGTCACCTCCTTTCGTACCCCCAGAGGAGGTCGAGGCCCCCTCTTTTCAGGTATCCGCAGGGGTTCTTGGGGCCGTGGCAGATCCCGTGGTCGTCCCGGTCTCTCATGGGACCCCAAGCCCAAACCTTCTCCCAAGCCCCCTCAGGCATAAGGAGGCGCCCTCACCCATCCGGGTGGGGGGGCGGCTTCGTTTTTTTGCTCACGTCTGGAGGCTCCATGTCTCAGACCGGTGGATTCAGGAGGTGGTCTCCTCTGGTTACAAGATAGAGTTTGCAGCCTTGCCTGCCCCCAGATTCATCAGCTCCCAGATGTCTCACAACCCTCTGTCATCTCAGGGGTTGCGCCTTGCGGTTCAACGTCTACTGGAGTCAGGGATCATTTGCCTGGTGCCTTCCCAGGAATGGGGTCAGGGTTTCTACTCCAATCTGTTCACGGTCCCCAAAAAGGACAGGTCCCTGAGGCCCATCCTGGACTTGAAGGGTCTCAACAGGTTTGTCAGTTTCAAGCACTTTCGCATAGAGACCCTTCGCTCGGCTGTCAGTACCCTTCGCCCGGGTGACTTCATGACCTCCGTGGACATCAAGGATGCTTATAGAAACATAGAAGGTTGACGGCAGAAGGAGACCATACGGTCCATCTAGTCTGCCCTTATGTGTATACTGTATGTACTCTTTATCTTAGGATAGATGTGTGCTTATCCCAGGCATGTTTAAATTCAGTGACTGTTGATTTTTCAACTACCTCTGCTGGAAGTTTGTTCCAAGCAATGTCCTAGTAAATGCCTTCCCCTGACACTACTACCCTGCAGGACAGCTTATCTTCATGTGCCAGTCTTTCCAGGTCATCAGAGATTTCTCAGGTTTGTTCTAGAGGATCAGCATTACCAGTTTGTGGCCTTACCGTTGGGTATCATCTCGGCGCCTCGGGTGTTCACCAAGGTGCTGGCGGGCGTTTCGGCTGGGGGAATGGTCCCTCAGTAACAATGTATTTCACTCCCTGTGTCACCGCTGGGGTCAGCCGGATGTGGACTTGTTTGCCACAACCACAAGCTTCCCAGGTTCGTCTCCCTGTCACATGACCCTCTGGCCTTCGCCACGGATGCGCTAGCAATGCCTTGGACGGAGTTTCTGCTCCTCTGTGTTCCCTCCCTTTCCTCTGCTGGGCAGGGTGCTGCGCAAGATAGCACAGGAAGGGGTACCAGCCATTCTGGTGGCCCCCTGTTGGCCAAGGAGGTTGTGGTTCTCAGACGTCGTGCAGTTGGCAGTAGATCAGTATGCCCTGCCCAAGGATCCAGATCTGCTCACTCAGGGACAGCTGTGCCATCCCAATTTACAAATGTTGGCTTTAACGGCTTGGCTGCTGAAACCTCCATCTTAATGGATAAGGGTTTGCCGGCCTCTGTTGTTGATACCATGATTAGGGCTAGGAAGAAGTCCTCGTCCTTTATCTACTATAGGTTTTGTCATGCTTACATTGCCTGGTGAGAGTCTAGGTCTCTGCCTTGTCAGGTGTTTTCTATTCCCAGGATTCTGGATTTTTTGCAACATGGCTTGGATTCGGGCCTTCAACTTAGTACCCTCAAGGGACAGGTGTCAGCCCTGGCAATCTTCTTCCAAAGATCTTTTGCCAATCATCGGTTGGTCAAGACTTTCAGTGAGTTGCTCATGTGCGTCCCCAACGTAAACCTATGCTACCTGTTTGGGATCTAAATCTGCTGTTGTCTGCTCTGCAGGGTCTTATCAGTGGGGCCACTTTGCCCATTATGACTCTTAAGGTGGCCTTCCTGGTGGCCATTACTTCGGTCAGGCGAGTTTCTGAGCTAGCGGCTCTCTCCATCAAACCTCCTTATTTTGAGCGGCATCAGGATAAGGTGGTGTTTCGGCTTAAGCCGGATTTCTTGCCTAAGGTTGTGTCTGTTTTTCATCTCAATCAGGACATTGTTTTGCCTTCTCTGTGTCCTAATCCTGCTAATTCCAAGGAGCGGACACTTCATTCTCTGGATGTTATCAGGGCCCTGAAGTTTTATTTGGTTGCTACTGAGTCTTTCAGGAAATCTGACGCTCTTTTTGTTCTTCCTGCTGGACCTAGGAAGGGTTTGCCTCCGGCTAAATCCACTATCAGCAAGTGGATCCGTCAGGTGGTGGAGCAGGCCTATTCTGCTAAGGGGAAGGTTCCCCCTTTTAGGGTTACTGCTCATTCCACTCTTGCTATTGGTGCGTCTTGGGCTTTTCAGCACCAAGCTTCTGTTGAACAAGTTTGTAAGGCCGCAACTTGGTCTTCTGTTCATACTTTTTCCAAGTTTTACAAGGTTGATGTTAAGGCCTTTGCTGATGCTGCTTTTGGCCGCAAGGTACTTCAGGCAGTGGTGGTTTGAACTGCCTGCTGTTACTCTTTGGTAATCCCACCCTACTTTATGGACACTGCTTTTGGAAGTCCTAGATGTAATGACTTTGTGAAGCAGGCCGTGCCATACATTGGGAAAAAGACAATTCTGTGAGTACTCACCTGTAGAATTGCTTTTACCATGCATGGCACGTCCTGCTTCACCCCATCCTTGTTACGTTGTTCTTTGTTTCCTCTTTATGGTGATTGTTCCAAATTAGTTGGGGTTGTTTTCTTTATTAGTTCCCGGTTCTTGTATCACTGCTTGTCAACTACTGGATAAGTCTATGGTGATTCCGTTTTTATACGGTACCGGGCGGAGCCACAACTCTTCTGCAGTGCACTGCGCCACCTTGTGGCGGAATACCCAGATGTAATGACTTCGTGAAGCAGGCCGTGCCATGCATGGTAAATGCAATTCTACAGGTGAGTACTTACAGAATTGTCTTTTTATCTTTTTCAATCTTGGATTGCCGTCCTAATTGTGTATTTTCGTCTTTTCTGTCTTAATACTTATTTGCGTTTTATAATTTCTTAAAAGTCAAGTCCCTCGGAGTCAAGTAATGCTTTAAAGGAGACCTCCAGTCAAAAAAAGAAAGTTTAGTAAATTGCTGCTCTTTTTATGATTAGTGGCACAAGCAGTTTGAGAGAGCTTAACTCCATGCAGATGTTGTGGAATAGCATAAAGAGTATTTACTCTTATATTACATGGGGTGACCAGCTTGCCACACAGGGGATAGTCCTGCTTACACTTGAGAATTAGGGGCAGAGCTGTGCCAGCAGCAATTCACACCAAATTAAGAGAGATATATGCCTCAGAATCAAGGAGAATCTTGCCCGTCATTTTTCAGACACACAAACACTCATGTAGGAGAGAGATGTGTTTGAGGGGAGCTGGTACAATGTATGTCTATGGCAGCCACGAGGGGATACAATGTTATTAAAGATATCAGCAGCCTTCAAAGCAAAAATGAGTCATTACAGCTGAATGCTTTCTTCTGGATAGAAATAAGAGATGGTTGCACAGAACTATAAGGCAATTTTGACTCAGGGACTCAATTTATTAGAATTGGCTCCGTAATGTGTGTGGCAAGATGGCTGCTGCCATGCATGTTTAAGAGTGCAGAATCTGCCTCCTATTCCATAAATCTGCATGGTGTTAATCCCTCTCATTAATGTCACTAATTGCCAGAGAGGGGCTTTAGGGGAGCAATTTACTAAACTTTGAACCTTCAGCTTGACCACGTGATTAAGTAGTCAAGCTGAAGGATTCCAAAAAAAAATCCATTACCGGTAAGTCTAACAGTGTTTTTTTTTTTTGACTGGAGGGCTGCTTTAATGAGAATTCAAACTGATAAATTGATTGAATTTGGTTATCCATTTACCCTGTGAGGAGCTGAGTCAGCAACCCAACAGCTGAAATAACGTTCCAGCAGACAAGGTTTTGTACAGTGTCTTTTGGAGCCACTATTTTTCGACATTCAAGTGCAAATATTGTGGCTTCCCCAGACAAGTCTGTTTCAATTAAAATTATGGATGGGTACAGACAGTGGTTAGGAACATGGGGATGAAAAAAGCAGCACTGGGATAGCTCTCATTGATTTTATTTAAATACAATATTATGTAATCCTAATACATCTTGAGCAGAGAACAAATGTAAAACAATGTCCAAAAGGGGGCAGTAGAAAGGTCCTCCGAAAGATAACCAGTGTTCTAATTCTGAATAGTCTGAATATTAAAATCGAACACTTCAAGCGCAATGCAAAATGAGGAATTTAGGGACACTAACAAAATACATATTGTGCCCCAGCTAAATGTGTGTGTCCCATCTAAAATATGATAATATATCACTTGTGTTTTGTGCCTCTTAATATGGAATAGTGAGGTATAACACTATGGTTACACAGCCTAAAAGCATAATGTGAGGGTAATGTAATCCAAAACTCACCCCCTACACTCTACCAGACCTGCAGTCGGTGGCAGCTGACACCTACCTGCTATTGATGCTTTTAGCAAACTTTTTCAGTGATTTTTTTCTTTTATTATTTTATACTTTGCCCAAAAAAAAGATATTCTCAGTGTGTCACACACCCCGCTTCCCCTTTAATTCTTACGGTAGGGTTACTCCACCGGCAGGTGGCGACGTTGCAGAGAGAAGTCTTGAAAACGAGCCCCTCCTGGCCTACATATACCTGGGACCTCCCACTTAACACCCAGTGTTTTCTCTCTGCAAGATGCGACAAGACAGAAGAAAGAAGTCTCCTGCTTGCAGGTAGCCGGGGTCAGACCTCGGCATCCCCTTATGGTCTATTTCTGCCCAGCTGCTTGTTTTTTTTTTTTGTATACTCTGTTAAAGACACTGGAAGCCTCCCAGCCTAGGCTGCTGCCTGGGCAATGGTAGACGGCACCTCATGGTGCCTAGGAGCTTAGCTCCTCTGCTCGTCCCCACGCGTGGGGCAACGCGGTTATCCTGCCGGTGATCCGGATTTGGGATGCCCCGTACCGGTCCCCCCTTTTTAGCCTAGCCTTCCCTCGCCTGGTCCCTTCTCCCTTAGTGTGGGGGGGGTGGCCTTTGGGGGTGTCTTTACTGGCCTTGTTTTTGACTAGAGTGTGCCTGGCATGCATGTGTGTGAACATCTTTGGCTGTATGTTTTAAACACTGCTGATAGTTTGTGGGGCCGGCGCTGCGGTCTAGCCGCAGGTGTTCCTCTGCGGGGGCTCCTTTTCCGGGTGTCCCTGGTGGTCTAGTGGTTTTTATGTTTTACTCTGGGGCGGGCGGGTGCCTTGTTTTTTGTTTGCGGGCACCCGCCTCGCTCATACGGCGTCGCCATTATGGCGAGGCCGTGGTGCTCGTATCTAGGGGGCGGGGCCGCGTTGACGCGGCCCACGTTGTGCTGACGTGACGGGGGGGCGGCCGGAGCGCTTCATGCTCTTTGTCCGGCCCGCCCTGCGTCTTCCCTCCTCCGGAGTTGCTGCTGTGTCCCCCGGCTGAGGCGGGCTGCTGAGGAGGGCTCTGAGGCTTACGCAAGTATACACTTTGACTCTTGTCTGTTGTCATGCAGTTTTGGACTTTTTTTCATGCAGTATATATGTTCCTATGTTGTGGCTCATATGGTTGTAATTACTCATACGATTGGTTGCACTGGCTCATCACTGTGATAGTGCACTGTTTATAATGCCTTTGGGGTATAAAGGGCTGCATGTTAATTTCTAGAAATCTTCAGATATATATATATATATATATATATATATATACACATATTCATTTATATGTGTTTTTCAGTATACCTTGTCTATTTAATGTATAGTGTCTGTATGTGTATGTTTGCTTGCAGCAGGTTTTTTGTTTTATTTTTTCTGGGGGCTGATTGTGGTCTCTTTACTGTAGGTCCGGGGATTTTCGCGCTGCGGTGGGCCCGGTCTGATATACCTGGCTAGTCTTATTGGTTAAAAATCCTCCCACTCCCGGGACTTTAATTATAAAGGCATCCCGGGTTGCTTAATGCGTAAATCCCTGGGTTATTGCGAATGCCATAATTTCACCATATGGAGGCTTACGACGTTACCGGAAATGGCTCTTCGGGGCTATCCAGGCTGTGGGGGGGTTGTGGGGCTCCGCTCCCAGGCGATGTCATAATATGTATTCCATGTGCACAGCAGAATATTGCGCGCCAGTCCGGCAATCCGGCTTCTGGCTCCTCGCAACTTCCGTCATCTCCTACCCCCCCGTATGACGTTGTCAAAGGTGGGGATTCGCAATCCGAGGTGTGTGCACGATTGGCCAGCCTTGAGAAAATAGTTTCCGCCGCGGTGGCTCAGAAGGCTACGGCTAAGCGGAAGCACCTTTCTCCGGCATCGCCTGTTCCGGAGGTGTTCGAAGTATTGGATTGGTCCGATTGTCCCCCAGCTGAGGAGGGGGAGCTCCTAGAGGAGTCGGACGAGCTTGTAGACCAGCAATTGGTTGGTACCGCTGGCGATCAGGCTGCGGGGGTATTCCTTGACACTCCTTCCATTTTGGCTCAAATGTTTGAGATTTTGGCTTTGGATCCGCCTGAGGCGGTCCCTCCGCCAAAGGGTGAGTTGTTTGATGTGCCCCAGCCGCATTTGGGGTTTCCCAGGCAACAACACTTTGTGAGGGTTGTCTAAGGAATGGGAACAACCCACGCGCCTTGTTGGAGTTCTTCCTAGTTGGGATAAGCGTTATCCCTTTCCGGAGGATTTGGTGAAGCTTTGGTCTGTTCCCCCTGATGTCGATGCCCCCATGTTGGGGCTGTCTAACACGGCTGTGTTGCACTCCCCTGACACTACTAGCATTAAGGATGGTGAGGATCGTCGGATTGATCAATTGGCTCGCCATGGTTTTATCAGTGCTGGATCGGCACTGCGGACGGTTTGTGCTTCGGCGCTTCTTCTGATGGCTGTTAGGTCCATTATTAGAGATTTGTACGCAGATCTTGATCCCACTTGTGATGAGTTCGGTTCTCTCAAGCAGTGTGAGTCGTTTATTTCCTTTGTCATGACCGCCCAGGACGCTTGCGATGTGTAGCAGGACCGCGGCCCTGTTGGTTGCTATTCGTCGGTCGGTGTGGCTGCGTCAGTGGACGGCGGACTTTAACTCTATGAAGTCGCTTACGGCTCTTCCTTTTGTAGGTTTGCGCCTGTTTGGCGACAAATTGGATTCAGTTACCAAGGGTGTAAGTTGCCTCAACGCAAGAGGCCGCGTCGATCCTTTCGGGGAGCGGCTTCCTTTAGCCCCTCCTTTCGGGGAGTCAGAGCGGGCAGAGGGGCCTCCTTTCCCGCTACCAGGGGTGCAGGTTGGACCTGGGGGAGGGGCCGTGGCCATCCCGGTCAGTCCTGGGGCGCCAAGCCCAAGCCTGCTGGTAAGCCCGCTCAGCAATGAGGGGGTGCCCTCACCCGTGCGGCTGGGGGGACGATTGCGACACTTCTCCCTGGTTTGGGACCAGGAAGTTCCGGACAGATGGATCCGGGAGGTGGTGTCGTCCTGTTACAAGCTGGAGTTCGAGTCTCGCCCTCCTTCACGGTTTTTCCGGTCTCGGGTGCCCACCGATCCTTTGGCCGCGCAGGGGCTCCTGGCGTCGGTGAAGAATCTTCTGGAAATGGCGGTCATCCGGCCGGTGCCGCACTTAGAGGTGGGCCTCGGGTTTTACTCCAATCTTTTCACAGTCCCCAAGAAAGACGGGTCGGTCCGCCCCGTTCTGGATCTGAAGTTCCTCAACAGGTTCATCCGTACTCGGAAGTTTCGCATGGAAACTTTGCGATCGGCCATCGCTGGGCCTAGGAAGGGTTTGGCTCCGGCTAAGTCTTCCATTAGCAAATGGATTCGTCAGGCGGTTGTTGGGGCCTATTCGGCCAAGGGGAAGGTTCCCCCTTTTCGTATCACTGCTCATTCGCGCTGTTGGAGCGTCTTGGGCTTTTCAGCACCAAGCTTCTGTTGAACAAGTTTGTAAGGCTGCTACTTGGTCTTCTGTTCATACTTTTTCTAAGTTTTACAAGGTTGATGTGCGGGCCTCAGCGGATGCTGTGTTTGGCCGCAAGGTTCTGCAGACCGCAGTCATTTAAGTTATGCTTCACTTTGCTGTCGGATACCCACCCCTTGTGGACACTGCTTTGGGATGTCCCTATCATAAGAATTAAAGGGGAAGCGGGGTGTGTGACACACCGAGAATAATACCATTGTGTGAGTACTCACCTGTAAAATGGATATTGTCAGTGTGTCACACACCCCGCTTCACCCGCCCTTTTTGGTATCCTGGATCCCCTATATATTGTGAAGCTTTCCTTTATTTTATTTTGAGGTTACCGTTGGATTTCCTGGTACCTTGTCTTACTGCTGTTTGAATTCACTGGGTGTTAAGTGGGAGGTCCCAGGTATATGTAGGCCAGGAGGGGCTAGTTTTCAAGACTTCTCTCTGCAACGTCGCCACCTGCCGGTGGAGTAACCCTATCGCAAGAATTAAAGGGGAAGCAGGGTGTGTGACACACTGACAATATCCATTTTACAGGTGAGTACTCACAAAATGGTATTATTCTTGGTGTGCCACACACCCCGCTTCACTTCTTAAATATTCTTCACTTATTGGGTTAATCCACCGCCAGGTGACGTAGTGCAGAGAGGAAGTCTTGTAACGAGCCCCCTTCCGGCCTATATATACCTGGTACCTCCCTTCAATCACCAGTATTTTTCTCTCTGCTTGCTGACAAGTCAGAAGATGGAAGTCTCCTGCTTACAGGTAGGCCGGGGTATTCTTACCCCGCCACCCCCCTTTTGGTCTATTTCTGCCCGGTTTGAGTTTGTATACCTTCATGGTGGAATGGAAGCCTCCCAGCCTTGGCTGCTCACTGGGCAATTGGTAGACGGCACTATAGGTGCCTAGGAGCTTATCTCCTCCGCTCGACCCCCTCTTTTGGGGGCAATGCGGCTATCCGGCATGGTGATCCGGAAATGGGATGCCCCTGTCCCGAGGGTCCCCTTAGCCCCTTACTCTCCCGTTGCGGTCCCTTCTCTCACTATGGGGGGGGGGGGTATAGAGGGTTGTGTATTATGTATAGTGTTTCACTGTATTGCTGTCTTTTACATATGTGTGTTTCACTTTGTGCATAAGAACAGACTGCGCAGCATGGTGCGCTTAGTCTGTTATTCTGGAGCTCTTCGGGCAGATCCTCTTTTAATAGTGGCCAGTGTTTTGGTCAGCTTTAGGGGGGCGGGGAGGCGGACCACGCTCAGCAGGTTGGCTTGCCGCCTCAGTCTGCGGCCCCTCCCGCCTCCCCCCTTCCCCGCTGTCTCCGTGCGGCAGCCTGTGTGGCTGCGCTTATGCTTCTCCTTCCCCCTCCTCCGCCGCCTGGCTGTGCGTAAACCAGCGCAGCTGGTGGCAATCCCTTATCGAATGACCGGGTTGTAGGGGGCGGCTCCCTGTGACGCGGGGGGGGGGGGGCGTGGCGCCGGCGGTAGCGTCGCTCGGCGGCCCCAGCCTCACTTCCTTCCTGTCTCTGTTAAAAGAGGTCACGTGGGGGGGGCGCGCGCTGCAGCACATGTGTTTATTTATCTTGCTGCTGCTGCTGCTACATTGTCCCTCCGGTCCTGCGTTTGGCCTGTCAGGTAAGCGGCCCCGCTTTTGTGGGGCCGAGAGTGGGATTTTTTTGTCCTTATTCTCTTATTATGGGGGCAAGCTTTTAAGGAGGCACTCTTATCATTTATTATTGTTATAATTATGATTGTGCATAAGACATGCTGGATGTGTTACACTCATATGGGGATCTGATGGTTTGTTTCTTTCCTTTCAGATCCTGGGATCCCTGATTATAGCGGCCCTCCGGCTCTATGTTGCCTGGCTAGTCTTTCTTTTTAGTGAAAAGAAAAAGGGAATATTTTTTATATAAAATTTACACATATAATATATATATACATATATATATATATATATATATATATATATATATATATATATATTTAGATTATTAAGGGGGACCTTGCTTAAAAAAAAAAAAAATAATAATAATATAACAAAAACCCTCCCTTCCGGGACATTTTTATAAGGGGGCATCCCGGGTTGGCTTATGCCTTAAAAATCCAAGTAATTGCGATACCATAAATCACCAATATGGAGGCTTCCGTTATTGCCGGACTGATGATGTCTTTATTTGCATTCCTTGTGCAAAGCAGAGCATTGCGCGTCAGTCTGTTGATCCGGCTGCTGGCCCGTCGCAACTTCCATCATCTCCTGCCTCTCCCTCCCTGTTCCGGACCCCGCATGACACTGTCAAAAGTGGGGATTCGCAATCCGAGGTGGCGGCAAGGTTGGCCAGCCTCCGGAAAGTATTGCCCGTTAAAGCAGGGTTGAAGGCCCCTGCAAAACGGAAGCGCCTGACTCCGGTACCTTCGGCTCCACAGGACGAGTTATGTGAGCCTGTGGAATGGTCCGATGGCTCCCCGGATGAGGAAGAATTCCTCTTGGAGTCAGATGAGCCTGCAGATCAGCTTGAGGCTGATGCGATTGGTGATTGGTCGGCGGGGGTTGCCCTTGACACCCCTTCTATTCTGGCTCAAATGTTTGAGATTTTGAATTTAGATCCGCCTGAGGCTGTCACCCTGCCAAGGGGCCAGTTGTTTAAAGAGCCTCAGCCGCGTTTGGTTTTTCCCAGACAGCACCACTTTGAGAGGGTGGTCCTTAAGGAATGGGAACATCCCACGCGGTTATCTGGAATCCCTTCCAGTTGGGAAAAGCGTTATCCCTTTCCGCCAGAATTGGTGAAGCTTTGGTCCGTCCCTCCTGACGTCGATACCCCTGTGCTAGGGCTCTCTAGCACGGCTATGGTACAGTCTGCTGAGACCACTGTCCCTAAAGATGGGGAGGATCGTCGAATTGACCAGTATGCTCGCCATGGTTTTATTTATGCTGGGTCAACGATGCGCCCGGTGTGCGCTTCGGCCCTTCTTCTATTGGCGGTCAGATCTGTAATCCAGGGGCTATACGAGGATCTCAATCCCGCTTGTAAAGAGTTCACTGCGCTTAAGCAGTGTGAATCTTTTGTGTCCTATGTTCTATCCGCTCAGGACGATGCGCTGGCTATGACTAGCAAGACAGCGGCAATGCTGGTGGCCATTCGTCGGTCTGTATGGCTGCGACAGTGGTCGGCGGATTCAGCTTCTAAAAAGGTGCTCACAGCTCTCCCCTTTTTGGGGCTGCGTCTGTTTGGGGAGAGAATTGATTCTGTCGCGAAAGGTGGTAGGATGCCACAACGCAGGAGGCCTCGACGCCCCTTTAGGGGGGCAGGTTCTGGTAGGCCTTCCTTTCGAGGATACAGAGCGGGTAGGGGGGCTTCCTTTCCCTCTACCAGTCGTACAGGTTGGACTCGGGTGAGGGGCCGTGGCCGTCCCGCCCAGTCCTGGGGCTCCAAGCCCAAACCTGCCGGTAAGCCCGCTCAGCAATGAGGGGCTGCCCTCACCCGTGCGGGTGGGGGGACGATTACGACACTTCTCCCAGGTTTGGAACCGGGAAGTTCCGGACAGATGGATCCAGGAGATAGTGTCGTCCGGTTACAAACTGGAATTCGAGTCTCGCCCTCCTTCACGGTTCTTTCGGTCTCGGGTGCCCATCGATCCTTTGGCCGCACAGGGGCTCCTGGCGTCGGTAAAGAATCTGCTAGAGATGGCGGTCATCCGGCCGGTACCACGCTTAGAGATGGGCCTCGGTTTCTACTCCAATCTATTCGCAGTCCCCAAGAAAGATGGGTCAGTTCGTCCCGTTTTGGACCTGAAGTTACTCAACAGGTTCATCCGGTTTCGGAAGTTTCGCATGGAAACCTTGCGTACTGCCGTCGGCTCTCTTCGGCAAGGGGACTTCATGACGTCCATAGACATCAAGGATGCTTACCTTCATGTTCCCATCTGCCACGCTCATCAACGTTTTCTTCGATTCGTGATGAAGGATCAGCATTATCAGTTCGTGGCACTTCCGTTTGGCCTTACCTTAGCTCCAAGAGTGTTCACCAAGGTGCTGGCAGGGGTCATGGCCATTTTCAGATCTCGGGGCATTCGTGTCGTACCTTATTTGGACGACCTTCTCATCATGGCTCCGTCGCTCAATCAATCGGAGACAGACACCAGCATGGTGGTCTCCATGCTGGAAAGCTTTGGTTGGGTGATCAACTTCCCCAAGTCCTCCCTCGCTCCGGCCAGGGTAGTGTCCTTCCTGGGGATGCAGTTGGACTCTCATCAGCCCAGAGTGTTTCTTCCCCAGTCCAAAATTCATCTGATTCAGCAGTTGTCTCGTGTCCTACTCTCCAATTCTCGGCCGTCCATCCGTCTGGGGATGAGGCTGGTAGGATTGATGGTTGCCTCCTTCGAGGCAGTTCCTTTTGCTCAATTCCACACGAGGACGCTTCAGCTTTATCTGTTGGCGTCTTGGGACCGACGGCCTCAGTCGCTGGATCAGCCCTTCCAGTTGTCCTCCCGGGTCCGGCAGTCCCTCCAGTGGTGGTTGGTCTCGACCAATCTCGTGAAGGGCAGGTCTTTCCTGACCCCCCTTTGGGAAATTGTCACCACGGACGCCAGTCTGACGGGGTGGGGCGGATTCTGGAAGGAGCTGCAGTTCCAGGGGCAATGGGGACCTCAGGAGGCCCACTTACCCATCAATATTCTGGAACTGAGAGCCATCCGTCAGGTGCTTGCTCTCCTGACTCAGCACGTCCTGGGCCTTCCGGTCCAGGTGTGTTCAGACAATCGAACAGCGGTTGCTTACATCAATCATCAGGGAGGGACTCGCAGCCTGAGTGCTCTCAGGGAGGTGTCCCTGATCCTGACCTGGGCAGAGGCCCATGTTCCTTGTCTCTCGGCGGTGTACATTCCAGGAGTGGAGAACCAGGAAGCGGACCGGTTGAGCAGGGGCTCTCCCCGTCTGGGAGAATGGGCTCTCCATCCTCGGGTGTTTCGCTCACTGTGTCTCCGATGGGGGACACCGGAGGTGGACCTGTTTGCCTCTCGTCACAATCGCAGGCTCCCGAACTTCGTGTCGCTCTCCCAGGATCCTCTGGCTCTGGCAGTGGACGCCATGTCCCTGAGCTGGGGGGATCTGGGATTTCTATACCTGTTCCCTCCGATACCCATGCTAGGCAGGGTGCTTCGGAAGTTGGCTCTGGAAAGGGTGTCCGCCGTTCTCGTGGCCCCAAGGTGGCCAAGGCGAGTGTGGTTCGCAGACATCGTTCGGCTGGCAGTGGACCAAGTCGTTCTGCCTCTTCGGCCCGATCTGCTCACTCAGGGTCGATTGTGTTACCCCAATTTACCAGCGCTAGGTTTGACGGCCTTGCTGCTGAGACCTCCATCCTGAAGGAGGAGGGTCTTTCTTATTCAGTCGTTAAGACTCTGATCAGTGCTCAGAAGAGGTCTTCTTCTATCACCTACTATAGGACTTGGAAAGCCTATATCGCTTGGTGCGAGATAAGATCTTTTCCTTGTAGGGTCTTTTCAGTCTCCAGGATTCTGGAGTTTTTACAATCAGGGCTGGACTCTGGTCTTCAGCTTAGTACGTTGAAAGGGCAAGTTTCTGCCTTATCTATTTTTTTTCAGAAGCGTGTTGCGCTTAAGCCTTTGGTTAAAACTTTTTTCCAGGGGGTTACGCATGTGCGGCCTCCCAGGAAACCATTACTCCCGGTTTGGGATTTGAATTTGGTTCTTTCTGCTCTTCAGGCTCCTCCTTTTGAGCCTTTGCAAGATATTGCTTTGTCTACCCTGACTCAGAAGATTGTCTTCTTGGTAGCTATCACTTCGGTCCGGCGTGTCTCAGAGTTGGCGGCCTTAACTATCCAGGCGCCTTACTTTGAGAGGCATCAGGATAAAGTGGTCTTTCGGTTCAAGCCAGACTTTCTTCCCAAGGTTGTTTCTGCTTTTCATTTGAACCAAGATATTGTTCTTCCCTCCTTATGTCCTAATTCTAAGAATGACAAAGAGAGGGTGTTGCATTGTTTGAATGTAGTACGCTGTGTTAAGTACTACTTGATTATCAGGTCTCCTTTTCGTAGGACAGATTCCTTTTTTGTTGTGCCCCATGGGCCTAAGAAGGGTTTGGCACCAGCCAAATCTGCCATTAGCAAGTGGATACGTCAGGCCGTTACTGCGGCCTATTCTGCTAAGGGGAAAGTTCCCCCTTTTCGTATCACTGCTCATTCTACTCGAGCCCTTGGGGCGTCTTGGGCTTTTCAGCACCAAGCTTCTGTTGAACAAGTTTATAAGGCCGCCACTTGGTCTTCTGTTCATACTTTTTCTAAGTTTTACAAAGTTGATGTGCGAGCCTCAGCGGATGCTGTTTTTGGCCGCAAAGTTCTGCAGACTGCAGTCATTTAAGTTATGCTTCACCTGGCCTTGAGTTGCCCATCCCTTGTGGACACTGCTTTTGGATGTCCCAATAAGTGAAGAATATTTAAGAAGTGAAGCGGGGTGTGTGGCACACCAAGAATAATACCATTTTGTGAGTACTCACCTGGAAAATGGATATTGTTGGTGTGCCACACACCCCGCTTCACTCCCACCCTTTTTTTCGGTGGTTCCGAAGCCTTTATATGGTGAAGCTTTTTATTTATATCAAATTTGATTTTGAGGTTACCAGTGGAATACTGATACCTTGTCTTTCTGCTTTTTAATATACTGGTGATTGAAGGGAGGTACCAGGTATATATAGGCCGGAAGGGGGCTCGTTACAAGACTTCCTCTCTGCACTACGTCACCTGGCGGTGGATTAACCCAATAAGTGAAGAATATTTAAGAAGTGAAGCGGGGTGTGTGGCACACCAACAATATCCATTTTCCAGGTGAGTACTCACAAAATGGTTTTTTTTTTTTTGGGGGGGGGGGGGGGGAGGAGACTCCTGAGCCTTTTGTATAAAAGTTTGTTTCAAACTTTTTTCTAGCCAGACTCAGAACTTCTACCCAAAATGTTTAAATTCTGATGCAAGTCCACAATAACTGTATTACTGCAGTCTTAGATTTGCACACGTATAAAAAGTGTGAGATAGATCTGACGGTATTTCAAAATGGCACTATCTCTCTAATTGTGTATTGATAATGTTAACTGTTTTAGTGATGCGCATGGTATATAGGTCTGCTATAATAAGTATAATATTATAGCAGAAAGAAAGCCATTAAAGTAATATCACTCGCTATTATCCTTTTATTATAGTAAATACAAGCTGATCTGAGCTTTGCTTCTTAAAGCTGAAGTCCTTAAATAGATTTGTAGATTGGCTGCATCCCTCAAAGAAATCTTTCATAAACCCCAAACTTACTATAAACTCTTCTATACTATTGTGAACATTTACTATCCCAACAGAAGTCCTCCAAGCCTTTTATCCGTTACTACTGGCAGAGCCAAATGCTGTTTCGCAACCATCTGTAGCAGCTCAGTTAAGCAGGTTACCTGCTGTTGCTTTGTTGAGCTCCCTGTTTGACTTGGCAGATCTCTTTAATTTTACAATACAAAAATTTGCAGTGTAGTTTCATTAGGAGAAAGGACCTTGTTTCACAGAGTTTTCTTTGAGCGTCAGTCAGTTGTCACGTAATTGCTTTGTGATGTCTTTACCTGAGGAGTTTATTAAGTAGCACAACTTGGATACATTGGTAATGGGCACTTACAAGACAAACAAGCGCCCATGGGGAGCTTTGCAACATAACCACATAATATATTTCTGTCTATACCTTTTTGCTGTGCATGACCTTTTCCGTGGGATTCGGTTCAGTTTTTCCTTACTCCATTATAGATTGAAGGAGTGCTATCACGATATTGTGTAAAATTAAAAATCCATATAAGCACGTTGGCTAATGAGAGAATATAACTCCAACCAAGCTTATGGTTAATTCTATCATGGTGGGAATAAAATCCTCTTCCTTCCATTAGAATTAAAAAAAACAAGCCTGTCTGGATTTTTTTTATGCCAGTTGTATATGTGACCTCTCCTCCCGCCATCCAGCCTTTTTTAATGGATTATTATCATTGGGCCATTTTTCGCGATAGTGCACCTTTAACCCTGCTATTGCCAGCCTTATAAAGTTTACGTGACTGCCTCCTTAACTCTTATAACACCAGCCATGTAAATTCTACATGCCTGACTTCCCCTCTGCTAGCAGCCAAGGTAAAAAACAATAGGGCACCCCCCCCCCGATTCAGCCGGCTCCTTAGATTGGAGGCCCCCCCCCCCCCCCCCCCGGGCTCTTCCGGCTTCAGAAGAGGGTCCGACAGGCCCCCACCCCCTGCTTCCTCCATAGGTGCCACCATCCTCACCACTAGTCGGGGATTACATATGTGGTACTGTTGAAATTGGAAGAAATGGGGCTTTCACATGCAATATGGTTTACTTTAATAAAACAAGTTTTTTTATAATAAATAAGACAATCTTTAAAACTTTTTTGTCAGTTTTTTTACTCAAAAATATTTAAGAAACATTGGAAAAAGTCTAATCCCTGATGCAAAAAAATATGTAATTTTCCTGGAAATTCCTGCTTAAATCACAGTTAAACATAGCACAAAATGGTGAAAAATGACCTGTCAACAGAGGGTGACAAAATCTCAAGTAGGCTGGCAGTTAAAAGGGTTAAAATACCTGTGCATGTTTGGTATTGTTCTGCTCGGGGGGCCTTTGTACTTTCAGATTTAGCTTGTTATTTTGCTTTTTTATTCATTTTTTACCCTGTGCAACCAAAGAATTCTGCAAGGGATCACTTCCAGATTGATGAGCCCACTACAATAAGCTGGGTACGCCTAGAAATTTTAACGGTTTGTGGGGGATATTCCAAATGTAAAGGGTTGTTTTGGTTAAAAAAAGGGCAAGATTTGTCTGCTGAAATTTTCAAGTAGAATTACCGTTACATGCATGCTTTACTTTGGGGTGTTTGGTAACTCTTCCCTTGACAGTACCAATGCATGTTGGGTATTGTTCTGTTCAGGGGACCTTGCTTTTTCAGATTTAGCTTGTTTTTTCTTGTTTGCATATTGTTTTTTAGGACACTGTGGCTTGATTTTGCTTTTTTTAGGGAAACCCTTTGCAACCAAAGAATTAATTGAGGGAATACTTCAAGAAAACTGTGCCCACATCAACAAGCCTGGTATGCCTAGAAAGCTTGGGGGGGGGGTATTTCAAATGTAAAATGTGTGCATCATAGTTGTATTTTATCTAAAAATCTCCTAAAGCGCCGTTTCAGTTTGTGGGAGTCTCCTGGGCAGGAAAAGGTGTCTACCAATACAGATGTGGTACCGTTGTAACCAGGAGAAATGAGGCTCTTAAATCTCTACTCAAACCTAAATTTATTTGCACATATTTCACCGTGCAGACCCTGCTGAAAGAAACAATATATCATTTACTTGAGAAATCCCCGGAAATCGCTTCACAAATCTCAGTTGAACATGTGTAGCACAAACTAGTGGCAACAGCGAGTGACAATAACTCTTGGTAAGCTGGCTGTTAAGGGGTTAAGGAAGGACTTAAGGCTGAATTGTTGCATTTAGTAGTTTTCAAAGCTAACAGAGAAGTGTGTTCATCCAGTGCTAGTAGTTTACCAGATATTCACGAATCAGTCTATTTTACTTTCCTCTGCTGTGCACTTTACAATATCCAATATACAATGATGCTGTTGATCTGGAGGAAAAAGTCAGTGAGTCAATTGCTTTTCAATTGTATTGGCTTTTTTTTCATGTTTATTGGAAGCTTTTGCCAGTTGTATCAATATTTTATTAAGAATTTTCAGTACATATAAATAGATAATATGAGCCATATAAGAACAATGCACATTAGAAAGAAAAGCGAGGAAAAAAATAATTAAAAAAACAACTTAACCCCCCTCCTTCTCTGTCTGAACACAATCCATCCATTACTGCCTAAGATGAGCAGAAATATTATCTGTTAATAATGTTCTTACTAAGATCTATAATATACTGCTAATCTGTATGCCCCTTGAATTAGCCGATAGGGGGGCAGAAATCAAAAAGAAAGGGATCTCATGTATCCTGGTGATATCAAAAGCTTATAACCATATTCTATTTCTGCTATAATCTTTCAAATTCCCTATAGATATTAAAATTGGCATTGCTTGTTTACCAAAATACTAGACAATTTTCATTCACCATCATCCAAACAATATTCTGTATAAAATGATTAAATAGAATATCCACTTTCTTCCAAACAAAAGCAATTGTTATTTTGTCGGCCATCAATATTAGATCAACCATTCTTATTTATTGTATGCTGTCTACTTTTGCTCTTAATAAAGCCACTCTAGGTTCACATTCAGTTCCAGTACTAAATTGAGCAGGCACCAAATACTATCTGGTTAAAACTTTTAATATTTGCCTCCAGGATCAAAGCAATTAAAGAGGAGCTACCTGTTCTTTTCACTTGTTTTCTCCACCACTCCAGGAACCAGTCCTCCTCCCTTATTTTATGCTGCCTTTACGTTTCATCCAAGTTGACCCTCAGTATGTGTGGGTCCAAAAAAACTCCACTCCCATCCAATCTCCCCTCATTGAATGGCCATATGCTATTAAATAAATAGCTTATATTAAGCACCCCATAAGACAAGTTAGAAATATTTTCCTGGTCACTCATGAACACTGATACATGTCTGATCGCTGTGGCCAGTAAACTAACTTGAGTTGTCTGCAGTGACAAATATCCATGCAGACTATTTTATAGGAAAAGGATGATGTCTGATTTATGCACGCAGTTGACCTTTAAAGGTTGATTTTGCTTTATACTAGATTATGTCCCACTTTTACTTAAAACAGATAATCAAACAGTACTGTACTAAATGTATCTGTGAAACAGACTGCTAAAAATAAACCCTGAATGAACCCTGATGTGCAGTATCTAAATGACCTATCTGATAACTGCATTTAAACGCTACAGTTTCCTTTACTTTATTATATTCTTAGTATACAGTACGTCCTGCTCCAGATAGATTACTTACACTTGGGTTATCCTCCGCCAGATGGCGCACTGCAGAGACATGCAAAACAGGCTCCTCCCGGCCCCTCAAATACCCGGGGACCTCCCACAAATCCCCAGATTTCTCTGCAGTGCTGACTGCGAAGACATGAAATTATCACTCTGTCGCAGGTGAGCGGGGCTATTAAAGCCTGCGGCCCTGTTGGACTATTCACACCCGTCTTTGATGTGATGTGCCTCCCAGCCTGGGCTGCGCTGGTCGGGTGAAGGTAGGCAGCACCATGTGTGCTTAAGGAGCGTTGCTCCACCGCAGTCCCCCACCAAAGGGAAGGCGGTATAGGCTGATGGTGAGCCTTATGGGATGCCCCTCCCGCATTATTGTCCCATGCCCCGGTAGCGGTGGGCCCTGTACAAAGGGCCGCCATCCTCCCTCAATCTCCCAGTAGCCCTCGGGAGGAAGAGAAGGGGGGGGTGTATGTGTGGATGTCCGTGTACTGTGATTACACGCTTATGGTCCTCTTTGTAATGTCTGCTTGGACTGGTGTATGTGGTGTCAACCGCTGCCCTGACTTGTCTTTTTACACTGTTAAGGCCGCCGCCGCGTGCGCCTTTTCCTTCATTTAAATGTTCCGCCCCGGGCGGCGGCGTTACCTCAGACGCTTCTGCGTCCTCATTGGCTGCTTGTCTGTTGGACTTCGCGCTCTTCGGGGAGGCAGGGCCTGGCATGGCGCGCCTCGTGTCACGGCTCGTGCTGGCCCGCCCTTCGAGGTTCTCGGCGCCATATAGTCTGAACGCGCGTGTGTGTGACGTTCTTACTTACCGTGGTCCGTAAGTGCCCTTGCAAGTGGCTTTATAATTCACTGTAGTGTGTTTCGGTCTGACACCCTTCTTCTCATTGTGTCCTTCAGAGGGTGAATCCATTGGCTTCTCCCGGCCCGGTGTATTTGATAGCGGGCCTTGTAAATTTACTCCCACTCCCTAGCGGGTCATTGGGGCATCCAGGGTTGCTTTATAGCGTCAATCCCTACTGGCATATTGTGCCTAATAATCACCATATGGAGGCATCTAAGGATAATGTGACCCGGGTCCTTCTGGGACATGACCGGCGGTGTATGGCGTGTGGACAACCCCATGCTGATGCTGACAAGACGCGGGTCTGCGTACCTTGCTGAGCAAGCGCTGGCTTTGCAATCTGGCCTGCCAGTGGCTGTACCTCGCCTCACTTCACCTAATCCCCCTGGCTTAAATCTCACTCCTGCTGAGTCGCACACAAGTGGCATCTAGACTGCCTACGGCTGAACAGATTTTTGCGAGGTCCTTAGCGCGTAAGGGCCCTGGTAAGAAGCGGCTCTTGACGCCTAATGTTACTGTTTTCCCTATGGGAACTGAGGAGTTTATGACTCTGTGTGGCTATACCCCTTCTGATGAAGGAGAGCTCTTTTCTGACTCAGGCTCATCTGATGAGAGACCGGAGGCTCATGAAGACTCTGACCCTGACCCCTGGATACAGGATGACACTGACAGATTATTGATCAAGACCTTTGAGGTTCTGTCTATCTCTCCCCCTGGTGAGGCTCCCAGACAAAGAGGGAAGCGTTTCCATACAGCATCATCACGCTTGGAATTTCTAGAGCAGGCACATTTCCATACCCTTGTGCTCAAGGAATGGGAGTGCCCCAGTAAACTTCCAGGGGTTCCAGGAGATTGGGATAGTGAGTACCCTTTTCCCCCTGACATGGTTAAATGTTGGTCGTTCCCCCCCTGAGGTGGATGTCCCGATCATACGGCCATCTAACACCCCTTTCTTGCACACCCCCCCCCCCGACTATACTACCCTTTGGGATGCTGAGGACCGGCGCATTGACCTGCTGGCCTCCCACGCCTTTGCATGTGCGGGGACGGCGCTACACCCGGTCTGTCCCTCTGCCATTACTGCTGTGGCCACTAGAACCCGGCAAAATGCTCGATCGTGCCCCTGATGATATCCCTTGGGATGTGTTTAATGCACTCTCCAATTGTGATGTGTTTGTAAAATTTATCCTATTAGCATTGGATGCCACCATTAGAATGTGTGCAAGACCTTCTGCCCTTGTGGTGGCTATACGTCGCTTACTCTGGCTGCGACAGTGGGGTGCTGACAATGCTGTGAAGAAGGTCCTTACCGGGCTCCCCTTTAAAGGGCTGCGTCTGTTTGGGGCCCGCCTAGACCTGTTTGGTAGGAGAGGTAAGTTACCCCAGCGTAGACGGCTGTCTCGGGCCCTTCGGGGCCAGGGCCCCCCTTCCACCCCCCACCATGGTGTTAAACAGGAACCAGGGGCGTCCTTCGTGGGGGTTCCCGCAACTCCCTGTCCCAGGAGCAGAAGACAACACCCCTGCTCCTCTGGGGAGGGGGGGGGCTATGCTCAAATCATCTCCCAAGTCCCCTCAAGCATGATGGGAACGGCTGCGGCACCTTGCTTAAGTCTGGAGGCACCACGCCTCAGACCGGTGGATTTAGGAGGTAGTGTCCTCCGGCTACAAGATGGTGTTTGCTGTGCGCCCCCCCCCCCCCCCATGATTACCGGGTACTCCTGGTCCCCGCTTCTGCTCAGATGCTGGCGCAGGCCGTGCAAGGTCTGCTGGGTATGGGGGTCATTTGCAGATTTCCCTTAACAGACAGAGGCAAGGGACCCTACTCCAACCTTCTCACTGTTCCCAAAAAGATGGGTCAGTCTGGCCCATTCTGTTTGCACAGATCTTCAGCAATTTGTCAAGTACAGGCGCCTTCCTCATGGAAACTCTGCGCTCGGCCATCTGCTCCTTGTGAACCGTGGGCTTCATGCCGTTTGTGGATATCAAAGATGCTTACTTTTCACATCCTTGTGTCTTCAGGAGACCAAGATTCCTTAGATCCGCGTTGGAGGATCAACACTGCCAATTTGTGGCCCTGCCATCTGGCCTCTCTTCAGCTCCCAGAGTGCTCACCAAGGTGCTGGCGGGGGGGTGATGTCTCTGATGAGGCCAAGGGGCGTCTGCGTGCTGCGCTACCTGAACGTCCTCATCACTTCCCAGCCTCTACATCGGGCATAGTTGGATACTCAGCTGGTGGTGTCCATCCTGGAGTCATCTGGATGGGTGATCAGCCACCACCAAGTTCTCGCTGTCCCCTTCTTTGGTAATTTCATTCCTAGGAATGAATCTGGACACTGTTCAGGCAAGGATATTCCTTCCTCAGCAGAAGGTGGACATCTGCTTGCACAAGTTCAGTTTCTCCTAGCTTTCCCCATTCCTTCACCAAGGCAGGGGATGCAGCTGATGGGCCTGATGGTGGCGTGCTTCGCAGTGGTCCTTTGTGCTCAGTCCCTCTTGGGGCTTCTGCAACTTCCCCTATTGTCTGTATGGGACAAGGACCCAGCGTCCCTGGACAGGGTCTGGGTGTCTCCCCCCCCCCCCCCGGTGAGGAGGTCCCTCTTGTAGTGGATGGACTCAAGGAACCTATTTGGGGGCGGAACCTTCTTGCTCCTTCCTGGGAGACGGTCACCACGGATGCCGGTCTATCAGGTTGGGTGGGTTTCTCCTGGCCCTGCGGTTCCAGGGGAGGTGGGGTCCGTAGGAGGCCTATTCACCTATTAACGTCCTGCAGCTGTGAGCGATCAGGTTAGTTGCTCATTTCAGGGCGCATGGTCACTCTGATGGCAGTTGCCTACATCAATCATCAGGGAGGGACCCGGTCCAAGAGGGTCCCCCAGGAAGTGTCTCTGATTCTGATCTGGTGGAGGACAATGTTCCTTGCCTTTCAGCGGTATACATTCCGGGGGGGTCCCTCTGCAACACGGGGTTCCACTCTCTGTATCACCGTTGGGGCCAACCTATGTGGATCTGTTTGCTTTCCGTCACAATCACAAACTCACAGCCTTTGTCTCCCTGTACCAGGATCCTCTGGCCCTGCCCATGGATTTCTTAGTACTGTCATGGCGGGACATTCTGTTTCTGTATGTCTTTCTACATTCCCCCTGCTAGTCAGGGTTCTGCGTAGGATTGCTCTGAAAGTAGTGCCAGTTGTTCTGGTGGCCTCAGGTGGCCAAGAAGAGTGTGGTTCGCAGACGTGGTGCAGATGGCAGTAGATCTGTGCTTCTGCCTGGATTGCCAGATCTGCTCACTTAAAACCACTTACGCCATTCCATTTACTAACTCTGGCCTTGGCGGCCTGACTGATGAAACCTCCATCTTGATGGAGAATGGTTGTCTACCTCGTTGGTTGAGTCCACGGTGAAGGCTAGGAAGATGATTCTTCTTCTATCTGTTATATGGCATGGTGTACCTTCCTTGACTGGTTGAGTCTTGGTCTCTTCCCTGTTCTCAGTTCCCAGGGATCTGGAGTTTACTGCATGGGTTGGAGTTTTTCTCTAACTCAGTACTATGAAGGTTTCTATCCTGTCTGTCTTCTTTCAGAAGTCTTTTGTTCAGCATTCCTTTATTGAGACTGCCTTTAGGGGGTTGCACATGTGCGTTCCCCACTACGACCTATGGGCCCTGTTTTTCCTTTGGGATTTGAAAATGGTCTTGCCTGTTTTGCAGGGGTTCCCTTTGAACCTGTGCAGGTTGCTGCCTTGGCTATTCTTACACTCAAGGTCGTGTTTCTGGTAGCTTTCACTTCTGTCAGACGTGTGTCTGAGTTGGCGGTGCTGTCCATTCAGCCCCCTACTTTGAGAGGCACCAGGACAAGGTGTTGTTTTGTTCAATCCAGAATTTCTACCTAAGGGTAGTGTCTGCCTTTCATTGAATCAGGATATTGTTCTTCCTTCTTTGTGCCCTAACCCTAGCAATGTTAGGGAGAGAGTTTTGCACTCTTTGGGTGTGGTTAGGTGTCTGAAGTACTATCTGGTGGCTACTGCACCTTTCAAGAACACTTCTTGTGGTCCTTTCTGGTCCTAGGAAAGGGTTTTTGGCTTCTGCCAAGTCTACTATCGGCATGTGGATTCGTCAGGCTGTGATTCAGGCCTGCTCTGCTAAGGGGAAGAGTCCTCCCTTTGCCTTATTGCTCTTTCTTCTCATGCTATCGGTACCCCCTTGGGCCTTCCAGCACCAGGCTTCTATTGCACCAGTGTGCAAGGCCGCTACTTGGTCTTTTGTTCATACCTTTTCAAAGTTTTAAAAGGTTGATGTTAAGGCCACAAGGTTTTGCAGGCGGCAGTGGTTTAAACTGTCTGCTGTTACCTTTTTATTGGGGATCCCACCCTACCTTACGGATACTGCTATTGGATGTCCCAAGTGTAAGTAATCTATCTGGAGCAGGACGTACTGTATACTAAGAATAATACAATTCTGTATTATAAGTATACAGTACGTCCTGCTCCACCCCACCCTGGTTTTTGCTTTATTCTGGATCCCCTGTATGGTGATTGTTATCATTGTTATAGTTACCATTTTTTGGTTGTTAAATTCTCCCGGCTTCTTTTTCACTGCTTTTCAATGCTGGGGATTTGTGGGGGGTCCCCGGGTATTTGAGGGGCCTGTTTTGCATGTCTCTGCAATGCAGCGCCATCTGACGGAGGATAACCCAAGTGTAAGTAATCTATCTGGAGCAGGACGTACTGTATACTTATAATACCAATTCTACAGGTGAGTATTTCACAGAATTGTATTTTTTTTTTTTTATATTTGCAGATATTTGTTTTACACTTTATTTGGATAGTGCTGCTAATTAAAATAAATTCAAAATATTTTCCTGGCCACAAGGAATTGCCTCTAATAGCAAGGCATACATGGCTTGCATTCTGGTTTCTGGTTTTATTCAGTTCGAGGATATGTATGCTAGTTGTAATGGTTGAAGAATCCCAGCAAGCACTTTTTATGAGGGGTATAGATACTTTTCTGTGCTCTATTTCTCTCATAGTCTCCCTTTCAATCAGGCTCTGTGATTCTAGTGTCAGCCTTAACTGAATAGCTGGATCAATTTGCAGCCTGGTTTACCCCGGTATTTGCATTCCACCAGCATCATTTGCCTTCCAAGCTTAATGCTGTGTGTTCTCACAGCTACCCACAAGGGGTAGCATTTAATGATTGGACCCTAAACATGCAGTAATACTTTACATGTCATTGTGAGATTCCTGTAATTGCTGTGTGACATTGCCAAGTGATGCACTACTCATTTGCAACTAGAAAAAATAAAGTAAAACTTTAAGACCAAGAGGTGAGCATTTTGGAATATAGACAAGAGACTGCCCTGGATCTGCTTAGGGTTTAACAGTTTAAAATACCTTTCCTGTCCTGTCACAAGAGAAAGAAAAAGGTAAACTAACCTTCTCAGGAAACACTTGATAGGATGATAATGTGTGACAGGCTTAGCAAACCCTCAAGGTATCCATTTTCTCTTAATGATACGTTTGCTGCAGGTTCTCATACCGCCAGTAAATGAGTTAAATAGGCTGCAGCATGATTTTCTTTTCTCAAGGTGCTAATCCCTTTTCTGAAAGGCAGTGGTACAGTAGAAAAGAAGATCCGACTTTTCAGTTGTGTTCCTTTCCAGATGGCAACCCGTGAGAATTGAAAGCAGGAAGCAGTAACATACTTTGCTCTTTTAGTTCTGTTTGCCAGGCATATGGTTTGCTTCTAGAGTTAGTTTCTAAGGAACCTATTTCTTTTTGGTTCACAGAGATTTCACTTTCACGTGCTTGGACATCCAAGAATTTATTCGGGCCTTTGAGGCTAGGTCATGGCTTATATGTTGCAGTGTAGGTGGTGCACAGGAGGTAGAGCTATATTTATTTATTTTTTTAATCAGACCAACACCCTTACAACAAACAGTGCTCAAATACATCCCTCCCCAGGGCATTTCAGATTGCTGCACATAAAAATTAATTTACCTTTTTCTAATGCCTGCTGTGGTCAATTTTCAAAAAATGGCATCTCCTGGAGCAGCAGACTGCCTGCAAATAGGAAGTACTGATGGGTTTCCTGTTGCTGTGCATTGTCCGTTATGCCACTTGAATCCAGGCAGTAACACGGCTAGGATGCTGACAAAGGAAGCTCTAAAGTGGCAGCTGTCAAAAGAAAATCTGTGTTTTAGCTTTGAGTGGTTGCAGAAGCAAATGTAAGTGCTGACAATGATTCAGTATCATGCATGCAGATGTGGCAAGGCAGTTTTGGGGAGTTTTCTTCTCCAACTGGGCCAGGCTGTTGGTCCGGTTTAAGTGAATAACCCACTTATTTACTGCACTTTGTTCAACTTAAATCTGAAATATTGTTACAATTATATTATTCTTAGTATACAGTACGTCCTGCTCCAAATATAATACTTACACTTGGGTTATCCTCCGCCAGATGGCGCTGCACTACAGAGACATGGAAAAAAGGCTCCTCCCGGCCCTTCAAATACCCAGGGACCTCCCACAAATCCCCAGATTTCTCTGCAGTGCTGGCTGCGAAGACATGAAGTATCACTCTCTCGCAGGTGAGCGGGGCTACCAAAGCCTGCGGACCTGTTGGACTATTCCCACCCGTCCTCCCTGTGATGTGCCTCCCAGCCTGGGCTACGCTGGTCGGGTGAAGGTAGGCAGCACCATGCGTGCTTAACGGAGCCATGCTCCACCGCAGTCCCCCACCAAAGGGTAGGCGGTTTAGGGCTGATGGTGAGCCTCTAGGGGATGCCCCTCCCGCACTATTGCCCCATGCCCCGTGTAGCGGTGGGCCCTGTACAAAGGGTCGCCATCCTCCCTCATTCCCCCCGTGGCCCGGGGGGAAAGAAAGGGGTGGGGTGTGGTGGTCTTAGTGTATGTTTTACACGTTATGGCCTTAGTCTTGCCCCGGACTGGTATTCCTGGTGTCAGAGCCGCGCTGTTTGTTCCTTGCTGTGTATTTCTCGCCGCCGCGCGCACCTCCCTTTACTGCACGCACCTCACTTCGCTCCTCATGACAACTTGTAACTATCTCAGAGCTTCGCGCTCTTCGGGGGGGGCGGGGACCTGGTTGGCGCGCTCCGCGTCACAGCCCGCTCTGGCCCGCCCTTCGAGGTTTGCTTGGCGCCATTTTGATGCTGGTCGCACGCGTGGTAGCGGTCCTCCTCCTCCCTTGGTCTGTAAGTGCCCTCGTGGGCGATTTTCATGATCCTTGTTTACTGCGCATGGTTCTGACACCCCTTATTCCCATTATGTCTTTCAGACTGGTGAACACCATTGGCTTCTCCCGGCCCGGTGTAAAATTATAGCGGGTCTTGTAATATTCTCCCACTTCCATAGCGGGTCTTTGGGGCATCCAGGGTTAGTTATAGTGTAAATCCCTACTGGCATATTGTGCCTTGATTAATCACCATATGGAGGCATCTCAGAATTATGTGACCGGGGTCCCTCTGGGACAAGACCGGCGGTGTATAGCGTGTGGACAACCCCATGCTGATGCTGACAGGGCACGGGTCTGCGTACCCCATGCTTAAATCTCTCTCCTGCTGAGTCGCCTACAAGTGGGGAATTGCAGCCTGCTGGGCCTTCCAGACTGCCTACGGCTGAACAGATTATTGCTAGGTTGTCAGAGCGAATGGGCCCTGGTAGAAAGCGGCACCTGTCGCCTCATGTTTCTGTATGTTCTATGAGAACTGAGGGGTTTGCTACTCTGTGTGACTATACCCCTTCTGATGAAGGGGAGTTGTTCTCTGACTCAGGCTCTTCTGATGAGAGGCCGAGGAGTCATGACGATTCTGGCCCTGAATACTGGGGCCAGTGTGACACTGATGACTTGTTGCTTAAGGTCTATAAGGCACTGTCTATCTCTCCCCCTGGTCAGGTCCCCAAGCCTAGAGGGGGGCGTTTCCATACTGCGACTGCACGTTTGGAATTTTTAGAGCAGACTCATTTCCATGCATTTGTGCTCAAGGAATGGGAATGCTCCAGTAAACTTCAAGGGGTTCCAGGGGACTGGGATAGGAAATACCCTTTTCCCCCTGAGGTGGTTAATTGTTGGTCATCACCCCCGTGGTGGATGCGCCGATCATAGGGGTCCCTAACCCCCCCTTTATTACAACCCCTGCTTATAGTACCCTTCGAGATGCTGAGGACCGGCGCATTGAGCTGCTGGCCTCCCATGCCTTTTCTTGTGCTGGGACGGCGCTGCGCCTGGTCTGTGCCACAGCCATTACTGCAGTGGCCGCTAGAACCCTCATCAAAAAATTGCTCGATCATCACCCTGAGGATCATCCCTTGTGATGTATTTGTGAAGTTTATTCTATTAGCGCTGGATGACGCAATTAGAATGTGTGCAAGAACTTCCGCCCTTGCGGTGGCTATTCGTCGCTTGGTCTGGCTGCGACAGTGGGGTGCTGATGATGCTACTAAAAAGACTCTTACTGGGCTCCCCTTTAGAGGGCAACGCCTGTTTGGGGCCCGTCTAGACCTGTTCGGTAAAAAGGGCAAATCACCCCTTCGCAGACGGCCGTCTCGGCCCCCTCGAGGCAGGGGCACCCCTCCTCCCCCCTACCTTAGTGTTAAACAGGAACCAGGGGTGTCTTTCCGGATTTTCTTTTCTTCCACCAAACCCCCTCAAGCATGATGGGGCGCCCTCGCCCGGCTGGGTGAGGGGATGGCTGCAGCACCTTGCTCTTATCAGGAGGCATCTCGCCTCATTCTGGTGGATTCAGGAGGTTGTGTCCTCCAGATACAGGATAGCGTTTTCTGCACGGCCTTCCCCAGTTTTTATCAGGTCCCAGGTACTCCTGGTCCCTGCCGCTGTTCAGTTGCGGGCACAGGCCATGCTAGGCCTGCAAGGTCTGAGGGTCTCTTGCAGATTGCCGTAATAGGCAGAGGCAAGGGCCGCTATACCACCTCCCACAGTCCCCCAAAGGATGGGTTGGGTTGGCCCATTCTGGATTCACAGCAATTCTCTAATTACAGGCAGTTTCCTGCATAGAAACTCTTAAGTTGGGCCATCAGCACCTTGCGCCCAGTGGGCTTCTTGCTGTCTGGGAAACTCTACAATGCTTATGTTTCACCTGTGCCCTCAGGTCTCTGAGGCTCTCCAGGTTCGTGTTGGAAGTCCAACACCGCTAATTGTGGCCTTGTTATCTGGCCTCTCTTCAACTCCCAGAGTGTTCACTCAGGTGCTGTCGATGGTGATGTCTCTGATAAGACCAAGGGGCGTACGCGTGATGTCTACCCGGACGCCCTTCCTCACTTCCCTGTCTCTGCGTCAGGATAGTTGGATACCCGGCTGGTGGGTCTATTGGGAGTCATTTGGATGGGTGTTCAATCACCCCGAGTCCTCGCTGTTCCCTAAAGTGGTAACTCCATTAATAGGAATGATTCTGGATTAGATTCAAACCAGATTTTCCCCTCTCAACAATTAGGTGGGCAATCTGGTCTCATGGGCTCAGTCCCTCATTGCTGTCCCGGTCTCTTAACACCAGGCAGGGATGCAACTGGTGGGCCCGTTAGTAACTTGCTCGGAAGAAGTCCCTTATGCTCAGTTCCCCTTGAGCCCTTCTGCGACTTCTATTGGTGACATAGGACAGGGATCCAGCACCCCTGGAGCAGGGTCTGTGGGCCTCCCACCTGTATGACGGTTTTTCTCTTGAAAGTGGATGAACTCGAGGGCCCTGTCTGGGGGCAGTTCCTCCTTGCCCCTTCCTGGAAACGGTCACCATGGATGCCAACCCTTCAAGTTGAAGGGGAAGGTTTCTTCTGAAACCCCCTGCGATTCTGGTGGTGGTGGGGCACTTAGAAGGTCCTTACGCCTATTGAATTCTAAACAGTGAGCGTTTTTCAGTTGGCTCTATCCCGCTTGACCACTCCCCTTCTGGATTTGCCAGTCTGGGGGTGCTCGGTCCGTCTGACGACAGATGTCTTCACCATTGGAAGGGGCCTGGAGCTGGCGGACCTTCCAGGGAGTGTCTATGTTCCCTTCTGGGCGGAGACATTGCTCCCTGCATGTTAGTGATATTAGTTCTGCGTAAGATTGCTCTGGTAAGGGGACCAGTGATTCTGGTGGCCCCAGCTGACCTAGTAGAGTGTGGTTGCAGACATGGTACTGTGGTCAGTAGTTCTGCACCTTGCCAAGAGTGCCAGTTGATCACTCAGGGCCCCCTTTACGTCACTCCAGTCCACGGTCCCTGGCCTAGTCGGCCTGACTGCTGAAAGATACATCTTGATGGAGACAAGTTTAGCTGTCTCTGTGTTTGCGACTATGGGAAGGCTAGGAGTAAGCCTCTTCCTCGTCTTCTATTGTTGTAGGGTATGGCATACCCACATTGACTGGGGTGAGGCTAGTTCTCTTACCTGTTGGGCGCTTACCTGTCTCTGGTACAGTCTTCCTTGGTTAAGACTTCCTTCAGGGGGTGCTCATGTGCGTCCTCCATGTACTCCTATGGTCCCTGTTGGGATTGAAATTGAATTCATTCTGTCTGCTTGCAGGATTTGTCCCTTGGTCCTACTCAGGATGCTATCTGGCTGTCCTTACCTTCAAGGTTGTCCTTCTGGTGACTGCTACCTTGGTCAGGCGTGTGTTAGCGGGCGGCTTCCTTAAAATACACCAGGATAAGGTGGAGTTCCGCCTGAAGCCGGACTCTCTACATCTGGAGGTGTCTTATGTTAATTTATTCGAGATATTGTTATCCACGGCTATCCCCTTTCCCTAGCAACGCTGAGGAAGTAGTTCTGCATTCCTTATACAGGTGTTGGCAGTTTTTTCTTAGGAGTCACTGTGTCCTGTAAGGGAACTGAGGTTCCTTGGGGCTTGTGGTCATTACATCCTGAATGTGCCCGATCTCGTCTGCTCTCGGGAATTGGGCGGTTTGGTCCTGGTTGTTACCTTAATGGATGTTGCTCCTGTTACCTTTTTTCGGCCTTTGGCTTCTGCCAAATTTATTGTAGCGATCGGATTTGTCAGGCTGTTACTCAGGCCTTTTCCGGCAAGGGGAAGAATCTCCCTTGTTGCCTTGATTCCTTTTCTACGTGATGTTAGGGCCTCAGCTCATGCTGTCTTGGCCGTATGGTTCTGCAGGTGACAGTGGTTTAAACTGTCTGTTGTTGTCGTTTTTTGTTCGGGATCCCACCCTACCTTATGGACACTGCTTTTGGATGTCCCAAGTGTAAGTATTATATCTGGAGCAGGACGTACTGTATACTAAGAATAATACAATTCTGTGAAATACTCACCTGTAGAATTGATATTATTTGTATACAGTACGTCCTGCTCCACCCCACCCTGGTTTTTGCATTTTTCTGGATCCCCTGTATGGTGATTGTTCTCTTTGTTATCATTACCAGTTGTTCTGGGTGGTTTAATTCTCCCGGCTTCTTGTTCACTGCTTTTCAATGCTGGGGATTTGTGGGAGGTCCCTGGGTATTTGAAGGGCTGGGAGGAGCCTTTTTTCCATGTCTCTGCAGTGCAGCGCCATCTGGCGGAGGATAACCCAAGTGTAAGTATTTTATCTGGAGCAGGACGTACTGTATACAAATAATATCAATTCTACAGGTGAGTATTTCACAGAATTGTATTTTTCATTTGGCTTAGTACCAAAATAAACTTCATCAAGGCAAACAAAGGTATATGATGCCATGTTTTGTTGGGGAGGGGGCATATATGTTGTCATCATTCCTTTTTAATTTGCTATTAAAGTTCCTGAACTTCCATAATATCTTTTTTCTATATCTGCCTATTGTGCTAAGCAATTCATTGTTCTCTCCAGTTGTGTGAATGGTTTGTTGGTTTTCTTGCAGACTTATCCAAAAGTAGGATTAGTGCACACCAAGATTGCCCCTGCCTATTAGTGACACAATATATTGCCTAACCAGTAGTTTGTGACTTATGACTGTGACTTATCAAATAGTTAATAAAATGTAATTAAACAATAGATTACATCGCCATTGTTGTTTTAAACTCCAAACAGGAGTTTAAAAGCCCTAAGCCCAACACATCATCAAAAAGTTATATTCAATATCTTTGCCTACACTTTTGAATGGGAAGCCTGTAAAACAGCCTAATGGGAGTGTCTTATACGGAAAATATCCTTGGTAGTGTCCACTCTATTACATAATAGTGGGGTTGCTGATGAGCAAAATTGAGGCATACAGAGTATGGTAAAATTGAGACACTTCACATGCACTGGACAGCCACCCATACATTTTCCTGTTGCACAATATTACCATTTTTCTCCCAATATGGCCATTTTGAAGCTTCCTTTACCAGGAGCCCACCCGTGCTGCTCCCTGGATTCGAATGACATATAACCCACAATGCACAGTGGCAAGCAGCACTTTCTTTTAGCAGGCAGCCTGCAGCTCCATGGGATGCCATTTTGTTTGTAAAATTGCCCACAGTTGCAAAAAGCTAAATTACATTTTATGTGCAGAAATCTGAATTGTCCTGGAGAGGAATGCAAATGGGCACTGCTTCTTCTAAGGGTGTTGGTCCAGTCTAAAGTTTAATGAGGAACAGCACACTTGAGTGTTGTTTATATTTGAAAGCTTACCAGGGGGCATACTAATTGGGATGCACTACGGTGTGAAACCTGCAAAACTTCTCATTAACTTCTGCACTACGATCTCATGGTGTTTGCGCGTAGCTACAAACTTGGTGGCTGACCCTGTTTATGTACATTCCCGCAGCGGCAGACTTGCTGGGTGCATGTAGCGGGGGATTCTACCGGCATCCTCGGGATTTCCAGGGAACCGGCTGGCGCTAGAGTCTGTTATTCTTTCGGATAGTCACAGCGGGGTTTTTGGTCCTCTTCAACATAACTAGAGGGAGTTCTTGGTGATCAAAAATCGTGTATAAGTGATATCTGGAGCGTTGCCATTGTACACATTTTTACAACTAGAAGATATTTGAAGCTTGTCACCTTACACTGGAAGAATTTGCATGTTAAGCTAGTATTTTGCTGCTACCAAGGCTTGATTGACAAGAAATGGCACTAAAACAAGACTGAAACAAAACTCTGGAAGTTCATTTAAGCAACACGATCAGTCTATGGTTTTGTTAAAATTGATTGATTGCGTAGAATCCGCTGAAGGCAAAAACCTTTTGAATGTAGCATAACCGCATGTAGCGTGGTTGATGGGCAGACGGTGGCTAGAGGTGCGCGGTCCAGACGGTGTGGTGTGGGCTTTGGTGGGTGCCGGGGGGTGGGCTGCCGGGGCTTCCCCCTCCCTCCCCCCCCTCTTTTTCCCTTCCCCCCCTCTTCCCCCTCCCCCCCCCTCTTCCCCCTCCCCCCCTCTTCCCCCCCTCTTCCCCCTCCCCCCTCTTCCCCCTCCCCCTCTTTCCGAACCTCAGTGTCTTGTCCCTCGGTCCCTTTATCCCTTTAACAAAAAGTTGGTGGAGGGGAGTGGCAAACTCAATATAGGCATCAGGCAGGAGGGTTAAGTTTGCAGAGGTCCAGCAAGTTGTGTATACCTTGATTTTCATTTTAGCTTGTGTAATCTGCATTTTGGATTTTCTGTATGAAAATGAGCCCTGTATTTGATTGCCTTGCTACCCTCTTTACCTCAATAAAGATTTATTGTTAAGTTAAAAAAAAAATGATTGATTGCTTTGCCCAATTTGCAGCTGTGATTGGAGACCCTTTGTTCTTGTACTTGTATCAAAATAGGTTGAGCTGAAATGACCATCATTTCTAGGCTGGTTGCCATTGCTGTAGTGCTATTAAGTTCCCTTTTCTGGGTTAAGGAGTGTTTGACACATGTTCTTTGTAAGTGCTGTGCTTGATAAAGCTGCAAATTCCTTCCTTCTTCAAGGGCTCTTGTGGATTCAATTTATCTGCACTTGCGATTAAGAGCACTCAGCTCTGTGTTAAAACTGCTTTTCTTCAGCCTTTCCTCTTCAAGAAATCCAGTATTTTAATATTTCTCCAGCTAGAGCTTTCTTTGGTTCAGTCTTCCTGACCTCTGTACCTCCAATAATTTGTTAAGCATTCGTTTGCTGATCCTTGCAGGCTCTTGTCCCACACGGAGCTCAGCAAGACGATTAGGGAAATTATTCTGCACTTGACATCAGCCAGATGTAGGACATTAATTTTATTTAATGCGGCTTCAAGATTTTTTTTTTGGCTTGTAGTTGCCCAAATCATAAAGCGTGTTTGTGTAAAATAAATAAAAGCTAAAATGGGGTGGAAAGCAGTAACAGAATTACTAATTTTACTACCTTTGTGATACTCATATGTACAGTATAGGATATTGTTGAACTGCATTCTGATGCTTTCCCTTTCTAATTGGGCAACTGGATGACTTGACACGCATTTCCATGGAATGATTTCTGAACAAAGAATCGTTAATGAGAATGAGGTCAAGAGGTGTATTGCTTTGGCGATAAATATTCTAATTTGTCATGTTACCATTGTCATTTGGAAAATGAACTGCAAATAGGACTATACAAATACCTTGAATTTGCACAGCAAGAACAATTTTAGATCGCTCTAACAAACAATTGACCCACAAATCGTCTGCATCTGAAAGCAAGTTTTCCGTTCGCATACGGTCGATTAATCTGTTCATGGAAATGGACCTTTAGTCAATTGTTTTTCATAGGACCTTAGACAAAGGACAAACAGTTTTTACATTTAGCCTGTAACCATTTACCTGCAAATGACCTAAATCGCATGCTAAAGTTAGTGGTTCTGGCATTTTGTCATTCACACTTTTAATATCTTTAATTTAAAAAGTCCAAATTATTTGAAATGGATCTCAGTCCAGGGAAGGTATATGGTGCTAAACTTCCTGTGGTAACACAGAAACAAAACCAATATTACTCAAACATATAATTTAAAACCCTCCAAGTGTCCTGCCTAACGGTTTGAAGTGACAAGCCAAAACAACCTGGCTTGAGTTGTAGGTGCTTCTACCTCCATCACTACTTGATCCCCCCCCCCCCCCCCCACATTCTGTTTGTGTACCATACTGACACGTCATCAGAGAACGTGAAACACCAGGTCCTGCATGGCTTTCTGTTGTGGAGCATCTGGATCATCCAGACACCTATGCCCGAGTTTGCTTTGTAGACTTCAGTTAGGCATTGAATACCATCAGGACGAAACTAATAATCACAAAGGTGGATCATTGGCATTCCTTCAAGCATCTGTACATGAATGCATTTTTATTAAATAAAGTAGTCAATAAGTCAATCTGAGCCTGTTTCTATCAATGACTAATACCATCGATACAAGCATCCCACGAAATAATATGTCCTCTTCCCCTACTGTTCTCTTTTACAAATGACTGCACATATACAAGGAATCCTGTCAAATTCTTAAAGTTTGTTAATAATTCCACTGTCATTGACCTAACCAGAAATGGGATTGAATCTGATGAAGTGGAGTGTTGGTGCACTTACATTTACTCCTGCTTCCACTCAAATCTGAGAACCCTTGGAGGCTTTCTTTCCCAGCATCCCAGGCATGCTGCTGCCTGGATTTAACCCACAATACGGCGGATTTAACCCACAATACGGCAGGAAACCCAGCAGCAATTTGGGGGGGGGGGGGATTGACCACAGTAGGAGTTACAAAAAGGTAAATTAATTGTGCAGCCTATCTGAATTGCACTTTTCTTGTTATAGGGTTGGTCTGGTTTAAGGATGGCCTGCCTAAAAATCTGTTGGGGGTAGTTATCTGCGCAATGATTGAGTAATGTGTTTTTTGTTCACGGCCTGGTTCAGAGGTGTGATCGAAATGCACAAGATTTTGGAGAAATGTAAAAGGGGCTTAGAAGACCATTGGGCCCCTCCTATAACACTGCATGTCCATTGTGGGAGAAGAACAATACCCTGAGCAAGGATAATCCTCTGTTTCTAATTTGGAATAAACTTGCCTCACTCCCATTGATCCTATGGCACATTCGTGGCTCCAGAACAGCATACTGACTTTGTGGAGGGGGCTGGAATGTAGCTGGGTAAGTTTAGGATAAACTATTGGGTTGTAGTTCATATTGCAGTGTATTCCAAATTGAGATCCCTCGGGAGTCTGAAAGAATCAATGGGTTTTCGTGCAGTATTCACATGCCTATGCAATGAAGACCTTTGTTCTAGCAACAAATGAAATACCTGCTACATGACTTGTTACTGGCTGATAAGACTTGATGTTGGATCCTTTTTTGTGTGTTTTGTTAAGGGCACAATTGAACAGGTAAAATACTATAGTGGCCCTCTCTCACACAAGGTTTTAGGAAGTTTAATATGTATATACCATTCTTTAAAATACCTATTCCAAGTGTGACATACACTCCGCTTCAATTCTTCATGACTTTTGGGTTATTCTCAAGTAGAGGGCGAACTTCTGCATAGATGAATGCAAAAAAGGAGCTCCTCCCAGTCCATAAATACCTGGGACCTCCCACCAATTCCCCAGTTTTCTTCTCTGCAGGAAGGCGAGCAAGACAGAAGATGAAGAATTCTCTTACTTGCAGGTAAGCCGGGTTCGCGCCCGGCCATTTTTTGCCCCTATTGCTGCCAGGACCTTTCCTAAATTATCCCTATTTGAGCCTCCTAGCCTTGGCTGCGAGTCCTGGTAAGGGTAGGTAGCACCTTATGGGTGTGCAAGGAGCATTGCTCCGCCATGAGACCCCATTACAAGGGGTAGGCGGTTGCCCGGGTTTGGTGATCCTGGTGTGGGATGCCCTGTCCCTGTCATTCCTATGGCCAGATTCTGGCTGGGATTCCCCCCTTCCGGGTCCCTTACTTCCCTCTAGGGGGGGGGGGTGTCGGCCTGTATATCCTGTTGGGTTATATGTGTGTATGGCACTGTGTGTGTGAGTGTTTTACTTGTGTTGGGTGCTGACAGGATGTTTTCTTATACTTAGGGCCATAACGGTGCTGGCCTCCTTCACTCTGCCTGGGGAGCTTCTCCCCCTCAGGCTTGTTCGGGAGAAGCCCCGCCCCCTCATTTGGCGCGATGCTGCGGGCCAGCCCATGGCTGGGATCCACATTGCTGGGAGGGGGGCGTGGCCTGGTGACGCGCATTCTGCGCTGGCCCGCTCTTCCTCCTCTTCTCACGAGGCTCTTCTCTGGGGGCCATCTTGGTGCTGCTGCGGGATCCTGTGTGCTCCTGGCCGGTAAGGGCCTGTTGGCCTCTTCCTTAGCTTATGCGGGGGCCCCTCGCCAGCAGGGGGGCCTCCTGTTTTATCTCATGTGTGTGTATGGATATATGTTATTATATATGTTGTTATATGTTGTAAGCGGGCAAACAATCAGCAGTGACGACAACGGATTTGAACGGCAAAACGGCTTTTATTCAGCAAAGTTCAGTAGATAGTCCAAAGGTTGCAGCATAAATGCAGAAAACAAAAAGGGTTACTTCACCAACCAAATGGTCCTGGGCTGGGTACTCCAGCAAGCTGATCAATTCCAGTCCACTTTACAGGGCGTATCAGCCCTCTGCTCAATGTCCAATGCTATCCTTCACCACGGTGCAGCTCAGCCTGGGCTCACTCCAACAGGCTGGTCATCATCAAAGGAAAGGCTGTGTGCTCTCTTCTTATACAGGCTTCCCCTGTAATCAGCGTGCACACTTGTGGAGGCCTTAGAACATGTAACAACCCGTTATGGAATTGAGGAAGTGACCCGGGTCCTGAAAACCCGGGCCGGATTGTGCTTTATACAACCAAGCAGGGAAGAAACAGACATTTTGATACAATTTACCACAATGTATATATACCACAATGTGTATATATATATATATACCGTATTTTTCGCCCTATAAGACGCACTTATTTTTCCCCAAAAGTGGGGGAAAAATGTCAGTGCGCCTTATCGGGCGAATGTAAAAAAAAAAAAAAAAAAAAAAAAAAAAACTCACCCGTCCCCGGCGCTCCCGCGTTGTCTGGCACACTGTGAGAGGCCAGAGGAGCGGCGGGGGCTCTGTCCCGGCCCCGCCGCTGCGATCGCTGTCTTTTCAGGCAGCGATGACAGCGGCGGGGCCAGAGACAGAGCCCCTGCCGCTCCTCCATCTGCTCCTCCACACGCAAGCACGAAGGTCCCGGCAGTGGGTGGGCGTGGCCTGCACCGGCGCAGGCCACGCCCACCCGCTGCCCGGACCTTTGTGATCGCATGTGGGGGAGCAGATGGAGGAGCGGCGGGGGCTCTGTCTCTGGCCCCGCCGCTGTCATCGCTGCCTGAAAAGACAGCGATCGCAGCGGCGGGGCCGGGACAGAGCCAGCTCGTGAATGGGGTGGGCGTGGCCTGCGTCGACGCTGCGGCGCAGGCCACGCCCACCCCATTCACGGAGCCGGCCGCTCAGCGCAGTGGTGTCAGCGGACAGGTGAGTTTAACTTTTTTTTTTTTATTACTATGGCGCCTGCCTATACTAATGGGGGGAGGGGGGTGGGAATGGGGGGGAGAGGGGCCACACTGCCTATGGGAATGGGGGGATGGGGATGCCACACAGCCTTTGGGAATGGGGGGGATGGGGATGCCACACAGCCTTTGGGAATGGGGGGGATGGGGATGCCACACAGCCTTTGGGAATGGGGGAAGGGGTATGCCACACAGCCTTTGGGAATGGGGGGAGGGGTATGCCACACAGCCTATGGGAATGGGGGGATGGGGATGCCACACAGCCTATGGGAATGGGGGGAGGGGTATGCCACACAGCCTTTGGGAATGGGGGGAGGGGTATGCCACACAGCCTATGGGAATGGGGGGAGGGGTATGCCACACAGCCTATGGGAATGGGGGGATGGGGATGCCACACAGCCTATGGGAATGGGGGGATGGGGATGCCACACAGCCTATGGGAATGGGGGGAGGGGTAAGCCACACAGCCTATGGGAATGGGGGGATGGGGATGCCACACAGCCTATGGGAATGGGGGGAGGGGTATGCCACACAGCCTATGGGAATGGGGGGAGGGGTATGCCACACAGCCTATGGGAATGGGGGGATGGGGATGCCACACAGCCTATGGGAATGGGGGGATGGGGATGCCACACAGCCTATGGGAATGGGGGGAGGGGTAAGCCACACAGCCTATGGGAATGGGGGGATGGGGATGCCACACAGCCTATGGGAATGGGGGGAGGGGTATGCCACACAGCCTATGGGAATGGGGGGAGGGGTATGCCACACAGCCTATGGGAATGGGGGGATGGGGATGCCACACAGCCTATGGGAATGGGGGGAGGGGTAAGCCACACAGCCTATGGGAATGGGGGGATGGGGATGCCACACAGCCTATGGGAATGGGGGGAGGGGTATGCCACACAGCCTTTGGGAATGGGGGGAGAGGTATGCCACACAGCCTATGGGAATGGGGGGATGGGGATGCCACACAGCCTATGGGAATGGGGGGATGGGGATGCCACACAGCCTATGGGAATGGGGGGATGGGGATGCCACACAGCCTATGGGAATGGGGGGATGGGGATGCCACACAGCCTTTGGGAATGGGGGGAGGGGTATGCCACACAGCCTTGGGAATGGGGGGATGGGGATGCCACACAGCCTATGGGAATGGGGGGAGGGGTATGCCACACAGCCTATGGGAATGGGGGGATGGGGATGCCACACAGCCTTTGGGAATGGGGGGAGGGGTATGCCACACAGCCTATGGGAATGGGGGGAGGGGTATGCCACACAGCCTATGGGAATGGGGGGAGGGGTATGCCACACAGCCTATGGGAATGGGGGGATGGGGATGCCACACAGCCTTTGGGAATGGGGGGAGGGGTATGCCACACAGCCTATGGGAATGGGGGGATGGGGATGCCACACAGCCTTTGGGAATGGGGGGAGGGGTATGCCACACAGCCTATGGGAATGGGGGGAGGGGGATGCCACACAGGCTATGGGAATGGGGGGATGGGGATGCCACACAGGCTATGGGAATGGGGGGATGGGGATGCCACACAGGCTATAGGAATAGGGGGATGGGGATGCCACACAGCCTTTGGGAATGGGGGAGGGGTATGCCACACAGCCTATGGGAATGGGGGGAGGGGGATGCCACACAGCCTTTGGGAATGGGGGGAGGGGTATGCCACACAGCCTATGGGAATGGGGGGAGGGGGATGTCACACAGCCTATGGGAATGGGGGATGCCACACAGCCTATGGGAATGGGGAATGCCACACAGCCTATGGGAATGGGGGATGCCACACAGCCTATGGGAATGGGGAGAGGGGGATGCCACACAGCCCATGCTAATGGGGAGAGGGGGATGCCACACAGCCCATGCTAATGGGGGGAGGGGGATGACACACAGCCCATGCTAATGGGGAGAGGGGGATGCCACACTGCCTATGGGAATGGGGAGAGAGGGATGCCACACAGCCTATACTAATGGGGGGAGGGGGAAAGCCACACAGCCAATGGGAATGGGGGGAGAGGTGGATGCCACACAGCCTATGGGAATGTGGGGAGAGGGATGCCACACAGCCAATGGGTATATGGGGAATGGGAGGGGGGGATGCCACACTGGATATACGGGGAATGGGATAGGGGAATGCCACACTGTCTGTAATGGTGCGTTTTTGATTGAAATTTTTTTTTTCTTATTTTCTTCCCCCAAATCCTAGGTGCGTCTTATGGGCAGGTGCGTCTTATAGGGCGAAAAATACGGTATATATATATATATATATATATATATATATATATATATATATATATATATGTATATAAGAATTTACCACAATGTGTGTGTATATATATATATATATATATATATATATATATATATATATATATATGTACCACAATGTGTATATATATATATATATATATATATATACATTTTTTTTTTTTTTTTTTTTTTGTGAGGCAATTTTGACTTAGATGCTTCATTGTGTGTTTCAGATTGCATCGTTTATGTGCATGTTAAGGGGTTCCTCCTAGTCCTGGGGTCCCTAGCCTTATATAGATCACCACAAATCCTCCCACTGGGACTTAAAGAGGCATCCCGGGTTGCTTATTGCTTAAATTCCCTGCGGTCTTGCGACTGACCACAAAAATCACCATATGGAGGCTCCGCAGGATACCGGGCTCGGGCTCTCTCTGGGACAATCCCGGCCATGTGTGGGTTGTGGGGCATCCCTTACGGGTGAGAATGTGCTTATTTGTATACCATGTGCACAAAAGGCCATATCGCGGTAGTCGGGTGCCCAGCCTTCTGGGTCAGCGCCCCCCGCTTCATCGCCTTCCCCTCCCCACCTTATCCGTACCCCTAGTGACATTGGTGCTAGCGGGGAGTCGCATTCCGATGTTTGTGCTAGGTTGGCCAGCATTGAGAAATTTATGGTTAGCGCGGTGGGCAAGAAGGCCTAGGCTAAAAAGAGACATTTGTCGTCGGTCCAGGCGACTTGGGATATTGATGATGATTCTTTTGATATGTCAGATTATTCCCCGCTGGAGGAGGGGGAATTGTATGAGGAGTCAGAGGCTGACGATGTACGGTTTGGCGAGGCTGATGTTGGGCAGGCGCTGGGGGATGCTGTTGACATGGCCACGGTTTTGTCACATCTCTTGGAGGTTTTGGATATTGCACCACCTGAGGCGCCTCCTCTCAAGAAGGGGGAATTTTTTGGGGCCCACAAGCCTCGTTTGGAGTTCCCTACCCAGGGTCATTTTGATGCACTGATCCTTAGGGAATGGGAGAAACCTAGTCAGCTTCCGGGTGTTCCTCAGGGATGGGATAAGAAGTATCATTTCCCGGTGGAAGCGGTTAAGCGCTGGGCTTCTCCTCCCGAGGTCGATGCGCCAGTTTTGGGGTTGACCAATTCCTCTGTGCTTCACACCCCAGATGCCACTTCCCTAAAGGATGGTGAGGATAGGCGCCTTGATCAGATGGCATGCCATGCCATGCCTTTGCCAGTGTTGGTTCGACTTTGCGGCCTGTTTGTGCATCTGCGCTAGTGGCGGTGGGTGCTAGGTCTCTGATTAGGGACTGGTTAAATGACGCTCACCTTGATCCGGCCAGCGCTGAGTTCACTACGCTTAAAAGATTTGAATTGTTCATGGATTTTGTCTTGTGGAAGACACTATTGTTATGTGTAGTAGGACCTCAGCCTTATTGGTGGCCATGCGCTGCTCGGTATGGCTCCGTCAGTGGACGGCGGACTTTGCGGCCAAGAAATCGCTCACAGCTCTCCCCTTCTTGGGTATGCGGCTGTTTGGAGATAAGTTGGATGCTGTGGCAAAGGGAGGTAAGTTACCTCAGCGGAAGAAACTGCGCCGTCCTTTTCGGGGGGCAGGCTCTTTCAATCCTTCCTTTCGAGGTGCCAGAGCTGGTAGAGGTTTGGCCTTCTCAGGTGTCAGAGGCTCTTCCTGGAACAGGGGCAGAGGTCCGGCCCGTCCCGCTTCTGCCTGGGGTTCCAAACCCAAGCCTGCAGGTAAACCAGCTCAGCAATGAAGGGGTTCCCTCACCCGCTCGGGTGGGGAGACGGCTGCGGCTCTTCTTCCAGGTCTGGGCTCGGGAGGTCACAGACAATTGGATCTTGGAAGTGGTCTCCTCCGGGTACAAACTGGAGTTCGAGTACTGGCCAAGATTTTTAAGGTCTCGGGTGCCCGCGGACCCTCAGGCAGCACAGGGGCTCCTGTTAGCAGTGAAAAACCTTCTGGACATGGGAGTTGTATGCCCGGTGCCTCCGTCGGAGAGAGGCAGGGGTTTCTACTCCAACCTTTTCATGGTTCCCAAGAAGGAAGGTTCTGTAAGACCCATTTTGGACCTTAAGGTCCTCAACAGATTCATCAGATTCAAGAAGTTCCGTATGGAGACTCTGCGCTCGGCCATCAGTTCCCTTCGTCAAGGGGATTTCATGACATCCATAGACATCAAGGATGCATATTTGCATGTTCCAATTTTTCCAGCGCATCAGAGATTCCTCAGGTTCGAGATGGACGATCAACATTTTCAGTTTGTAGCCCTTCCCTTCGGGTTGACCTCAGCGCCGAGGGTCTTCACCAAGGTTCTGGCGGGCATAGTGGCCCTATTCAGAGCTCAGGGAATTCGCATTGTGCCGTATCTGGACGACCTATTGATTTCAGCGTCTTCCCTCCGTCAGGCGGAGCTGGACACCCACCAGGTGGTGTCGACCCTGGAGAGGTTCGGGTGGGTGATCAACCGCCCCAAGTCCTCTCTCTCACCATCACGGGAGATTTCATTTCTGTGCATGAATCTGGATACCATTCAGGCCAGTGTGTTTCTACCCCAGACCTAGGTGCAGGGGATTCAGGATCTGATCCGCCTTCTTCTGGCCGATCCTTGCCCCTCTATCTGGCAGGGGATGAAACTGGTGGGATTGATGGTGGCCTCCTTCGAGGCGGTCCCGTTTGCGCAGTTTCACATGAGATCTCTTCAACTTCATCTATTGACGCATTGGGACAGGTGTCCGCTGTCATTGGATCAACCGTTCAGGAGGTCTCCCGGGGTTCGGCAGTCTCTTCGGTGGTGGCTGGAATCGAGCAACCTGTTGAGGGGCAGTTCCTTTCTGGTTCCTCTCTGGGAGATGGTTACCACGGATGCCATCCTGTCGGGCTGGGGAGGTTTCTGTAAAAGTCAACAGTTCAGCGGGGAGTGGGGTCCTCAGGAGGCTCACAACCCCATCAATGTTTTTGAGCTCAGAGCCATCCGGCTTGTTCTGTCACGGCTGACGTCGCACTTACAGGGTCTTCCGGTTCAGATTCGTTCAGACAATCGGATCAATCACCAAGGGGGGACTCGCAGCAGGAATTTCCTCAGGGAAGTCTCTCTGATCCTGCATTGGGCAGAGAGCAATGTTCCTTGCATTTCAGCAATCTACATTCCGGGAGTGGAAAACGCGGAGGCGGACTCCCTGAGCAGGGGGTTCTCTCGCCAAGGAGAGTGGTCCCTCAACCCCGGGGTTTTTCACAAGTGGGGGACTCCGGAGGTGGATCTATTTGCCTCACGGCACAATCACAAACTCCCGGCCTTTGTGTCTCTATCTCAGGACCATCTAGCTCTGGCAGTGGATGCCTTGTCCCTTGCTTGGAAGGATCTGGGGTTTCTGTACCTGTTTCCTCCCTTCTCCATGCTGGGCAAGGTAGTTTGCAAACTGGCTCTGGAGGGGGCACCAGCAATTCTGGTGGCTCCAAGGTGGCCAAGAAGGGTTTGGTACGCAGACGTTGTAAGGCTGGCGGTAGATCAGTACCGGCTACCCATGTTTCCGGATCTGTTATCTCAGGGTCAACTACGTTACCCCAATTTACAAACGCTGACTTTGACGGCTTGGCTGCTGAAACCTTCATTTTAAAGGAGGAAGGTTTGTCTGAGGCTGTGGTTCAGACCTTGATTAGAGCTAGGAAGCGGTCCACTTCTGGCATTTACTATAGGGCTTGGCGGTCCTATATTGACTGATGTGAGGCTAGGGCCTTGCCTTGCAGGGTGTTTTCGATCCCTAGGATTTTGGAGTTTCTTCAGCACGGTCTGGATCTTGGGTTCCAGCTTAGTTCCTTGAAAGGGCAGGTCTCTGCTCTGTCTGTTTTCTTCCAAAGATCTTTTGCCTTACACTCGCTGGTTAAGACTTTTTTCCAGGGGGTCACTCATATTCGACCCCCTCGGAAGGCTATGGTTCCTGTTTGGGATTTGAATTTGGTTCTTTCGGCTCTCCAGGGTCCTCCTTTTGAGCCGTTACAGGATATTGCTCTTTCGGATCTCACTCAGAAGGTTGCCTTCTTGGCGGCTATTACCTTTGTTCGGCGTGTCTCTGAGTTGGCGGCTCTGTCGATTCAGGCCCCTTACTTTGAAAGACACCAGGACAAGGTGGTCTTTCGCTTTAAGCCAGATTTCCTTCCTAAGGTGGTTTCTGCCTTCCATCTCAATCAGGATATTGTTCTCCCTTCCTTGTGCCCTAAGCCTAGCAATGACAAGGAGAGGGTTTTGCACAATTTGGATGTGGTTCGCTGTGTTAAGTACTATTTGGTGACTACTTCTTCTTTCCGCAAGATGGATGCCTTTTTCGTGGTGCCCTGCGGGCCCAGGAAAGGTTTGGCGCCCACCAAGTCTACCATTAGCAAATGGATTCGTCAGGCCATTGTTGGGGCCTATTCTGCTAAGGGGAAAACTCCCCCTTTTAGGGTCACTGCGCATTCTACTCGTGTTGTTGGTGCGTCCTGGCCTTTTCCGCACCTGGCTTCTGTTGAACAAGTTTGTAAGGCTGCTACTTGGTCTTCCGTTCATAGTTTTTCCAACTTTTACAAGGTTGATGTGCGGGCTTCAGCGGATGCTGTTTTTGACCGCAAGGTTCTGCAAGCTGCTGTGGTTTAAGTTGGTGCGTTCTTTTCTGTTTATGGTTCCCACCCATGACGGGCACTGGTATTGGATGTCCCAACTGTCATGAAGAATTAAAGCGGAGTGTATGTCACACTTGGAATAATACCGTTTTGTGATTACTCACCTTTAAAACGGATATTATAAGGGTGACATACACTCCGCTTCACCCACCCTGTTTGGTATTCTGGATCCTTTATATGGTGAACCATTGTTTCTTGGTTGTTAGTATTGTTATATTTGGTTCTTCCTGGTCCCCTTACTGCTATCCTACACTGGGGAATTGGTGGGAGGTCCCAGGTATTTATGGATTGGGAGGAGCTCCTTTTTTGCATTCATCTCTGCAGCCCTCTACTGGAGAATAACCCAAATGTCATAAAGAGTTGAAGCGGAGTGTATGTCACACTTATAATATCCGTTTTAAAGGTGAGTAATCACAAAACGGTATTTTTTAATTTGTTTTGTTCTTTTTTCTTTTTTTTTTAAATAGCAGAGTTTATTTGAAAACTATCTACTTCAAGAATCTATCATGAAATATGAAGAAGATATAAATAGATTACATGTTACCATTTTCTACCAGTAACTGGGTGAAAGGGTAAAACCTTTTATTCTAAGTATACAGCACGTCCTGTTCCAGAATATTCCTTACACTTGGGTAATACATCCACAAGATGGCGCTGGACTGCAGAAAACAGCTTGTGGCCCCTCCTGGCCCTATATAAGTCAGGGACCTCCCACAAATTCCCCAGTTCATTTCTGTAGTCTGCACTGAGAAGATAGAAGACAGCTCTCTTGTGGCGCAGGTGAGTGGGGCTTATTGCCTGTGGCCCTGCAGGACTATTCCCACCCGTTCCGTCCCATTTACTGCCTCCCAGCCTCGGCTGATAAGGTTCGGGTGAAGGTAGGCGATTGAAGCACTATGGTGCTGAGGAGCTAGGCTCCTACCGCAGTCCCTGCTCTAACAGGGTAGGCGGTTTAGGCTAATGGTGAGCCTTTTTGAGATGCCCCCACTGCCTCATGATTTTTGCCAGGTTATCCTGTGCAGTTAAACCCTATTCCCATTCCCCCTCCACCCTCACTCCTCTTATTAGCCCCTGGGCGCCGTTTCCCACTGGGAATTCTGCCTTCTGCCGTTATCCTCCCTCACTCTCCCTTCGGGAGATCTCGGGGGGGGGGGGGGGGGGTAGGGTTGTCTAGTGTTTTATGACTTTAGACGTATTTGTGCTTGTCACTTTATTAAAACGCGCCGCCGCTCATTTGTACTGCGCTCAGCGGCTGGCAGCCCCATTCACCTCAAAGCTGCCGGGCCGCGACTGGCCAGCCAGATCACGTGGGAGAGCTTCGCGCTCTTCAGGGGAGGGCGGGCTCTGTGGATGATGCAATTTACCTCATATCTCCACGGCCCGCCCCTCGAGGTACGGACGCCATTTTGTCGTCTTCCTGTCGCTGCTGGCTCCTTGCGGTCTGTGAGTTCCCCAGTGGGGTGAATTTTTCTCTGATTTTTTCTTATGCCTTATTCTCATGGGAATATTTGTTGTGTCTTTCAGGCGGGGTGTGGTTTCTCCCGGCCCTCTCCCCTCATTATCTCCCACTTCCCTAGCGGTTCATTGGGGCATCCTGGGTAGCTCTTTGGCATTAACCCTTACTGGCCTACTGTGCCTTTCTAATCACCATATGGAGGCTTTTGGGGATAATGAGCTTGGGGTTCCTTCGGGACAAGCCAGGCTATGTGTTGCGTGTGGGGTATCCCCAATCGGTGATGATGTCAGGGTATGTGTATCCTGCACCCAGCAGGTACTTGCACTGCAGTCTGGGTTACCTGTTGCTGGGCCTGCACCCTCTCTGGCTTTGCCTACCCCCCCACGCCTGCATCTGACCCCCTACGAGGAGCATACCAGCGGGGAGTCTCAGCCTGATTTGGCTGCGCGGGTGGCCAGCATTGAGAAACATATTGCTGGGTCTGCCTCGCATAAGGCTTATGCTAAGAAGCGGCATTTATCTCCCGCCATCTCCCTCTTTCCTGTGGAAAATGAGGACATTTTTGACACTACTGGTTATTCCCCCCTGAAGGAGAGGGAATTGTTCTCTGATTCAGAATCATCTGAGGAGCAGCCTAGGGTTTATGGTGGTGCAGGATCTCCCTTTGGGGAAGATATATGGTCCTCAGATGACACTGACAGGCTTTTGGCTTATATTTTTGAAGTGCTCTGTATCTCCGCTCCTGCCGTGGCTCCACAGCAGCAGGGTGAGCTCTTTCATACGGTTAAACCGGACCTTCACCATGATTTAATGAAAAGCCCAAACTCTTAAAAAACAATTCCTCAGCATCTAAAATTAATATATTTTACATGTTTAGTCACTAATTTATTATACTTTCCCCCACTGGGCTGCAACTCTGTTCGGGAATTTAGGATACGGGCGCCGCCATCTTGACTCAGAAGCATCACACTTACTGAGGAGAGGAGAGTGGGATAAGGTACAGGGGGGCGGGTTATAGCTGTGCTTTGCTCAGACAGAGCAGAGCTGGGGTCAGGGAAAGGTCAGCAGTCCCAGAATGCAGAGCAGCACAGTCACTTCCTGTTTGCAGGCACTTCCTGTTTGCAGGCTGCCTGCAAAAATGGCAGCTTCCATAAGCCGCCATCTTGGATGTTTAAAGGCTTATAAAATGCAGTAGATGCAGGTAGGATGATTTTTAATGTGAGCAATCTGTATGTACAGGGTGTGGGAAACATATAAGATAGACTCTTATTTAGAGTGAAGGTCCGCTTTAAATCACGTTTGGAATTCTCTGAGCAGTCTCACTTTAATAATCTGGTGCTCAAAGAATGGGAGTGGCCTAGCAAGCTGCCAGGGGTGCCCAAGAGTTGGGACAAAAGGTATCCCTTTCCTGCTGATGTGATTAGGCGTTGGTCATGTCCTCCCGAGGTGGACGCGCCCATTCTGGGGCTGTCCAATACTTCTGTCATGCATTCTCCTGACACTGCTACCCTGAGGGATGGTGAGGACCGGCATATGGACCAACTGGCTTGCCATGCCTTTGCCTGTGTGGGGACCGCGCTATGTCCGATTTGTGCCTCTGCCATTACAGCTATTGCTATTAAGGGCTTGCTTAAGAGCCTCTTAGAAGGGGCCTCTGATGACGCGGGAGGAGAATAGTATAGATCTCTCCTGCTTTGCTATGAATTTGTTGCATATGTCCTGTCTGCTATGGATGATGCCTTTAGAATGTGTGGTAGAACTTCTGCCCTGTTGGTGGCTATACGCCGCTCTGTCTGGCTACGTCAGTGGGTAGCTGATAATGCTGTTAAGAAGGCTCTCACTGGTTTCCCTTTCAAGGGCCTGCGCCTTTTTGGGGAACGCTTGGATTTGTTTGCCAAGGGCGGTAGGTTACCTCAACGTAGGAGGCCGTCCCGGTCCTTTCGGGGGATGGGTGCCTTTCTCCCATCCTTCCGTGGTTCCAGACCTGGCCGAGGAGTCTCCTTTACTGGGGCCCATGGAGATCACTGGGGAAGGGGCAGAGGACGTGACCGTCCTGGCCTCTCCTGGGGATTCTAAGCCAAAATCCTCACCCAACCCTCCTCAGGCATGAAGGGGCGCCCTCACCCATCTGGGTGGGGGCTTCGGCTCTTTGCTCATGTCTGGAGGCTTCACGTCTCAGACCGGTGGATTCAGGAGGTAGTGTCCTCCGGTTACAAGATAGAGTTTGCAGCCTGCTGCCCCCCCCCCCCCCCAAGATTCATCAAATCCCGGATGGCTCAAAACCCCCTGTCAGCTCAGGGTCTGTGCCTTGCTGTCCAAAACCTTCTGGAGTTGGGGGTCATCTGCCAGGTGCCTTTGAGGGAAAGGGGCAGAGGCTACTATTCCAATCTTTTCACTGTTCCCAAAAAAAAGACGTGCCTCAACAAATTTGTCAGATTCAAACACTTTCGCATGGAGACTCTGCGCTGTCAATTCACTACGCCCAGGGGACTTCTTGACCTCTGTAGACTTCAAGGACGCTTACCTTTATGTACCAATCTTTCCAGGTCATCAGAGATTCCTCAGGTTCGCTCTGGAGGATCAGCACTATCAATTTGTGGCTCTGCCTTTCGTTATCACCTCGGCTCCCAGGGTATTCACCAAGTTACTGGCGGGTGTACTGGCTCTGCTGAGATCTCAGGGCATTCGCATCCTTCCTTACTTAGACGACATTCTCATCATGTCTCAATCTCTCCAGCAGGCCGAGCTGGATACTCAGCTGGTGGTGTCCACACTGGAGTCCTTCGGCTGGGTGATCAACCACCCCAAGACTTTCCTGTCACCGTCAATGGTGAGGTCCTTTCTGGGCATGACTCTGGATACATCTCAGGTCAAGATTTTTCTCCCTCAGCAGAAGGTGGAGAGTCTTCAGGCCCAAGCCAGGTTCCTTATGTCTTGCCCTCATCCCTCCATCTGGCAGGGGCTGCAGCTGGTGGGCCTGATGGTGTCTTGATACGCTCAGTTTCACATGAGACCTCTTCAACTTCACCTCTTATCAGTTTGGGATCGGGACCCTCGGTCCCTGGATCAGGTGTTGGTTCTGTCCCCTCTGGCCAGACGGTCTCTCTCATGGTGGTTGGACTCAAGAAACCTGTTGGTGGGCAGATCCTTTCTGGCCCCGTGCTGGGAGACGGTCACCACAGATGCCAGTCTGACAGGTTGGGGGGGCTTCTGGAAATCCCTGAAATTCCAGGGTCAGTGGGGCCCTCAGGAGGCCCACACCCCTATCAACATTTTGGAACTGAGGGCGATAAGGTTGGTTCTCGCCCAATTGACTCCACACCTTCGGGGACGGGCGGTTCAGGTCCGCTCGGACAACCAGACGGCGATTGCCTACATCAATCATCAGGGAGGGACCCGGAGCAGAGGGCCCTCAAGGAAGTGTCCCTGATACTGTTGGGCAGAGGAGAATGTTCCCTGCATCTCAGCTGTGTACATGCCGGGGGTGGAGAATCTGGAGGCAGACTCCCTCAGCAGGGGGACTTCTCGTCTAGGAGAATGGTCCCTCAGCAGCAAGGTGTTTCGCTCCCTGTGCCACCGCTGGGGTCAGCCCGCTGTTGCTTCCTGTCACAATCACAAGCTTCCAGTCCTTGTCTCTCTGTCACGAGACCCTCTGGCCTTGGCCATGGATGCATTAGCAATGTCTTGGAAGAGCTTTCAGCTCCTCTGTGTTTCCTCCTTTTCTTCTGCTGGGCAGGGTGCTGCGCAAGATTGCCCAGGAAGGGGTGCCAACCATTCTGGTGGCCCCCTGTTGCTCGAGAAGGTAGTGGTTCGCAGAAATTGTGCTGTTGGCAGTAGATCAGTATGTTCTGCCCAAGGATCCAGACCTGCTCACTCGGGAGCAGTTACGCCATCCCGATTTACAAACGCTGGCTTTAACGGCCTGGCTTCTGAAACCTCCATCTTGATGGAAGAGGGGCTTCCTGCCACTGTTGTTAATACCATGATTCGGGCTAGGAAGAAGTCCTCGTCATCCATCTACTATAGGGTCTGGCATGCTTACATTGACTGGTGTGAGTCTAAGTCGCTTCCCTGTAGGGTGTTTTCTATCCCTAGGATTCTGGAATTCCTGCAACATGGTTTGGATTTGGGTCTTCAACTTAGTACCCTCAAAGATCATGTTTCTACTTTGGCCATTTTCTTCCAAAGATCCTTTGCTCACCATCGTCTGGTCAAGACTTTCTTTCAAGGGGTTACTCACGTGCATCCTCCACGTAAGCCTATGTTACCAGTATGGGACTTGAACTTGGTCTTGTCTGCCTTGCAGGGGTCTCCCTTTGAGCCCTTGCGTACGGCCCCTTTGTCTATTTTGACACTTAAGGTAGTCTTTTTGGTGGCTATCACTTCTGTTAGGCGTGTTTCTGAGTTGGCGGCGCTTTCCATCAAACCCCCTTACTTTGAGAGACACCAGGACAAGGTGGTGTTTCGCTTTAAGCCAGATTTTCTGCCTAAGGTTGTGTCTGCCTTTCATCTCAATCAGGACATTGTTTGGCCTTCTCTATGCCCTAATCCTAGTAACCCTAAGGAGCGGGTTTTACACTCTCTGGATGTGATCAGAACTCTGAAGTTCTATTTGGTAGCTACTGAATCCTTCAGGAAGACTGATGCTCTTTTTGTGCTCCCAGCTGGACCTAAGAAGGGTCTGCCTCCAGCTAAGTCCACTATCAGCAAGTGGATCCGTCAGGCTGTGGTACAGGCCTATTCTGATAAGGGGAAGGAGCCTCCCTTCCGCCTTACTGCTCATTCTACTCGTGCTATTGGTGCCTCTTGGGCTTTTCAGCACCAAGCTTCTGTTGAACAAGTTTGCAAGGCCGCTACTTGGTCTTCTGTTCATACCTTTTCTACGTTTTACAAGGTTGATATTAGGGCCTCAGCTGATGCTGCTTTTGGTCGCAAAGTTCTGCAGGTGACAGTGGTTTAAACTGCCTGCTGTTACTTTTTGGGGATCCCACCCTACCTTACGGACACTGCTATTGGATGTCCCAAGTGTAAGGAATATTCTGGAACAGGACGTGCTGTATACTTAGAATAATACAATTCTGTGATTACTCACCTGTAAAATTGGTATTATATGTATATAGCACGTCCTGTTCCATCCCACCCTTTTTATCATTATTCTTCGTTACCTCTGGATGGTGATTGTTCATATGTTAATTTTTGAATTCTGATTATTATTGTTCTCCCGGCTTCTTGTTAACTTCTTGTCAATACTGGGGAATTTGGGGGAGGTCCCTGACTTATATTGGTCCGGGAGGGGCCACAAGCTGTTTTCTGCAGTCCAGCGCCATCTTGTGGATGTATTACCCAAGTGTAAGGAATATTCTGGAACAGGACGTGCTGTATACGTATAATACCAATTCTACAGGTGAGTAATCACAGAATTGTATTTTTCTACTGGTGACCACGGGCAGGGCGAAGAGAGGGGTTATCCATCAATCCGGGGCACTGCCAAGTTGCGGCATGCAGGTAAGTATGGCACATAGGCTGGCGTGGGCATGCTCCAGCATGTCACACACAAGCACAAGACGGGCAGGCACACTTGAGTCACAGCAGCGATCCTTCCTTCCCTCACACACAGGGGAGCTGGGAGCCCCACATAGAGCCGCTCCCTGAACACCATACCGGACCCACAACCAGGAGGACAGAGCAAAACCATGCCAATATCTGCCATTGGTGCTGCGTCTCCCCCTCCTCAAATGGTGTAGTCCGGGTTGGTGCTGCACAGGAGAAGATCATGAAGCACCTAGTTAGGGATATAAATGGCACAATGTTTTTTGTTTTTCTTTTTAGGTTCATTTTTTAAATGTTTTCATGGCTGTTTATAAACTTGTTTGTAATTCATTTAAATTGTAATTCATTTAAATTGTATTTTTCCCAAAATGTGACACTGCAAAGCACATGGGTAAAAATAGTATTTATATCTTAAAAATTGTATTCTTAATTAGTTAAAATATTGTACAATACAATTGACTTAGCAGTCAAATTTAGTTAGACTTTGTTTTGCTTTTTTTTTTTTTTAAACTTGTGGTTTTCTATATTAAAATCCGAAGTTGAATATCTGTTAGATATATGTTGGCTGTTTAGCTAGCTTTGGTTTTGTAAATGTAATTTCCCCCCCTCATTAACAATTGTAGGCACAACAAAGCTTTGCGTTTCATAATAGGGAGGACACTGTTTTCTAACACAAGCATTTATACAACTTTTCAGCAATGGGGATTTTAGCAACATTTTTGCTACTGTCAATTAACAGAGAGACTTAGCTAAAAAAATGAAAACCCTTTGTAGCCATGCCTGCCATGTTTCTTTATCCAACTAAATATTTGTATAATTGAGAGGGAATGCAAGAATGGCGGGGTGCCGACTGCCCTGTGTTAGTTACAATTCACCTCCCTCTGTCCATAGGAGGAGACCTGGATAATCCAGATTCCGAGTATTGAATGGAGTCCTGTTCTATACAGCGACATCTGGCTCTTTTGATGATCTCCGCAGGCAGTTGTGTCGACCAGTCCGAGCTGGACTTGACCCATGTTTGTGCTGTGCTCTTGTCTAGCCTTTTAATGACCTCTATGAAGTGATAAGTGCCCTGGTCCATAATTGACCTCTGTTGCTCCATTGTATGATGTTCAAGTCTGGGGGCCCAATGTGGCCATGTAACATGTTTAATGTGTGCTCCTTTTTCTCAAAATTTACTACTCATTCACCCAGTTCCACTGAAAATTATTTCATTGGTCTTTCATTGGTCCTAAACGCAATGTAAGGTTTATAGTTTGTGTAAAACCTACAGAGTTTTTTTTTAATTATTATCTTGACATTCATGCTTTTGCCATTTCAGATAAATTCCTTTATTGATTTAATTAGAGAAAAAAATATTGGTTTCTGATGATATCCTCTTAAATCATTTGATCATTCTGTATAACGGCAAGCTATAGGCTTTGTTTTGTTCTTCTGACAATGTATCTTTTTGCTGGGAAAAGCATAATGCTTTAATTGCAAAGCTAAAGCTAGTGCTGATTTGTTGATTGCATTTTAGTTTGAACTTGTTAAGTGTAATTAGGGTTTAATTACTTTGCAAAATCTGTTTGGGTTTTGCAGACAACACATTTTTTCATATTTTAGTAACTTGATGAGATATCGTTTACATTGTTTTTTTATTTTGTTTTCTTTTATCTTTTTTGCTTTCCGTTTAGCTTTAATTTTTTTGTGCAAAACCACTTGCAGCACTAAAAAAGCACATAATTCATTGCAGAACTTAGAAATGTGATATATTGTAATTTGCTGTTTAATATTATATTATGTGCCTGATATATCAAGCTCAGTCTTCCAGAATTCACCACTTTGGTGCAAATGCTTAATTTATGTTTTCAGCATGTTGCTGCACCGCTGATATTTTGGTAAATGTGCTTCTTGCAATGTTGCAACATGTGTCAGTGTAAAAAGAACACTCTAAATGATCTATTGACCACATTTTTCACCAATGTGGCGTATTCTGGCAGATAGTCCTTGATAAATCAGGCCCTATGTCTTACACTAACCTAAACTTTCCCTGGCAAATTTTCCATGTAGAGTACAGGTTCCAAGAACCCTAACCCATCTACTCCTTTTGCCCATGAACCCTCTATTTGGGAAGTACTCACCTTTTTTTCATGGCGGTCTTAATCTTAGTCATGCTTAATCTCTCTAATCCAAAGCTCACTAAATATGAGTAGGTTAGTTTTTGTATCACCGTGGGACCCTCTCTGGAACAAAAAAAGCAAGGGTGGGGTTAGAGGCATGGGCAGAGCTCTGATGAAGCTACATCTGGAATACTTTGTACAGTTCTAGAGACCTCACCTACAAAAGGACATTATTCAAATGGAACACTTAAACTTAAAACTTAAATTAGGAGAGACTTTAAGAACTGAATTTGTACAGCCTGGATGTAATATGTCAAGGAAGCCTTTAAATAAGTATTGATTGGGGTTCAAGAAAAAAGTATTTTTAAGGGATTGACCACCCAAATAAAGAAACAATTGGGTGCTTAACTTTTGTCTCCCACAACTGAATGATCCTAATCAGATTATAGGCAACTCACCTGTTTGCAGGATCACATCGCGCATCGGGGCCCCGAGCTCTAGTCACCAGGCTTTGGCAAACTCCATACATTGCAGTGCCCCTGTGATTGCTGGTGAGTCTGACATGGAAGTGACGGTGACTGGAGCCTGACCATGCAATCCAGTGATCAGATGAGTTGCTGGTTTCTGGATTAGGAATGATCAAATGGAGGGGACAGAAGGTGATATATTTTTTTTACGTTATATTTCTTATCAAATGTCATAAGAAAGGTCTAATATGACCTGTGATAAATAATATTAAGCACGTGTTTATAGGCTTAGGTAATGAAATGAATTGGTTGAATATGTAAGGTCTGCTGTCTTGTAGAGCTGACAGCTATAACAGTAGCAACAACTATTTCATTTTTACACAAAGCCATATTATGGACATCCAGTATATTTTAACTACAAATTAAATTTGTAATGGTATATTAGGTAAGTATGGACAACACACAATTCAAAGTGTCAAAGCAATATATTATACTGGTACTTGTTCTAAACTAATCTCTGGGGCGTAGGCTTTTAAGTTTAAAGGATTCTCTTTCCCCCGGCAAGTAAACGTGAGGGGCCCATACGGGAGAAGGATAAGTTCTTTTGCTGCAATAAAAAAAGTATTCTGGTTACATCAGAACAGGTATGATATATATTATCAATGGGTATGTAAAACGAGAAGTGTCTAGGGATGTTCCTTTAACATTAGAACATTTTGCCCTTAGGAGTTTTACCAATATGGCTTTATCAGGGGGTTTGTGCAGTCTAATACATTTGAAGAACACTGTTTATAGGCAGTTGGATATTGTAACTTGACATTACAAATTAATATAACATATTGAGTACTTAATATAAATAACACCAGACATTATCCTTGGCTAGTCACTAGGGTAAGTACTATTATTATGTCAGATAGTTTTGACTATGCATGTTTACGTTTTGTATGAGCGTGTAAAGTATTTGTGAAAAGTCCAATAAATGCCTGGTGATGCTGTATATCCCTAGGTGGGGAAGGTTAATAGGAGTACCCCATTGTCATTTATGGTTGTAATGTAAATCCATTATAGTACATTGCTGAAATATTGTTGAACATATATATGGCATCGTGGTGATTGGTATGTCAAAAGTTAAATAAATATAACCATAAGCCCTGTCCTTCCTCTCCTACCTGCCTCCTTAGTGAGGAAAATTCACTTCATAATTCTGGTTTCCTTCCCCACCCCGCCGATGTGGTTCACCAATCAACCTTCAGGGGACTAAGAATGGAAAGACCCCCACTCCTTGCCCTGATGTCCTGAGTGGTTGCCTCTCTCTGCAGCTATGAAACCCCACCCTCCTCACCAATCTCCTGCAGCATCTTTTACCCCCCCCTCCCCCCCATCTGATCACACTATGTGCTGGCAATAATAACTAAAGACACAGCAATGCACTTATTTTTACTCTACTTGCTGGTGGACCACATAACAGTGAATGCAGTAGTCTTGTCAGGATTTGATCAGCTCATGCACTAGAATTTTAGCGGTGTGCTAGTTCTGGGAGATATTCGTTGCCGCCAAGATGTGGCTAATGCCTGAAACTGAGGTCTGCTGTTTTCTCTTTTGAATGCTCCTGGTTTTGAAGCTCAAAACTATCCTGCTTCTGCCTTTAAACTGGCCTGCTTATCCTAGTGCATATAGTGTTGCTGGTCTCTGTGTATTCCCTTAATATTAATAATTTTTCTGTACTACTGTACAGGGACCAATACAAACTAGATGCTCCAAAATTCAAACCAAATGTTGTCAGAACAAGAGACAACAAGAAGGAGAGCCCTGCCTTTGTGAGCTTACAGTCTAAAGGTTATGGGTGGAGACAAAAGGGAGGGATAGTGATAGAGCTTGAGTTCAGCTGCATGTGCCAGTGAAAGGTTATAGGAGTTTCTTAAGCCAGGTTTTATGCTTATCTGAAGAGGTGGGTTTTGAGGGCACTTTAAAGGCTTGGAGCATTGGAGAGTAACAGATTGAGCAGGGGAGTGCACTCCAGAGAGGTTGAGAGGCACAGGAGAAGTCTTGAAGGTGGGAGTGCGAGGAGGTGACCAAAGAGGACAGGAGAGTGTCAGAGGCACAGTAGAGGTTGCGCTTGGGTTGTTATTGCTGGGTCAGAGATTAAATGTAGGGAGGGGCCTGGCTGGAGAGAGCTTTGTAGGTTAGTGTTAGCAGTTGGGAGATACGGGAGATGGAGGCCTTTATTTTCATCTTGCCTACAAGTGCAGGATCAAAATTTGCATCTGCCGGTGATCACCTTGATTGGATGAGCTCACACGTTATTTATTATTATTATTTTTTTTTTTAAAGGAAGAAATTGGGGTTTGAGCGGAGGGATGTGAGAGAGGTGGGATTTAGCTAATTTTTAGTTTAAATAATTAAACTTTTACCATTCTTTACATAGTGCACATTTAATACACCTTTATATGCAAATATTTTGCGGGCGTTGAGCAAACAGTTTACTTGTTTGTACTTTAATTTTCCAAATACTTTAAATCATCATTTGTGATTAATAGAACAATAAAACGGCATTATTCTCTTCTGTTTATCATTAATTAATCATATCGCCTACTCTACTTCTTCCTACATTCTTATTCCCTAACATTTAAAAAAAAAAGCTCAATTTAAATTATGTTTCATGAAAATAATTAAGTATTAATAGACTTCATTCAGTGGCGAGTTCTCAGAAATTTCCACTGTTTTGCCTTTTCTGACCCATGTTATTAAAACTCTATTATTTTTACAGACTTTATTAAATTGGATCTTATTAAAGCATTCCATATTTGCATTTGGTCTTTCATAATTCATTATTATTATGACATTTACTTTTACCTTCACATCTGAAAACATATCATAAGCTACCCTTTTCTCTTGAAAGAAATGCTAATTTCAGACAGTCCTCTAATGGAAGTGAAAAGCTTTATCAGTTTTTTCATTTATTCTAGATCGTGGTAAGAATACTAATGGATGACTTATATATGCAAATATGGAAGTATTCTAATCTTTTTTTGCGTGTTAACAAAGTTTAAAGTTTTTATATATGTAAAATATATGTCAAATTGTTAACATTTTCTATCCAAAAAGATTAAAGGTTAATACATTTTAATATTTTATAAACTTTTCAAACTAATGTTATCATAACTTTTTTTCCTGTATTGTACGTATTTATCTCAACCTCAGCTGCTCATTTAGTACTACATTTAGTGTTTCCACTATATTCCGATTTAAACTGGAACTTCACACTGAATAAGAGCCTATCTTGTATCCCCCCCCCCCCCACCCTGTACATACAGATTGCACCCATTAAAAATAATTTTACCTGAGTCTTTAAAGATCGTGGCCCGTGGTGTCTCAGACTGCCAGGAGAAGGGAAGAGTCTTCTAAATGCCACTCTGCATTCTGGGATTGGTTTCTTTTTCCTGACCCCCCCCAACACTGCTTTGCCTGTGTAGAGCACAGCTATAACCTGGTCCCCCTGCCCTTGTCCCCGCCTTTTCTCTTTGGCAATTGAAGTAGCTTCTGAGGCAACATGACCTCAGAATAATAAGAAAGTGACTAGAAATTTAGTTAGAACATGGGACGGGTTGGTACACGCTGCCTGGTGGATGTGCAGTAATAGGCAGAGGACCTCTACTTACTTTTGACTAGAGGTCATCTTTAGGACCTATTTAACCAAAAGTATCTTTATCAGTCTTTAAGAACTTAAATGTAATGCCCTCCATAGAAGAGGAGGAACACCAGTTGCAGTTAAAGGTATCTGGTCTATTTGGCATATCTAAGCGGCTAAAGATGGCAGAGTGGCAGAACAATGATGTCCTGCACAAGTCATTTTAACTACAGAGTTGTCTAGTTTAATATGATAATATAATATTGCTGCACTTTTCCTCCTATGCTTAATGCCTTTAATGCCTTTAGGCACTAGCTTATGCATGACTTTGTCTCTTGGCAGATTTCTTACACTATGTACGCGACATTTTGGCAGCGTGGTAGCACAGACCGTTCGATCACAAAAGACGGATCAGTTTCCACTTTTTCTCATTATAATGGGGAAGAGATCATCAAATGAAGTGCTTAATGTCATCCAAGGTAAGGGTTAATTATATATTTACTGGCACTATATTCTGTATTCTAATCTTTTATTTGCGCGTGAGCAATTTATTTATGTATCAAAAGAATGGTGAGCTTTATTTCATTTTTTCTCCCTTCGTCCTTCAGCACGGCCACGGAGAGAGAGAGAGCACCTCCCCCTAAAAAGCAAACACAACCAGAACATGCTTAAAAGCCCCACCCCTTTCCCTCAGTCCTTAGTATTGTGTTTCCTCTCTAGGAGGAGGACCGCTGGAACAACAGCCATGTTATTTTTTTAGCTCTTTGTTTTTACACCCCAGGAGGCACCTGGGGAGGTGCTCGCCAACCACCTGGCTTTACCCCCACAGCACAGTGTATCTGTGGCTAGGGGGTCCGCTTGAGCACCAAAACACTTGGCATGGCACCGGGGCTCTGCACTGCTGGATGGACGGGCTGGAGGCTGCAGGTCAGTTGTGGCGAGAGAGCGCTGGCTGAATCACCGGAAGGGAGGGGGCAGAGCCACAAATCGGGCACCATTCATGACAAATTCAGGGTCTGGGGTTCTCTTCCATCCAGAGCCACGTGTGTTTCAGATGCCATCGCAGAGGCGGTGGTGCAGCAGCACAGTGTGGTTAGGAGACACAGACAGGCTTTGGCAAGAGCAGCAGCAGTAGGCCTTGGGCTGCCGCAGTGACATTTGCAGCAGACAGTGTTCCTTGCCAGGGTGCCCCACCAGAATAAGATGGTGAGAAGTATATTATGCGCCGTTTTTGGGGAATACACAGGTTGTTGTGCCTCTTGTATGTATCTAGCACCCTCAGAGTTTTGACTAATCAGGATTCCCTTTCTTCTGTTAGCCTACTCTACTCTAATAGTAGCCACTGAGTCGGTGGATAGTGAGGGTTTATTTTCATTGGATGAGGATTCCCTTTAATATAAACTTTGGGGGAGGATCCGATGTCGAGAAGGACCCCAGGGGTTTAATTGGTAAGAGTTCAAAAGAAACCTGGTTACTTATGGAGGACATTTATGATTCTATGCAGATTCGCTCTGACGAGCAGCCCTTATCTGCTCAAAATTCATTATACCATAAATTGTTGGTTAAGAAAGGTAAAGCCTTTCCAGTTCATTCTGCCCTCCTTGATGTTATGCAAAAGGATTGTCCGTTTCCAGAGAAAGTTTTTTCTGACCAGTACCTTAAAGAGGAAGTCTACGCTTTGGATCAAGTGTGCTAGACTTGATGCCTCCCTGGCTCAGGTGTCACATTCAGTTGACCTTCAGCTGACCTAACTTTTGAGGCCTCGGGATCTTTATGAGATCCCATGAACTCTTAGATTGCGTGGCTAGAAACCTTGAGGCCTGGATTTTATAGAAAGGGACACACCTAACCAGACTCTCCTTTACATGCTCCTTTCTAGAGGATGCCTCACCCGAGGCAGTTTGGGCTAGCGCTAAGGCCACTGCCCTTATCAATTGTGCCAGAAGAGCCATTTGGCTAAAAACCTGGCAAGGGGATTTGCCCTCCAATGCCAGATGTGGCATCCGATATGAGGGGGAGTTGATATTTAGTTCAGAACTAGAAACCATTCTTTCTAGATCACTGAGCACTAAGAAGTTTTCTTCAAGAAGCAATAGATTTAGAAACAAAGCCACGTTCAATCCTTGATCCTCACAACCCCTCCCATCTAGTATACAACATATGAAGCACTGGGGTCAGCCCAAGGGGTGCTTTAAACCCAACCCTATCTGTGCACCCCCCACCCAATTCAGTAACTCTCGGGCCTGACGCCGAGATACCTGTAGGGGGCAGACTTTTGCAGTCAATTACGCAGAACCAGTTCATTCTGGACCTTGTTTCCACAGGTTACTGGCTGGAATTCTCGCAAAGACCCCCAGAGAAATTTCTCCTCACCAGGCTTCCCCACAATACAGAAAGGAGGTTTGCATTCCCACTAGCTGTCTCTGAGCTGTGTAAGAAGAGAGTCATAGAACCAATGCCACTACAGGGAAGGGGATTCTATTCCCACATTTTTCTAGTCTTAAGATCATCCGTGCTTACCAAATTATTTTAAATCTAAAGAACTTAAATTGTACATAATTTACAAAAATTTTTTGGATGGAATCTATGTTCACAGTCAAAAATCTACTGGTTCAGGACAATTGGATGATCAGTATTGATCTCCAAGACGCCTATTTACACATCACAATTTGGCCAGGTCACTGCACCTCCCGAATTTTTGCTGTGTTTCTAGGTAGAGAGACTCTTCACTTCCAGTACAGGACACTGCCCTTCGGCATTTCTTCAGCACCCAGTATTTTTCCAAAAATGTTGGCAGAAGTGATGTGTGTCCTAAGATCTCAGAAAGTCCCAGTTTTTCCATAACCGGACGACCTTGTGGTGATAGGGAGACCACAGTCAGAAATGTTACAGAACCTCAGTCTGACATGTTAACTCCTGCATCATAGACTACTCCCGGCAAATGGTTTTTCAGTTCAAAGCTTTATTGGGGTGAATGAGGGCACCTGGGCACAGCTTCACTCCAGGCACCTACAGGGCTTTCTACTTCAGACCTGGGATCACTCTCCAGATTCTCTGGAGCAGACACGACCCTCCCAGAGGGAATCAGGAACTCTCTCTGGTGGTGGATGGAGCCCTCAATCCTGCAGGCAGGACAGCTCTGAGAGGCAGTCAAATCCTATATTTATCACCACGGATGCCAGTGGTTGGGGATGGGGAGCATACCTGGACTCCCACCACATGCAGGGGATCTGGTCCAGAGTATTGAGGCACAGATCCTCAAATTTCAGATAGCTCAAAGTGGTGCAGGAAGCTCTAAATCACCAAAGCTGTCTTAACCCTTTCGCTGCCAGCCTACCTGCAGCATTTGCCACTCCCTGTTGCCAGACTGAGTTTGAGTGTTTTGCGCTACACATGTTCAACTGTCATTTTCGAAGGGATTTCCAGGGATTTCCCAGGAAAATTATATATTGTTTTTTTCAACAGAGTCTGGGCTTTAACATGAAATGTCTTGTTTGTGTTTTTTAGGTGTATTCTCAACATTTTTGGGTGAAATGTGTGAAAAAAAATAAAAAAAATATATTTTTTTACAATTTGTAGAGTTTTTTTGTAATAAAAAATGTAAGTTTGTCAATAAAATCTTATTGCGTGAGAAACCCCAATTTCTCCCGCTTACAGCGATACCACATATGTATAGGTAGACACCCTTTCCTGCCCAGAAGCCTTTTATAGCTGCTGGATGACAAATGGTTAATTAAAAAAAAAAATGACATAGGGTCCCCCTTCCCGGGGAGGGGGACCCCATTTTTTTTTGGATTTTTAAGGGTTAAAAACCCTTAAAAATCCAAAAAAAAAAATGACGTGGGGTCCCCCTTACCCAAAGTAACCAGCCCGGGACCAGCTATGGGGGCTTGTAGGCACAGAGTGGGGGGGCCAGCTTTGGTGGCCCCCCCACCCTGCAGCCTACGAGCCCACATAGCCTATGTGGGCCCGGGCTCTTCTGCCCCCCCCTGGCCTTTGGGGAGGCAGGTAATGGGGGTGCGGGGGTTAATGGCAATGCCACCCCCCCAGCCATGTGAACTGGTATAAGGGGTCTCATGGACCCCTTACCAGCTCACAAAGGGTTAACTGTAAAAAAAAAAACACCACACAATAAAAAAAAGTATTTTATTAAAAAAAAATAATTTTTTTTTACTGTACTTACCTTCGATTGCAAGCTCTTGTCCCTCGCCGCTCAGCTGACAGATGCCTGTGATCGGCATCCAGAGAAGGAGAAGGCAGGAGATCAGAGGATCTCCTGTCACCTCCTTCCAGGGCACCGATCACCGGCATCTGAGAAGCTGAGAAAGCTGAAGCCGGTGATCGGGACCGGGATGACGTCATAAGCCCCGCCCCCAAGGGGGCGGGGCTTAGAGGCAAGATGGCGGTCGCCATCTTGAAGAAGAGAGGAGAGAGCCTCCCAGGCTCCCTCCTGAAGATCGGTAAGTCCTGGGGGGGGATCGGAGGCCCCCCAGGTGAAGAGGAGGGACAGCGGGAGCCAGCGCACATGGAGGTAAGTGAATGTCATTTTTATTTTTTTTTTTTTTTTACAGTTAGCAGCTGCTGCTGCAGAAGCGGGGGGGGGGGCGGCCTATTCCGGGGGCTCTCCTGGAGCCATCCGACCCCCCACGGGGGATCGGATGGCACCAAATTAAAGGGGAGACCCGGCCGGATCCAACAAGGGGTCAGGTGAGTATTTTTTATTTTTATTTTTTAAACTAGAAGCGATCAAAGTCAAGCACGTAACACCTACGGGCTTGGCACTTAAGGCCCAGCCAAGCCAGCACGTAGGTGTTACGTGCTTGGCAACAAAAGGGTTAAAAGACAAAGACATAACAGATTTGGCCAGACAACGTGATGGCAGTAGCTTATTTAAATCTTCAGGGGGGCATGAGATCAGAAGCCTTACAGTCCCTTGCACTGTCTCTCATGTGGCCTCTACATCTCCGGATCAGATCCCTGTCAGCAGTCCACTTAAAGGGATCCCTAATCTCAGTAGAGAACTTTCTGAGCAGGATTCCAGTCAGGCAGTCAGAGTGGTGCCTAAATCCACAGATTTATCAATTTTTTGCTGTGTTGGGGCCCTGGGAGTAGACACCCTGCCCCAACCCTGGAGATTTCTACTCACCTATGCATTCCCTTCACCTCAGATCCTGCCACAGGTGATCAGCAAGATAACATTGGAACGAATCAGAGTTATATATCAGACTAAGGCATAGCTTGATGGAAGCTCCTAGTTCAGTAGTGGAAGAGCAGCATGCAGAAAAAGGATTAGATGTAGAAAAAGAGTGGATCAGTGTTGGGGGTTCAGAGTTTGGGGCAATGTCAAGGTTAGGGGATTTCCAATGAAATGGGTGGGTGCAGATGAGCATTGAGAAGCCAAAGCAAGTGAAACAGATTTATTTTATGTAAAAACAGAAGCATGAAATCGTCATTTAGACTTTTTTTTTCATGTTGGTTGAGTGTTTCTCCAGCAAAGACAGAAGCAGGTTCTAAGCCTTAGATGATTCATTCAAACAAGCTAATTGCCTTTAACTGCATTTTCTGCATCACATACGTTAACACTGAACAGTGAAATGAAATCCTGTTATGGATCTGTAACCTTTAAACAGTTAGAAAATGTCACCACACAATGAACTTTCAAAACTAAAATGATTACTCTTTCCCTGACCTTCCTGGCTTTCTACTTTTCTAATTATCTACTTAACTTTCTGAGACTGCAGGTCATCAATATTATAGGAAACCTCTGAAAGTTGGTGACCCCTTCCTTATGACTGCTTTAATTTGGCTTTAAATGTCACTAGAGCCTTGCCTCGGGTGACACTTAACCAGGCACTTGCATGATCCTCACTGACCGTAGACTGGAATTGAAAGTTTAAACACTTTCAGGAAACGGCACCCCCTCCCTTAGAGAATCTGTCTTGAGGATATTCAGACTTTGTGAAAAGTTCAGGATAGTCAATCAAGCATCGCCAAAAATAATCCATCAACACTGATGTCGCATTAAGACCAATAAGACGTCACAGGAATAGTAAAATGTTTGCAATCATGCTAATGTTTTGCTTATTGCCGCATATAAACGCCACAGTGACCGAAAGTTAGGTCGGTTTCGCATTGCTGGATCTCCTGATTTGAGATGCCCCCTAAGGAAGGGTTTTTGCCAGACCTAGTCTTTTAGACTTTATGTTCCGTTTTTTCGTCCACTTTAAAAGGTAGAGTTGACTGGCTTCTAAGGACTACTTTACCTATTGTCATTATTGTGTTTTAGAGTAACCTCCAGAAAAAATTTACCTATATGAACACATATAAATTAAGTATTTGGTTTTGCTTGCATTATTAGGTAACACATCAGTGGATGAACTTATGATGAGACTCATCTCCGCAATGGAAATCTTCTCTGCACAGCAGCAGGAAGATATTAAGGATGAGGTAACCACACATGATTTTTACAATAACAGTTCAGTTTTCGAAGTTAAATATTTTTTCTTGTTGCATGTGGGGAAAGCAGAAGCTTGGTTTGTTGGGCTTTTATGACATGTTTAAAGGAGACTATGAACACTTCAAATAAAGCGGTCTACATTAAATTCTCCCTTAGCAACGCTTGCCAGTTATAGATAGTGGGAAAAAAGAGCGCAAAAAGGGAGAATTCCTTTTTTATTTTTTTACCTTATTTCTATTTTTTCATCTTCTGGTCTGCATAGTTTTTATACAAGAGTGACTGTGTCCACCTCCAATATGTCTGTCTATGTTAACACAAAAAAATAAAAAAAAAAATAATTTGGACTTGCTCACTGACAAGTGTCTCCTCACTGTACCTGACAGCTTTTTTACTCTTAAAGTTATACTAAAGGCAAGCCCAATTGTTGTCCTATTGTCTCGGGATACATATTGCACTGTCCCAAACTTTAATCAGTTCTCAAAAAGATCATGTAATTCCTAAGGTTATTTAAGTATTATTAAGTATTAGAGCATAGGAGATGCAGAGAAAAAAATAGGAGAAACAGTGGGTGTGGCAACAGCAATGTGATGTAAGCACACTGTGTGCTTTACATGTATCATAGTAAAAAAAATAAGTGCGTCATTGTGCCTCTTGTTATTTCTGGCCAGCACATAAGGGTTGATTTAGAGCCCCTTTCTCAACATTTTTTTGGAGGTATTACTAGCAAACAAAAAATCTCACGAAAAAGAAAACATTTCACATAAAAAATTATTGCAGAATAAAAGGCTTTGCTGAATCAGATAAGGTGGAAAAATGGCAGAGAACAGAAATTTTCACGCAAAAAAATGATGAGAAAGGGGCTCTGAATCAACCCTATAGTTTGACCAGAAAAAGGTGATGAGAGATCCCACAGGCTAAAACATCTCCTGTCTGCCAGCACATAGTGTGACCAGAGACGAGGAAAGGTTTCATACCTGCAGAGAGAGGCAGCCAATCAGGATGTCTGAAGAGGGAGTGGGGTGTTTCCGTTCTCTGTCCGCTAAAGGTTGATTGAAAGACCAGGTCAGCGGGGACTGACATAGCAGGAAGGAGAGCGCTGGAGCTGAAAGAAAGGGTCGCACACCCAAATATTTACAAAAATAATCAAAAGTATGAATTTATTAGAAGTAAATAACTACATATAACACTCAACAGGTAAAGACAATTTTTAAAAAACAAAAAGACAAAGCCGTGGGGAACCCTAAAACAAAGCTCTAATACAGGTATATTGAAAGTACATATTCCCAGTATGTCACACACCCCGCTTCCGAATATTCATGACACTTGGGTAACTGTCCTGTAGAGGGCGATGAAAAAAAGGAACCCCTCCCGGTCCATAAATACCTGGGACCTCCCTCCATTCCCCAGTCTTTCGTCTCTTGCAGGTAGCCGGGGTAACCCCCCGGCCTTTTGTTTCTATTGCTGCCTGAACCTTTTTTAATTTAAACCATAGCAGTATGCCTCCCAGCCTAGGCTGAAGGTCCAGGCAATGGTAGGCTGCACCTTATGGTGTATATGGGAGCTTGCTCTCCCGTGAGACCCCATACAAAGGGGTAGGCGGTGTCCGGGTTGGTGATCCCGGCTTCGGATGCCCCGTCCCTCTTACCCTTTCACCTATTGGTGTGGGTTCTCCCCCCTACCATGTCCCTCTGTGCCCCTTGGGGGGGGGAGGCCTTTTCTCCTGTGGGTTGTTTTACTTTATTTGGGGGAAAAGGTGTGTGGATTGTGTGTGTGTGTGTGTGTTTGTATGTGTTTTTGTGGCCGTTGTTGCTGGGCCGGTTTCACTTTCAACAGGTGCAGTTAAGGAGGGGGCGGGGCCGGGCACTCGGCGTGCTCGTTGTGGCCCATCCCACTTGGGACCTGAAGGGGCATCCCGGGTAGCTTAACAGCGTAAATCCCTCTGGTCATTGCGACTACATTAAAATCACCATATGGAGGCTTCTCAGGATACCGGGCTTGGGCTCCCCTCGGGGCAACCCCGGCAGTGTGTGGGTTGTGGGGCATCCCTTGCGGGGGATAATGTACTTGTTTGCATACCTTGTGCTCAGCGGCCCATAACACAGCAGTCGGGGGCTCAGGCGTCTGGGTCCGGGGTCCTGGCCTCATCTCCTTCCCCATCCTGCCTTATCCGTACCCCTAGTGATGTGGTCACAGGTGGGGAGTCGCAATCTGATGTATGTGCCAGACTGGCTAATATTGAGAAATGTATTTCTGGCTCTGTTGCCAGAAAGGCCTCGGCTAAACGAAAGCATTTGTCTCCAGCCGCGCCGGCCTTTGAGTTTGATGATTCTGATTTTCTTGACTGGTCTGATTATTCCCCGCTAGAAGAGGGGGAATTATTTGAGGATTCTGAGGGTTCTGACAATCAGCAGGTTGTTGGTGCTGATACTGAGCACGGGCAGGGGGATGCTGTGGATACCCCGAAGGTCTTGGCTCACCTTTTTGAGGTTCTGGCAATTTCTCCTCCTGAGGAGGCCGCTCCTCAAAAAGGGGAATTCTTTGGGACTTCCAAGCCGCGCCTGGAGTTTCCAAATCAGAAGCATTTTGATGGCATTATTCTTAAGGAATGGGAGAAGCCTACTCGGCTTCCAGGTATTCCTCAAGGTTGGGATAAAAAGAAATCCCTTTCCGGTGGACGGGGTAAAATGATGGTCGTCCCCTCCCAAAGTGGATGCCCCGGTGCTCGGGTTATCCAATACTTCTATTTTGCATTCTCCTGACTCCACCACTCTCAAAGATGGTGAGGATAAACGCATTGATCAGATGGCTTGCCACGCGTTTGCTAGTGCCGGTTCAGCCTTGCGGCCTGTTTGTGCTTCTGCGCTTTTGGCAGCGCCTTTGTGCTTGCCGCCTAGGATGACACCATGGTCATGTGTGGTAGAACCTCGGCCTTGCTTGTAGCTATTCGGCGGTCAGTGTGGTTGCACCAGTGGGCGGCTGATTTTGTGGCCAAAAAGTCGCTTACAGCACTTCCCTTTGTGGGATTGCGGCTCTTTGGAGAAAGATTAGATTCTGTCACGAAAGGAGGGAAGTTACCTCAGCGTAAGAGGCAACGTCGTCCCTTTCGGGGGGCGGCCTCCTTTAACCCTTCCTTTCGTGGTGCCAGAACTGGCAGAGTTTTGGCCTTCTCTACCCTCAGAGGTGATTCCTGGAGTAGAGGCAGAGGTCGTGCCCGTCCAGGTCACAATTGGAGTTCCAAACCCAAGCCCACTGCTAAGCCAGCTCAGCAATGAGGGGGCACCCTCACCCTTGCGGGTGAGGGGACGGCTGCGGCACTTCTTCCAGGTCTGGGACCAGGAGGTCTCAGACAAATGGATTCTGGAAGTGGTGTCTTCCGGTTACAAGCTGGAATTCGAGATCCGGCCTCCTCCCAGATTCTTCAGGTCTCGAGTGCCTTCGGATCCGCTGGCTGCACAGGGACTCTGGGCAGCAGTAAGTTATCTGCTGGACATGGCTGTCATTTACCCGGTGCCTTCCGCGGAACGGGGCTTGGGATTCTATTCCAATCTATTCACGGTGCCCAAGAAGAGCGGCTCAGTTCGACCCATTTTGGATCTGAAGCTCCTCAATCGGTTTATCCGCTTCAGGAAGTTTCGCATGTAAACCTTGCGTTCAGCCGTCGATTCTCTTCTTCAGGGGGACTTCATGACATCCATAGACATCAAGGATGCGTATCTGCATGTACCTATCTTCCTGGCACACCAGAGATTCCTCAGGTTCGTGCTGGAAGATCAGCATTTTCAGTTTGTTGTCCTTCCATTCGGGCTTCGAGGGTGTTCACCAAGGTATTGGCGGGGGTGATGGCCCTCCTCAGGGTCCAGGGCATTCGCATTGTACCATACCTGGACGACCTTCTAATTTTGGCTTCCTCTCTCAGCCAAGCGGAGCTAGACACCAGAGTGGTGGTATCCACGCTGGAGGTTTGGCTGGGTGATCAACTATCCCAAGTCCTCCCTCTCCCCGTCCAGGAAGGTTTCGTTTCTGGGCATGACTCTGGATGCCTTTCAGGCCAGGGTGTTCCTTCCTGATTCTTCTGATCCAGGATTTGATTTGGCTTCTGCTTTCCAATCCTCGCCCGTCTATCCGGCTAGGGATGAGATTGGTAGGTCTGATGGTGGCTTCCTTCGAGGCAGTCCCTTTTGCCCAGTTTCACATGAGGACGCTTCAGCTCCATCTTCTAGCGACTTGGGGCAAGTGTCCGCTGTCATTGGATCAGTCTTGTCTGCTGTCTCCCCGGGCTCAGCAGTCCCTTCAGTGGTGGCTAGTGTCAAGCAATCTGTTGAAGGGCAGATCCTTTCTGACCCGTTGTTGGGAAACGGTCACCACGGACGACAGCCTGTCGGGCTGAGGGGGGGGCTTCTGGAGGAAACATCAGTTCCAGGGGTTATGGGGGCCTCAGGAAGCTCATACCCCCATCAACGTTTTGGAGCTGCGGACCATTTGGTTGGTTCTGTCTCGCTTGACTCTTCTCTTGCAGGGATTGCCAGTTCAAGTCCGATCCTCTCGCTGAGGAGAATGGTCTCTCAGTTCCAAGGTATTCCAGTCCCTTTGTCACAAGTGGGGGACTTTGGAGGTGGATCTCTTTGCCTCACGTCACAATCACAAGCTTCCTGCCTTTGTGTCTCTGTCTCAGGATCCTCTGGCCCTGGCAGTGGATGCCATGTCCCTGGCTTGGAGGGAACTGGGGTTTCTGTTCCCCCTTTTCTCCATGGTGGGCAAGGTGGTGTGCAAGCTAACTCTAGAAGGGGCTCCAGCAATTCTGGTGGCTCCAAGGTGGCCAAGACGAGTGTGGTTCGCAGACGTCATGCGGCTGGCAGTAGATCAGTTTTATCTGCCTCTTCTTCCGGATCTTATCACCCAGGGTCAGCTACGCTACCCCAATTTACCAACACTGGCTTTGACGGCATGGCTGCTGAAACCTCCATCTTAAAGGAGGAAGGTCTTTCTGATGCGGTGTTTCAGACTCTTGTTAGAGCTAGGAAGAGATCTTCCTCTAACGTCTACTATAGGGCTTGGAGGTCTTATATTAACTGGTGTGAGGCTAGGGCCTTGCCTTGTAGGGTGTTTTCTATTCCCAGAATTCTGGAGTTTCTTCAACATGGTCTGGGCTCGGGGTTCCAGCTTAGTACTTTGAAAGGGCAGGTTTCTGCCCTGGCGGTTTTCTTTCAAAGGTCTTTTGCCCTTCATCCCCTGGTTAAGACATTTTTCCAGGGGGTTACTCATGTGAGGCCTCCTAGAAAGCCCTTGTTGCCAGTTTGGGATTTAAACTTGATTCTGTCGGCTCTCCAGGGGCCCCCTTTTGAGCCGGTGCATGATATTGCTCTTTCTCTGCTCACTCAGAAAGTTGCCTTTTTGGTGGCTATTACCTCTGTTCGGCGTGTCTCTGAGTTGGCGGCCTTGTCTATTCTGGCCCCTTACTTTGAGAGGCACCTGGACAAGGTAGTTTTCCGCTTTAAGCCGGAATTCCTTCCTAAGGTGTTTCGGCCTTCCACCTTAATCAGGATGTAGTTCTCCCTTCCTTGTGTCCTAAGCCTAGTAATGACAAGGAGAGGACCTTACATTCTTTGGATGTGGTTCGATGTGTGAAATATTATTTGGTGGCTACTTCTCCTTTTCTTAGACGGACGCCTTTTTCTTGGTGCCCTCCATGCCCAGGAAAGGTCTGGCGCCCGCTAAGTCTTCCATTAGTAAATGGATTCGACAGGCCATTGTTGGGGCCTATTCTGCCAAGGGGGGGGTTCCCCCTTTTCAGATCACTGCTCATTCTACTCGTGCTGTTGGGGCTTCCTGGGCCTTTCAGCATCAGGCTTCTGTTGAACAAGTTTGTAAGGCTGCTACTTGGTCTTCTGTTCATACTTATTCCAAGTTTTATAAGGTTGATGTGCAGGCCTCAGCGGATGCTGTTTTTGGCTGCAAAGTTCTGCAAGCTGCAGTAGTTTAAGTTTGCATTATTGCCTTTTTGGGATCCCCACCCATTATGGGCACTGCTATTGGATGTCCCAAGTGTCATGAATATTCGGAAGGGGGGGGGGTGTGACATACTGGAAATAATACCATTTTGTGATTACTCACCTGTAAAATGGTTATTACAAGTATGTCACACATCCCGCTTCATCCCGCCCTTTTTTGGTTTTCTGGGATCCTTTATATGGTGAACCTTTTTCTTTGCTGTTTACATTTGGCTCTTCCTGGTCCCTTTACTGCTGTCTTGGGGAACTGGGGAATGGTGGGAGGTCCCAGGTATTTATGGGCCAGGAGGGGCTCCTTTTTTTCATGTCATCTCTGCAAAATCGCCCTCTACAGGACAGTTACCCAAGTGTCATGAATATTCGGAAGCGGGGTGTGTGACATACTTGTAATAACCATTTTACAGGTGAGTAAACACAAAATGGTATTTTTGTAATAGCCCCTTTAAGTAGCAGGAAAAAAAGAATGTAATTTATGTATATATTTTGTATTTCATATATATATATATATATATATATATATATATATATATATATATAATTTTTTTTTTTTTATTGTGATGCAAATAAAGTGAAAATACACCCAAAAGCAGATAATGAAAAGTGCCAGTGCTAAAGTGCAAGTGCTAAAATACACTCAAATATAGTCCAACAATTATGTGAGAAAGTGCCATATATATATTCATTGAAAAAAGTTTTTGCTAAAAAGTGATGCGTGCCAAAAAACCTGCAATGCTTAATCAGGGGAAATAAGAAAAGTATTCTACATCACCATAAATTATAAGAATAATACGAGCCACGGGTCCCTCAGCAGCGGCATACTACCGACGCATTGCGTGGCATGCAGCCACCTCACCAGGGTAATTGCTATACAGCCTATGTTAGTTCTTTATATTACAGTACTGGATGTTTGCTCTGTGAGTCAGGTAGCTTCCCATGTTTTTTCTGTATTCTGGGTAGCTGCTCTCTTATTCAGTAGTACTATGGGGCTCGCCTGAATTGGCATAGTATAAAGGGTGGTAAACCCCAGCTTTCAGAACAAGTACTCAGCAGTTCCTTTTCTCTCCCTCCCGCTCTGTCAGCAGAGAGGGGGCCTGTGGTAATTCCCGCCTTTTTTCCTTTCTGTTGAGTAGAGCACTGTGTGTAACAGTTTGTTAGGCAACAGAAAGCTTGGTTGTGTAGGTCTTTACTTTGGCAACATTTTGCAAACTTACCTTGTTTTGATCTTGGTTTATGCTCTAAATATACTATGTATAGTTTTTTTACAGGGCTTCTTGCTGAGGTAACTAGGTTACTAGACTCTAGGGTGGGTTTTGGTCCTTTTTAAAACCCCACGATATCCTGTACCCCCTCAGTTCTTTGTTTTTCCTCCCTAAGGAACCCCTGGACAGATGGGCTGCAGCCAATTGTTTGTTTTAGTTTTTTCTTTTCAGCTCCAAGAGCACCTGGAAAAGCCTGCTGAGCCCCAGACTCCCCGTCTCTCAGTAGGTCCCCAAGACTTAGTGCTCCCGATCTTACCTGCTGCTGTGAGAAGAGCTTTAATTACTTATTTAGAGAGATCCAGAGAGTGGTGAATAGCGGAACAGCTTTTGATGTTTCAAGAAAAGAGGCCTAGCTGCTTCTAATCTCTATTTCCAGATGGGCAAAATAGACTATTGTGCAGGCTTACAGATCCAGAGGTGTTTCCCCTCCACAGGTTTCAGCACATTCATCTAGAGCCATGTCAGCTTCCTGGGCAGAGAGAACAGGTGCCTCCTTAGAAGAAATCTGTAAAACAGTGATGTGGTCTTCACCCCACACCTTTCTTAAGCACTATAGACTAGATCTCCTTTCTGCAAAGCTTTGGTAGAAGGGTCTTACTAACAGCTTCCCACCTCAAGGTATAATTACTTGCTAATCCTCTCCATAGGCTGTCCTGAGGGAAGAAATTCCCAGTTAGACTTACCGGTAACGGTAAGGGAGGAAGCAGCAGTAGCCCTGCTCTCTCCGTGGGCCTTCCTGAAGGACCGGTTAGTCCAAAGAGGATTTTTCCTCATATATTTTATATTCTAAGTATACATCACGTCCTGTTCCAGAATATTTCTTACACTTGGGTAATACATCCACAAGATGGCGCTGGACTGCAGAAAAACAGCTTGTGGCTCCTCCCGGCCCCATATAAGTCAGGGACCTCCCGCAAATTCCCCAGTTTTTTTCTGCAGTCTGCGCTGAGAAGATAGAAGACCGCTCTCTTGTGGTGCAGGTGAGCGGGCTTACCAGCCTGCGGCCCTGCAGGACTATTCCCACCGTTCCGTCCCATTTACTGCCTCCCAGCCTCGGCTGATAAGGTTCGGGTGAGGGTAGGCTATTGAAGCACTATGGTGCTGAGGAGCTAGGCTCCTACCGCAGTCCCTTCTCTAACAGGGTAGGCGGTTTAGGCTAATGGTGAGCCTGTTGGGATTCCCCCACTGCCTCATGGGTTTTGCCAGGTTTATCCTGTGCAGTTAAACCCTATGCCCATTTTCCCCCTCCACCCTCACTCCTCATCTTAGTCCCTGGGCGCCGTTTCTCCCTGGGAATTTTGCCATTATACTCCCTCACTCTCCCCTTGGGAGATCTCCGGGGGGGGGGGGGGGGTTTAAGACTGTATACATATGTTGTGCTTTGTCACTTTTGGCACTTTAATAATCTGGTGCTCAAAGAATGGGAGTGGCCTAGCAAGCTGCCAGGGGAGTTGGGACAAGAGGTATCCCTTTCCTGCTGATGTGATTAAGCGTTGGTCATGTCCTCCCGAGGTGGACGCGCCCGTTCTGGGGCTGTCCAATACATCTGTCATGCATTCTTCTGACACTACTACCCTGAGGGATGGTGAGGACCGGCGCATGGACCAACTGGCTTGCCATGCTTTTGCCTGTGTGGGGACCGCGCTACGCCCGGTTTGTGCCTCTGCCATTACAGCTATTGCTGCTATTAAGGGTTTGCTTAAGACTCTCTTAGAGGGGGCCTCTGATGGCCCCCTCTAGGGGGTTGACTAGTGGTTTAAGACTGTATACATATGTTGTGCTTTGTCACTTTTGGCACTTTAATAATCTGGTGCTCAAAGAATGGGAGTGGCCTAGCAAGTTGCCAGGGGAGTTGGGACAAGAGGTATCCCTTTCCTGCTGATGTGATTAAGCGTTGGTCATGTCCTCCTGAGGTGGACGCGCCCGTTCTGGGGCTGTCCAATACATCTGTCATGCATTCTTCTGACACTACTACCCTGAGGGATGGTGAGGACCGGTGCATGGACCAACTGGCTTGCCATGCTTTTGCCTGTGTGGGGACCGCGCTACGCCCGGTTTGTGCCTCTGCCATTACAGCTATTGCTGCTATTAAGGGTTTGCTTAAGACTCTCTTAGAGGGGGCCTCTGATGACGCGGGAGGAGAAGAGTATAGATCTCTCCTGCTTTGCTATGAATTTGTTGCATATGTGCTGTCTGCCATGGATGATGCCATTAGAATGTGTGGTAGGACTTCTGCCCTGTTGGTGGCTATACGCCGCTCTGTCTGGCTACGTCAGTGGATAGCTGATAATGCTGCTAAGAAGGCTCTCACTGGTTTCCCTTTCAAGGGCCTGCGCCTCTTTGGTGAACGCTTGGATTTGTTTGCCAGGGGTGGTAGGTTACCTCAACGTAGGAGGCCGTCCCAGTCCTTTTGGGGGATGGGTGCCTTTCTCCCATCCTTCCATGGTTCCAGAACTGGCAGAGGAGTTTCCTTTACTGGGGCCCGCGGAGATCGCTGGGGAAGGGTCAGAGGACGTGGCCGTCCTGGGGTCCCAAGACAAAATCCTCACCCAAGCCCCCTCAGGCATGAAGAGGCGCCCTCACCCATCCGGGTGGGGGGACGGCTTCGGCTCTTTGCTCACATCTGGAGGCTTCACATCTCAGACCGGTGGATTCAGGAGGTAGTGTCCTCCGGTTACAAGATAGTTTGCAGCCTGGCTGCCCCCAAAATTCATCAAATCCCGGATGGCTCAAAACCCCCTGTCAGCTCAGGGTCTGTGCCTTGCTGTCCAAAACCTTCGGGAGTTGGGGGTTATCTGCCAGGTGCCTTTGAGGGAAAGGGGCAGAGGCTACTATTCCAATCTTTTCACTGTTCCCAAAAAAGATGGGTTCATCAGACCTATCCTGGATTTAAAGTGCCTCAACAAATTTGTCAGATTCAAACACTTTTGCATGGAGACTCTGTGCTCAGCTCAATTCACTACACCCAGGGGACTTCATGACCTCTGTAGACATCAAGGACGCTTACCTTCATGTACCAATCTTTCCAGGTCATCAGAGATTCCTCAGGTTCGCTCTGGAGGATTTGTGGCCTTGCCTTTCGGTATCATCTCGGCTCCCAGGGTATTCAACAAGGTGCTGGCGGGCGTACTGGCTCTGCTGAGATCTCAGGGCATTCGCATCCTTCCTTCATGTCTCAGTCTCAGTCCCTCCAGCAGGCCGAGCTGGATACTCAGCTGGTGGTGTCCACACTGGAGTCCTTCGGCTGGGTGATCAACCACCCCAAGTCTTTTCTGTCACCGTCAATGGTGAGGTCCTTTCTGGGCATGACTCTGGTCTTTTGCTTTGCATCAGCTGGTCAAGACTTTTTTCCAAGGGGTCACTCATGTTCTGCCCCCTAGAAAGCCTTTGGTTCCCGTTTGGGACCTAAATTTGGTTCTTTTGGCCCTCCAGGGGCCTCCCTTTGAACCGATGCAGGATGTGGCTCTTTCTGTGCTCACTCAAAAGGTTGCCTTTTTGGTGGCTATTACCTCTGTTCGGCGTGTCACTGAGTTGGCGGCTCTGTCTCTTCAGGCCCCTTACTTTGAGAGACACTAGGATAAGGTGGTTTTTCCCTTTAAACCAGATTTCCTTCCTAAGGTGGTTTCTGCCTTCCATCTCAATCAGGATGTAGTTCTCCCTTCCTTGGGTCCTAGGCCTAGCAATGACGAGGAGAGGGTTTTGCCATCTTTGGATGTGGTTCGTGAAGTACTATTTGGTTGCTACTTCTCCTTTTCGTAAAACGGACGCCTTGTTTGTGGTGCCTTCTGGGCCCAGAAAAGGTTTTGGCGCCCGCCAAGTCTACCATTAGTAAATGGATACGCAAGGCCATTGTTGGGGCCTATTCTGCTAAGGGGAGGGTTCCTCCTTTTAAGATCACTGCTCATTCTACTCGTGCTGTTGGGGCTTCCTGGGCTTTTCAGCACCAGGCTTCTGTTGAACAAGTTTGTAAGGCTGGTACTTGGTCTTCCGTTCATACTTTATAAGATTAATGTGCGGGCCTCAGCGGATGCTGATTTTGGCCGCAAAGTTCTACAAGCTGCAATGGTTTAAATTGGTGCATTTTTTTGCTGTATTTGGATCCCCACCCATGACGGACACTGCTATTGGATGTCCCATATGTCATGAATAGTGGAAGCGGGGTGTGTGACATACTTGGAATAATACCATTTTGTGATTACTCACCTTTAAAATGGGTATTATAAGTGTGTCACACACCCCGCTTCATCCCGCCCTTTTGTATTCTGGATCCTTTATATGGTTAAGAATGTTTTATTAGCTCTTCCTGGTCCCCTTACTGCTGTCATATACTGGGGAATGTGTGGGAGGTCCCAGGTATTTATGGACTGGAAGGGGCTTCTTTTTTGCTTTCATCTCTGCAGAAGTTCGCCCTCTACTGGACCATAACCCATATGTCATGAATAGTGGAAGCGGGGTGTGTGACATACTTATAATACCCATTTTAAAGGTGAGTAATCGCAAAATGGTATTTTCGTGGTGGCTGGACTCAAGAAACCTGTTGGTGGGCAGATCCTTTCTGACCCTGTGCTGGGAGACAGTCACCACAGATGCCAGTCTGACAGGTTGGGGGGGCTTCTGAAAATCCCTGAAATTCCAGGATCAGTGGGGCACTCAGGAGGCCCACACCCCTATCAACATTCTGGAATTGAGGGCGATAAGGTTGGTTCTCGCCCCATTGACTCCACACCTTCGGGGTCGGGCGGTTCAGGTCCGCTCGAACAACCAGACGGCGATTGCCTACATCAATCATCAGGGAGGGACCCTGAGCAAGAGGGCCCTCAGGGAAGTATCCCTGATACTGTCTTGGGCGGAGGAGAATGTTCCCTGCATATCAGCTGTGTACATCCCGGGGGTGAAGAATCTGGAGGCAGACTCCCTCAGCAGGGGGATCTCTCGCCTGGGAGAATGGTCCCTCAGCAGCAGGGTGTTTCGCTCCCTGTGCCACCGCTGGGGTCAGCCAGATGTGGATCTGTTTGCGTCCCGTCACAATCACCAGCTTCCAGTCTTTGTCTCTCTGTCCCAGGACCCTCTGGCCTTGGCCATGGATGCACTAGCAATGTCTTGGAAGAGTTTTCAGGAAGAGCTTCTCTATGTGTTCCCTCCTTTTCCTCTGCTGGTCAAGGTGCTGCGCAAGATTGCTCAGGAAGGGGTGCCAACCATTCTGGTGGCCCCCTGTTTGTCAAGAAGGCTGTGGTTCACAGACGTCGTGCTGTTGGCAGTAGATCAGTATGCTCTGCCCAAGGATCCAGACCTGCTCACTCAGGGGCAGCTACACCATCCCAATTTACAAACGCTGGCTTTGACGGCCTGGCTGCTGAAACCTCCATCTTGATGGAAAAGGGGCTGCCTGCCTCTGTTGTTAATACCATGATTCGGGCTAGGAAGAAGTCCTCGTCATCCATCTACTATAGGGTCTGGCATGCTTACATTGACTGGTGTGAGTCTAAGTCGCTTCCCTGTCGGGTGTTTTCTATCCCTAGGATTCTGGAATTCCTGCAACATGGTTTGGGTTTGTGTCTTCAACTTAGTACCCTCAAAGGTCAAGTTTCTGCTTTGGCCATTTTCTTCCAAAGATCCTTTGCCCTCCATCGTCTGGCTAAGACTTTCTTCCAGGGGGTTACTCACCTGCATCCTCCACGTAAGCCTATGTTACCAGTCTGGGATTTGAACTTGGTTTTATCTGCCTTGCAGGGGACACCTTTGAGCCTTTGCGTGCGGCCCCTTTGTCCATTTTGACTCTTAAACCGGACCTTCACCATGATTTAATGAAAAGCCCAAACTCTTAAAAAACGGTTCCCCATCATCTAAAATTAATATATTTTAAGTTTTTAGTCACTAACTTATTATTCTTTCCCCCACTGGGCTGCAACTCTGTTCAGGAATTTAGGATACGGGCGCCGCCATCTTGACTCAGAAGCATCACACTTACTGAGGAGAGGAGAGTGGGATAAGGTACAGGGGGGCAGGTTATAGCTGCGCTTTGCTCAGAGCAGAGCTGGGGTCAGGTAAAGGTCAGCAATCCCAGAATGCAGAGCAGCACAGTCAGGAGGCACTTCCTGTTTGCAGGCTGCCTGATAAGATGGCGGCTTCCATAAGCCGCCATCTTGGATGTTTAAAGGCTCATAACATGCAGTAGATGCAGGTAGGATGATTTTTAATGTGAGCAATCTGTATGTATAGGGTGTGGGAAACATATAAGATAGACTCTTATTCAGAGTGAAGGTCCGCTTTAAGGTAGTCTTTTTGGTGGCTATCACTTCTGTTAGGCGTGTTTCTGAGTTGGCGGCGCTTTCCATCAAACCCCCTTACTTTGAGAGACACCAGGACAAGGTGGTGTTTCGTTTTAAGCCAGATTTTCTGCCTAAGGTTGTGTCTGCTTTTCATCTCAATCAAGACATTGTTTTGCCTTCTCTATGCCCTAATCCTAGTAATCCTAAGGAGCGGGTGTTACACTCTCTGGATGTGGTCAGGACTCTGAAGTTCTGTTTGGTGGCTACTGAATCCTTCAGGAAGACTGATGCTCTTTTTGTGCTCCCGTCTGGACCTAAGAAGGGTCTGGCTCCTGCTAAGTCCACTTTCAGCAAGTGGATCCGTCAGGCTGTGGTACAGGCCTATTCTGCTAAGGGGAAGGAGCCTCCCTTTCACCTTACTGCTCATTCTACTCGTGCTATTGGTGCCTCTTGGGCCTTTCGGCACCAAGCTTCTGTTGAACAAGTTTGCAAGACCCCTACTTGGTCTTATGTTCATACCTTTTCTAAGTTTTACAAAGTTGATGTTCGGGCCTCAGCTGATGCTGCTTTTGGTCGCAAAGTTCCGCAGGCGGCAGTGGTTTGAATTGGCCGCTGTTACTTTTTTGAGGATCCCACCTTACCTTACGGACACTGCTATTGGATGTCCCATGTGTAAGGAATATTCTAGAAAAGGACATGCTGTATACTTAGAATAATACAATTCTGTGATTACTTACCTGTAGAATTGGTATTATACGTATACAGCACGTCCTGTTCCACCCCACCCTTGTTATCATTATTCCTAGTTATTCATTATTCCTGTTATTATTGTTCTCCCGGCTTCTTGTTAACTGCTTGTCAATACTGGGGAATTTGTGGGAAGTCCCTGACTTATATGGGGCTGGGAGGAGCCACAAGCTGTTTTCTGCAGTCCAGCGCCATCTTGTGGATGTATTACCCATGTGTAAGGAATATTCTGGAACAGGACGTGCTGTATACGTATAATACCAATTCTACAGGTGGATAATCACAGAATTGTATTTTTGCAGAATCCAGTCTATACATACTGAAAGCAAGTCAGTGTACAATTAAGTCTGCATACCTCTGGGCACATTACCCATTACGTTATAGTTTTGTTTTTATTTCATCCGTAGGGAAAAGGGGTTTCTCTTGCCCAGTGAGAGCATGTCTTTTATTCCTACGGCAAACATTATGACATACTAAACTTGCTTTAGCCAAGATTCTAGTCCAAAACATCTACAAGCACAGCAAATTTAGCTTTACGTAGATGTGTGGTTGCAAAATATAATACAAATGAGTGTATCCTGTGCCTTGGTCCACTCCCCCGGGGCACCCCCGATTGCCCGGATCAACTCACCTCACTGTGGTCCTATGGCGCATGCGCGGCCGCTCGTCCAATCCTGATGAATTGGGGGATACACCCACGGAACGCGTGGCTCCTGTTGCTGTAGGCGGTGGGGAGACCCTTTACTGGCATACCTGTGATACCTTGAGTATATTTTGGTTGGATATATTTTTGCGCTGTATTTGGTATTTAATGGTTGATTGATACTAGCATCTATATTGGTGAGGTATTTTGTGGTCATTTTTATATTTCTTTTAGGGTATTTAGGTATTGGGTAATTATGTAGGTTTTATTTGTGATTATATATTGTATTTGTGTCTGTTGATTGGTTGCACTTTGCACTGTACAGTTGTTTGATGTAGGATCCGGATCATAGGTAGGATTTGCACATTGTTACTTGCACTGATTAGATCATTTGTGTTTGTGTTTTTATATATAGATGCTGATTGATATTTGTGCATGCCAGTGCTCTCCCCATCGCCTACACATTTCCATGTTGGTTTGTCTTATATGTATTGTCTCATCATGTGTTTTTTAAGGGATTTTAATTGTGTAGTGGTCATGTGTAGTGATTAATTTAGTGATATGGAATAAAATATTTTTTTTTGATACATTTTTTGAGTGCCTCCCTCTGATTCTGCGCCGCTCTGGCTGCCACATCTCGAGTTTTTGTTGTTGCGCTGGTGACACAACATCCCATAGTGGACCTCTTTTTATACAGGACCCTCATGTCGAATCTACTTTCTTAAAAAGTTTGTTCTTATGGAATTCCTAGATGTTTCTTTGGTACTTTCTAATACCATGCAGCTAGTTACTAAGTCAGTGTAGAGTTGGATAGACACAAAATCAGATCAGTATCTGTACTCCCTTAAAAATCCTTTGCTTGTCCCCTTAAAATCTTCAAAACAAGACTAAAGAAAGTCCAAAACACATATAATACTCCTTATTACTCAGTCAGTCTCCCACTGGGTCTTTACCCCTTGATTCTTGAGGCCCGAGCACTCCGGCTCACAAGGTTAGAGCCATTTGGCTACCTGGCTGTGTGGGTTAGCCTCCTGGCTTTTTGCAAACTTCTCTTTCTGCACAGCACAGCAGGATAAATGCCCTGCCATGACCCAGACTGTAACCAAGTACATTAGAGAGTCGCACTGAATTATTTTGGGCAGGTTACATAATGTATTAAAAATCTAAAATACAATGCATACAAGAAAAAAAAATGTATGTTTACACTGTTACTAATAAACAGAAGTTATGTACATCCACATTACTATCTCTACCAGAGATTACCAATGTAGACTTTTCTTCAGCAATCATATGGCCTTGTCAAAAGTATCCATGTCATGAATATAAAAGTGGAACAACATGTAAAGTAAAGATCTAGGTTGTGTGAGAAACAGAAGAATAGATGCTGAATACAGGGACATGATGAGGAAACTCATGGAACTTTTTGCAAAATTCTGTTTATCCTGCTCAAAAGAGGGGGAATCGCATAGAATAAAGTAGAGACTGCAGAACAAATGCTCATCAAACTTGTGTAAAGCTACAAGGTTGTGGCATCAGTACTAGAGTAGTGTTCATAATAAATGTGACAATGGTATGATTAGAGCTTGTTCTAATTCAGACACCGATGGTAGAGTAGAGTGTAGTAGTAGGGTAGAGTGTTTTTTTTGCCTTTATGCTTAAACAGGAACAACACACCCAATTTTGACCTTATAGGGTGTTGTTCCTCTGCGGCTGCATCCCAAATTGGGATTCCCTGCTTTGTGTATCGCGCCGCAGGTTGCCTCATACACTCGCCTTCCTGATGCTCTTACAGCGCAGACTTGAGTGAGAACGAGCACGCTGATTTGATGAGTGGCCAATCAGCGCAATCACTTTCATTTGGCTCTACTGATGGTTAAGCTGCCTGGAGCTGAGCATCTGTGAAAGGGAGCCAAGAGAACCACCAGCTGCATCCCACGCTCACCTTCTAGCCGTGATGTGCCTGCTCCGCCCATTCAGAAAGGCCAGGCGTGGGGGATGGGGGATGCAGCTGCGGTGAGTGCTTCGGGAGAAGGTGAGTGTATTGAGGGTTCCAGAGGGTCTTACACTGCGGGCATCCCAATTTGGGCTGTCCCAAGGAGTGGTACTTGAAAACTCTGGGATCTTTTAGACTCCAGGGCCTGCAAAGTTTCTCTTTAAGTATACATGTAGTGTTCTTTTCTTTGTCTGACATGATAGGGTCTTAAAAAAAAGTTTATTCTAAAAAATAGAAAGGCATGCGCATGCTTGTAACAGCCAGTCATTGCTTGTGTCTGCACTGCATATTACCTGTGGCGGCCTGTTTCTTCTTTTTTTAACTGTTATTAAGCAAACATTTTGTACAAGGTTTATGTTTCTGCTTCGAGGCTCATTATTAAAGTGCATTCAGAGAACTAGATATTCCTTACAGTGTATATATTTACGGAGTGGGGGTTAATGCGTGAATATTTATCTTATTATCTCAATAGGTTTTTTAATACCCTCTTATCCAAAGGGAGAGGCTGAGTGGAGGAAAGTGGATCCTCTTAAGCTTAATCCTCCTGGCTCTCTTGCAGAGCCTGTTAACGCTCTGTAATTGGCTGCTGAGCTTTTTGGAAAGTATCCAGGTTTGCAGGAGACACAGTTTTACAGTAATCGGAGATGCGTAAGAAGGGGACTATTTGTATGATGCTCTTTGTCCTGCTGCCAGCGAAAGTTTGAGGGGCTGCAACAAGGAATGTGTCATGCATAATGTGTAAAGATCTGCCTGTCCTGTTGGGTGTTTGATTGGCAGTTCAGCTCTGCCGCCCTTGTTCAGCCATGTCCTTGTAATCCTTTTGGGCGGAGTTCATGAAGGTAAATGATCGGTCAAGTATTTACCCACATACACTACACTAAAGTTAGCGATATTCATTTTTTGTGTAGCATTTATAAAAAATATAAAATTTTAAGCTACAGTATATGATGAAAGTAGGGCATTTTAGTTGAAGCATGCAATGGCAATTTCCTCATTTCAAACAAATATTAAATCAAAAGCCAAGTAGTGGTAGATATGCTCCAACAAAAAATGTCCGTGTCTCAATAACTTGACGTGTGCCCTTGAGCATCTGTTTAAAGCTTTACAATGACGCCCCATGCTGTTTACAAGTTGACTTATTTCTGCTGAGGCACGGCATCCTACTCTTCTTGAAGGGCGGTCATCAGGTTATTGAGGTTCTGGGGTACAATTTATGAGCCTCTCAGCCAATCTCATTGGTTTCATATTTCAGAGAAAGTGCGGGCCACTTAATTTGAGGTACCCCAGTCTGTGGCAACAGTTCTTTAATGATGCACCCTCGATGAGTTGGAGCATTGTCGTCCATGAAGATGAAATCAGGCCTATTATTCAAATAGTATGAACTTATCACTAGAACATTCACAAAGTGTAGGGCAGTTCTGTATTGACTAGACACACCACCCCCACCAACGGCTTCTCTAGTGATCACAGCAGCTGTTGCATAGAGCTTTTCTTGACCTGTCCAACATCGTTGGTGGCCATCACTTCTGCTCAGTGTTAATCAACTTCCATCAGTGAACAGCACTGAGGCCAAACAAACAATACAAATACACAGTGTTATCCACAGACCATGTTTATAAGCAAATTGCAAAAGACATTTATTTAAATACAAATCATGCAGAAAAAAAACCTATTAAAACTGGGGACAAGGAATCTCAAATTAAAATTCACTGACACTCTTTTTGCAATAAGACACAATCCACACTGGTACAACGGCTCATTTTAGGTTGCAGATAAATAGCACGTGCTACTAAGCCCACTACAGAGCCCACATGAAAATTTGCAAAGTGCTCCTCAAAAGGGGTCCTCAAATTGCAACCCTAGATGTCCTGGACGTATTCACCCAAATGAACTAAATTACATTTAGATACAAGCTGCTGAATTGTAATTCAGGCCCATAATTTGATGCCTCGTCCAGCATAGATGCTCCCTGGCCCATGCAAAATGATGATCCCTGTGCCTGGTGTTGTGGTCAGGTATTCTTGCATGACGTCTAGCATGCAGACCACACTGCTGTAACTGGTTTCGAATGGCCTGACGTGACTCTTGAGGGTCTCTCACCTCCCTTAAATTTGCATGGATGAGTTTGGCATTTATCATATGGTTCTGCAGAGCATTGTTTGCAAAGAAGCGGTCATCGGTGTGGGTTGTGACCAGAGGACGTCCACTTCTATGCTATCCTTTGACTGTGTCTCTGGTTACAATCTGCTGATCACAGTCTGTGACACCTGTTTGAAGCCTTGCAATGGGGAAGTACTGTTGATCAATTGTTAGGTGTCAACTTGATTTCAGAATGTTAAAATGTGTACAGTGTGATTTAGAGGACTTTTTAAATACGAATTCTAATTTATCCAGGAAATTAATTGGGTGTTACAGGGATACCTGTTCTGGATTTTGCCACTAAGCTCCTTGTTAGAGAACTGTAAGTTTTGCAAAAAGTACTGGAACATTGAACAGTTAGAAGGTCACATTAAGTTCCCTTGTAAAGGTTTAAGTCAAGTATCTCATCACTATTTGTGAGTAGTGTATTTCATGTAATTGCCCACATCCACTTTTGACGTTTAGCATCAATCAACATATTTAAGATGTTTGCAGGAACCCTGTGGCTTCTCATTCTTTTGATAATACTAATGGAAGTGCATCTAATCATATGCAACAATTTACTTTCGAATGGATTTCCTAATTAGTGGTCGCTGCATTTTGTGTTTGCTTTTTCCTCCCCGCTCTGTGAAATCCATCTGTTCGCTGTAAGAAAACCACCTTTTCTGCGATCCTTGCTTTGGGATCCTTTCTAGCTTTGGCCATAAGGCTTTTCGGCAGGAACACTCTAACCAAAAGCAGATTTCAATATACTGGGACCACTTTGTGGTTTGTATTTCCTATTTCAAGCAAGCAAGAGATAGTGGAAGGGATTACATTTCATAAAAGTGGACTTAAAGAATCTGAACTATAATCAGATTTTTCTGTCTGCAGACCACGATGAGAAAAATAGATTTTTTTTCTTTCTGTGGCTTTGCTGTTTCAACACGTTGTTTCCTCTCCCCAGTCTGTTGATTACCACCTTTACCATCTTACCTGGCCTCTGGAAGATCAAAATGTATCTAAATACATGTTCTATTCCTTGTATCCCATTTGGTCATGCAAGCAGCACAGGAGCACAGACTGATTTTGGCCTTAGGTTTTTAGCAACCATTTTTAGCATAATACCCATCTGCTATATTATCCTTTTAAAATCTGGTCATGCGGCACACCAACTGCAGCTACCCTACCTGTTTCTTATAGCAGCTGCATCACAGTAATTGACCAGAGTCTTCAGCTATATGTATATTCTCGGTGTGCCACACACCCCGCTTCCCTTTTAATACTTACGATCGGGTTACTCCACCAGCAGGTGGCGGCGTGCAGGGAGAAGTCTTGAAAACGAGCCCCTTCCGGCCTATATATACCTGGGACCTCCCACTGAATCACCAGTTTTTTCTCTCTGCATGAAGCGACAAGACAGAAGAATGAAGTCTCCTGCTTGCAGGTAGCCGGGGTAAAATCCGGCATCCCCTTTTGGTCTATTTCTGCCCAGTTCTTGTGTGTTTATTATGCTTAGTTAAATGGAAGCCTCCCAGCCTAGGCTGCGGGCTGTGCAAAGGTAGATGGCACTTTAGGTGCCTAGGAGCTTATCTCCTCCGCTCAACCCCACTTGTGGGGCATTGCGGCTATCCGGCTGGTGATCCGGATTTGGGATGCCCCTGTCCCGATGTCCCTTGAGGTCACCTTCTCCCGCTTGGCCTTCTCCCTTCGCTAAGGGGGGGGTGTAATGTGCATGAGTGCTTTACTTTACTGTGAAAAGGTCTTAGTGTCAGCACATGGACAGGGCTGCTGGGGCCTGTTTTTCACTGTTTGTTTGTTTTTCCCTCCCTTTGCTGGCCGGGACGCGCTGTCTCCGGGCCCGCCCCTCGCTTCCCTGGTCTCATTAGAGACCTGGACGCTGCAGCCGGTGGGGGAAGAGCTTCCTTGCTGCTGAAAACTACACAGGTAAAACGGCCCCACCATTGCGCACGTGGGGCCGTTCTTATGCTATGGCTGCTTGTGCAGCATTTTTCTCCCTGGGGCATTTCTACTTATGGGGAATGTTGTTTTTTCACATAGGGGGATATGTGCTCCAGTGGCTGCGATTCTTCACTTTACCTTTGTGATTCGTATATATATATATATATATATATATATATATATATATATATATATATATATTTAGTGTGTACGTATGTGTGTGTGTGTATATATATATATATATATATATATATATATATATATATATATATGTATTTATATGTGTATGTATGTACAGGTATGTTTATATATATGTATGTGTATGGGCATGTATTTATACACAGTATGTGCTCTGATTTTTTGCACTCTGCTTTGCCTTGAAATTACATGTGTCATGTATATTTATTCAAGATGTTTAAGCTAGCCATATATGTTTGCCTTATTGGTTATGTATGATTGTAGCTGGGGGACTGACTGTGGTCTCTTTTCCCCCACAGGTTCTGGGATCCCCTCACTGCAGTGGCTCTCCCGGTCTGTTATACCTGGCTAGTCTTAGTCTCTAAATTGGGATTTTCCTAGGTTTAAAAAAAAAAATATATATGTATATAAAAAAAAAAAAAAAAATCCTCCCACTTCCGGGACTTTAATTATAAAGGGGCATCCCGGGTTGCTTATTGCGTAAAACCCTGGGTTGTTGCGAATACCATAAATTCACCATATGGAGGCTTCCAATGTTACCGGAAATGGCTCGTGGGGGCTGTGGGGTTCCGCTCCCAGGCGATGATGTCATATTATGTGTTCCATGTGCTCAGCAGAACATTGTGCGCCAGTCCGTTGCTCTGGCTTCTGGCTCCTCGCAATTTCCGTCATCTCCTATCCCCCCCAACCTAGTCTGGACCCCATGTGACACTGTCAAAAATGGGGATTCGCATTCCGAGGTGTATGCGCGGTTGGCCAACCCCGAGAAAATTATCTCCGCTTCAGTGGCTCAGAAGGCTACGGCAAAGCGGAAGCACCTTGCTCCGGCAGTACCTGCCCCGGAGGATGAGGTATCTGAATTTTTGGATTATTCCGATTGTCCCCCTGATGAGGAGGGGGAACTTCTTGAGGAATCAGATGAGCCTGCAGACCAGCTATTGTTTGATACTGCTGGTGATCAGGCTGTGGGGGTGTCCCTTGACACTCCTTTTATTTTGGCTCAAATGTTTAAAGTTTTGGCCTTGGATCCGCCTGCGGTGGTCCCTCTGCCAAAAGGTGAGTTGTTTGATGTACCCCAGCCGCGTTTGGTGTTTCCCAGGCAACAGCACTTTGAGAAGCTTGTCCTTAAGGAATGGGAACAACCCACGCGCCTGGCTGGAACTCCTCCTAATTGGGATAAGCGTTATCCCTTTCCAGAGGACTTGGTGAAGCTTTGGTCAGTGCCCCCCGAAGTCGACACCCCGGTGTTGGGGCTGACTGGCCCGGCTGCGTTGCACCTTTCTGGCACCACTACCATTAAGGATGGTGAGGATCGTCGGATTGATCAATTGGCTCGCCATGGTTTTATCAGTGCCGGCTCGACACTACACCCAATTTGTGCTTCGGCGCTTCTGTTGCTGGCTGTTAGATCCATGATTAGGGATCTGCTTTCAGATCTTGATCCCGCTTGTGATATGATTAGCTCTCTCAAGCAGTGTGAGTCGTTTGTTTCTTTTGCCCTGACTGCTCAGGACGATGCTCTTGCGACGAGTAGCAGGACAGCGGCATTGCTGGTGGCTATTCGTCGGTCTATATGGCAGCGCCAGTGGACGGCGGACCTTAGTTCTAAAAAAGCGCTTACAGCGCTACCCTTCGTAGGTTTACGCCTTTTTGGCGAGAAATTGGATGTTGTTACCAAGGATGGTAAGTTGTCTCAATTCAAGAAACCTCGTCGCTCCTTCAGGGGTGTGAGTTCTTTAGTCTCTCCTTTCGAGGAGCCAGAGCGGGCAGAGGGGCTTCCCTTCCCGTTACCGGGGCTGTAGGTTGGTCCCGGGGAAGAGGTCGTGGCCGTCCCGGTCAGTCCTGGGGCGCCAAGCTCAAACCTACTGCTAAGCCCGCTCAGCAATGAGGGGCTGCCCTCACCCGTGCAGGTGGGGGGACAATTGCGACACTCCTCCCTGGCCGGGAGTCTCCGGACACATAGATCTGGGAGGTAGTGTCGCCCGGTTACAGACCGGAGTTCGAGTCTCGCCCTCCCTCACGGGTTTTCCTGGAGATGGCGGTCATCCGGCCGGTGCCCCACTTAGAGGTGGGCCTCGATTTTTACACCATTCTCTTCGCAGTCCCCTAGAAGGACGGGTCAGCTTGCCCTGTCCTGCATCTGAAGTTTTTCAAACTTCCCAGGTTCCCCCTTGCTCTAGCCAGGGTGGTGTCCTTTCGGGGAATATGGTCGGATTTCGGTCAACACAGGGTGTTGCTCACTCAGTCCAAGGTCTGTCTGATTCAGGAGTTGGTTTGGATCCTTCTTTCCAATCCTCAGCCGTCTGTTCTGGAGCTGAGAGCCTTCCGTCTGGTTCTTGCTCTTTTGTCCCATCATGGTCTGGGCCTTCTGGTTCAGCTACGCTTGGACAGTCAAGCAGCGGTTGCTTACTTCAATCATCAGGGAGGGACTTCCAGTCTGGGTGCTCTCAGAGTAGAGTCCTTGATCCTGACCTGGGCAAAGACACATGTTCCTAGTCTCTCGGCAGTCTGCAGTCCACTCCGGTGAGGGACACCGGAGGTGGTCCTGTTTTCCTTTCGCCACAATTGCAGGCTCCCGATCTTTGTGTCACCCTCCCAGGATCCTCTGGCTTGGGCGGCCGAAGCCATATCCCTGAGCCAGGGGAACCCAGGTTTTCTGTACCTGTTTCCTCCGATACTCATGCTAGGCTGAGTGGTACGGAAGCTGGTTCTGGAAAGGGTGTCCGCCATTCTCGTGGCCCCAAGAGGACCAAGACGAGTGTGGTGCACAGACATCGTTTGGCTGACAGCGAATCAGCTCGTTCTGCCTCTTCGGCCCGATCTGCTCACTCAGGGTCGGCTGTCTTACCCCAGTTTACCAACGCTGGTTTTGATGGCTTGGCTGCTGAGACCTCCATCTTGAAGGAGGAGGGTCTTTCTGACTCGGTTATTAAGACTCTGATCGCTGCCCGAAAGAGGTCTTCTTCTATCACCTACTATAGGACTTGGAAAGCCTATATCGCTTGGTGTGAGGTTAGGTCTTTGCCTTGTAGGGTCTTTTCGGTCTCCAGGATTCTGGAGTTTTTACAATCAGGGCTGGACTCTGGTCTTCAGCTGAGTACTTTGAAAGGGCAGGTTTCTGCCTTATCTATCTTTTTTCAGAAGCGTTTCGCGCTTCTTCCTTTAGTTAAAACTTTTTTCCAGGGGGTTACGCATGTGCGGCCTCCCAGGATACCATTACTCCCTGTTTGGGACTTGAATTTGGTTCTTTCTGCTCTTCAGGCTCCTCCCTTTGAGCCTTTGCAAGATATTGCTTTGTCTACCCTGACTCAGAAGATTGTCTTCTTGGTAGCTATCACTTCGGTTCGGCGTGTCTCGGAGTTGGCGGCCTTGTCTATTCAGGCGCCCTACTTTGAGAGGCATCAGGACAAAGTGGTCTTTCGGTTCAAACCAGACTTTCTTCCTAAGGTTGTTTCTGCTTTTCATTTGAATCAGGATATTGTTCTTCCCTCCCTGTGTCCTAAGCCTAAGAATGACAAGGAGAGGGTTTTGCATTGTTTGGATGTAGTACACTGTGTTAAGTACTATTTGATTATTACTTCTCCTTTTCGTAAGACGGATGCCTTTTTTGTTATGCCCTGTGGGCCTAAGAAGGGTTTGGCGCCGGCCAAATCTTCCATTAGCAAATGGATACGTCAGGCCATTATTGCGGCCTATTCTGCTAAGGGGAAAGTTCCTCCTTTTCGTATCACTGCTCATTCTACTCGCGCCGTTGGGGCGTCTTGGGCTTTTCAGCACCAAGCTTCTGTTGAACAAGTTTGTAAGGCCGCTACTTGGTCTTCTGTTCATACTTTTTTTAAGTTTTACAAGGTTGATGTGCGGGCCTCAGCGGATGCTGTTTTTGGCCGCAGAGTTCTGCAGACTGCAGTTATTTAAGTTATGCTTCACCTTGCCTTTGGATACCCATCCCTTGTGGACACTGCTTTTGGATGTCTCGATCGTAAGTATTAAAAGGGAAGCGGGGTGTGTGGCACACCGAGAATAATACCATTTTGTGAGTACTCACCTGAAAAATGGATATTATCGGTGTGCCACACACCCCGCTTCACCCGCCCTTTTCGGTATCCCGAATCCTTTATATGGTGAAGCTTTTCTTTATTTTGAGGTTACCGTTGGATTTCCTGGTACCTTGTCTTTCTGCTTTTTAAATAACTGGTGATTGAGTGGGAGGTCCCAGGTATATAGGCCGGAAGGGGCTCGTTTTCAAGACTTCTCCCTGCACGTCGCCACCTGCTGGTGGAGTAACCCGATCGTAAGTATTAAAAGGGAAGCGGGGTGTGTGGCACACCGATAATATCCATTTTTCAGGTGAGTACTCACAAAATGGTATTTTTGGGTAGGAATTCTTATAATACACTAACTGAAAGCAGATTTCAATATGCTCGGATCACATCAGGGTTTGTGTTTTTTATTTCCAGAAAAGGGAGAGGTAGAGGAAGGGAGAAACTGAAAACATTACACAAAAGTGGGCTTAAAGAATCTGAACTATAATATGATTTTTTTGCCAGACCATGATGAGAAAAATCAATATTTTTTCTTTTCCGTGGCTTTGGTGTTTCAATGCGTTGTTTCTCCGAAGTCCCAGCCTGTTGTCTGTTTACCATCTTACCTGGCTTCTGGGGGATCAAAATGTATCTAAATGCATGTCCTATTCAAAGCAGACAGGATACAGATTCCAGCTTCTGCTACTGTTATCATCTGAATAGTTACACCACGTTAATGAAAACCACAAGACGATCAACAACATTTCTTTGTACCTGAAGAAAATAGTGTATTGCCACAGTGTTTGCAAAGCTTGCAATGGGCTATTGTTGTTCTTTTAGCTAGTTTCCTGTAGAATTGTAAAAGAAAATTCTAAAATGATTCAAATTCAGGATAATTTTAGAACATGCACACATGCCGTGCAGAAGGGTGGGAAAACTCTGGCTTCTCTTTTCTGGGTAACTACAAAGTAGAGTTTGCAGGGCTCTATGTTCTTCAGATCTAGGAGTCCAGTATCTAAAATCCAGGAATTGAGCTCAAGCTTCAGACTTGCTTCGGAGCCTGAGGAAGTTCCACAAACCATGAGAATTCCCTCTTAGTGGATGTTTGTGCATGGTTTTATCTCCTGGAATAAATACATCTAAAGATCAGCATGTTATTGCAAAAATAATTGCATGTTTCTGTTTGGTAAATGTAAAGCCCTAGCATAAAGATCTCTTTAAGAGTTTGCATTGTCTCTACTTTAGCCTAGAAGATATTCTAAAAATATAAGTGACGACAAGCTCTCTAGAGGCCAAAAAACACAGGATGTTAAAAATAATGGTGGAAAGGGTGCATTTTCAGGTTCCAGTGCTCGCGTGCCTCGATGCCTGATGCAAAATGAAATCCCTATTTCATACATGCAATGGCCAGGGTATGTGTGTGTGACCGCTTCCAATTCTTTGTCTTACAGAGAGCCAGTCTAAGCCAGGTAAGTATAGCTAACAGCAGGGCATGAATTCTGGACAGGGGGTCCCAATGCTTAAAATGGATCTACACCCTTCCTGGGACACACTTCATAGAGAGGATGGAAACCCTCTGCAGCATACCAGGTTGTGCAGTAGAATTTCTTTGCTAAGGACTATCACTAGTACTAAGATTTAGGATAACCGGAAAGTAAAAGGCTTAATAAAGGATCCTTCCTGCTGACAGAACATTGGCAGAGAGCCTGCATGCTGACAGACAGGTTCAGCCTTGAATAACAGACAGGAATAACAGTTGAGGTTGTCACGTTTAAACCTAACAAGACCTCAAGGACTAAACATGCAGCTCTAAGCTTCTCACACCTGAACTGTGCCCCAGGTTACAATCTGAAAGGATTACTGTAACACTTTGTGGCAAGATTGCTGCGGGTGGGGCCACTGGAGTGTGACTCAGCATATCTGAGATGTCTTCCCCACGCAATTTTATTTTCCAGCTGTCAGCGCCTATTACTGCAAACTGACTAGATACTGCAAAACACAGATACACGTGCTTCTGTAGCTAGGTGGCAGATCTGACGCATTTCTATAATATAATTAATATAACTTCATTTACATATGATCAGGACGAACCCTGTTATATAATAGAAGCTTCAAATGTGGCATTTGACTTTCCCAAAAGGCCAGTTCACCAATCGGTGTGCTCAGCTCTATTATTCAATTTTGGCTTAGAATTAGCTAAGGGCTGAATGAAGTCGAGCACATCGACAGTTGCATATCCGCAAGCCTCTAGCAGGCAGCGTGCCCGCGCCAACCATTCACAAATGCCTTGCGTGCCCGCGATAGCGTAGTGAGGCATGGCCTGTGTATTGCACCATTGCATCGCGGATCAGGTAAGGTTTTACTGAGGACTGCTAGCATTTCACACCACAAGGTATTCCGAATTGGTATGCCCCGGGGAGAGGGAATCGGATGGCCCTGCAGTCTTATAGATTCTAGGGCTGCCAAAGATGAGTTTAGATTCCAGGGCCGCCAGAGATCTGATGTCTCCTGTGGAATTTTTATTCTGAAATTTCATGAATTGTTTTAGGTCTTCTTGAGTAAGTCTGGGCAATGGGGGTATATTGTAATTTATTTCCCTGATTAAGCAGACACTGCAGTTGGGAGGGGCTATCGGCAACCTGTCCCCAGTTAACCTACAAATAAAAAAATAAATGTACTATTCTAAGGGTCATTACTTATCAGTCTGCATTTTCTGCCTTCTGTCCTCTACCAGGTGGCGTCATCCTCTGGTCCGGGAAGTCTTCTCCGTCCCTCGCCTATCCTTCTTTCTCCAGCCTGTAGCCTTTTGAAGGCGACGGCTGAAAATAGACATGCTGCTATCTGTTGAACGGGTGGGACACAGGTTCCTCCCAGGAGTAATACTTGGGTGCTGCAGAAGTAGGGCTTAATACCTCAGGAGGTGGAGCCTCTGAGGATCCCCCTGAGTGACTAAATAGATCACTGGAGGGGGATATCTTGGGGTATCCCCCTCCATACCCCTCCCCTCCATTGACATTAGTGTCACATGGGGGGGTTTCCATAGAGGCTTCGAGACACTGGCCGGGATAAGGTAAGTATTGGTAAATTAAAATTTTTTGTGGTCTCTACTAATACTAATACTTTTAAACTGGGAAAGAATCCGAAGGATGGCGCCTGAGCATTGGTTTACCAGTTTAATTTACAAAAAATACTTGTGCATATAATTAGCAAATGCTATGCCGCAAATGGTGGCTATTGTTTATGCAAACTGTGAGTAAAAACATTCATTTTACTCCCACTGATGCCAGAATCAAATGAAAAACACTTATGCAAGTAGAAAAAGAACTCACAGTAAGAAACATTCTCCCATGGCTTTTTCTCATGTTATTGCAAGTGCGTGCTTGTCTCTTATATGTCCCCTGAATCAAGCAAGAACTTTTGTCATGCAAGAATGCTTCTGCACGTTTTTTTTTTTTCTATCCATGCTGAATCAACAATATTGTTTCTGAATGCAGACCTCCATATTTTTTGGTGACTTTTGACCATTGTGTTAGGACCATTGACTATTGCATACAATGACCTTTATATGTTTGCACACACACATTAATTTGTCCGGCACATTTAACCTCTCCGTGCACTGAGACAAACACAAGCAGTGGGTGTACCCATGCCCGGAGCGTGGGCTTCCCTAACAATGGTGCCTGGGGAGCATTTGGAGGGTTTAGATACCTTGCTCAAGAGAATTTCAGTCAGGTCCTGGTGGCGAAACAAACCTGCCACTGTCCAGTCACAAGCTGGAATGAAAAGGCAAAATATACACATGATAATAGTAATAATAAGAATCATAATAGACTGCCCCATTCATGCATACTAGACCTTTTTAGTTGATAAATTGTGCAAACATCAGACCTGATGAGGTATGTACAACTAAAGTAGATGTAGCGGAGTTGGAATTTAGGAGCTACAATTACTTAGAGTAGCAACCACTGGTTTAGTGTCCATAAGGCTATAGGGTTGATGATCTCCCTCGGGTATGTGAAAAATCCCATGATCCCCTTTAAACGCTCCCTTACAGGGATCCCATGGCTCATGCACAGGCTGCAGTGGCATCCCACCAGCTGCTACACGCTCCCGCAGCCAGGCTTTCTAAATGGATGGCCTTGGTATACACAGCCAGGAAAGGCGGTTGTGGGTGTGTTTGCCCCTTGAAGCCACTGGCCATGGAATCCTCCTTACACCCACCCCCTCCTTATGCCCTAAATTTAAAGGACATCCCATTATGCTACAGCTCTCCTTGCAGGTGGTATGCGTGAGCTGAGAGCATCAGTAGTTATCACTGTTGTAAGTCTGAAAACAATAGTTCTCGGCAGATCAAACTGCCCCATTGCACCTGCCATTTCTGAAAACATTCTTAGGGCAGAATACCACTGAGATATTAAGGATGTGAGCACCTCTTCCACTTTTTCAGCCTGAGGGAAAGGGGGGAGGAATCTGCTGCAGGGGGCCATTCCACCCGCCACTCAATGATGTCAGCGCTAGACTCCGCTATGTGACCCAGCTAATGTACATGTTCCCGGCTTAAAGGGGAAGCACTCTGCTAATCTTAAGTGTCTTTCTGGCCTCCCCCATTTTACCTTAGGGGGTTAAAAGACTCAGCAATTAGGAACCTCCCTGTTTGCTTATTTATTGAGCTTGGGAGAATTTGCTGCAGATTAACATCCTTCCAACTCGATTGATACAATTTTATCGGAAACTGACGGACGCTCTGCTCCTGTAAGTCCCTTTTTTTATTTATGGGGCACGCTCTTGCAGTTTTAAGGACTACTTTTAATTATTACGTGTTTGGAAGTTTATATGGTTCCTTATGGCCTACTTTTTTTTAGACCAAGCCCGCTAAGAAAGTGTCCAAGACTAAAACTGGCTTCAAGTCTAAGGACAAAAGTAGGAGATGCCTGATATGTGAAATCAAGCTACTAGATTCCTATAGGAAGCTTCTTTGCAAGCCCTGTACCCATAAGGAAGCCTTTTTGCCCCAGATCAGAGGTTGCTCCAGGATCTGGAATTGGCATTGATTTTTTGCTATGATCTAGCCTATTCCCGTCACAGGTCATGACATATCTGGGGTTCGAGTAAGATCCTTCAGAAAACCTTTCTGCCTCAGTCGAAGATAAAAATCCTTCAGGAAGCCGTTCAGTCTCTGTGTTCCAGTCAGACGATTACGGTTCCTAAGGCTATGCGGGGGGCTAAAAACCTTGTCCTTCCCCGCTGTAAGATGGGGTCAGCTACACTCAAGGACTTTACAGCTGCATATTCCAAACTCTTGGTACAGGTCCCAGGAGTCTATAGACAGAATAATCAAAGTCCCCGATTTAGTGAAGAAATCTCTGAGTTGGTGGCAAGACAAGCACAGGTTTCCAGTGACCTATCCTGGTCGGACCCCAAGGACATGGTAGTGATGACAGACGCCTCTTCATGGGGTTGGGGGGGCCCAGTGCGGATCCCTGACCACTCAAGGGAAATGGTCCATAAAACTGAGCCTATCCTCTTCAAATCTCAGGGAATTGATAGTTGTGAAGGAGGCATTGCTAGCCTTCTCTCCCCACCTGAAGGATCATTGTGTACAAATCAGAACAGACAATGCGACTACTATGGCATATTTGAGTCATTTGGGAGGGACAAGGTCATCCGTCCTGCAACAAGCAGCAAAGGAAATTCTGATCTGGGCAGAACTGAACCTTTAATCAGCCATCCACCTGAAATGTTGCCAAAACCAGGTGGCAGATTTTTTGAGTCACTCTCCGCTATTGGAAGCACTGAACCATGAGGTATTCAATCATATTGGGAGGACCTGAGAGTGTCCTGAGGGGAACTCCGGAGGTGGATGTTTTCGACTACAGTCGAAACGACAAGCTGAGGAAGTTCTCCCTCAATCCTTATGATCAAGCAGTAAGAATAGATGCCCTAGCTCACACTTTTTCTCTAGGTTAGATACTCCTTCAGGTTCTAAACAAAATATCCTGCCAGTCAGCCACGATTCTATTGCTTGGCCCCCAGTCTGCCACGATTCTATTGCTTGGCCCCATGGTGGCCAAAGAGACCATGGTTTTCAACTCTGAAGACCAAGAGCCTTGGGAACTCCTGGTGAGACCAGATCTTCTATCCGAGGGACCAATGCTTTGTCAGGATCCACAGAAGTGGCATCTGACACTTCGGAGCCTGATATAGGGAAGCTCCTGAAAAAGGAGTTTTCGAGGGTGATCAAGTTATCAAGACTCTGCTTTCCAGCAGAAAGGAGGTGGCAAGGAAGATTCACTTTAAAATTTGGAAAACTTTTAACACCTGGAAGGTGCATAATCAAAGGTCCCCTTATAGTCTTCCAGTCATATTGGCTTTTCTTCAGGAAGGAGTCAACCTGGGTCTCAGCATCAGTACCCTGAAGGTACAATTAGCAGACCTTTCAGCTTTTTTTTTTTTTTGGATAAGCGACTTTCATCTTTTGCGTTGGTCAGATGTTTTTTGCTAGCTGTTAGGTGGTCAAGACCAGTCAGTTTGAGGTTAACTCCTCAATGAGATCTTGCTCAAGTCCTTAGAGCTCTGACCGCACCACCCTTTGAACCTCTGTCAAGCTCTCATATTACATTTCTTACATGGTAGGCTCTCTTTTAGGTGGCAATAACTTCACCCCCAGAATCTGTGATATTCAGGCTCTATCCTGCCGTCAGCCCTTTCTTCAAGTTTTTCAGGATCGTATAATATTTTGGCTAGATCCTTGCTACCTTTCTAAGATCTCTTACGACTTTCATCAGACCCAATAGATTATCCTTTCATCTGCCGAGGATAGTGATCCAACCACGGGTTCTGTAGATAAGTATTTGGATGTCAGAGCCTGTTTGCTGTAATACCTTTGACAAACAAAGGAATGGAGGAAGGCCGATGGCTTATTCATTTCCTTCTCGGGTCACAAGAAGGGTTAGCGTGTTTTCAAGGCAGCATTGGCCCGATGGATGAAGAGCACTATCAGTTTTGCTTACAATGGATCTCCTTCTCCAGGGCGGATTACAGCTCATTCAACAAAGTATTTCTACATCTTAGCTGGAGGAAGGTGGTGCCTCCTTTGGCAGAGTGTGTTGCAAGCAGCCTTTCCCATCCAGTAGAGGTAGTATCTCGCTTATCCACTCACTGGTATGCTGCCCTAAGGTTTTTATTAAAGAAAACTTTAGTTACCTGGTACCTTCTTTTCTAAACATCCAAAAGGACAGCAAGTCTTCCTTCCCTCAGGCTACGTTACTTTGTTTACCAGTTGGTGCTATGTTTGTGTTTGTTTTCCAGCTCTCTTAAAATACTGGTTTGGGAGGAGGAGCTATAGCTTTTGTGTATTCTGGTGGTCATGTGTTCCTACCTTGGGGACGAAGCCTTAATATCTCAGTGGTATGCTGCCCTCTTGGATGTTTAGAAAAGAAGTTATCAGGTAACTAACTTTAAGTTTTTGGACTGAGTGCCATCAACGCAGCAGTTGCACCAAACTGACAAACACAATAAGCGTATTTACCAAGTTCCTTATATTTATTTTGCCAGCTTTTTGTTTGTTGAAAGTGGCAGGTGTACATGTTATAAAGATTGTGTTGTATGCCCTGTGCGGGACCATGGCTCGCATAGCATATATACCGTCCACCCGGGATTCCTTGTAAACCACTAATCGCACATTAAAAATGTATTATTCTGAAAGTTCATTTCTGTTGGGCTGAAGTAAATAGGTGCATTTTTTGTTTTCTGTGCCAGAGCCAGAGAGCCTCTCTAATCATAGCTGGTAGGAGGAGGGAAAATGTATGAATGAAGAGTTCAATAGGCGTAATAAAAATAGGGAAATATTATCCTTCTGCTTATTATTCTCTATGATAAATAGTGAGGCTGATGGTGAGCCAGCCACTGCAGCAGATTGCTGGCATTAGGTTGAGGCTTAGAACAGAATGGGATTTGAAGGCTGACATTTGTATCTGCTTCTCTCCTTCGTTCCGACCCCTTCGGTAATACTGCAGCTGACACCTGTGTGTGCTTGCTGGGTTCCAGGGAAACCTTTTAAAGGTTACAGTCTAAGAATCAGTTATACCTGATTAGCATGTGCATACCCTGGCCTCATATTAAAAATAAATGGCATATAGTGGTGTTGGGGTTCCTGTATTAAGTGGTGGTCAACTTGTAAGCTATCCTTATAACTGACTTACCTATCCTACCTGTCAACTTTGTGCTATGTAGGGCGTAAGTCCTATTTCCCTGTTGGGTCCATCCATCCAGGGACACTGAGTTATTATTACTAAGTATGCTAGTAGCTGGTAGGCTGGACTAGAGCAGGAAGGGAGCTGTTATTCCTTTCCATCTTTAGGTATAAGACGGTAGCTTTCCCAGTTCTGCTTTAGTCTTCGCCTGGGGGAAGATCTATGATAAATGTCTCACCTTTGTGGTTGTTCTAGGGCTGTGTTATGTTTCATGCTGGCCTCTTGTTGAGATTCACAGTATCTTAGGGCTTCAGAGGTCTCCCCTCCCCCCGCCCGACACCCAGGTTCTTGCACTTGCTGCCCCCGGAGGACAAAATACACATGCCAGACCCGGGTAACGCTGGGCATTGCGGCAGAGCAGGTATCCTGATGCAAGAGGTGTTGTGGTCCCTGTCCCTTGGGGTCCATCCTAGTTCAGTGGCTGCCAACTACCGAGAGAGCTTACAGTCCACTTCTAGGCAAACTTGGCTTAGATGGGGACCGTTTGTCCTTTTTATACAATTTTTTTTCTTTGTACACACATGGGGGCGGGTGCTACAGACCTGGAGGGCGTCTCACCTCCCCTATCTAGCAAACTGCTTCTTTTTTTTAATATGTAGTGTGTGTTTGTTTCACTTGTTTCTGTTGTGTTCAGTGGAGCGTGTTGGCTTATTTGAACTGGCTCTTGCAGCTGTAAAGTGGACTGCTTCCTCCAAGCTGACCTCACCTTACTGCTGGTCTGCCTTGTAACTGGTGCCTCTACTCAGTGCTAAAGAGGCTTCTGGAGAAGGTGCCCATTCGTTGCCTGCTTGCCTCCTTACCATGCCAGCCTCCGGCCACTGGTCCTTTGTTCGGCGCTGCTGTGGTGGCCGCGGAACATCCCTTGCCACAAGGCCAACCCTCCAGGAGATCTGAAGGCCTACAGCAATCAACTTTGAAGTACCCACTGGCACTTGCACCCATTTTTCTTTGAACAAGCTCACTATCTCTGAAATAAGGTGTACTCCCCTTTTGTCCTTAGCAGCTGTTTTGTCATTTTCCAGCGGTTTAAAACTTACCGGTTCATGAGCTCATGTCCCATAGCATGCAGAGCCCCCGACCCCACTCTAGTAAATGCAGCATGACCACTCTCTTCCAATGGCCAGCCGGGGACAAAAGGTTAATAAAGCAGCAGATGTGACGTGATCAGCTACAGAGATAAGGCGAGTATCTTTTTTTTTTTTTTTTTTTTTTTTTATTTCATATGTCTGCAGATGACCTCTAACTTAGTAGGTTTCTGACCATGATGGGAAACCAGATGAGCCATCCAGACACAGAGAACATTTAATGACTTGGTGTTTGTGTCTTTTACTCCCTTACAGTTCAGTATTTTCCCCTTTTTATTTTAAACTAGACTACACAAAGAAACAATAGCTAAAGTAAGTGATACATTTGTCTTGCACAAAATGTATTCTAGGTCCTGCTGCCCTGAAATGATTAAATACTCCCAATAAATGCCATGGCCTTGAGCAGTGGCAGTACATCAGTTTTCCCTTTTCGTCTTTCCTTTACTGTAAGCAGAAAGTAGTTATTGCATTTTATACTAAATGCCAGACAGGTGGGTGAGGTTCCCATAACATCTTAACAGGCAGAAGGTCACACATTCGAATCCCATGGAACCTGCTAAGCCTTTCATCCAGCAGAGGTAAACAAAATGTGTGGGCTGTAATAAGGCAGGAGATGTATTCATTACTGTGTAAAGCACTCTGTGATCTCTGGATAAGGAGAGACGTATCGGTGAAGATATTACTTTTATTGCCAGTATTCTGCTAACTGTGCCATTTGTTGGAAATAAATTATATTGCTGACTGTGCTGCGTGCTTGGGATCAGCTCTGGGCAGCTGTGTGTGCAGAGAGACGATTTAAAGTGTATTACTTAAATACACACAATTTTCTTTTTAATATATGCACAGTTTCTTCACTGCATATCACTTTACCATTTAAACATCACTGAAAGCGCTTTCCAGAGGCTTGTTTCCTTTTATAAAGCGCATTTCTCAGCAACAAGCAGTATAGTTTTCGAAACAATGACCTTCTTTTGATGCAGTAGAACCTTAGTTTGTATGTAGAAAAAAAACAATTAAAACCGATGACTACTATATAGTGATTATTCCAAGTGTGACATACACTCCGCTTCAATAAGTCTTGACAGTTGGGTTATTCTCCAGTAGAGGGCGAACTTCTGCAGAGATGAATGCAAAAAAAGGAGCCCCTCCCGGTCCATAACTACCTGGGACCTCCCACCAATTCCCCAGTTGTCTTCTCTGCAGGGAGCGAGCAAGACAGAAGATGAAGCTTCTCTTACTTGCAGGTAAGCCGGCTCGTGCCCGGCCCCTTTTTTGTCCCTATTGCTGCCAGGACCCTCTTAAATTGTCCCTCTATTGAGCCTCCCAGCTTTGGCTGCGGGTCCTTGGTAAAGGTAGGAGCACCATTTGGGTGCTGAAGGAGCGCTGCTCCACCGTGAGACCCCACCACGGGGTAGGCGGTGATCCAGGTTTTGGTGATCCTGGTGTGGGATGCCCCGTCCCTACATGCCTATGGCCTTATAATGGCAGGGTTCCCACTCCCCCTTCCGGGTCCCTTACTCTTCTCCGGGGGGGGCTGACTCTCTGTCCTTTATTTGCAGTGTGTGTGTGTTTGTTCACGTGTATGTGTGTGTGTGTTTTTACGTTCGGCCCGCACGCACGCTCTCTTGCGGCGGCGGGCCGGTTCTCTCATGGTCGGCTTCGCGGCCATATTGGCCGGGGAGCGCGACCTTCTGCCTTCCTCAGTGACCTTCTGCCCTTGGCGTCGTCGGCCGGCTCCAGCCCTGTTGGCTGGAAGCGTGGCTTGGGGGGGGGGAATTCCGCGTCGGAGGGGGGCGGGGCCATGCGCTGGGGCGCTCACGCTGGCCCACCCCCTTCTCCCTCGCCTCGTATGGACGCCATCTTCTGCGTGAGTGCCCCATACGGGCTCCTTGAGCTGGAAACCTGTGCTTTGCTCTCTTTGCAGTACATGTCGCCAGGCGTTATTGTGCCCGTGGGCGACATCCATCGGTGGCATGTGTATATGTGGATATATTCATAGTTCGGTATATATGTATATATGTATAATGGTGAGTGTGCCTATATACCTTTTTAATTGCTCTGTATGGCTGCTTGGCGATATAGACGTGATAAATATATATATATATATATATATATATATATATATATATATATATATTTAAGAAGGGGGACCGCACCAACAATTTTCAATTCGCAATTATAAACCAGTGTGCTAACAGTACAGGGTTAAAACAGATTAACCTGTTAAATACATAGAACAAAGGATGGGGGGTTCCACCAAAAAACCCTACTTGTACAGAAGCACCACTAACAATGATCAAAAGTATAAAATATAATCAATTTTATTCATGTATCTACATTTATGTTACAACAGTACTATAGAACAATCTTTAAAACACCAATTAAAAAACATATAAACACAACAAGTAATAAAGAGGAGAGGGAAAAGGTGGGGGGGAGGGCCAACCTTTCACCGCTGCTCTAAAAATATCATAAAGAGCCCTCTAGATGATGACCCATAGGCTCTCCTCCACAGCTACCATGATTACAAGCCTGCTACACAATAACAAAAATCCTGAAAAAATATTCATTCAAAAACATTCATAGAAACCTACCACTATGAGTGATGCAATTTATAATACAAGTGCAAAACCAATGTTATATTTATCCAAAAATACATAAAGAATCAATTAAATAATCTCCTAAAAATCGAAGTGTAAACCTACCTAAACAAAAAGTGAGGACTCACCAAGTGAAGAATGAGCCAACCATAGATGCAATGTAACAGAAATTACAAGCAGGCACTCACATGAAGAGAGCAGACTAACTAAGGGGACTAACCCCCCCAGCTACCCAAACTCCTCACCAGGTGGTGGAAATGGGGGTTATATGCCCGGTGCCTCCGTTGGAAAGAGGCAAGGGTTACTACTCCAACCTTTTCACGGTTCCCAAAAAGGAGGGTTCGGTGAGACCCATTCTAGACCTCAAGGTTCTCAACAGGTTTATCAGAGCCAAAAGGTTCCGCATGGAGACTCTGCGCTCGGCTATCAATTCCCTTCGCCAAGGGGATTTTATGACATCCATAGACATGCGTATCTGCATGTTCCAATTTTTCAGGCAAATCAGAGATTCCTCCGGTTTGCGGTGGGGGATCAACATTATCAATTCGTAGCTCTTCCCTTCGGTCTGACCTCGGCACCGAGGGTCTTCACCAAGGTTTTGGCGGGAGTAATGGCTCTGCTCAGATCTCAGGGCATTCGCATTGTGCCTTATCTGGACGATCTGTTGATTTCTGCTTCTTTCCTTCAGCAGGCAGAACTGGACACCCTCCAGGTGGTGTCGACCCTGGAGAGGTTCGGGTGGGTGATCAACCGCACCAAGTCTTCTCTCTCCCCGTCTCGAGTGAATTCATTTCTGGGCATGAATCTGGATACCAGTCGGGCCAGAGTGTTTCTGCCCCAGACCAAGGTGCAGGGGATTCAGGACCTGATCCGTCTTCTTCTGGCCAGCCCTTGTCCCTCTATCCGACAGGGGATGAAACTGGTGGGCCTGATGGTGTCCTCCTTCGAGGCGAGGCCATTTGCACAATTTCACATGAGATCCCTTCAACTTCTCCTATTGACGTATTGGGACAGGAGCCCACAGTCTTTGGATCAACCTTTCAGGATGTCTCCCAGTGTTCGGCAGTCATTTCGGTGGTGGCTGCACTCAAGCAATCTGGTGAAGGGCAGATCCTTTCTGGTCCCTTGTTGGGGGATGGTTACCACGGATGCCAGCCTGTCGGGCTGGGGAGGTTATTGGAAGAGTCATTAGTTCAGCGGGGTGTGGGGTCCCCAGGAGGCTCACACCCCCATCAATGTATTGGAGCTCCGAGCCATTCGTCTGGTTCTTGCCCGGTTAACCCCACAGTTACAGGGTCTTCCGGTTCAGGTGCGTTCGGACAACCGAACGGCAGTGGCCTACATAAATCACCAAGGAGGGACTCGCAGCAGGAGTACCCTCAGGGAAGTCTCTCTGATACTGCGATGGGCGGAGAGCAATGTTCTTTGCCTTTTGGCAGTCTACATCCCGGGAGTGGAGAATACGGAGGCGGATTCCCTGAGCAGGAGAGTGGTCTCTCAAGCCCGAGGTCTTTCTGGATCTTTGCCGCAAGTGGGGGACTCCGGAGGTGGATCTCTTTGCCTCAAGGCACAATCACAAGCTTCCGGCATTTGTGTCTCTTTCTCAGGATCCCCTGGCCTTGGCAGTGGATGCCTTGTCTCTGGCGTGGAAGGACCTGGGTTTTCTGTACCTGTTTCCACCTGACTCCATGCTGGGCAAGGTAGTTCGCAAACTGGTTCTAGAAGGGGCACCAAGGTAGCCAAGAAGGGTTTGGTACACAGACGTTGTAAGGATGGCCGTAGACCAGTGCCGGCTTCCCTTGATACCGGACCTGCTATCCCAGGGTCATCTACTTTACCCCAATTTGCAAACGCTGGCTTTGACGGCCTGGCTGCTGAAACCTTCATCTTGAAAGAGGAAGGTTTGTCTGAAGCGGTCGTTCAGACCCTGATTAGGGCTAGGAAGCGGTCCTCTTCTGGCATTTACTATAGGACTTGGCGGTCCTATATTGATTGGTGTGAGGCTAGGGCCTTGCCTTGCAGGGTTTTTTCTGTACCCAGGATTTTGGAGTTTCTTCAGCATAATCTGGACCTGGGGTTCCAGCTTAGTACTTTGAAAGGACAGGTTTCTGCTCTGTCGGTTTTCTTCCAGAGGTCTTTTGCTTTACACCCGCTGGTTAAGACTTTTTTCCAAGGGGTGGCGCATGTGCGGCCCCCTCGAAAAGCTGTAGTTCCTGTTTGGGATTTGAATTTGGTTCTTTCGGCTCTGCAGGATCCTCCTTTTGAGCCGCTACATGATATTGCTCTTTCGGTTCTCACTCAGAAGGTTGCTTTCTTGGTGGCGATTACCTCGGTTCGACGTGTCTCTGAGTTGGCGGCTCTGTCGATTCAGGCCCCTTACTTTGAGAGACACCAGGATAAGGTGGTTTTCCGTTTTAAACTGGATTTCCTTCCTAAGGTGGTGTCTGCTTTCCACCTCAATCAGGATATTGTTCTCCCTTCCTTGTGTCCTAAGCCTAACAATGACAAGGAGAGGGTTCTGCACAATTTGGATGTTGTTCACTGTGTGAAGTACTATTTGGTGACTACTTCTTCCTTCCGCAAGACGGACGCTATTTTTCGTGGTGCCCTGCGGACCCAGGAAAGGTTTGGCACCTGCTAAGTCTACGATTAGAAAATGGATTCGTCAGGCCATTGTTGGGGCCTATTCTGCTAAGGGGAGGACTCCCCCTTTTAGGGTCACTGCGCACTCTACTCGTGCTGTGGGTGCATCCTGGGCTTTTCAGCACCAGGCTTCTGTTCAGCGGATGCTGTTTTTGGCCGCAAGGTTCTGCAAGCTGCAGTGGTTTGAGTTGGTGCATTCTTTACTGTTTATGGTTCCCACCCTTGACGGACACCGCTATTGGATGTCCCAACTGTCAAGACTTATTGAAGCAGAGTGTATGTCACACTTGGAATAATACCGTTTTGTGATTACTCACCTTTAAAACGGATATTATAAGTGTGACATACACTCCGCTTCTCCCACCCTGTTTGGTATTCTTCCTGGTCCCTTTACTGCTATCTTACACTGGGGAATTGGTCGGAGGTCCCAGGTAGTTATGGGCCGGGAGGGGCTCCTTTTTTTGCATTCATCTCTGCAGAAGTTCGCCCTCTACTGGAGAATAACCCAACTGTCAAGACTTATTGAAGCAGAGTGTATGTCACACTTATAATATCCGTTTTAAAGGTGAGTAATCACAAAACTGTATTTTTATTGATATACCCTTACCCTCCATTAAAGCCAACCCATCCTGCATTCCCTAACACTACTCTCTTCGTTAGTGCATCCAGTACATCTTTAGCGTCCTTTAGCTCCTGGAAGGCACATAATTCACATTCAAGATTGTTTATCAAAAAGACCATTTTCAGCCCCCCAAAAATGCTATGCTCCCCTTAAGTCCCATGTAGACAATGGGTGCTAGTCCGGGGCTGCAGGACTTAGATTGTTAGATTCACATCCAGCACCAATCAGCCGATCACCTTGCTCCTTTCGCTCGTCGTGCGGCCTCTTCCTGGGTTCCTCAGACACAGCGACGTCCTTGCATCAGTCATGGTGAGCTGCCCGTGCCATCATTGCAATGAATGGAGGGGGCGTGGCAGCTCACCGTGGCTGGGGCGTTGCCACAGCTGACAGACCCAGGAATTGGCTGAAACTTGACTTTGCCTTTAGTTTGTGGTCTGTTCTATCAGAGAATTATAAAATAGGTAGAAATATATAAGCAGGAATTCTCACTTGCCAAATTCTTTCAAATCCTTTAATTGGTTAGAAAATCCCATACACCAGAAAGATAAGCAAAATAAGGACAGCTTTTTTCCATGTGCCATTCATTTATTCACGAAACTTGTTTAATATCCTGTATTAGAATAATCACAATCTTTGTTATATCTAATGTAGATAATAGTCTGATAAGACTTAGCATGTTTTCTAGGTGGCATCCTGGTAGGGGATGCCGTTGCTGCAAACTCACATGATAGTCAAGTATATCATCCAGCAAAGCGTGTTGCCAAGCAGTGGCATTGCCTGGCGCACAGAGCGGGGTTGCCACTGCTGAGCAAAGCACTCTGCGGAATTCCACATTTGATCTCCATGGGATCTCAAAACTAGATGGGTATTTCACAGGGGTTTCCGTAGCAGTAGCCACTGCCATTCATAGTCTCAATAATATTGGACTAAAACCCAAACCGAGTATATAAAAGACTCTCTGGTCTGGGTTAAGTCTTTCCCTAATGGGCATACCGATTTGGGATTTCCACAATTTGAAACCCCCTGGCTTCCTTTTCACTCACCAAAATCCTCCAGCACGTGCCCAAACCACTCTAATCATAGCCATTTTGATTATGCTACAATCCTTCAGTGGCCAGTACCAGTGTTTGGTGAAACCGTTAAACTGCTTAAGAGGTTTGGCATGGTCTGCTTTGTGTTTACGTGCAAATCTACCTAACTGTGTAAGAGCAATTGGAACCACTTATTAATAAAATATATAATAGAGACACTGTATGGTAGTGTTGTGCTGTAAGAATATTAGGATCAAAGTAAAATAGTTTTACCTCTTGTTTTTTTTTTCATTTTGTCCTGAGACATTTTTGGGGTTACCAAAATATATGCTACTGCAATTTTTGAAGTGGTGTAACTTCACCCCCCAAAATGCGCTTCAGGGGATTTTATTTTTTTTTTTTTTTAAATACCAAAAAGCGTAATTGTACCTTATTTTGTCTGGCGTTGGAACATGTCTTAAAACTTGGGGCCCCTCCACAAATTTCAAATCATTTAAATAACCCTCTTTGTTTTTTTTTTCAATCCTTTTGCTTTCCTCTCTATTTTTATCTAATAGCAAGACGAGTTATGCTAACAGTCAAATCGCACAACCTCATTAAAGCAGGATTTGAACTGTTGTACAAAACTGAAACCCATCTGAGAAAAATACAGTGTATATATATCTCACTCTGTTTCAATCATGACACACTCCCTCTTCTCAAATTAATTCAGAGGGTTTGGAGCCGGGCCCCGCAGCGAGTGAGGTCTAGTAGTTCCGCTACCATGCAGGGCAGCCATAGGTTCCACGTTTAATTAAACAGAAAAAAGCCACAGGATCTTTGTTACTGTCAGCTCCCAGCAAGGAGCAAGCAATAGGACATGATCTGATGCTGACAAGTCTACCTGGGCACTGGGCTAAATTGTTTGCATTAGAGGTGATGGACGTAAATTTCAGTTAACTGTTGTGTTGTCATGGACAGGATTGCTCATAACCGTTGAATGTCTACAATTACATAGATCTGAAAGCTTAGAAATGTAGCTAAACTGCACTCAGAGACCTCTCCTATCTGTTACCATCTCAGCGTCTCTGGTATCATTAGTTTACTATATTATCGACAGGACAACCTACATAAGCTATTTTCTATTACTGTATTAAATTAACTGAACCTGGGTAAAATGTAATTAACAAAGATTCCATCTGTTAGCCCTTAGACCAGAGCTTTGCACCCTACTAGGCCATGTCCCTGCTAAATAGGCGAACATAACACATGCCCTTTTTCCTGCACAGTGACAGAAAATACACATTAATTTTACTGGATAAATGAAAAAATATAGATTTTTTTTAGTTATACATTTGTATTTGAAAATGTTATATTTACAATAATATATATCACATGTCGCTAAAATAATCACCTTAAACGAACAAATAAAATAGACTATGTATTATAATGACCTAAAAATGCACAAAAATATTTTAAAATTGTGCTTAGAAATACTGTTGTGATAAATCACATTTCCTAGTTCCTCTGATGACAGCCCATATAAATAATTAAGAAAAATATGTGAGAACCAGAAAGTACATAGAGAACAAAATGAACAAAAGGGAAAACAAAATAAAGAATGCAGTTGCAGTGGTGTTCGTGGTAAGGATTAGAGGAAAGCAGACACTTTCTAGGCAAGTAAACCAAATCATTAAAGGGACAGTGCAGGCAATTAAAAAAAAAAATAAATAAATAATAAGTACACTTGCGTTTCTCTCCACACGCTCTATCCCTCGCGTAGGCCTGGTCCTTGACTAGGGCAGAACTGCCGCAGCCCACAGGACTCTTGGGATTAAGATTGCGGGCAGGAATGTAAGTGAAGTTTGTTTTTTACTTGCCTGAACTGACCCTTCAATACACTGATCTTAGCTTTAAATTCTTAGTAAGGTGTAATAGTATTCATAAAAGTGTTAAAGTGGACCAAAACACAGCGCTATCGGCTCTAGAATCTATAAGATTCCTGGGCCAATCGATTCCCTCCCCTGGGGCATCCACAATGGGATGCCCCCGCTGTGTGAAACCCCCCAGGTCGCCCTGTTCACTTACCTTGCTTCCCGGTCCAGAGGCGCATGTGTGAGCCACGGCCACATCCCCGCTATCCCTGGGAATTCCCTGTTAGAGGGAAGCTAAGGATCTGGCCGCCAGCAAGCTCGAAGCCACTGGCTTAAGCGGTGTGATGTCAGGGGCTCCGAGTGCGCTGACTGGACGAGCGGCGCCTCATGCGCCATAGGACCAGGAAAAGATGAGTTGCGTTTGGCGATCTGGGGGGTTTCACACAACGTGGCACCCCCACAGAGGAAAGGACCAAAACCTAAGATAGTCAAAATCATGGGTTTTGTTCCACTTTAACACTTAGTACAATAATAGTACGTAAATTCCCACATATTTCCTTGGAGATCGATCCACCCCTGACAGGACTTGTAACTTCCCCCCACCAAGGTACCCCACTTGCCCCCCCATCCCCAGTTAGCAGTTTTAGTGGTCTGATCCTGTTGAATGCTGTGTGGTATAGTCCCATACTGCTTTTTTGAATTTGTATCCACTCCAGAATACTCATACTCCTTTCTTGATCTGTAGCTCTATAACGTCCATTTCCTAATCCTAACCTCATGGCTGCTGTCATGTGCCCTACGCTCCCTCTTCCTTGAACGAAATCTCCTCTTTCCTAAAGCTAGCTATACTCTTTCCCTTTTTCTCAACAGGTGCTCTGGTACTCTGGAAAAGCTGCCTTGAGGCAAGGGGGCTCCTATGCAGTATATTATTAACTACGGTAGTCTCCATGCCCAAGGAATTCCTTTTATGTATACAATGTGTACATTCACTGCATGGACGGGTTAAATCCAGAGAAACATTTCCTGTGTGTGTAAGCACACTATGACCATCCATGCCCCCCCCAAGTGCTTATACCTGACAAACTTGTGCTTGGCTTCTATGCAGTTTGGGTAGAAGGGATAAAACAAAATAATACTTATTGTGCACGGGGTATTATGGGTTGGAGGTGACGGGGTGCATGAATACAAATTAATATGTATATTTACTATGTATCTGTGAGTTAGGAGGAGAGAGAAAACCTCACCTTCTGGTGATCCCACGGTGCATTCACAGGTTGCCAGCTAATCAGCGCTCACACTCCATTTGATCTGGTGTAAGATTAATGGAGCAGGCGTCACTGGCAGCACCCTCACGTATCCCATTCCAGCCATGAGTATATCAAGAATGCATGTGCCAGGGGATCACTGGCTAAGTGAGTATACTGGGCTATTTTTACACATACCAAATCAGGATGCCCCAGGGTTGAGGACAGTGTCATCTCTGAGGTATTTTAGACTCCATAGAGCCCGTTGTACCTCTTTAAGAAGAATGAGAATTGAGTAGTGGGTTTTGTGCTTAGTAGATCGTGATCATGATTTTAAACCGACCTTCATCCTGAATAGGTGCCTATCTTGTATGTTTCCCCCACCCTGTACATACAGATTGTCCACATTAAAAATCATCCTACCTGTACCTAGTGCATTTTCTGAGCCTTTAAGCACACAAAATGGTGGTTCATAGAGTCTCAGGTTGCCTGCAGAAAGGAAGTATCTTCTGACTATGCCACTCTGCATTCTAGGATTTCTGTCCTTATCCTGGCCCCAACTCTGCTCTGTCTGTGCAGAGCACAGCTATAACCCGCCCCCTGCACTTACCCCCCCCCCTCTCCTCTGCATGTGATGCTGGGAAGGAACAAGGAGTTGCGCGATGGGGGTGGCCGTATCCTGGAGCCCTGAACAGATTTGCAGCCGAGCGGGGGAAAGTACAATAAGTGAGTGACTAAAAATGTAAAATATATTCATTTTAGATGCTGGGGAATAGTTTTAAGGGTTTGGGCTTTTCATTAAACGGACCTTCAGCATGATTTAAGGAAAAGCCCAAATCCTTAAATAACTATTCCCCAGCATCTAAAATGTAATATATTTTAAGTTTTTAGTCACTTACCAGGTTGCAACTCTGTCCAGGACTCTAGTATACTGGCGCCACCATCTTGACTCAGAAGCATCACACATACTGAGGAGAGGAGAGCGTGATAAAGTGCAGGGGGTGGGGTTATAGCTGTGCTTTGCATAGACAGAACAGAGCTGGGGTCAGGGAAAAGACAGCAATCCCAGAATGCAGAGCGACACAGTAAGAAGGCACTTACTGTTTGCAGGCTGCCTGATGACCCATGAGCCGCCATCTTGGAAGTTTAAAGGCTCATAACATGCAATAGATGCAGGTAGGATGAATTTTAATATGGGCAATCTGTATGTACAGGGTGTGGGAAACATATAAGATATGCTCATATTCAGGGTGAAGGTCTGCTTTAAATGATGCAGAAGGTCCGATTTAAGGGTGGTCTTGATAATCATTAGGGCAGAATCCAGATTGGAGGGGGTCACATAAGGAGTATGAAGAGAATATAACATACCATTTCAGAGTGGTTGTCCTTTTCCATAACGGGTGAGAAAGGGAGCAGTGAGATAGGGGTGGTAACTGGCAAGGACAGATGGATCCAGGGAGGGTTTTTAATTATTGGGATTATGACTGCATGTTTAAATAGTGAAGGGAAGTTACCTGTTGAGAGACAAATTTATTAGTGCAAGATTGAAGGAATAACACACACCTTAACTCATTTGCATATTATGCTTGCTGACCCTTTTAACAAAATAATACATTTTTAGGCATTCTATACAAATGTTTTAAAATAGTCTTTTATCTTTCTCTCTAAAAGTACTCGAGCTTGCTAATAGGGAGCTCTGCCATTATCTACACTATAGTTAACTTATTCTAAGTGTGCCATACACTCCACTTTGGTCTTCATGACATCTGGGTAATCCTCAGTAGAGGGCGAACTTCTGCAGAGATGAATATGCAAAAAAGAAAGCCCCTCCCGGTCCATATATACCTGGGACCTCCCACCAATTCCCCACTTCCTTCTCTGCAGGGAAGGCGACAAGACAGAAGATGAGGACTTCTTTACTTACAGGTAAGCCGGGCTCGCGCCCGGCCTTCTAATTATCCCTATTACTGCCAGGACCCTTTCCAAATTGCCCTATATTGAGACTCCCAGCTTAGGATGCGGGTCCTGGTGAAGGTAGGAGCACCCTAAGGGTGCAGCAGGAGCACTGCTCCACCGTGAGACCTCACTATGGGGTAGGCGGTTTTCCAGGTTTCTTGGTGATCCTGGTGTGGGATGCCCCGTCCCGTTAGGCTTATGGCCGGCTCCTGGCAGGATTCCCCCCTTCTGGGTCCCTTATTCCCCTCCGGGGGGGGGGGGGGGTTGCCTGGCCTGGCCGATATTATGTTTTCCCCAGCCCTTGTCCCTGTGTGCTGAGTGTTTTACTTTGTGTGTGTGTGTGAGTGTTTGCTGCATTACTGGCTTAACAGGGACTTCTCCCCCTCAGGCTGCGTTCGGGAAGGGGGCGGGACCGGGCTCTCGACGCGGCCGTGTTAGCCCCGCCCCCTTATTTGGCACGATTACTGTGCTCGTTGTCTAGGGGTCCGCTTTGCTGGGAGGGGGGCGTGGCTTCGACAAACGCGCATTCTGCGTTGGCCCGCCCTCCCCCTGCTCTCCCTCTTCAGGCACGAGGCTGCGTGGGGGCCATCTTCTCTGGCAGGCCGCATCGCAATCAGTGTGGTAAGGGCCTGATGGCCATCTCCTTAGCTTGTGTGTGTGTGGGAGCCCCTATTTAGCGGAGGCCCCCACTGGTCTCAAACATGTGTGTGTGTTTGTGCCTTAATTGCACTGTCTGGCTGGGATGTGATATATATATTTATATATATATATATATATATATATATATATATATATATATATATATATAAATATATATATTTACATTTGTGTGGCTGCAAGATCAAATGCTGTGGTTTTTTACATGTAAGGTTATGGCCATTTTTACACAGCTCTGCTCTTATGTTGCTTATTTTGTGTGTTACAGGTTGCCCTGTATATGTGCATATTAAGGGGTCCCTCCTGGTCCTGGGCCCCTAGTGAAAAATTGTCCACCTAAAATCCTCCCACCGGGACTTTTAAGGGACATCCCGGGTTGCTTATGCGTAATTCCCTGCGGTCTTGCGACTGACCACAAAATTCACCATATGGAGGCTCCGCAGGATACTGGGCTCGGGATCCCTTTGGGACAATCTGGGCCATGTGTGGGGTGCGGGGTATCCCTTACGGGGGAGAATGTGCTGATCTGTATACCATGCGCATAAAAGGCCATAACGCGCCAGTCTGGTACCCAGCCTTCTGGGTCAGCTCCTCCCGCTTCATCGCCTTCCCCCCCCACCTTATCCGTACCCCAAGTGACATTGGTACCAGTGGGGAGTCGCTTTCTCATGTTTGGGCTAGGTTGGCCAGCATCGAGAAAATGATTGCTAGCACGGTGGGCCAGAAGACCCAGGCTAAAAAGAGACACATTTGTCGTCAGCCCAGCCATTGTGGGATATTGACGACGAGTCCGCTGATTTGTCCGATTATTCCCCGTTAGAGGAGGGGGAATTGTATCAGGATTCAGAGGCTTACTATGTTCAGTCTGGGAATTCCAATGTCGTGCAGGCACTGGGGGATGCCGTAGACACGGCCACAGTTTTGTCACATTTATTGGAGGTGTTGGATATTGAACCGCCTGTGGCGCCCCCTCTTAAGAAGGGGGAATTTTTGGGAGCCTGCAAGCCCTGTCTGGACTTCATTTTGATGCGCTGATCCTTAGAGAATGGGAGAGGCCCAGTCGGCTTCCTGGTGTGCCTCAAGGATGGGATAAGAAATTTCCTTTTCCGGTGGAGGCGGTTAAGCGCTGGTCTTCTCCTCCCGAGGTCGACGCGCCTGTTTTAGGTTTGACCAACTCTTCTGTGCTGAACACCCCTGACGCCACCTCCCTTAAGGATGGCGAGGATAAGCGCATTGATCAGATGGCGTGCCACGCATTTGCCAACGTGGGCTCGGCCCTGCGGCCTGTTAGTGCATCTGCCCTGGTGTCGCTTGCTACCAGGTCTCTTATCAGGGACTGGCTGAATAACGCTCACTTGGATCCAGCTGGCGCTGAGTTCGCTATCCTTAAGAAGTGCGAATTGTTCATGGATTTTGTCATGGCTGCGATGGAAGACTCTATTGTCGTGTGTAGTAGGACGTCAGCCTTACTGGTGGCTATGCACAGATTGGTCTGGTCTCCGCCAGTGGACAGCGGACGTTGGAGCCAAGAAGTCGCTCACAGCTCTTCCCTTCTTGGGTTCGCGGCTGTTTGGAGATAAATTAGATGCTGTTGCCAAAGGAGGTAAGTTACCTCAGCGGAGGAAACAGCGCCGCCCCTTTCAGGGGGCGGGCTCGTTCACTCCTTCCTTTCGAGGGGCCAGAGCATCTAGGGGTCTGGCCTTCTCAGGTGTCAGGGGCTCGTCCTGGAACAGAGGCAGAGGTCGGGCTCGTCCTACGGCTCCCTGGGGTTCCAAGCCCAAGCCTGCCCTTAAACTGGCTCAGCAATGAAGGGGCGCCCTCACCCGCAAGGGTGGAGGGACGGCTGTGGCTCTTCTTCCAGGTATGGGCCCGGGAGGTCATAGACAATTGGATCTTGGAAGTGGTCTCCTCCGGGTACGAACTGGAGTTCAAGTTCTGGCCGCCCCCAAGATTCTTAAGGTCTCGGATGCCCTCAGGCTGCACAGGGGCTCCTGTTAGCAGTCAAAAACCTTCTGGACATGGGGGTTATATGCCCGGTGCCTCTGTCGGAGAGAGGCAGAGGTTTCTACTCCAACCTTTTCACGGTTCCCAAAAAGGAGGGTTCGGTGAGACCCATTCTAGATCTCAAGGTTCTCAACAGATTTCTCAGAGCCAAAAAGTTCCGCATGGAGACTCTGCGCTCGGCTATCAATTCCCTTCGCCAAGGGGATTTTATGACATCCATAGACATCAAGGATGCGTATCTGCATGTCCCGGTTTTCAGGCACATCAGAGATTCCTCCGATTTGCGGTGGAGGATCAACATGATCAGTTCGTAGCTCTTCCCTTCGGTCTGACCTCGGCACCGAGGGTCTTCACCAAGGTTTTGGCGGGCATAATGGCTCTGCTCAGATCTCAGGGCATTCGCATTGTGCCTTATCTGGACGATCTGTTGATATCAGCTTCTTCTCTTTATCAGGCGGAGCTGGACACCCACCAGGTGGTGTCGACCCTGGAGAGGTTCGGGTGGGTGATCAACCGCACCAAGTCTTCTCTCTCCCCGTCTCGTGTGATTTCATTTCTGGGCATGAATCTGGATACCAGTCGGGCCATAGTGTTTCTGCCCCAGACCAAGGTGCAGGGGATTCAGGGCCTGATCCGTCTTCTTCTGGCCAGTCCATGTCCCTCTATCCGACAGGGGTTTAAACTGGTGGGTTTGATGGTATCCTCCTTCGAGGCGGTGCCGTTTGCACAGTTTCACATGAGATCTCATCAGCTTCACCTGTTGACGTATTGGGACAGGTGCCCACAGTCATTGGATCAACCTTTCAAGATGTCTCCCAGGGTTCGGCAGTCCTTTCGGTGGTGGCTGGACTCGAGCAACCTGGTGAAGGGCAGATCCTTTCTGGTCCCTTGTTGGGAGACGGTTACCACGGATGCCAGCCTGTCGGGCTGGGGGGGTTATTGGAAGAGACATCAGTTCAGCGGGGTGTGGGGTCCCCAGGAGGCTCACACCCCCATCAATGTATTGGAGCTCAGAGCCATTCGACTGGTTCTGGCTCAGCTGACCCCACATTTACGGGGTCTTCAGGTTCATTCGGACAACTGAACGGCAGTGGCTTACATAAATCACCAAGGAGGGACTCGTAGCAGGAGTGCCCTCAGGGAAGTCTCTCTGATCCTGCACTGGGCGGAGAGCAGTGTTCCTTGCCTTTCGGCAGTCTACATTCCGGGAGTGGAGAACACGGAGGCGGATGCCCTGAGCAGGGGATCCTCTCGCCACGGAGAGTGGTCTCTCAACCCCGTGGTTTTTCTGGATCTTTGCCGCAAGTGGGGGACTCCGGAGGTGGATCTCTTTGCCTCGAGGCACAATCACAAACTTCCGGCCTTTGTGTCTCTTTCCCAGGATCCCCTGTCTCTGGCAGTGGATGCCTTGTCGCTGGCTTGGAAGGACCTGGGTTTTCTGTACCTGTTTCCACCTGTCTCCATGCTGGGCAAGGTAGTTCGCAAACTGGTTCTAGAAGGGGCACCAGTGATTCTGGTGGCTCGAAGGTGGCCAAGAAGGATTTGGTACGCAGACGTTGTAAGGATGGCCGTAGACCAGTACCGGCTTCCCTTGCTGCCGGACCTGCTATCTCAGGGTCATCTACTTTACCCCAATTTACAAACGCTGGCTTTGACGGCTTGGCTGCTGAAACCTTCATCTTGAAAGAGGAAGGTTTGTCTGAGGCTGTTGTTCAGACCCTGATTAGGGCTAGGAAGCGGCCATCTTCTGGCATTTACTATAGGACTTGGAGGTCCTATATTGATTGGTGTGAAGCTAGGGCCTTGCCTTGCAGGGTTTTTTCTATACCCAGGATTTTGGAGTTTCTTCAGCATAATCTGGACCTGGGGTTCCAGCTTAGTACTTTGAAAGGACAGGTTTCTGCTCTGTCGGTTTTCTTCCAGAGGTCTTTTGCTTTCCACCCGCTGGTTAAGACTTTTTTCCAAGGGGTCGCGCATGTGCGGCCCCCTGGGAAGGCTGTAGTTCCTGTTTGGTATTTTAATTTGGTTCTTTTGGCTCTGCAGGGTCCTCCTTTTGAGCCGTTACAGGATATAGCTCTTTCGGTTCTCACTCAGAAGGTTGCTTTCTTGGTGGCTATTACCTCTGTTCGGCGTGTCTGAGTTGGCGTCCCTGACGATTCAGGCCCCTTACTTCGAGAGACACCAGGATACGGTGGTTTTTCGTTTTAAGCCGAATTTCCTTCCTAAGGTGGTGTCTGCTTTCCACCTCAATCAGGACATTGTTCTCCCTTCCTTGTGTCCTAAGCCTAACAATGACAAGGAGAGGGTTCTGCACAATTTGGATGTTGTTCGCTGTGTGAAGTACTATTTGGTGACTACTTATTCCTTCCGCAAGACAGACGCTTTTTTTCGTGGTGCCCTGCGGGCCCAGGAAAGGTTTGGCGACTGCTAAGTCTACGATTAGCAAATGGATTCGTCATGCCATTGTTGGGGCCTATTCTGCTAAGGGGAGGACTCCCCCTTTTAGGGTCACTGCGCACTCTACTCATGCGGTCGGTGCATCCTGGGCTTTTCAGCACCAGGCTTCTGTTGAACAAGTTTGTAAGGCTGCTACTTGGTCTTCCGTTCATACTTTTTCCAAGTTTTACAAGGTTGATGTGCGGGCTTCAGCGGATGCTGTTTTTGGCCGCAAGATTCTGCAAGCTGCAGTGGTTTGAGTTGGTACATTCTTTGCTGTTTCTGGTTCCCTCCCATGATGGACACTGCTATTGGATGTCCCAGATGTCATGAAGACCGAAGTGGAGTGTATGGCACACTTAGAATAATACCGTTTTGTGAGTACTCACCATTAAAACGGGTATTATGAGTGTGCCATACAAGGTGAGTACTCACAAAACGGTATTTTTTCTTATTTTAATGTAAAAGATCTACTGAAATCAGGTAAGATTTATCCAAAAAGCAAATACTTTTTAGAGACCTAGGGTCTGTACTTTTTTTTTTTTTTTAAAGCTATTAGTGGCTGATCAAGATATGACTTATGAGCAAAATGCAATGCAAGTTGGACAGCATAGACAGTAGACCAGTATATTTAATACTTTCTTCCCATGACAAAACATAAAGAAAATAACATTTGGCTGGGATTAACGTAGTCTATTCATTCTTAGTATACAGTACGTCCTGCTCCAAATCTAATACTTACAGTTGGGATATACTCCCCCAGATGGCGCTGGACTGCAGAGACATCGAAAATAGGCTCCTCCTGGCCCCTCAAGTACCCAGGGACCTCCCACAAATCCCCAGAATTTCTCTGCAGTCTGGCTGCGAAGGACGAGAAATTGGCTCTCTACTCGCAGGTGAGCGGGGTTATTAACCTGCGGCCCTGTAGGACTATTCCCATCCGTTCCACTTGTAATATGCCTCCCAGCCTTGGCTGTGCTGGTCGGGTGAAGGTAGGCAGCACCGCTGTCAGGTGCTTGGGAGCGCTGCTCCACCGCAATCCCCCACCAAAGGGTAGGCGGTTCAGGCTTATGGTGAGCCTCTATGGGATGCCCCTCCCGCACTATTGCCCCTTGCCCCTGCCTATCGGTGGGCCCTATTTAAGTGGCCCCCGTCCTCCCTCATCCTCCTTATAGTCTTCGGGGGAAAAGAGGGGGGGGGTGTATGTGTATAGATATGTAGGTTATGCATTCTGTGCTTTCACCTTTCACATGTCTTTATTCTTGTGTCAGCCACCGCGCTGACTTGTCTTTATTGCTTTTACATTTTCTGCCGCCGTGCGCTGACTTGGTTCCGCGCTTGGTGGCGGCATTACCTCAGGCGCTGGTGCGCCATCATTGGCTGTTGGCCTTCTGGCTTTGCGCTCTTCGGGGGGGCGGGCCCGTCTTTTGCACCTTCCACGTCATCGCTGTTACTGGCCCGCCCCTCGAGGTATACCGACGCCATCTTTTCTAACTTGGTTGGCCTATGCGCGACGAACTCCTACCTACCGCGGTCCGTAAGTGCCCTCACGGGCGGCTTTATCTGCTTCACTTTTGTTACGATGTACTTAAGGTCTCTTCTGCTTATGTCTTTCAGGCGGGACGAACCCTTCTTGGCTTCTCCCGGCCCTGCTTTTAGTATATTACTTGTAGGCCTTGTAAAAATTATACTCCCACGTCCCTAGCGGGTTATTGGGGCATCCAGGGTTGCTATATAGCGTTATTCCCTATCGGCGTATAGCGCCGCTATAATCACCATATGGAGGCATCTCAGGATAATCCCTTTGGGACAAGACCGGCTGTGTGTAGCGTGTGGGCAGCCTCATGCTGACGCTGACAAGGCACGGGTCTGTAAACCCTGTGCTGCGCAGGTGCTTGCATTGCAATCTGGCCTGCCAGTGGCTGCACCTCGTTTCACTTCACCTACTCCCCCAAGCATAAATCTCACTCCTACTGAGTTGCATACTAGTGGGGATTCTCAGCCTGATGTGATATCTAGACTGGCTACTGTTGAACAGATTATTGCGAAGTCTTTAGCGCGTAAGGCCCCTGCTAAGAAGCGGCACTTGACACCTAATGTCACTGTTTTCCCTATGGGACCTGAGGAGTTTATGAATCTGTGTGGCTATACCCCGTCTGATGAAGGGGAGCTCTTTTCTGATTCAGGCTCATCTGATGAGAGACCAAGGGGTCATGACGATTCTGGCTCTGACCCCTGGGCCCCGGATGACACTGACAGATTATTGACCCAGATTTTTGAGGTTCTGTCTATCTCTCTCCCTGTTGAGGCTCCCAGGCAAAGAGGAGAGCTTTTCCATACAGCAAAATCACGTTTGGAATTTCCAGAGCAGGCACATTTCCATAACCTTGTGCTCAAGGAATGGGAGCGCCCCAGTAAACTTCCCGGGGTTCCAAAGAGTTGGGATAGGAAGTATCCCTTTCCTGCTGAGGTGGTTAAATGTTGGTCATCCCCCCCCCCCCCCCCCGAGGTGGATGCCCCGATCCTAGGGCTATCTAACACCTCTGTCATGCATTCCCCTGATTCTACTACCCTGCGGGATGCCAAAGACCGGCGTATTGATCAGCTGGCATCCCACGTCTTTGCATGTGCGGGGACGGTGCTGCGCCCGGTCTGTGCCTCTGCCATTACTGCTGTGGCCACTAGAACCCTTATCAGAAATATGCTTGATAGTGCCCCTGATGATTTGCCTTGTGAGGTGTTTAATGCACTCTCCAGTTGTGATGTTTTTGTAAATTTTGTCCTATCAGCATTGGATGACACCATCAGAATGTATGCCAGAACTTCTGCCCTCGTGGTGGCTATACGCTGCTCGGTTTGGCTGCGTCAGTGGGCTGCTGACAATGCTGCCAAGAAGGCCCTCACTGGGTTTCCCTTTAAAGGACTGCGTCTGTTTGGAGACCGCCTGGACCTTTTTGCTAAGGGAGGCAGGTTACCCCAGCGCAGGCGGCAACCTCGGCCCTTCCGGGGTCAGGTTTCCTTCTCCTCCCCTTACCGTGGTTCAAGACAGGGAAGGGGGGTGTCTTTCCCTGGGGCCCGGGGAGATTTCTGGGGTAGAGGCAGAGGACGTGGACGCCCTGGCTCCTCCTGGGGTCCCAAAGCTAAATCCTCTCCCAAGCCCCCTCAGGCATGATGGGGCGCCCTCACCCATCCGGGTGGGGGGAGGGCTGCAGCACTTCGCTCTTGTCTGGAGGCTTCATGTCTCAGACCGGTGGATTCAGGAGGTAGTGTCCTCCGGTTACAAGTTGGAATTTGCTGCCGATCCCCCTCCAAGATTCATCAGATCCCGGATTCCTCAGGACCCTGTGTCGGCTCAGGAGCTAGTGCAAGCAGTGCAAGGTCTCCTGGAGCTGGGGGTCATCTGCCAGGTCCCTTTAAGAGAAAAGGGCAAGGGCTTTTATTCCAACCTATTCACAGTACCCAAAAAGGATGGTTCTGTCAGGCCCATCCTGGACTTAAAGATTCTCAACAAGTTTGTCAGGGGCAGGCGCTTTCGCATGGAGACTCTTCGCTCTGCCATCAGTTCCCTGCGCCAAGGGGATTTCATGACTTCTGTGGACATCAAAGATGCTTACCTTCATATTCCTGTGTTCCCAGGTCATCAAAGGTTCCTCAGGTTCGCTCTGATGGATCAACATTACCAATTTGTGGCCTTGCCCTTCGGCCTCACTTCAGCTCCCAGGGTGTTCACCAAGGTGCTGGCTGGCGTGATGTCTCTACTCAGATGTCAGGGCGTCCGCGTGCTTCCCTATCTGGACGACATCCTCATCACTTCCCAGTCTCTACATCAGGCAGAGTTGGATACTCAGCTGGTGGTGTCCACTCTGGAGTCATTTGGATGGGTGATCAACCACCCCAAGTCCTCACTGTCCCCTTCCTTGGTAACTCCATTCCTAGGAATGAATCTGGATACAGTTCAGGCAAGGATCTTCCTTCCTCAGCAGAAGGTGGACAGTCTGACTGCACAGGCTCAGTCCCTCCTAGCTTGTCCCCATCCCTCCATCAGGCAGGGGGTGCAGCTGGTGGGCCTGATGGTGGCGTGCTTCGAAGCGGTCCCTTATTCTCAGTTCCACTTGAGGCCTCTGCAACTTCACCTATTGTCTGTATGGGACAAGGACCCAGCATCCCTGGACAGGGTCCGTGTGCTCTCCCCCCTGGTCAGGAGGTCCCTCTTGTGGTGGATGGACTCAAGGAACCTTTTGGGGGGCAGATCCTTTCTTGCCCCTTCCTGGGAGACTGTCACCATGGATGCCAGTCTGTCAGGTTGGGGGGGTTTCTGGAAGTTGTGGATCTGTTTGCGTCCCGCCACAATCACAAGCTTCCAGCTTTTGTCTCTCTGTCCAGGGATCCTCTGGCCCTGACCTCGGATGCGCTAGCAATGTCATGGAAGGACTTTCAGTTCCTGTATGTCTTTCCCCCAATTCCCCTGCTGGGCAGGGTTCTGCGCAAGATTGCTCTGGAAGGGGTGCCAGCAATTCTGGTGGCTCCCAGGTGGCCTAGAAGAGTGTGGTTCGCAGACGTGGTACAGCTGGCAGTAGATCAGTACGCTCTGCCCTTGGTGCCAGATCTGCTCACTACGCCATCCCAATTTACAAACTCTGGCTTTGACGGCTTGGCTGCTGAACCCTCCATCTTGATGGAGAAGGGGCTGTCTTCCTCAGTTGTGGATACTTTGATTAAAGCTAGGAAGAAGTCTTCCTCTTCCATTTATTACAGGGTTTGGCGTGCCTACATTGACTGGTGTGAGTCTAAGTCTCTTCCCTGTCGTGTCTTCTCTATTCCCAGGATTCTGGAGTTCCTGCAGCATGGGTTGGAGATGGGGCTCCAACTCAGTACTCTGAAGGGTCAGGTTTCTGCCCTGGCTATTTTTTTCCAGAAGTCCTTTGCTCAGCACCCTCTGATCAGGACTTTTTTTCAGGGGGTCACTCATGTGCATCCCCCACGTAAACCTATGGTGCCTGTTTGGGATTTGAACTTGGTTCTGTCAGCCTTGCAGGGTGCTCCCTTTGAACCTGTGCAGGATGCTGCCTTGGCCATTCTTACGCTCAAGGTTGTGTTTCTGGTGGCTATCACTTCTGTCAGGCGTGTGTCTGAGTTGGCGGCGCTGTCCATTCAGCCCCCCTACTATGACAGACACCAGGACAAGGTGGTGTTTCGTTTCAAACCTGATTTTCTGCCTAAGGTAGAGTCTGCTTTGCATTTGAATCAGGATATTGTTCTTCCTTTTTTGTGCCCTAATCCTAGCAATGCTAAGGAGAGGGTTTTGCACTCTTTGGATGTGGTTAGGTGTCTGAAGTACTATCTGGTGGCTACTGCACCTTTCAGGAAAACTGATGCTCTTTTCGTGGTCCCTTCTGGTCCTAGGAAGGGTTTGGCTCCTGCCAAGTCTACTATCAGCAAGTGGATTCGTCAGGCAGTGATTCAGGCGTACTCTGCTAGGGGGAAGACTCCTCCCCTTACTGCTCATTCCACTTGTGGTATTGGTGCCTCTTGGGCTTTTCAGCACCAGGCTTTTGTTGAACAAGTTTGCAAGGCCGCTACTTGGTCTTCTGTTCATACCTTTTCAAAAGTTTTACAAGGTTGATGTTAGGGCCTCAGCTGATGCTGTTTTTGGCCGAAAGGTTCTGCAGGCGGCAGTGGTTTAAACTGCCTGCTGCTGATTTTCTTGGGGATCCCACCCTACTTTATGGACACTGCTATTGGATGTCCCAGCTGTAAATATTAGATTTGGAGCAGGACGTACTGTATACTAAGAATAATACAATTCTGTGATTATTCACTTGTAGAATTGGTATTATGAGTATACAGTACGTCCTGCTCCAACCCACCCTTGGTTTGCATTTTCTTGGATCCCCTGTATGGTGATTGTTATCATTGTTATAGTTGATAGTTTGGATTGTTTAATTCTCCCGCCTTCTCCTTAACTGCTTTTCAATGCTGGGGATTTGTGGGAGGTCCCCGGGTATTTGAGGGGCCGGGAGGAGCCTATTTTCGATGTCTCTGCAGTCCAGCGCCATCTGGCGGAGTATATCCCAACTGTAAGTATTCGATTTGGAGCAGGTCGTACTGTATACTCATAGTACCAATTCTACAGGTGAGTAATCACAGAATTGTATTATTGTAGCTGTGAGATCAGTTAGGGCAATTATTTATATGCTTATTGTTTGAACACTTTTTTAAAAAATGACATGTTTCTATGTAGGATGAACGAGAAGCTAGAGAAAATGTGAAGAGAGAACAAGATGAGGCCTACCGCCTTTCTCTGGAAGCTGATCGAGCAAAGGTAGGTGATTTTCATGATGCCTACTGCCATGAACACCTAACATTTTCTAAATTTCAACATGCAAATGGCCAAAAGCAAACCTAAAGTCAACTCTAGCCCTGGGTAGTCTGATTTGGATCTAGCATGAAGAGAAACACTCTGATTTCTGGGACGAGAAGATTTTTTTTTTATTTTTAACTCCCAATCCTGTTTCATTGCTGAGGTTGCCCGGGTTCCAGAGGGAATGCTCTTCAGCCTCAATGGTGGAAATGTCTTTTTAATGCTCACCCTTCCAGGCTCCAGTACAATAGCTAACTGATTGCCGCAACTGCACCTCCCTTTTGTCCGCTAACTATCAATGAGGATTGCTAGGCAGCATGCATGGTTCGGTAGTGCCTACTCTTTAAAGTGGACCAACAACCAGAAGATTTTTTTTTTATTTTTAACTCCCAATCCTGTTTCATTGCTGAGGTTGCCCGGGTTCCAGAGAGAATGCTCTTCAGCCTCAATGGTGGAAATGTCTTTTTAATGCTCACCCTTCCAGGTTCCAGTACAATAGCTAACCGATTGCCGCAACTGCACCTCCCTTTTGTCCGCTAACTATCAATGAGGATTGCTAGGCAGCATGCATGGTTCGGTAGTGCCTACTCTTTAAAGTGGACCAACACCCAGGATTTTGACTATCTTGGGTTTTGGTCCACTTCCCCGGGGCACCACGATCAGGGATGCCCCACTATGTGAAACCCCCCAGATTTCCGTTAAAACTCACCTCACCCCGCTCCTACGGCTCATGCGCGGCCGCTCGTCCAATCAGTGCGCTTGGAGCCGCTGTGGTATGCGCGTCAATGAGACGTCTTACCACAGCGGCTCCAAGCGTGCTGGCGGCCGCATCTCCCTGAGGAAAGCGCGCCCGTGCTGCCCATTCACAAATTGCTGGCGTGGGCACGCACCCTGCTAGAGAGAAGCGCGAGATGGGGCCGCAGTCCGCGCATGTGCCGTTGGCCTGGGAGTAAGGTAAGGTTAGTGGGTGTCCTGGGGGGTTTCACACTGCAGGGCATCCCGATTTTGGATGCCCCGCGGGGAGGGATCGGATCGGGCCGGGAATCTTAGGAGGGTGTTGGTCCACTTTAAATGTCTAGCCCATGCTTCGGTGTCCTGACTAGTTTTAAATGTTGAAAAGGGGAGCAGCAGCTGCTTTTATAGGCACTGGGAACGGGATGAGACTGTGCTCCACACAGGTGAGTGTCAGAAGCCTTGGCATGATAAGGCCGGCTAGGTGGGGCACCACCAAGCCACCACTGTCTAGCACCTGTCAGCGGGCCACATAAAAAGGCTTGAAGGCTCGCGCCCAGCCTCTGGGCTTTGAGTTTGACAAATTATGGTATAGGCTAGGTAACAGGCTCACAAGAAATATGTACTATATGGTAGGTCAGGGGTGCACAACCTTTTGACTAGGGGAGGCCACTTAGATTATTAGGAACCTGGTCAGGGGCCACAATGAATAGGCCCAGAATTTTTTTTATTTGGATACCCACTGCCTCCCACAAACTCCATTGTATTTCCTTCCACCACCCCCCACCATATACATGTAACAATCCCTACATGATAGCAATACAAATACTGACTGGCTTACCTCTCTAGCCCTCCCCCATCAGTCCTACATCTTAACAATGTTTCCAATACTCAAACCATCTCAAACCATCTACTATGTGAAGCATACAATTTTGTTAGAATTTTTTTGTTAGAAAAAAATATTACCAAATTATCGTGACAAAGATTTCACACAGCTGTGATATTGTACACCGCTGTTACCTCCATTTGCCAATGTGCCTCTCCAATATCACTCACTGTGCAATCGCCCATCCTCACTGTATCGCTATTTTAACCACCTTTACACAGCAGTTCTGTTTACCACTCCAAATTTTCCCTCTGAGAGCCACATGTTGCCCCCCCCCCCCCGGGCCGCAGGTTGAGCACATGTGTGTTAGGCTCAAAAAGCGGAAAAAACTTTATTTTTTTATTGTGTTTTTTTTTTTTTTTTTACAGAGGGAAGCACAGGAAAGAGAAATGGCTGAACAATATCGATTAGAACAGATAAAAAAAGAGCAGGAGGAGGAAAAAGAGGTAATGAAATGGAACATGATTTGGTCATTGTTCACATGGTGAAGTTCAATGTAAGAGATGGGAACAGGTAAGTGTTCCCCATAATCAAATTGTTGCGGAAGTTTGGTAGGCTTCTATCTTTTTTAACCCTAGCACCCAACTAATCGTCCAAATCAGAGCTTCCTTTTTTCCAAATCATTTCGCTTTAGTCATGCTGGTGCTGAAGTTCCATGGCAACTGGGGTAGGAAAAGTTTTTTTCAGGATTGAACACATACACCTTCTTTGAGGTCCAGTTCTGATCCAATGATCTTGGAAAACAGGTCCAATGACATGTTCCTAATTTTACCCCATAAAGTCGAACTAAAACACCACATTTTCATACAAGTCTTAAAATTAGATGAAGAGAACCTGATCAAACAAGTGAATCAGTTATATTAGACCTGGTTATTTTTAAACCGGACCTTCATCATGATTTAATGAAAAGCCCAAACCTTTAAAGTGGACCAACGCTGTGTGAAACCCCCCAGAAAGCCCCAAAATCTTACCTGTCCCCGCTCCCACGTGACTGGACGGTCCAATCCCCGCCAACGTCCAGGCGGGGATCAGGAACGTCCAAGCGGCTGCAGCCGCCGCCGCCTCCCTCGCGTCACTTTCGGCGCGCGCGCGCCCCCGCCGGCCATTCGCAGACGGCCGGCGCGGGCGCGCGCACGTCTACAGGGGCACGAGGGAGGCGGCGGCCGAAGATCAGGTAAGCGATTTGGGGGTGTCTGGGGGGGTTTCACCCCGCGGGACATCCCGATCTCGGATGTCCCGCGGGGTGGGAGGTGATCGGCCCGGGAGTCTTATAGATTTCCGGGCCGATCACCTCTCGGTGTTGGTCCACTTTAAACTATTCCCCAGCATAAAAAATGTAATATATTTTAAGTTTTTAGTCACTTACTAATTATTCTTTCCCCCACTGGGCTGCAACTCTGTTCAGGACTCTAGGATACGGACTCCGCCATCTTGACTCAGAAGCATTGCATACTGAGGAGAGGAGAGCGGGATAAAGTACAGGGGGCGAGGTTATAGCTGTGCTTTGCACAGACAGAGCGGAGCTGGGGTCAGGGAAAGGACAGCAATCCCAGAATGCAGAGTGACACAGTCAGAAGACACTTCCTGTTTGCAGGCAGCCTGATGCTCTGTGAGCCGCCATCTTCGATGTTCAAAGGCTCATAAAATGCAGTAGATGCAGGTAGGATGATTTTTAATGTGAGCAATCTGTATGTACAGGGTGTGGGAAACATATAAGATAGGCTCTTATTCGGGGTGAAGGTCTGCTTTAAGGAAAATTATACAATATCACATATATGTGAGTGGCAAAAGCCCCCCCCCCCCCCCCCCCTCCAACAAAAATAAATTAAAACTGCAGCTAAACATTTCTGGTAATTTTAACAGGTATAATATTATATAAGACACCTCGCACACAAACATTAAACAGGAAATTGCTTAAAAACAGCTCAATGTGTAAGGAAGTCCCAATTCTGGTATAGCGTAATTGTAAGAACACAGAGCTTTTTTTGATAGGCCTTTCAACCATACACTTCGTGACGCTCTAATTCAGCTGTCTTATGCTTGAGGTTGAAAGGCCTATCAAGAAAAGCTCTGTGTTCTTACAATTACGTTATTTCTGGTAATTGTTGATTCATCCTGGACGTTAGCCTTGAGGAATCGTAGCCTAATTCACCTCCGTGTACTGCTTGATTTGATTTATTTCACTATATTTCTATTGGATTAACGTCAAGACTTTTACTTGGTCATTCCATAACTTTAACCTTATTCTTCTTTAACCATTCCTTGGTACAACAGCTTCCATGCTTAGGATGGTTGTCTTGCAATCATGGATGTCCTGACTTTTTCCTTTACAATTTGCTGGTACAATTCCAAATTATTTGTTCCTTCAATGATGAGCAATTCTGAATTTATTATTCCATCAATCATGACAAGGCATTCTGGCCGAACAAGTCAAAACCATAATACTACCACCACCTTGTTAACAGATTAAAGTGTTATTTTTCTCCAAACATAGTGCTTCTCGATTAAACCAAAAAACTTTATTGTGGTTCTGTTGCCCACAAAACTTTGTAGCCTTATCTCCAGTTGATATTTAGCAAACTGTAGACAGGTAGTAGTGTTCTTTTTGGATTGTAGTGATTTTCACCTTGCAGTCCTTCCATGCACGCACCATGTCCTCCTGAAAGTGGCCTATTTGTGATCTAGTTAGATAAATAGTTATTTAGAGGCTACATTTGGTTCCATTGTGACCTCCCAAACTCTTATACTCCTTGCCTTTGACTCCTGGCATGATCTTAGGTTGGTTGACCACTTCTGAGAAGGGTACTTCTGAGGTCCGCTAAAAACTCCAATGTTTGTCATGATACATTTTCATAAACATGTTATGACGAACAGACTTTAATAGATTCCTGTTTTTCTTGACACCTTATCACATTCAATGAAATCATCTGTCTGTAATTGACCTTTTTAATTTTTGCTAATCCTGATGGTTCACTTTTCTTTTTCCCCTTACGAATATGTGATATTCGATAATTTTCCTCAATAAGTAAATGCCCAAGTTTAGTATGTTTGACTCCCTTTGATTTGGTTCTCCTTATGTACTTTGTGTGAAAATCCTGTAGTGTAGTTCTTAGGTAAGATGTATGCAGAAATAAAGAAAAATTTGAAGGGTTCACAAACTTTCACGCACCACTGCACATCACTCCCAACCATTTTTGAAACATTTTTTAACTTAATAATTGTCCCAATAATTGCCCCAATAATTGTCAATAGATAACATTGGCCTTAACGAACTGGGACTTATTTGTACACTTGATACACTAGGAAAATAGTAACATTTATAGTAAATGCTGCACTTATATGGTAATAAGTGTAAAAATACTTTATATAATAAAGTAATATAAAACATTATTCAACAATATTTTTAAACATTTAGGTTTGTCAATGGATCAAGCATATACATGCAAGACAAGAGGCCACATTTATTTAGGCCAATATTTTTTGGCCATGTGACGTCTATATATTTCTTTTTTCCAAATTACACCGCTTTCAGATCTTTGTATTCTATGTCATCTGTCTTGAATTGGCCTTGTGTAAACCATCTTTATCAGACAATATGCTAATACTCGGCTGCTCAGACCACTTTGCATTGTTTTCTTCTATTTCCCCTTTGTAATGCTTCGGATCTAAAGCAATAGTTCCCAGTAAAGCAAACAGGCATTTTGTGTACCTGCATTTATTTTGCTACCCTGTCATTCACCATACAGCCAACCTGACAATGTCTCTTTGGAAACTATATTTTCCTACTGAAAACAAAAAAAAAAAGAAAGAAAAGAAAATCAAACCCCGCTCTGGGTCTGCGAGTGCAGCCGGACTACCTTTGTCTTTACAACAGTGTTTAGCAATGAAAATAATAGATATTTGCTTTGCAAAACAAAAGCAATTTTTTTTAAACAATGCTGTTTATGAAAGAATGCTGCAGTCGAAGCCCAGGGATTACACATAATCTATTGTCGTAGACCCATGTTTGCTTACATAGAGGCCTTTTTGTTCAGCACATATATTTGAAATGTGCCTATTGATCTATTCACGGGAAGCCGACTTTTCCTTTTCTTTCGTCCCTACTAAGTCGGCCGCTCAGATGCTGGAGTTATAAGCTCCTCTGCATCATCTAATTGTTTCTCTATAAGTTGGTCCATTGCTTCGGTATAGTTTTTGTCTGCCAGTTTCCTGTGACAACGCCATCGGGGGAACTGGCTACATCAGGGAAATAGGAATTCTTTGCACAAAGGGAAAGGGACTCTAATGAGCTACTGTTTATCGTTCTGCAATATAATTGAGGCAGCACTGTAAATAAAATAGCATCTGCTGCCGGCAGGGAAATGTCAAAACAACAAACAGAAACAGGTGCCTTAATAACAATGGAAAGGACAAGTGAAAAAGAGGATGGCCTTTCATGAAACATTGAGTGTAAAACATATTTTGTAATAATAAGTAAAATCTACACCTTAATTGTCACAGCCACAAAAAATAATGTTAAGATGTCTCCCCACCACAACAACCTAGCATATTCTCCTCTCAGGATAATGTAGTGCCCATCACATGTTAAAGGACAAGATATCCAGCATCTAGCCAATTAGACCTGATTTAAAGGAATCGTTCACCAATGGGAATCTCTCCCCCCCCCCCCCCCCCAACAGCTGAGGTCATTGATGCATTATATTAGGAATGCCCATTATCCATAAGAAACAGATCTCTGATAAAGCATTATATATTCCTGAAGCAAGATATGGTCGTCTTACTCAGCTGCAGGGCTCCATGTGCAGTAAGCAATGCATTTTGATAACAAGGAAAAGATTTCTGCAGTGCGTCTCTCCTAAAGAAACATCCCACATGACTAAGTTGCACAGTGAATATTAGGATGTCGGTAATCAAGTTAATTTACAAACAAAATGTGTCAGCAGCATGTTGGAACACAGTCAAAACCAGAAGTTACATCACCAGTGGGAATGAGGCTTGGTTTTGCTTATGTGTAGCAGGGCAGACGCACCCAAGTATTCCTTGTGTGAACTGTGAGTAGGCCTGGATTGCCATATGAACTTGGAGACCTGTAACACCGATCTGTTAAGGAATGACCTGTGTTTCACTTGTTTGTATGCTGGCTGAAAAAAGCCTTTTTATTTTGGATTTATGGATGAAAAATAAACCATTTGAGTTAAAAACCCCTGTGTCTGTGCCCAGAAACATCCCAAGCTGCTACAATCGGTGGAAGATGTGGGCATGTTTCTAAGAGCACCAACAGGTGACGATGACTGTTGGCAATAATTCTAGGAGGTCTGGTGAAGAGCAGCGTGCAGCTGTGAGCCGGCAACCGGAGACGCCAAGCTTGGATACACGGTGGGGACATCACTGTGAATATGAGCAACAAGAGGTGCTTGTGTGGCCTGATGATTTTTCACCAAAGTGTTATCTAAAAAAATGTGTTCCGTTCCTGCACGGAATGTTGCTTGCTGAGTTGCAGGCTTGTATGTGGAGAGCCTTGGGAGGAGTCCCTCTACTACAAATGATACAGATCACACTCACTTGCTGCAGGTGAATCACAGCCAGTGATGGGTATTGCAAAGTTATTGCAGACAAATAACAAACTAGCAGATGATGGGGTCTTCAGTGATTTGGAGAAATCTATGAGCCATGGCAGTGTACTGGAGTGTTTAGCCCTGTTACAAGAGTTAAAGCTGTGCCCTATCTTAATTTTCAGACACCAGTGTTAGTAGAGTTTAACCCAAAGTATTCCTTCTGGTATAGAGGCTGAAACCTGTCTGGCTGGGTTCAAGGCCCAAGTGTCCCTCTGAAAATGACCTGCCAATTGCAGATGTGGCCTGGAAAGTGATGCTCTAGTGTGGATTACAGATCCCTTTCTGTTCCATGTTATAGATCGGGTAGCTGTGATATGAAATGGCCTACAGCACCATGGTGCAAAGGCAGCAGTTCTAAATTGGTGTAATGTATGTGGCCCAGATAAACCCATATATCACACTGCAATGTCCAGGGGACATTGGGTCCAGATGAACTACAGCCCTGATGGATTGCTGTATGACAAAGAGAGTAAACCTGAGCTTCAGATAGGTGGATGGACTGTTGATAAAGTTGAAAAATCTTTCCCCACAAAACTGGAGAAAATGAGGCACCCGCCTAATTCTTAATCTTAGAGGCTTGTTAGGAAGGGGTCAATAATGGAGCACAAAAAAGGTTGACCATCTCAAACCCTCCACATATAAAACCTCACCAACAGTGTCTCGGAAATCCTTCTCAAAATGTATTGATATCAGTAATTCATGGTTAAAAATGTAAACCACCAGTACGACATTAAAACATTTTTCACGTAATACAATTCCACTTCCCTCATGCCATGTTATATTGTTGAAAATATTGGTTTTGCAACCTAGATGAACACGAAAAAGAAAAAAAAAAGATTTATACTGCAGTCTATACTGGTTGGGTTGATTGGCTCCCAGTCACAATTAAAGATATACTGGAAAGGGGCTTCGGCTGGCACCAACATACAGCATTGGGAGCTCTAGCAAACCTTACCGCGCGTGTGACCAGAATTTAACATGAGTTAACAAATACATTGTATAGTATAAAACATCACAAAAATGTATTATTCCAATGATTTTTTTTTTATATAAAAAAGGTGCATTCTCTCTGAAAGGCAACAAATGATATACTAACATGATTCCAATCGTGCTGTTTGAATGTCCAACTTAATGGTGAGCAATCATGTTGCATTGGGCAGACTAGTTTCGCCAGCTTTAGGCTTCTTCAGCGCCCTTTGACAGTATATGCATCTGATATTTCACCAATGATGTGATTGGGTGTGTATAGCCAGAAACAGTAGGACCCACAGCACTAAGGGGGATACACAATCCTTGGGTGATATTTTGTAATTTTTAATCCCCAGCATATGGTTCAGTTCTGTAGCAGGGTCCGAGTGGTGTGGCTGGAGCACAGGCTGGTAGGGTCCCATTTTTAGGATATATATATATATATATATATATATATATATATATATATATATTTTTTTTATGTGTTCTCTGCCTAGGCTATTGTGTGAAGGGCTGCTGGGGTAAGTGGACGTCGATACTAGTAGATATTTTATCTTTTTTATGATACATTATTATATTATTATTATTATATTTATTTTTATATCTATTTTTTATTACACATTTATTAAATGGTTATATTGATATTAAAGTAGGTTTTTTTATGCATTAAAGGGGAAATTACATTTTTTCTTTCTAATAGGATTTTTTTCTCATGTTAATTTTTTAGATATTGGAAGAAGGATAAAAAGGGTTGTGGTTCCTCCCAGTCCCTTTGGGATTGGCTTAGGCTTAGGGCCTTAGGTCTTTTTTCCAAATTTAGAAAAAAAAAAAACACTATGAGGGGAGGCATCAGGGGATAGTGATTCGGGCGTCCCAGTTGAGCAGGGCAGGCTCTGCCCCTTATGTAAGCAGGATCCTCTGGGTAGTTTTAGCACGGTGTGTTCCACTTGTGCCATAAGAATTGGATTAGACCAAGCGGGTGGGGGGACGGCTCTTGCAATTTGCTCCTATCTGGAGATGCCACGTAGCAGATCTTTGGATCCGAGAAGTGGTGTCATCAGGCTACAAGATCGAGTTTGCAGCCAGACCGGCCTCAAGGTTCCTTTGGTCAGGGGCATCCCGGAACCAGTCAGGGTCATCCCGGAACTAGTCAAGGGCAGATGCCCTGAGAGCCTCTGTTCAGCATCTTCTTCAAAAAGGGGTAATTTGTCAGGTACCCTTTCAGGAGGAAGGTCGGGGGTTTTTCTCCAACCTGTTCACAATTCCCAAAAAGGACGGGTCGGTTCGTCCTATTTTAGACTTAAAGGGTCTCAACAAGTATATTCGGATGAAACATTTCCATATGGAGACTCTGAGGTCAGAGGTAAGATCGATTCAGCCCAGAGATCTTATGACTACAATAGACATGAGGGACACGTATTTTCATGTTTCGGTTTTTCCAGGGCATCATAAATTCTTGAGGTTTGCCCTGGAAGGCCAACATTTCCAGTTTGTGGCACTTCCATTCGGCATATCCTCGGCTCCAAGGGTATTCACCAAGGTCTTGGCATGGCCATTTTGAGAAGCCAGGGGATATGCATCATTCCATACTTGGACGATCTCTTGATTTCGGCCGGGTCTCTTCAGCAGATCATAAAGGACACGCAGACGGTCCTATCAGCTCTGGAGGAGTTCGGCTGGGTGATCAATTATCCGAAGTCCCATATCACTCCGGCGCCAATAAGGAATTTCTTAGGAATGACTCTGGACACAGTTCAGGTCAAGGTGTTTCTACCAGAGCTCTGCTAATTCGGAATCAAATAAAGGCTTTACTGGCCTGCCGGCAGCCGACCATTCGGTTGGGGATGAAACTAGTAGGCCTTATGGTGGCCTGCTTCGAGGCCGTGCCTTTTGCCCAGTTTCACATGAGGCCTCTTGAATCTGTTGGCAAGCTGGGATCGAGCCCCACAGTCGCTGGATCAAGTCTTTGTTCTAACGCCCTCGGCCAGGCAATCCCTCCTGTGGTGGTTGGACCCTCTACATTTGTCTGTAGGCAGGTCTTTTCGGACACCGCAGGGGCAGATCGTTGCCACGGATGCCATTTTTACAGGCTGGGGGGGGGTATCTGGCAAACCGAGAAGATCCAGGGACAGTGGGGGCCGAAGGAGAATCTGCTTCCAATAAATATATTGGAATTAAGAGCAATCTGGCTAGTGCTTCAGTATCTGACCCCCAGTTTAAAAGGGCAGGCTGTCCAGGTCCAGTCGGACAACCGGACGGCGGTAGCCTATATCAATCGTCAGGGGGGTACTCGGAGCAGGAGTGCCCTAGAGGAAGTAAGCTGGATTCTGACTTGGGCAGAAGAGAATGTTCCTTGCATCTCGGCAGTTTACATCCCGGGGGTGGAAAACCAGGAGGCAGACGCTTTGAGCAAGAGGTCGCTGCATCGGGGAGAATGGTCCCTCAGTCAGAAGATCTTTCAGGCTCTTTGCCTTCGCTGGGGTTGTCCGGAAGTGGAACTTTTTGCATCCAGACACAATCACAAACGGCCGAAGTTCATGTCCCTATCAAGGGACCCTCTGGCCATAGCAACGGACGCCCTGTCAACCTCTTGGGCAGGGTTCAAGCTCCTGTACGTTTTTCCCCCACTTCCGCTCCTGGGGCGTGTACTAGCAAAGATAGCTCAGGAGGGGATACCAACCATTCTGGTGGCTCCTCGGTGGCCAAGGAGAAGTTGGTTCTCAGACATAGCAAGGATGTCGGTAGACCATTGGCGCCTGCCAGACGATCCAGACCTTCTCACACAGGGGGCGCTTCGGCACCCGAATTTACAGATGCTGGTTTTGATGGCCTGGCTATTGAGACCTCGAGAGGTTTATCGGCCAAGGTTATTCTTACCATGATTCAAGCCTGGAAGAAGACATCTGCCAAGATTTACTACAGGGTCTGGTGTGAGGCTAGGAAATATTCATGCAGAAAGTATTTTTTTTCTAGGATTTTGGAATTTCTACAGGATGGCTTAGAATGGGCCTACAATTAAGCACCCTAAAGGGGCATGTATCGGCCTTATCTATTTTTTTCAAGAAGTCTATCGCTAGCAATAGGCTCATTAAAACCTTTTTTCAGGGAGTCATTCATGTCCGACCACTGGGCAAGTCTATTTTACCGGTGTGGGACTTGAACCTGGTATTATCGGCTCTCCGGGGGCTCCCTTTGAACCTATGTTTGACGCTCCATTGAGCATTTTGATGCTTAAGGTGATATTTTTGGTGGCAATCACCTCGGTGCAACGTGTTTCTGAATTAGCCGCCTTATGTTTGAAGTCTCCTTATTTTGAGTTACACAGAGAAAAGGTAGTTTTTTGGTTTAAGCCTGATTTCTTACCTAAGGTTGTCTCTCCTTTTCACCTTAATCAGGAGGTAATTCTACCTTCTTTATGCCCAGTTCCGGCCAATGCTAAGGAAAGGGCGCTTCATTCTTTAGATGTAGTCAGAGCCATAAGATATTACATGGCAGCTACAGATTCCTTCCGGAAGTCGGATTTTCTTTTTGTTATATCAGAAGGGCCGAAATAGGGGCTTCCGCCGGCTAAATCCACTGTCAGTAAGTGGATTAGGCAGGCAGTAGAAAAAGCCTACTTGGCCAAGGGGAAGGAACCCCTTTTCGGGTCACGGCCCATTCCACTAGGGCCATTGTTGCTTCCTGGACTTTTCAGCATCAGGCCTCGGTGGAACAGGTTTGTAAAGCTGCCACCTGGTCTTCGGTTCATACATTTACCAAATTTTACAAGGTAGATGTTAGAGCCTCAGCTGACGCTGTGGTTGGTCGAAAGATTCTTCAGGCGGTAGTGAAATGAACTACCTGCTGTAAGGAGGGTCTGGAATGGATTGGAAGAAAAAACGCAATTCTGTGAGTACTCACCTGTAGAATTGTTTTTTCTGGGAATCCATTCCAGACCCTCTGGCCCACCCTTTAGGGTCATGATCTATCTTTTGATGCTTTGATGGTGTTTAGTCCATTTATTATTTTCATTTTTGCATTAGGGAAAAAGAAAAAAAGGAAAAATAAAAAGTGAAGTTATATTTTGAGAGAATTCAAGCGGAGTTCGGTGTGAAGTAACATGGACTCCTATATAGGGGCCTGCCTCTGTTTTATGTTTCACTGCTTTTTAAGTACTGATCTAGGTTAGGAGGCAACTGCTACTTATGGGGCTGGGAGGGGCCACGCCTTTTTTGTCTTGCAGCCACATCCAATCGGCAAGGAGGTAATCCCAAGTGTAAGGAGGGTCTGGAATGGTTGTATAGCACCTGGTGCACCACTTATAAAGTACTAAGTCAAGGCGTGCTTAACACTAAACCATCTATACCAGCAAAAAATGTGGAGCCTGGGGTACGAGAACCTCCCCAAAGCCCACAAACTAAAGGAGCACCACCAATAAGAGTATATACAATGTTTTTATTGTAGAAAAGGCACAACATAACATACAAAAACGACAACCATATAACACATTAAAAAAACCAAACCTGCTCCATGTCCTGTATTATCAAAAATCCTTTTTACATATATCAACCTCATGAATAACCCGTGTAGTATATAGTCCTAGCCTGCTAGACACTATCAACTTATAAAGACTATCACATACAACAATACTAATATATAAACCCTTTGTGCCGGCACAAAGAACCCCTATCATTTATGTGCACAATCAATTAATATTAACAATAAGCAACAAAAGTGACAAAGAACTCTTGAACCTGGTGAAAAATAGGTTAAAAAATATATACATGTGCAAAACTGATAGTGATAAGAAAAACCCAAATGTTCAATTAAACCTCATTAAAACAATATAAATAATTACAGTGACACGTGTGCTAAATAAAAGCACATTCTGAACGCAAGAGTGAATATACAAAAAAAGAGAATACTCAGCTATACAATGAAAGCAGGCATCACCGGGGAGGGAGGACAGGACACGGGGTATTTCCACCTGCGCTTCGCGATACTACAGCTCGCTTCTTGCTTGGGTGAGATCACCCAAGCAAGAAGCGAGCTGTAGTATCGCGAAGCGCAGCTGAGTATTCTCTTTTTTTTGTATATTCACTCTTGCGTTCAGAATGTGCTTTTATTTAGCACACGTGTCACTGTAATTATTTATATTGTTTTAATGAGGTTTAATTGAAAATTTGGGTTTTTCTTATCACTATCAGTTTTGCACATGTATATATTTTTTAACCTATTTTTCACCAGGTTCAAGAGTTTTTTGTCACTTTTGTTGCTTATTGTTAATATTAATTGATTGTGCACATAAATGATAGGGGTTCTTTGTGCCTGCACAAAGGGTTTATATATTAGTATTGTTGTATGTGATAGTCTTTATAAGTTGATAGTGTCTAGCAGGCTAGGACTATATACTACACGGGTTATTTATGAGGTTGATATATGTAAAAAGGATTTTTGATAATACAGGACATGGAGCAGGTTTGGTTTTTTTAATGTGTTATATGGTTGTCATTTTTGTATGTTATGTTGTGCCTTTTCTACAATAAAAACATTGTATATACTCTTATTGGTGGCGCTCCTTTAGTTTGTGGGCTTTGGGGAGGTTCTCGTACCCCAGGCTCCACATTTTTTGCTGGTATAGAGGGTCTGGAATGGATTCCCAGAAAAAACAATTCTACAGGTGAGTACTTACAGAATTGCGTTTTTACCTTTTTGAAAAAGCATGAATGCTGCCTGTGAGTTATATTCAGAACCCTGGAACTAGTTTGACTTTATTCTTTTAATTACCAAGGGGTTTAGCAAGGGACTTAAGTAAAACTAAGGTAAAATAGTTGTCCTTAATTGAGTGGTGATTATTGTGCTGCTTTTGCTTTTGTTGTTGGTGTGATACTCTGTCAGAAAAACACTAGTATCTTAGTTAATGGTGGGGCTGGGAAGACGTTGCCACAACTGAGGCGACGTTTTACCAGGAGGATGGGATGAGCGAGATTTAATGTCTAGTTGATTGCATTCTTTCCATTTACTTCAAAGAGGACAAGTGTGACCTGAAGGGATGAAGGATACTGAAGTCATTGCACTCCACTCTGAAGCCTTGTTAACCTTTCAGTTTAATCAGGTGTCGTCATGGGCAGGGCAATGTGATCTAATTGGGATTTGTAAAAAGGAGGATTTGTTTTAATTAGTTGTGCTGCACGCTGTCATTAAGTGGTGGGAAATGAACAGATTTGTCACCTGCCATTCAAATGGCAGTGACAACATTGTCTCAGGATTTTTGACACCTGTGCCTAAATCAGCTGCAATGGCAAAATTCAAAGCTTCTGTTTTACTTTATCCAGGTTAGCAAAACAGCCTGTTGTGTTTAGTAATTTTAGACTACTGTGTATAGACTGCACTAGGTTCTGGAGTTCAAAAATCTAGTGGAGGCCTCTATAATAGGGGTCCTCAAGGTTTCTCAATATGAGGGCCTCATTCAGCACTGAGGTATGATTAGAGGCATATTCGACCTAAAATAGATTGTAGAAGCCCTAGAATCCCTTTTGAATAGAAAACCACTGGAAACTAGAGATGAGCTTCAGATTCAAGTCTTTAATTATTTCAATCACAAATCACAAATATTGCAGATTCTATTTGGTTTGAGCTGAGCAGCATCATTTTTTAAGCCCTTTTATTTTTTTTACTGTAACCCCCACCATCAACCCCACATTGAATTTGTATAGGGGTCCCAGTTACCACTGTACTGTAAACCCAATGGCAATAATAAGGCAGAAAGGAGCTCACCTGCCCCATGCACCTCTCCTCAATTTCTTGCAGCACAGTGTAAAAGTATTAGCAGGGCTCAAACGTTTGCTCTTTTAAGCCCTGTGCTTGAATGTGAACATTTGAAAATTGCTTGCTTTTGAAATGCTCCCATTCCAGCTGGTAGAGCTGGAAAGCTTTAACCCTTAAAGTGTCAGCCTACCTGGAGCATTCTTCATTCTCTGTTGCCAGACCCTTTTACACTATTTTGCGCTCCACATGTTCAATTGTGATTTTTGAAGGGATTTCTAGGGATTTCCCAGGAAAGTTATAAATTCTTTTTTTCAGCAGAATCTGGGCTTTAACATGAAATGTCTTTTTTGACATTTTTTAGGTGTATTCTCAATATTTTGGGCTGAAATATGTGCAAAAAAAATAAAAAAAAAATCAATTTTTTTACAATTTGTAGTGTTTTTTGTAATAAAAAAAGTAATTTTGTCAATGAAATCTTATTGCTTGTGAAATCCTAATTTCTCTTGGTTACAGCGGTACCACATATGCATTGGTGGACACTCTTTCCTGGCCAGGAGACTCCCCCAAACTGAAACAGCGATTTAGGAGATTTTCAGATAAAATACAAATATGCTAAGCACTAGGCGCACCTTGCAGTTTTTCAAGAAAACAACCCTTTAAATTTGAAATACCCCCGACAAACTATATAGTCTCTGGAAGTACATGCCTCAAGTTTTCTAGGTGTACCAGGCTTGTTAACATGGGTGCAGTTTTCTGGAAGTAATTCCTCAATGAATTCTTTGGTAGCACAGAGTTCCACTAAAAAAGCAGAATCAAACTCATATTTTCCTAAAAAAAAAAAATATGCAAACAAGAAAAAACAAGCCCAATCTGAAAAAGCAAGGTCCTATTAACCCTTTTAATTGCCCGTCTACTTGAAATTTTTTCTTTATTGCATGGCACGGCCCGCTTCGGTATTCATAACAGTTGGGTTATTCCGCCACAAGGTGGCGCAGTGGTACTGCAGACAAGCTGTGGCTTGTCCCGGCTCCCCATAAAAACGGGCTTAACCATAGAGTTCCCCAGTGTTGTCTCTGCAGTGGACTGCGAAGTTAGCAGATGGCTCTCTCTCTTGCGCAGGTGAGCGGGGCAACCAAGCCTGCGGCCCTGCAAGTCTATTTCCTTCCGTTTCTGGACCCTCACTGCCTCCCAGCCTTGGCTGACAGATCGGGTGAAGGTAGAAGACCACTAGGGTCAAGTGCTCCTGGAGCGCTGCTCCAAGCCGCAGACCCTGTAACACAATGGGTAGCCGGCCATAGGCATTATGGTGAGCCTAATAGGGATGCAGAGTTTCTGTCCTAGCTTCTGAGGGGGTAAGTAGTTTGGGGACTGTGTCCTCTCTTTTTCCTTTGGGTCCAAGGATCCAGATCTTCTCACCCAGGGGCAGCTACGCCATCCCAATTTACAAACTCTGGCTTTAACGGCTTGGCTGCTGAAACCTCCATATTGATGGAAAAGGGGTTGCCTGCTTCTGTTGTTGATACCATGATTCGGGCTAGGAAGAAGTCCTCGTCCTTTATCTATTACTGGGTCTGGCATGCTTACGTTGCCTGGTGTGAGTCCAAGTCGCTTCCCTGTCGGGTGTTTTCTATTCCCAGGATTCTGGAATTCTTGCAACATGGTTAGGATCAGGGCCTTCAACTTAGTAACCTAAAAGGCCATGTTTCAGATCTTTTGCCAATCACCGGTTGGTTAAAACCTTTTTCCAGGGTGTTTCTCATGTGCGGCCACCCCGTAAGCCTTTGCTACCAGTCTGGGATTTGAATCTGGTGTTGTCTGCCCTGCAAGGGCCTCCCTTTGAGCCTATCCGTGATGCTACCTTGTCTATTCTGACCCTTAAGGTAGCCTTTCTGGTGGCCATCACTTCTGTAAGGCGAGTTTCTGATCTAGCGGCACTTTCCATCAAACCTCCTTATTTTGAGGGGCATCAGGATAAGGTGGTGTTTCGGCTCAAGCCGGACTTCCAAAGGTTGTGTCTGCTTTTCATCTTAATCAGGACATTGTCTTGCCCATTGTGTCCTAATACTGCTAATTCCAAGGAGCGGATTCTGCATTCCCTAGATGTGGTCAGGGCTCTGAAGATTTATTTGGTCGCCACTGAGCCTTTCAGGAAGTCTGATGCTCTTTTTGTTCTCACTTCTGGACCTAGAAAGGGTTTGCCTCCTGCTAAATCCACTATCAGCAAGTAGATCCGTCAGGTGGTGGTTCAAGCCTATTCTGCTAAGGGAGAAAGGAACTTCCCTTTAGGATTACTGCTCATGCTACTTGTGCTATTGGTGCCTCTTGGGCTTTTCAGCACCAAGTGTTGAACAAGTTTGCAAGGCCGCTACTTGGTCTTCTGTTCATACTTTTTCTAAGTTTTACAAGGTTGATGTTAAGGCCTCAGCGGATGCTGCTTTTGGCTGCAAGGTGCTTCAGGCGGTAGTGACTTGGACTACTGGCCATTACTCTGTGGGGATCCCACCCTACTCTGGACACTGCTTTTGGATGCCCCAACTATATGAATACCGAAGCGGGCCGTGCCATGCAATAAAGAAAAAAGCAATTGTGTGAGTACTCAACTGTAGATTTTTTTGTTCTTGCATGGCACGGCCCGCTTCGCCCCACCCTTGTTATCATTGTTCTTGGTTGCCTCTTTATGGTGATTGTTCCAAGTCAATTGGGTTCTTTTACCTTTTTCACATTTTTTACTTATTCTCTCCCGGGCTTCTTGTCTCACTGCTTGTGTACGCTGGGGAACTCTATGGTTAAGCCCGTTTTTATGGGGAGCCGGGACAAGCCACAGCTTTTCTGCAGTACCACTGCGCCACCTTGTGGCGGAATAACCCAACTGTTATCGAAGCGGGCCGTGCCATGCAAGAACAAAAACAATTCTACAGGTGAATACTCGCAGAATTGATTTTTTCACCCTCTGTTGACAGGTAATTTTTCACCATTTTGCACCATATTTAACCGTGATTTTTGGAGGAATTTCCAGGACAATTATAGATATATTTTTGCAGCAGAGTTTAGGCTTTAACATGAAATGTCTTGTTTGTTATTTTTCTACGTTTTTTTTTTTATATATTTTTGCGTAAAAACAAAAAAAAAAAATTATTTTTTAGAAAATTGTCTCCTTTATTTTAAATAAAACATTTACTTTATTAGAGAAAACCATATTGCATGTGAAAGCGCCATTTCTTCCGAGTACCACATATGTATTGGTAGTCCCCCATTTTTGCCCAGGAGACCCCCCCCAAACTGAATAGAGCACTTTATAACATTTACAAATAAAATACAACTACAATCCACACTATAAACATAAAGGGTTAATTAAAAAAAAATGACATGGGGTCCCCCTCCCAGGGGTTAAAAACCCTTAAAAAAAACAAAAAAATTGACATGGGGTCCCCCCTACCCAGTATACCCAGCTAGGGACCAGCTATGCAGGGCTTGTAGAACAGGGTGCAGGAGCCAGCTTTGGTGGCCCCCCATCCTGCCGGCTACAAGCCCACATCTTCTGCCCCCTCCCCCCCTGGGCTTTGGGGAGGCAGGTAATTGGGGTGCCAGGGGTTAATGGCAAGTCACCCGCTAGTTGCAGGTGGCTTGCCAGCCCCCAGCCTTGTGAACTGGTATAGGGGTCTCATGGACCCCTCTATGTCTTGGAGGTGCTGGCCTCTATGTCTTGGAGGTGCTGGCCTGATAGGACACTTGCCACAATGCAGAAAACACACGGAAGGTATAAAATATATTCCAAGTATGTCACACACCCCGCTTCCAATATTCATGACATCTGGGTAATTACCTGTAGAGGGCGATCTTTGCAGAGATGACAGGAAAAGAAGAAGCCCCTCCCAGTCCATAAATACCTGGGACCTCCCACACATTCCCCAGTTTTTCGTCTCTGCAGACGGCGAGCAAGCAGAAGATGGCTGTGTCTCCTCCTTGCAGGTAGCTGGGTTACCCCGGCCATTTTGTTCCTATTGCTGCTCGGACCTTGTTATTTTACTCCTTATTATGCCTCCCAGCTTTGGCTGTGGGTCCGGGCAATGGTGGGCAACACCTTCGTGGTGTATACAGGGAGCCATGCTCCCCCGTGAGACCCCATACAAGGGGGTTGGTGGTATCCGGGTTGGTGATCCCGGTTTGGGATGCCCCATCCCTAGCTTGTTCCTTCCACTCTGTGGTGCGGACCCCCCCCCCCTTCTGGGTCTCCCTGTGCCCCTCTTCGGGGAGGGGGGGGGCGCTGTCCCTACCCATAATTTTTTCCTTTGTGATTGTATGTACCTTGTTTGTGTGCGTGTGCTTTTACTTGTGTGTCTAAACTGGCCAGTCATATGTGCGCTGGCCGCACTTGGCGGCTTTTGTTGGTGGGGGAGCTTCTTCCCCTCAGGCTCGGTTCCCCGGCTCGGAGGGGGGGGGCGGGCGCTCGGCGCCCTCACCGCGGCCCGCCTGCCCCCTGCTCTTTGGCGCCATTGCGGAGCCCAGCCACTGGCTGGGAGCCGCGTCTTCTGGTTCTGAGGGAAGGGAAGGGGCCAGGCGCGGCGCGCGACCCAGGTTCTCCCGCCCTTCTTCTCCCTCTCTCCTGGTGGCCTTGCTGCTGGCTGGACGCCATTGCTGCGCTCCGTGAGTGCCATGTGGGCTCTTTCTTTCAGTCTTGGTTTAATTGTGCGCTGCGTTTGGCCATTCCTGCACTTGGGACAGCTTCCCAGGCCTTTTATTTATTATTGCTGTATATATATATATATATATATATATATATATAATTTTTATTATGACATTATGTTGATTGTGTGTTGACTGCATCTTATGGGCCCTTTCAAATTGTGTTTTACAGGAGGTCTCCCTAGCAAGTGTTAAAAAGGGGGGTTCTCCCGGTCCTAGGGTCCCTTGGTGTTTAAATTGGGATATCACTTAAATCCTCCCACTTGGGACTTAAAGGGGCATCCCGGGTTGCTTAAACAGCGTAATTCCCTCTGGTCATTGCGACTACCATAAAATCACCTTATGGAGGCTTCCCAGGATACCGGGCTTGGGCTGCCTTCGGGGCAATCCCGGCAATGTTTGGGCTGTGGGGTATCCCTTATGGGGGATAATGCACTGATTTGCATACCATGTGCTCAGCAGGCCATAATGCGGCAGTCGGGGTCCCAGGCGTCTGGGTCAGTGCCGCCGGCCTCATCACCTACTCCACCCCGCCTGATCCGTACCCCGAGTGACATTGTCATTAGCGGGGAGGTGCAATCAGATGTATATCCTAGGCTGGCCAAGATCGAGAGAATGATTTCTAGCTCTGCAGCCAGAAAGGCCCCGGCTAAGAGAAGGCACCTGTCTCCGGCCTCGCCGGTTCTTGATGACTATGATACCCTTGACTGGTCTGATTATTCCCCGCTTGAAGAGGGGGAATTGTTTGAGGAATCCGACGGTTCTCAGGATCAGCAGTTTGTTGGTGCTGATGCTGATCATGGGCAGGGGGATGCCGTGGATACCCCCAAGGTCCTGGCCCACTTATTTGAGGTTCTGGCTATTTCTCCTCCAGCGGAGTCCCCTCCGCAGAAGGGGGAATTCTTTGGGACCTCTAAGCCCCGCTTGGAATTCCCAAATCAGAAGCATTTTGACAGTATTATTCTTAAAGAATGGGAGAGACCTAGCCGGCTCCCTGGTGTTCCTCAGGGATGGGATAGGAAGTATCCTTTTACGGTGGACGCGGTGAAGCGCTGGTCGTCTCCTTCTGAGGTCGATGCACCCGTGTTGGGATTGTCCAATACTTCGCTTGTACATTCTCCTGATGCCACCACTCTCAAAGATGGTGAGGACAAGCGATTGGATCAAATGGCTTGCCATGCCTTTGCTAGTGTGGTTTCAGCCTTGCGTTCTGTTTGTGCTTCTGCGCTCACGGCTGTGGCCACCAGGTCTGTTGTTAGGGACCTGTTGGGTGTTTCCCAGCTTGACCCGTCCAGTGATGAATTCACAGCCCTTAAGCGGTGTGAAATTTTCATGTCTTTTGTTTTGTCTGCCTTGGATGACACAATATGTATGTGTAGTAGAACCTCGGCTTTGCTGGTTGCTATTCGCCGGTCGGTCTGGTTGCGCCAGTGGGCGGCTGACATTGCGGCTAAGAAGTCACTTACAGGTCTTCCCTTCCTGGGTTTGCGGCTGTTTGGAGAAAAATTTTATTTGGTAGCGAAAGGAGGAAAGTTACCTCAGCGTAAGAAGCAGCGTCGCTCCTTTTGGGGGGCGGGCTCCTTTAATCCTTCCTTTCGCGGTGCCAGAGCAGGCAGGGGTTTGGCCTACTCTAACTTCAAAGGGGATTCCTGGAACAGAGGCAGAGGACGTGCACGTCCAGGACACAGCTGGGGTTCCAAGCCAGCTCAGCAATGAGGGGGCGCCCTCACCCTTGCGGGTGGGGGGACAGCTGCGGCGCTTCTTCCAGGTCTGGGACCGGGAGGTCACAGACAGATGGATCTTGGAAGTGGTGTCTTCCGGTTACAAGCTGGAGTGTCGAGTTTCGGCCTCCTCCCAGATTCTTCAGATCTCGGGTGCCCTCAGATCCCCGGGCTGCGCAGGGGCTCCTGTTGGCAGTAAAGAATCTTCTGGACATGGAAGTAATTTGCCTGGTGCCTCTCTCGGAGAGAGGCCTGGTCTACTATTCCAACCTCTTCACGGTTCCCAAGAAGGACGGCTCCATAAGACCCATTCTGGATCTGAAGCTTCTCAACAGGTTCATCAGAACCAAGAAGTTCCGCATGGAGACTCTGCGCTCAGCCATCAATTTGCTTCGTCAGGGGGACTTCATGACGTCCATAGACATCAAGGATTCTTACCTGCATGTTCCAATCTTCGCGGCACACCAGAGATTTCTCAGGTTCGTGGTGGAAAATCAGCATTTCCAGTTTGTGACCCTTCCGTTCGGGCTTACCTCGGCACCAAGGGTGTTCACCAAGGTGCTGGCGGGGGTGATGGCCCTCCTCAGAGCCCAGGACATTCGCATTGTGCCGTATCTGGACGACCTTCTCATTACAGCATCCTCTCTCAGCCAAGCGGAGCTAGACACCAGAACTGTGGTGACCATGCTGGAGAGGTTCGGCTGGGTGATCAACTATCCCAAGTCTTCTTTCTCCCCGTCAAGGGAGGTTTCCTTTCTGGGCATGACTCTGGATACCATTCAGACCAGGGTGTTCCTACCTCAGTCTAAGGTGCAGATGGTTCAGGATCTTATTCGGCTTCTCCTATCCAACCCACGCCCGTCTATCTGGCTGGAGATGAGACTGGTGGGATTGATGGTGGCTTCCTTCGAGACCGTTCCCTTTGCTCAGTTTCACATGAGGACGCTTCAGCTCCATCTTTTGGCAACCTGGGACAGGTGCCCGTTGTCTTTGGATCAGTCATTTCTGATGTCCCCCCGGGTTCGGCAGTCTCTTCGGTGGTGGCTGGAACCAAGCAATCTGATGAGGGGCAGATCTTTTCTGACCCCTTGTTGGGAAACCGTCACCATTGACACCAGCCTGTCGGGTTGGGGGGGGGGTTTCTGGAGGGAACATCAGTTCCAGGGGCTGTGGGGGCCTCGGGAGGCCCACTCCCCCATCAATGTCTTGGAGCTGAGGGCCATTCGGTTGGTTCTGTCTCGCTTGACTCGTTATTTGCAAGGCTTACCGGTTCAAGTTCGATTGGACAATCGGACGGCGGTCGCTTACATCAATCACCAAGGAGGGACTCGCAGCAGGAGTGCCCTCGGGGAAGTGTCTCTGATTCTTGCCTGGGCGGAGAGCAATGTCCCATGCATCTCAGCCGTTTACATTCCGGGAGTGGAGAACATGGAGGCGGACTCCCTGAGCAGGGGATTCTCTCGCCGAGGGGAATGGTCTCTCAATCACAAGGTATTCCGGTCCCTTTGCCACAAGTGGGGGACTCCGGAGGTGGATCTTTTTGCCTCTCATCACAATCACAAGCTTCCTGCCTTTGTGGCTCTGTCTCAGGATCCTCTGGCCCTGGCAGTGGACGCCATATCTCTGGCCTGGAGGGATCTGGGGTTCCTGTACCTGTTTCCCCCCTTCTCCATGGTAGGCAAGGTGGTGCGCAAGCTGGCTCAAGAAGGTGCGCCAGCAATCCTGGTGACTCCAAGTTGGCCAAGACAGGTTTGGTTCGCAGACGTCGTACGGCTGGCAGTAGATCAGTTTTATCTGCCTCTTCTTCCGGATCTTATCACCCAGGGTCAGCTACGCTACCCCAATTTACCAATGCTGGCTTTGACAGCGTGGCTGCTGAAACCTCCATCTTGAAGGAGGAAGGTCTGTCTGATGCTGTGATTCAGACTCTTGTTAGGGCTAGGAAGAGGTCTCCCTCAAACATCTACTACAGGACTTGGAGGTCCTATATTGACTGGTGTGAGGCTAGGGCCTTACCTTGCAGGGTGTTTTCGATTCCTAGGATTTTGGAGTTTCTGCAACATGGTCTGGACCTGGGGTTCCAGCTTAGTACCTTGAAAGGGCAGGCCTCTGCCCTGGCGGTCTTCTTTCAAAGGTCTTTTGCTCTGCATCCTCTGGTTAAGACTTTTTTCCACTCATGTGCGGCCCCCTAGAAAGCCTTTGCTGCCCGTTTGGGATTTGAATTTGGTTCTGTCGGCTCTCCAGGGGCCTCCTTTTGAGCCGGTGCAGGATGTTGCACTTTTGTGTGTTCACTCAAAAGGTTGCCTTTTTGGTGGCTATCACCTCTGTTCGACGTGTCTCTGAGTTGGCGGCTCTGTCCATTCAGGCCCCTTACTTTAAGAGACACCAGGACAAGGTGGTTTTTCGCTTTAAGCCAGATTTCCTTCCTAAGGTGGTTTCTGCCTTCCATCTCAATCAGGATGTTGTTCTTCCTTCCTTGTGTCCTAAGCCTAGCAATGACAAGGAGAGGGTCTTGCACTCCTTGGATGTGGTTCGCTGTGTGAAGTACTATTTGGTGGCTACTTCTCCTTTTCGTAAGACGGACGCCTTTTTCGTGGTGCCCTCTGGGCCCAGGAAAGGTTTGGCGCCCGCCAAGTCCTCCATTAGTAAATGGATACGACAGGCCATTGTTGGGGCCTATTTCGCCAAGGGGAAGGTTCCCCCCTTTCGGGTCACTGCTCATTCTACTTGTGCTGTTGGGGCTTCTTGGGCTTTTCAACACCAGGCTTCTGTTGAACAAGTTTGTAAGGCTGCTACTTGGTCTTCCGTTCATACTTTTTCCAAGTTTTAGAAGGTTGGTGTGCGGGCCTCAGCGGATGCTGTTTTTGGCCGAAAGGTTCTGCAAGCTGCAGTGGTTTAAGTTTGTGCATTGTTGCCCTGATTGGACACTGCTATTGGATGTCCCAGATGTCATGATTATTGGAAGCGGGGTGTGTGACATACTTGGAATAATACCATTTTGTGATTACTCACCTGTAAAATGGGTATTATAAGTATGCCACACACCCGCTTCATCCCGCCCTTATTGGTATTCTGGATCCTTTATATGGTGCAAATTTTCTGTTTCTATTGTTATAATTGGCTCTTCCTGGTCCCCTTACTGCTATCCTATACTGGGGAATGTGTGGGAGGTCCCAGGTATTTATGGACTGGGAGGGGCTTCTTTTTTTCCTGTCATCTCTGCAAAGATCGCCCTCTACGGGTAATTACCCAGATGTCATGAATATTGGAAGCAGGGTGTGTGACATACTTATAATACCCATTTTACAGGTGAGTAATAACAAAATGGTATTTTTTCATGCATAATTAAACATTTTGCTGCCTTTTAATGTACAGACGAATAAAGACTCGCTTTGGAAAGGCGACAATACTGCGATCGAGTTCTGAGGTGGCACATGCAGGTATTTCATGATGAGGAAAAAAAACTCTCATTAGAAACATTGCAATAACATGGGACCAAGCAAAACAATTTCTCAGCCTAGGAGAAACTTAGTTGGCTGCAGGATACAACATGGTTGGAAAGAAGGCAGTGGCTCAATGACACAATGGAAAGAAACTGTTTTAGATCAAGCACCAGTCGACCCTTCCTCTGCCTTATTAAGTATGATGGGTTTTACTGTGTTTATGGACTAGAACTCCACAAGGTTGAAAGGGTGTCTGCTCTTGAAGTACTTCCAGACATAGTTGCTTCATCCAGGATAATTTATGCCCATTTGGCTGACACAATGATTGATAAAGCTGTGGAAAATATGGTTGATAAGGACAGTTCCAAAGATGAACGGCGAGGGATGGTTTTAGCCAGAGCACCAATCATGAACACTTGGTTTTATATAACATATGAAAAAGACCCTGTTCTATACATGTATCAGCTTTTAGATGACCATAAAGGAGGAGAAATTCACAATATGCTTGACTTGATGATTCTCTCCCACTTACAATGGGTATTAAAGAGTAGTGACCCCCTAAGTGGCCTGAACAATTATTAAGAAGTAGGGACCCCAAGTTGTTTGAGGGAGTGGTATTAAACAATACTGACACACAAGTGGCCTGAACCAGTGGATATCCCACTAACAATTGGTATTAAAGATTAGTGACACCCAAGTGGTTTGAGAAAGTGGTATTACAGAGCTTTGACCCCCAAGTGGTTTGAAGAATTGGTATTAAGGGACAGTGACCCCCAGGTGGTTTGAACAGTTGGTATTACAGAGCTGTGAACCCCAAGTGGCCTGAACAATTGGTATTATAGAGCAGTGACCCCAAATGGCGTGAACAATTGGTATTATAGAGCAGTGACCCCAAATGGCCTGAACAATTAGTATTACAGAGCAGTGACCCACAAGTGGTTTGAACAATTGGTATTACAAAGCAGTGACCCCCAGGTGGTTTGAACAATTGGTATTACAGAGCAGTGACCCTAAGTGGTTTGAACAATTGGCTTTAAATAGTACTGACACACCAGTGGCTCTAACCAGTGGGCACTGGTATTAAACAGTACTGAAGTGCTTTTAAAGAGTACTGACACCCAAGTGGATTGAACCAGTGGACACTACACAAAAATGTTTTCTTTTTTCCAAGTGGGCCTTAACTGCCCTAACCTAGAGGACACTCCAATAGCAATTGTTATCAAAGAGTACTGACAACCAAGTGGCTTGAGCTAGTGGTATTGGGGTATTACACCGAAGTAATTCGAGCATGTGGTATTAAAAGTACTCACACCCAAGTGTTTTGAGCTAGTGGTATTAAACTGTACTTGGTACGAACAACCAACCTATCTAGCACCCCCACTCCAGCCGCTATATAAATGTATATAAATTATAAATATACATTTCTTATATAAATGTCCTTACAAGGACATTTTTAGTAAAAAAAAAAAAAAAAAACAATTTACCCCTCAGCCGCATTAGCAGCACCCTTACTACTGCAGACTCGAGTGCTAGTGTGCTCGGCAAAGCGGACCCTGCCTTTTTATACGGCGGAGTCACATGTCCCACCTGGCCAATGATTGCTGGTGAAGAAAGAAGGCTGATTGGCTGCTGTGCATGAATAATATGTATGTTTTAATTTTGATAAGTCTATTTTATGGCATAGCTTACACCAGGAGTTCCCAACATGTGGTACTGGTACTTTTGGTGGTACTTGAGATCCTTTCATGTGGTACTTGACAAGGCTGCAGACTTACCTGTATGCCAACCTGATATTCTGCCATCTATACATCAGTGAAGCCTGATTTGAACCATAAAAAAACTGCCTATTTTTGTGATTTTGTTATTTATTTAAATGGCTGTTGTGTGTTTTGATGATGGTTTTAGGTGACTAAAAATGCCTACGCACCCCTAGGTGGTACTTGAATATAATCAGAAAATGAAAAGCGGTACTTGATGAAAAAAGTTTGGGAACCCCTGGTTTACACCTTTTAAAGTGGACAAAAACCCTGCTCAGCCAGCACTTGAATCTGAAAGAAGGCATGTGCCTAAAACTGCAGGGAAAAGGGGGATACAGCCAGTAGGCGTGCCTATGTCACCCAGGCAGGGGGTTTTGGCCCGCTTTAAACAAAAGCTAGATTGTCCAAATTATTAATTGTTCATTCTCTTGAATGTGTCCTTGGTACAGTTGCATTATTATTTTAGTTAATAAGAAATGTTTGATTATACAGCTGTAAATCTGCTGACTGCTTACCATAACAAAGCAAACATGGAAGGAGTCTAATGAGAGCGGCTACCAAGAGACCTATGACAATGAAGCCAGAGAGGCTGTGGGCACGAGTATTTCGCTTTTTGGTCTTCAGAGTTGAAGACTTTATGCACAAGGATAGAGGATAGAACAAATGCTGCAGATGGAAATCACTGAGGAATAACACAATCCAGTCTGTAAAAAGCCAATGATTTTCGTGACTAGCTTTATGACCAGGTCCACTTTCCCTGGATCAGACCTCAGATCAGGTTGTTCCCCGGTATTTGCCGCCTGTTGCCACACTTTCAACTGACAGGCTCAAGGGGGTGTATTACAAGACCAGACTGAGGACCCCATTTTTTTCTGTGCACCCTGCTGGAGCTTCATAGTTCGGTTCCTTGTGCCAGACACTGGGCCTTTCAGGAGAGCAATAGACCTCTTGGAAACTCTGGCATCGCCAGGTTCATGATGCCAGATCTCGCACTTTCAACTTCGCCCAGCTGGGCGCATGCAGTGGAGTACAAGACTTACTGCATGGAGATCTTTGCTGGAGTGACAAGAGGTAAGAAAATTCATTCTCTTTAAAGTAAACCTGTCTTTTCGAGGACTTGGGATAACATTCTTCTGTTCATGTTTCCCCAGTTAGCCTCCTATCAGGGAAATAAATGGTCTGTTCTTATACAGCCATGCTTTGGGGGTGAGGCCTCATGTAAGCATAAAAATTCAGAAATAGTAACCATGCATTAGAAGGTTTATGGATTTAAAGCTGATGGAAAACTTTTTCCATCCATCTTCCCTGCCCATGTAGCTCCGGCGATACTGCTGGCTCAGCGGTGGCCCAGTTTTCACATAAAACCTTATATTCTAAGTATGTCACACACCCCGCTTCAAGACATTCATTACACTTGGGTATACTGACCTGTAGATGGCGATCTTGCAGAGATGTCAATAAAAAAAGGTAAGACCCTCCCGGCCCATAAATACCTGGGACCTCCCACTCATTCCCCAGTCTTCCATCTCTGCAGTGGCGAGCAAGTCAGAAGATGATGTCTCCTCCTTGCAGGTAGCCGGGATGACTCCCGGCCTTCTATTCTTCTATTCCTGCCCGGATCCCCTTATTTAAATTACTTGCCTCCCAGCCTAGGCTGCTGGTCCGGGCAAAGGTAGTTGGCACCCCTGGTGCTTAGGAGCCGTGAGACCCCATAACAAGGGGTAGGCGGCTATCCGGGTTGGTGATCCTGGTTTGGGATGCCCCGTCCCTTGGCCCTACCCTGGCATGGATTCCCCCTCTCCCGGATACCCTTATAGGGGGGGTCCCTTATGGATTCCTCTCATTATTATGTGTGTGTGTGCTTTTATTTTTTTGACTGGCGCCGGCGGTCCCACGGCGCCGGCCTCCGGCGTGCTGCAATGGCGGCGGTGAGCGCCCATGAGGGCTTCTTCTCCTCTGGGCAGGGGGGGTGGGGCCGGGCGCTCACACGCGCGCCTACGACCCGCGCCGGCCCGCCCTCCCTCCTCCTACTGCACACTGCGCGTCTTCACTGTGCTTGGCGTGCGGTACTGAAGGTCGGGTGAGTGGCCAGATGGCCATCAGATTCATCTGTCTTTAACCCTTTATACATTCTAGCATGGTCTGAGCGTGTGCTTGTGTTTTGTGTTCCAGGTGGACCATTGATCATATTAAAGGGGGGTTCTCCCGGTCCAGGGTCCCTGGTTAAAATTTTTAGCTGGCTTAAAAACCTCCCACTCGGGACTTAAAGGGGCATCCCTGGTTGCATTATTGCGTAATTCCCTCAGAGCATTGTACATATATATATATATATATATATATATATATATATATATATATTATTAAAAAATCACCATATGGAGGCTTCCCCGGATACTGGGCTTGTGCCTCCCTCGGGGCAATCCAGGCTGTGTTTGGGGTATCCCTTTTGGGGGATGATGTATTTCTATGTGTACCCTGTGCGCAGCGGTCTATTACGCAGCAGACCGGATCTCAGGCGTCCGGTTCTGCTCCGCCAGTCTCCTCTCCATCTCCCCCTCGCTGGACACGTACCCCGTGTGACGTGGTCATTGGCGGGGAGTCGCAATCTGAGGTGTGTGCCAGATTGGCCAATCTTGAAAAATTGTTTTCCAGTGCCGTTGCTAAAATGGCCACGGCAAAGCGAAAACATTTGTATACAGCCACGCAGGCCTCTGATATGGAGGAGTTTGGCTCCCTGGATTTGTCTGATTGTCGGCCGCGTGAGGAAGGGGAGCTGTATAAGGAGTCTGAGGGCTCCGATGACCAGCAGTTTGTGGGTGCTGATACCGATCAGGGCGAGGGGGATTCCTTGGATACCTCTAGGGTCCTGGCTCATATGTTTGAGGTCCTGGCTATTTCTCCCCCCGAGGCGGCTCCTCCACTGAAGGGGGAGTTCTTTGAAGTGACCAAGCCGAGCTTGGAATTTCCTTATCAAAAGCATTGTGATGGTATCATTCTTAAGGAATGGGAGAGGCCGACTCGGCTTCCGAGTGTCCCACCGGGTTCGGACAGGAAATACTCCTTTCCGGCGGACGCGGTGGAGCACTGGTCGTCCCCCCCCCCCCCCCCGAGTTGGATGCTCCTGTTTTGGGGTTGTCCAGCTCCTCAGTCCTCCATTCTCCGGAGTGCACTACTCTCAAGGATGGTGAGGATAAACGCATTGACCAGATGGCTTGTCATGATTTTACCAGTGTTGGATCGGCCTTGCGGACGGTTTGTGCTTCTGCGCTTTTATTGGTAGCTGCCAGGTTGTTAGAGGACTGTTGGCCTCTTCCGGGCTTGACCCGGCTAGTGAGGAGTTTGCCGACCTTAAGCGCTGTGAGTTATTTTTGTCCTTTGTGCTGTCCGCCTTGGACGACACATTGGTCATGTGTAGCAGAGCTGCGGCCCTGCTTGTGGCTATCCGGCGGTCGGTTTGGCTACGCCAGTGGGCGGCTGATTTTGTGTCCAAAAAGTGGCTTACGGCCCTTCCCTTTGTGGGGTTGCGGCTCTTTGGAGAGAGATTGGATTCGGTGGCAAAGGGAGGTAAGTTACCTCAGCGTAAAAAGCAGCGTTGCCCCTTTCGGGGGGCGGCTTCCTTCTCTCAGTCCTTTCGTGGGGCTAGAGTCGGCAGGGGTTCGGCTTTCCCCTCGTCCAGAGGTGATTCCTGGACCAGGGGCAGGGGTCGGGCCCATCCAGGACACAGCTGGGGCTCCAAGCCTAGAGCCGCAGCCAAGCCGGCTCAGCAATGAGGGGGCGCCCTCACCCTTGCGGGTGGGGGGACGGCTGCTACTCTTCTCCCAGGTTTGGGTCCAAGAGGTCTCGGACAGGTGGATTCAGGTTTCAAGCTGGAGTTCGAGTTCTGGCCCCCTCCCAGATTCTTCAGTTCTCAGGTGCCGTCGGATCCTCTGGCCGCCCAGGGGCTTCGGGCGGCAGTGGCAAGTCTCTTGGACATGGCTGTCATCTGTCCGGTGCCCCACTCAGACCGGGGCCTGGGCTTCTATTCCAATTTATTCAAGGTGCCCAAGAAGGACGGATCCGTTCGTCCCATTCTGGATCTGAAGGTGCTCAACAGGTTTGTTCGTCCCCGGAATTTCCGTATGGAAACTCTGCGCTCAGCCATCCACTCACTTCGTCAGGGGGACTTCATGACGTCCATAGACATCAAGGATGCTTACCTGCATATTCCAATATTTCCGGCACACCAGAGATTCCTCAGGTTTGTCGTGGACAATCGACATTTTCAGTTTGTGGCTCTTCCGTTTGGCCTTACCTCGGCTCCAAGGGTTTTTACCAAGGTGTTGGCAGGAGTGATGGCCGTCCTCAGAGCCAGGGGTATCCGCATCGTGCCCTATCTGGACAATCTTCTCATCATGGCGTCTTCTCTCAGTCAGGTGCAGCTGGATACCAGGACAGTGGTGTCCACTCTGGAGAGTTTTGGTTGGGTGATCAACTATCCCAAGTCCTGCCTCATTCCCTCCAGGGTGGTGGAGTTCCTGGGAATGTCTCTAGATACTTCTCAGGCCAGGGTGTTCCTCCCCCTAGCCAAGGTTCTTCTGATTCAGGAATTGACTCAGCGTCTCCTATCCATCCCCCGCCCGTCCATCCGGCTAGGGATGCGACTGGTGGGATTGATGGTGGCATCGTTCGAGGCTGTTCCCTTTGCCCAGTTTCACACAAGGACGCTCCAGCTCCATCTCTTGGCGGCCTGGGACGGGTCCCCGTTGTCATTGGATCAGTCCTTTCTGATGTCCCCCCGGGTGCGGCGTTCCCTTCGGTGGTGGCTGAAACCGAGCAATCTGACGAGGGGCAGGTCTTTTCTGACCCCTCGTTGGGAGACGGTCACCACGGATGCCAGCCGGCCAGGTTGGGGGGGGATTTTGGAAGGATCTTCGGTTTCAGTGGCTGTGGGGGCCTCAGGAGGCTCACGATCCCATCAATGTTCTGGAGCTGAGAGCCATCAGGTTGGTTCTGGCTCGCTTGACTCATCAGTTACGGGGACTACCGGTTCAAGTTCGGTAGGACAATCGGCGGGCGGTCGCCTACATCAATCACCAGGGAGGAACTCGCAGCAGGCGTGCCCTCATGGAAGTGTCTTTGATTCTGGATTGGGCAGAGGGCAATGTCCCATGCATCTCTGCAGTGTACATTCCGGGAGTGGAAAACACGGAGGCGGACTCCCTGAGCAGGGGGTCATCTCGTCGGGGGAATGGTTGCTCTGCCCCAAGGTTTTTCAGTCGCTTTGCCTCTGGTGGGGGACTCCGGCGGTGGACCTCTTTGCCTCTCGTCACAATCACAAGCTTCCGGCATTAGTGTCTCTCTCGCGGGATCTGCTGGCTCTGGCAGCGGATGCCATGTCTCTGAACTGGAGGGATCTGGGGTTTCTATACCTGTTCCCTCCGTTTCTCATGGTGGGCAAAGTGGTGCGCAAGCTGGCCCTAGAGGGTGCGTCAGCAATCCTGGTGGCTCCAAGGTGGCCAAGACAGGTTTGGTTCGCAGACGTGGTAAGGTTGGCAGAGGATCAGTTAGTTCTGCCCTTTCTGCCGGATCTACTCACTCAGGGTCCCCTGCTCTACCCCAATTTACCAACTCTGGCTTTGACGGCGTGGCTGCTGAAACCTCCATCTTGAAGGAGGAAGGTCTTTCTGATGCTGTCATTCAGACTCTGGTTAGGGCTAGAAAGAAGTCTTCCTCTGCCATCTACTATAGGATTTGGAGGTCTTATATTGATTGGTGTGAGGTCAGGGCCTTGCCTTGCAGGGCGTTTTCTATCCCTAGGATCTTGGAATTTTTGCAACATGGTCTGGACCTAGGTTTGCAGCTTAGTACGCTGAAAGGTCATGTTTCTGCCCTGGCGGTTTTCTTTCAAAAGTCTTTTGCTCTTCATCCTCTGGTTAAGACCTTTTTCCAGGGGGTTACGCATGTGCGGCCTCCTAGGAAGCCTTTGCTCCCAGTTTGGGATTTGAACTTGGTTTTGTCTGCCTTGCAGGGTCCTCCTTCTGAACCTTTGCAGGATATTGCACTTTCTACGCTTACTCAGAAGGTTGTTTTTCTGGTTGCCATCACTTCTGTTTGGCATGTTTCAGAGTTGGCAGCCTTGTCCATTAACCCTTTCAGTGCCAAGCATGTAGTTTCTGATAGGCTGTTGGCTCAGATATTTGAGGTTCTGTCTATTTCTCCCCCGGTTGCGGCTCCCAGGCAACAGGAGGAATTGTTTCATACTGCTAAGCCACGTTTGGAATTTCCTGAGCAAGCCCATTTTAATAATCTTGTGCTCAAGGAATGGGAGCGCCCCAGCAGGCTTCCCGGTGTACCTAAGGGTTGGGATAAGAGGTATCCCTTTCCTGCTGATGTGGTGAAGTGTTGGTCATCCCCTCCTGAAGTGGATGCCTTGGTCCTAGGGTTATCTAACACCTCTGTCATGCACTCCCCTGACTCTACTACTCTGTGGGATGCTGAGGACCGGCGCATGGATCAGCTGGCGTCCCATGCCTTTGCATGATTGGGGACGGCGCTGCGCCCGGTCTGTGCCTCTGCCATTACGGCTGTGGCTATCAGGACCCTGCTCAGAAGTATCCTTGATGGTGCCCCTGATGATGTGTCTAGTGATGTGTCTAGTGAGGAGTTTAATACACTCTCTCGTTGTGATGTATTTGTGACTTATGTCCTCTCTGCCTTGGATGATACCATTAGAATGTGTGGCAGAACCTCTGCCCTTGTGGTGGCTATATGCCGCTCGGTTTGACTGCACCAGTGGGCTGCTGACAACGCTGCAGAAAGCCCTCACTGGTTTTCCCTTCAAAGGGCTTCAAAGGGCTATGCCTGTTTGGGGACCGCCTGGACCTGTTTGCTAAGGGAGGCTGGTTACCCCAGCGCAGGGGTCAGGGCTGCTTTTCCTCCCCCTACCGTGGTGCTAGACAAGGGAGGGGGGTTTCCCTTACTGGGACCCGAGGAGACTTCTGGGGTAGGGGCAGAGGACGTGGACTCCCTGGCTCCTCCTGGGGCTCCAAGCTTAAGTCCTCTCCCAAACCCCCTCAGGCATGAAGGGGCGCCCTCACCCATCCAGGTGGGGGGACGGCTTCAGCACTTTGCTCACGTCTGGAGGCTTCATGTCTCAGACAGGTGGATTCAGGAGGTAGTGTCCTCCGTTAACAAGATAGTTTGCTGCCTGGCGCAACCCCCCCCCCCCCCCCCCAAGATTCATCAGATCCCGGATTTCTCAGGACCCTGTGTCAGCTCAGGCTCTAGTGCAGGCGGTGCAAAAGCTTCTGAAGCTGGGGGTCATCTGCAAGGTCCCTTTACGAGAAAGGGGCAAGGACTTCTATTCCAACCTCTTCACCGTGCCCAAAAGGGATGGGTCAGTCAGGCCCATCCAGGCGCTTTCGCATGGAAACTCTGCGCTCTGCCATCAGTTCCCTGCGTCCAGGGGACTTCATGACGTCTGTGGACATCAAAAATGCTTACCTTCATATTCCTGTGTTTCCAGGTCATCAAAGGTTCCTCAGGTTCGCTCTGGAGGATCAGCACTACCAATTTGTGGCATTGCCCTTTGGTCTCACTTCAGCTCCCAGAGTGTTCACCAAGGTGCTGGCAGGAGTGATGTCTCTACTCAGGTCTCAGGGCATCCGTGTGCTGCCCTACCTGGATGACATCACTTCCCAGTCTCTACATCAGGCAGAGTTGGATACTCAGTTGGTAGTGCCCACTCTGGAGTCATTTGGCTGGGTGATGAACCATCCCAAGTCTCTTCCTGGGAATGACTCTGGATACAGTTCAGGCAAGGATTTTTCTTCCTCAGCAGAAGGTGGACAGTCTGATTGCGCAGGTTCAGTTCCTGCTATCTTGTCATCAACCCTCCATCAGGCAGGGAATGCAGCTGGTGGGCCTGATGGTGGCGTGCTTCGAGGCGGTCCCTTATGCTCAGTTCCACTTGAGGCCTCTGCAACTCCACCTCTTGTCAGTATGGGACAAGAATCCTGTGTCCCTGGACCAGGTCTTTGCACTTTCCCCCCCGGTCAGGCGGTCCCTCTCATGGTGGCTGGACTCCAGGAACCTGTTGGGGGGCATATCTCCTGGGAAACGGTCACCACGGATGCCAGTCTGACAGGCTGGGGGGGGGGGGTTTCTAGAAACCCCTGCAGTTCCAAGGGAGGTGGGGCCCTCAGGAGGCCCACATACCTATCAACATTCTGGAACTGTGGGCGATCAGGTTGGTTCTGACTCATCACCTTCGGAGCCTGCCTGTTCAGGTACGCTCGGACAACCAGACGGCAGTTGCCTACATCAATCATCAGGGAGGGACCCGGAGCAAGAGGGCCCTCCAGGAAGTGTCTCTGATCCTGGCCTGGGCGGAGGCCAATGTTCCCTGCATATCAGCTGTGTACATCCCGGGGGTGGAGAATCTGCAGGCAGACTCTCTGAGCAGGGGGACCTCTCGGCTGGGAGAATGGTCCCTCTGCGACAGGGTGTTTCAATCTCTGTGTCACCATTGGGGCCAACAAGATGTGGATCTGTTTGCGTCCCGTCACAATCACAAGCTCCCGGCCTTTGTCTCCCTGTCCCAGGATCCTCTGGCCTTGGCCACGGATGCTCTAGCAATGTCATGGCAGGATTTTCATCTCTTGTATGTCTTTCCCCCATTCCCCCTGTTGGGCAGGGTTCTGCGCAAGATAGCTCTGGAGGGGGTGCCAGCAATACTGGTGGCCCCCAGGTGGCCAAGAAGAGTGTGGTTCGCAGACGTGGTGCAGCTGGCAGTAGATCAGTACGCTCTGCCCAGGGTGCCAGACCTGCTCACTCAGGGTCACTACGCCATCCCAATTTACAAACTCTGGCTTTGACGGCCTGGGTGCTGAAACCTCCATCTTGATGGAGAAGGGGCTGTCTACCTCGGTTGTTGATACCATGATCAAGGCTAGGAAGAAGTCTTCTTCTTCCATTTATTATAGGTTAGTTTGGCGTGCTTACAAAGTCTCTTCCCTGTCGTGTGTTCTCTATTCCCAGGATCCTGGAGTTCCTGCAGCATGGGTTGGAGATGGGGCTCCAACTCAGTACTCTGAAGGGTCATGTTTCTGCCCTGGCTGTTTTCTTCCAGAAGTCCTTTGCCCAGCATTCTCTGATCAGGACTTTTTTACATGGGGTTACTCATGTGCGTCCCCCACGTAAGCCCATGTTGCCTGTTTGGGATTTGAACTTGGTCTTGTCTGCCTTGCAGGGTGCTCCCTTTGAACCTGTGCAGGAGGCTGCCCTGGCCATTCTTACCCTCAAGGTGGTCTTCTTGGTGGCTATCACCTCTGTTAGGCGTGTGTTTGAGTTGGCGGCGCTTTCCATCCAGCCCCCCTACTTTGAGAGACACCAGGACAAGGTGGTGTTTCGCCTTTCATTTGAATCAGGACATTGTTCTTCCTTCCTTGTGCCCTAATCCTAGTAATGCTAAGGAGAGGGTCTTGCATTCTTTGGATGTGGTTAGGTGTCTGAAGTACTATCTGGTGGCTACTGCACCTTTCAGAAAAACTGATGCTCTTTTTGTGGTCCCTTCTGGTCCTAGGAAGGGTTTGGCACCTGCCAAGTCTACTATCAGCACATGGATCCGTCAGGCTGTGATTCAGGCTTTTTCTGCTAAGGGGAAGAATCCTCCCTTCCGCCTTACTGCTCATTCTACTCGTGCTATTGGTGCCTCTTGGGCTTTTCAGCACCAGGCTTCTGTTGAACAAGTTTGCAAGGCCGCTACTTGGTCTTCTGTTCATACCTTTTCAAAGTTTTACAAGGTTGATGTTAGGGCCTCAGCTGATGCTGCTTTTGGCCGTAAGGTTCTGCAGGCGGCAGTGGTATGACCTGTCTGCTGTTACCTTTGGGGATCCCACCCTACTTTATGGACACTGCTATTGGATGTCCCAAGTGTAAGTAATCTAATCTGGAGCAGGACGAACTGTATACTAAGAATAATACAATTCTGTGATTACTCACCTGTAGAATTGGTATTATGAGTATACAGTACGTCCTGCTCCACCCCACCCTTGGTTTTGCATTATCCTGGATCCCCTGTATGGCGATTGTTATCGTTGTTTAATTCTCCCGGCTTCTTGTTAACTGCTTTTCAATGCTGGGGATTTTGTGGGAGGTCCCTGGTATTTGAGGGGCCGGGAGGAGCCTGTTTTCGATGTCTCTGCAGTCCAGCGCCATCTGGCGGAGTAATACCCAAGTGTAAGTAATCTAATCTGTAGCAGGACATACTGTATACTCATAATACCAATTCTACAGGTGAGTAATCACAGAATTGTATTTTTCCTCTGCTTTAATGCTCCCCTTTAGATTTCATCATGTATAATATAATCATTAATAAATACATATTTTTTTTGGTGGAAAGAATGGAACACTGTCGTTTGCTTAGCGTTGTCAAGTTTGCTTTTTATAGCAATGAACCACAAAATAAAGGTGTTTTTTTCCCTACATCCAGTCCAGGTCGTCGCAATATCCTTACGACTGGATGTTCGCCCCTAGGGGACGCTTGACTGCAAGATCAAAGATGTAGCTCCTCCCGGCCCCCTATAAAGGCAGCTGTCCCTTTATCATTCTCCAGTTGTTCATCTTGCAGTCTTGGCTGCATCAGATCGTTGGCACTCTCTCTCAGATATTGGCAGTAGAGCGGGGCCACCTAGCCCGTCGGCCGCTGCGGACTCTATTTCCATGGATCCCTGCTGACCCACTACTGCCTCCCAGCCTCTGGCTGCTACGGGATCCGTGACGGTAGGGTGAACCCCGGGGTCTGTGGCGTTCGGCAGAGCATAGGCTCTGGGCCGCAGACCTTATACTAAAAGGTAGCTGGCCACAGGCTTATGGTGAGCCTGAGGAGGAGCAACTGTGTATAGCTTTCTGTATGTATCCCTCCCTGCCCACAAGCTTTATTTTGTGTCTTGGTACTGTGTTTTCACTGTGGTGCTTTACTGTGCTTGCTGAAAGGCTTAACATGGCTCCTCGCTGGCTCAGCGAGGAGTGGTCTGGTCATACTCACCTCCCTCGCTCCCTCGTAGGCTGCCCGGGAGGCGTACCTCTTGGCCGTTGTGTCCATCGCGCCTCTTGCATCGCCACCTGCGCGGCGCTGTCTGTGCAGTGACGGGGGGTGAGCGCGTGTTCGCGCTGTAATCGGCGGCCATTGCTGGCGCCGCCGTCATTTTGGGTCTTGAGCAGTGCTGTAAGGAGGGGGCGGGCTCCCTCCTGCGACGCGTGGAGGGGGCGGAGCCTGGCCCGAGGATCCTTCTGGAAGGTGGCTGGCTGCGGAGGAAGGCCACACTGTCTGCTGCTGCTGCTTCTGCCTCCCCGCTGCTGTCACTGCTGCTGGGATCATGCTCGGGCCCTCTGGCTGTGGACGCTGTGAGGGAGCTGTTGGATCCCTATTGTCGGTCTCGTGAGTCCCTCTTTTTTGCTCTGGCTTGCTTGGATTTTGCATTGATGGCCATTTGTATTATGCCTAATCTGACCTGGGGCTCTTTTCTTTCTTTTGTCTGTCTAGATTGTGGGCTGAGGTTGAGGGTTGTGGTTCCTCCCGGTCCCCCTTTTTATTAAGAGGGATCGTTTATAGGATTAGGCCAGTAGAGTCTTGTAGCCTTATTGATTTTTACGGTTTTAAATCACCATAATGGAGACATCAGGGGATAGTGAGTTGGGGGCCCCATTTGGGCAGGACAGGATCTGCCCCTTGTGCAGAAGGAATCCTCTGGGCGGATTCAGCACTTTTTGTACCACATGTGTCAGAGGCATTATTTTGGACCATGAGCGGGCGGTCGTCCCTGACCCTAGCCCTGTATTACCATTGGCCTCTCCGGACCCTCCGCTGCTGCATTCAGCCCCCAGCGAAGGGGGAGCCAGCAAGCGGTGTCATACTGACTTTGCGCATAGGCTGGCCAGTCTCGAGAGACAGATCTCGTTGACGGCCCCTAAGAAGGCCTCGAGTAAGAAGCGGCATCTGGAGCCCATTTACTCGGATGATGATGATCTTTTTGCTGGGGGTTCTGCGGAGGAAGGTGAGTTGCCAGATGATTCACTTTCCACGGTGGATTATTCTGCTGGCGATGGCGAGTATATTCTAAGCATACAGCATGTCCTGCTCCAGTAGTAGTAATAACATGTGGGTAGTCCTCCGGCGCCGTACACTGCAGACATGTAGAAAACAAGCTCCTCCCGGCCCTTCATATACCGATGGACCTCCCACAAATCCCCAGATTTCTCTGCAGTGCTGGAACTGCGAAGACATGAAGTATCATGCTCTCGCAGATCAATATTTCTAAATGGTGCACCACTGATAATCAACAAGTATAGGCGTGCTCACTAATACATGTAACAATAGAAAAAGGTAGACCCAGTGGTCAATCAGACCAAAGGGTCACACAAAGGAGCACCACCAATGTAAATTCATACAAAATTTATTATGGTTATACAAAAGACAAACACATATTAAAAACCACAACAACAAAACAAGATTAAAACCACCTCAACCTGCCCTGAAAAAGTGCATGTGCACCTGTCCTGAAAATACCCATATATGGAACAATGTTTTAGGGAATGGTAAACAAGGCCTATTCCCTATGCATAGGATGTACTCCATTTTATTTAAATGAACTTTTTTTTGTGCCGGCACAAAGATAAAAAAATATTTTTGTTATAGATAATATATTTAAATTAATAGTATCCTTCCAAACTCTACATCTAATATAAACCTCAAAGTGACATGTGCATTGTGCAAATTACTACCAACAGTTTACTACTCAATTTGAGCCAAAATAACAAAATATCAAGTGCTTCAAGTATCATGACAAAAATTCAAAGTAAAATAACCTTCATAACTTTGCAGAGTGTAACAATGTGACAAACTCAAGATAAATAAATAACAAATATAAACAAGGGAGATACTCAGCTGTGCAGAAACATAAGAATCAATCACCGGGGAGGACAGTCAGGGCGGGAGGCTGCTCCACCTGCGCTTCGCGGTCTAGAAACCGCTTCTTGCTTGGGTGCGGGGACTGTGGTTGTGAACTCCCGCTCTTAAATACCTCTGACGGGGAAGGGGGAAAGAGGGAGGGGAGGGGCAGAAAGCCCAGCACCTCGCGCTCGATGTAATGGAGTGCTCTCGCAGGCGAGCGGGGCTTGACAGCCCGAGGCCCTGCGGGACTATTTCTACCCGTCCTTCTTATTAAGAATATGCCTCCCAGCCTGGGCTGCGTTGGTCGGGTGAAGGTAGGCAGCACCTAGTGTGCTTACGGAGCTAGTCTCCACCGCAATCCCCCTCCATAGGGTAGGCGGTTAAGGCGAATGGTGAGCCTTCAGTGGATGCCCCTCCCGCACTAGTGCCCCCATGCCCCATCTAACGGTGAACCCTCTATTCGGGTCACCTTCCTTCCCAGATTCCCCCGTTAGTGGGGGAAAAAGAGGGGGGGGGGCTGTGTGTTGATGGCCTACTCCTTGCCCTAAGTACACTTTAGACTCTTACCGCTACTGGGTGTCAGAGCGCGCTTCACTTGCTTATTTTAAACTGACCGCAGCGTTTTACTATGCCTTATGCACACACAGCAGCACTGTTTGGGGAAGTTACGGCGTTTTTCAATTTCCCTTGCTCACTTCGTCAGACTTCTTCTCTGAAGTGATGCTGACGTAGCTACATTCTCTCCTGATTGGCTGCACGCCTTCTAGCTTCGAGCGCTCCGGGGGGAGGCGTGGTTCGGTCTGGCGCGTTCCGCATCATCGCTCGCTATTGCCCGCCCTTCGAGGTTCGCTGGGCGCCATTTCCTTCTCGCATGCGCGTGGTGAAGACGGTCCTCCCCTCGCAGACTGTAAGTGCCCTCATGGGCGATCCTTTTTCTAGCTTGTCTCCTCGCGCTCGGCTCTGACATCCCTGTTCCCCTTGTGTCTTTCAGACAGCGGTCATCGGTGGCTTCCCCTGGCCCGACGTAGCGCCCGGTCCAGACCATTTTGCAGATTTTACTCCCACTTCCCAGCGGGTTATAGGGGCATCCAGGGTTGCTTAAAGCGTCAATCCCTACTGGCATATTGAATTTAATAATCACCATATGGAGGCATCCCAGGACATCGCGACCGGGGTCCCCCTGGGACAAGCCCGTCTGTGTGCAGCTTGTGGGGTTTCACCTAGCAGCAGTGACAATTCACGGGTCTGCGTACCTTGTGCTCAGCAGGCGCTAGCCGGCCTTCCCACCTCGTCCGAGGCTGGGCCCGCACCTCGCCTTATTTCCCCTACTCCCCCAAGCTTGAGCATAACCCCCAATACTAGTGGGGATTCTCACGCTGATTTGGCCTCTAGATTGGCCAGTGTGGAAAGCTTTATTGCTGGCTCCCTGGCGCGCAAGGCTGCTGCCAAGAAGCGTCATTTGAATCCTGAATCTACTATTCTCCCTGTAGAATCTGATGATTTGCTGCTTTCTTATGCTCAGTCCCCGTCAGAGGAAGGGGAACTGCTGTCTGACTCAGGATCCTACGAGGACGAGTCCAGGGGTCAGGAGGAGTCTGGCTCTGATCTTTGGTCCCAGGACGACATTGACAGACTGTTGTCTCAGATCTTTGATGTTTTATCCCTCTCTCCCCCTCCCGCGGCACCTCGGCAGAGGGGCGATCTGTTTCATACCGCTAGGGTGCGGTTGGAGTTTCCCGAACAAACTCACTTTAATAACCTAGTCCTGAAAGAATGGGAACATCCCAGTAAACTCCAGGGGATTCCCAAGGCTGTGGATAAGAAGTATCCATTTCCTGCCGATCTGGTTAAGTGTTGGACATCGCCGCCCGAGGTCGATGCCCCGATTCTGAGTCTGTCCAATACCTCTATTATGCACTCCCCTGACACTACTACGCTGCAGGATTTAGAGGATCGGCGAGTTGATCAATTGGCATGTCACGCCTTTGCATTTGGGGGAGCGTCGCTCCGCCCGGTTTGCGCCTTAGCCATCACGGCGGTGGCGCTCAGGACTGTGGTTAAGACTGCTCTGGAAGGGGCGGATGACTTGCCCTCTGATGCCGCCAATGCTCTGGCCACCTGTGAGACCTTTGTGAATTATATCCTATCTGCATCGGACGATGCTATTAAGCTGAGTGCTAGATCCTCTGCTCTGGTGTTAGCCATACGCCGCGCGGTCTGGTTACGCCAGTGGGCTGCTGACATTGTCGCCAAGAAGGCCCTTACGGGGCTTCCGTTTAAAGGACTGCGCCTGTTTGGAGAAAGATTAGATATCTTTGCCAAGGGGGGCAAGCTGCCCCAGCGCAAGCGCCAGATTCGGCCCTTTCGTGGTCCAAGCTCTCATTCTACCCCCTACCGGGGGACCAAGCAAGGTAGAGGGGTGTCCTTCTCTGGGTTGCGCTCAGAACCCTGGAACAAGAACAGAGGACGCTGTCCTGGCTCCTCCTGGGGGCCCAAGCCCAAAGCCCCCCCCAAGACCCCCCAAGCATGAAGGGGCGCCCTCGCCCGTCAGTGTGGGGGGACATCTACAGCACTTCGAGCATGTCTGAAGATGCCTCGTCCAGGTGGATTCAGGAGGTAGTCTCCTCCGGTTACAAGATAGAATTTGCGGTGCTGCCCCCTACCAGGTTCGTCGGGTCTCGGATCCCGCAGGATCCTGCTTCAGCTCGGGTCTTGATGCTGGCGGTGCAGGACCTTCTGGAGCTCGGGGTCATCTGCGAGGTCCCCTTAAGAGACAGGGGAATGGGGTTTTATTCCAACCTGTTCACGGTGCCCAAAAAGGACGGGTCAGTCAGACCCATTCTGGATTTGAAAATCCTAAACAAGTTTGTCAGAAGCAGGCATTTTCGTATGGAAACTCTGCGCTCGGCCATTGCCTCGCTGCGGCCAGGGGACTTCATGACATCTGTGGACATCAAGGACGCTTACCTGCACGTGCCGGTGTTCTCAGGGCACCAAAGGTTCCTCAGATTTGCGCTGTTGGATCAGCACTATCAGATCGTGGCCCTCCCATTCGGCCTCACGTCGGCCCCCAGGGTCTTCACCAAGGTGCTGGCAGGGGTGATGTCTCTCTTAAGACTGAAGGGCATACGCGTGTTACCCTACCTGGACGATATTCTCATCACCTCTCAGTCTCTGCGGCAGGCAGAGCTGGACACCCGATTGGTGGTGTCCACCCTGGAGTCCTTCGGCTGGGTGATCAATTACCCAAAGTCCTCTCTGTCCCCCTCCTCAGTGACTCCGTTTCTGGGGATGATTCTGGACTCGGTTCAGTCAAGGATATTCCTTCCTCCGCAGAAGGTGGAAGCTCTGACAACCCAGGCGAGATCCTGCTCGCGAACCCTCATCCCTCCATCCGGCAGGGAATGCAGTTGGTGGGCTCGATGGTGGCAAGCTTCGAGGCAGTGCCCTTTGCCCAGTTTCATCTGAGAACTCTGCAGCTTCACCTTCTGTCAGTATGGAACAAGGACCCAGCATCTCTGGACGACAGCTGGGTGATTCCCCCCTCGGTCAGACAATCCCTTGCGTGGTGGTTGGACCACAGGAATTTGACAAGGGGCAGATCCTTCCTGGCTCCTTCCTGGGAGACGGTCACGACGGATGCCAGTCTTTCGGGCTGGGGGGGTTTCTGGAAGTCCCTGCGCTTCCAGGAGAGGTGGGGCCCTCAGGAGGCCCATCTTCCTATCAATGTCCTGGAACTCAGAGCGGTCAGGTTGGTGCTGGAACGATTGACCCAGCACCTGAAGGGTCTGGCAGTTCAGGTACGCTCAGACAACAGGACGGCCGTAGCCTACATCAATCATCAGGGAGGAACCCGGAGCAAGGGTGCTCTCCAGGAGGTGTCTCTGATTCTAACTTAGGCAGAGACCAATGTACAATGCATATCGGCTGTCTACATTCCGGGGACGGAGAATCTGCTAGCAGATGCTCTGAGCAGGGGGTCGTCCCGTCAGGGGGAATGGTCCCTCTGCGACAGGGTATTTCAGTCACTTTGTCACCATTGGGGTGTGCCGGACGTGGATCTCTTTGCGTCACAATCACAAGCTCCCGAGCTTTGTACCCCTGTCTCAGGATCCTCTGGCTCTGGCCACGGATGCCCTGTCAATGTCTTGGAAGGAGTTTCGGCTCCTGTATGTGTTTCCACCAATTCCCCTTCTGGGCAGAGTGCTGCGCAAGATCGCTCTGGAAGGGGTACCCGCGATTCTGGTGGCCCCAAGGTGGCCAAGAAGAGTGTGGTTCGCGGACGTGGTTCAAATGGCAGTAGATCAGTGCGATCTGCCAAGGTTACCAGACCTTCTGACCCAAGGGTCTCTACTCCATCCCAATTTACTAACGCTGGCTTTGACGGCCTGGCTATTGAAACCTCCATCTTGATGGAAAAGGGTTTATCTGCGTCTGTTGTGGCTACCATGGTGCAAGCCAGGAAGAAGACTTCTGCTGCCATCTACTATAGAGTGTGGCGGACTTACATTGACTGGTGTGAATCCAGTTCTCTTCCCTGCCGGGAATTCTTAGTATCCAGGGTGCTGGAGTTCTTACAACATGGCCTAGACTTAGGTCTCAAGCTCAGTACCTTGAAGGGCCAGGTTTCGGCCCTGTCCATCTTCTTTCAGACACCTTTGCCCATCACTCTCTTATCAAGACCTTCTTTCAGGGGGTCACTCATGTGCGCCCCCCTCGGAAGCCTATGGTTCCTGTTTGGGATCTGAACTTGGTGTTGTCGGCCCTGCAGGGGGCTCCTTTTGAGCATAACCATGAGGCCGCCCTAGCTGTGCTCACGCTCAAGGTTGTCTTCCTGGTAGCCATTACTTCAGTCCAGACGTGTGTCTGAGTTGGCTGCTTTGTCTATTCAGCCTCCCTACTTTGAGAGACACCGGGACAAGGTGGTGTTTCGCTTCAAGCCAGACTTCCTGCCTAAGCTTGTGTCTGCATTTCATTTGCATTTCATTTGAATCAAGATATCGTACTTCCTTCCTTGTGCCCCAATCCTAGTAACCTAAGGAAAGGGTTTTGCATTCCTTGGATGTGGTCAGGTGTGTCAAGTCTTACTTGGTTACCACGCAGGCCTTTAGGAAGACAGATGCTCTCTTCGTTGTGCCTCATGGGCCTAGGAAGGGTTTGGCTCCCGCCAAGTCTACCATCAGTAAATGGATTCGTCAGGCTGTTGTTCAAGCCTATACTGCCAAGGGGAAGACTCCCCCCTTTCGTCTTACTGCTCACTCTACTAGAGCTGTTGGGGCTTCTTGGGCTTTTCAGCACCAGGCCTTGGTCTTCTGTACATACCTTTACTAAGTTTTACAAGGTTGATGTTCGGGCCTCAGCTGACGCTGTGTTTGGCCGCAAGGTTCTGCAGGCGGCAGTAGTTTAGACTGCTTGCTGCTGCCTTCTGTTGGGGATCCCACCCTTCTTTATGGACACTGCTATTGGATGTCCCACATGTTATTACTACTAATGGAGCAGGACGTGCTGTATGCTTAGAATAATACAACTCTGTGAAGTACTCACCTGTAGAGTTGGTATTATATGCATACAGCACGTCCTGCTCCACCCCACCCTGTTTCACCTTGTTCTGGATCCCCTGTTGGTGATTGTTATCTTTGATATTTTTGCCAGTTTTTGGTGGTTGCTTTCTCCTGGTCTCTATTTCTCACTGCTTTTCAATGCTGGGGATTTGTGGGAGGTCCCTTGGTATATGAAGGGCCGGGAGGAGCTTGTTTTCTACATGTTTGCAGTGCACGGCGCCGGAGGCGGAGGACTACCCACATGTTATTACAACTACTGGAGCAGGACGTGCTGTATGCATATAATACCAACTCTACAGGTGAGTACTTCACAGAGTTGTATTTTTTGGCTCCGCCTCGGACGAGGATTCTTGGCTCCCGGATGATACGGAGCAATTGCTTTCCTCAGTGTTTGATACACTACACATTGTTCCTCCCAGAGCAGCTAAGAGGAAGCAGGGTGATTTGTTTAGGCCTGAGAGGCAAGGGCGGGTCTTCCCGGAGCAGCTCCATTTTTCTAACATGATCCTTAAAGAATGGGAAAGGCCTAACAAGTTGCCGTTGGTCCCTAGGGGCCTGGATAGGCGGTATCCCTTCCCTGATGAGCTGGTTCGGTTATGGTCTCACCCTCCTGAGGTGGACCCTCCCGTATCAGGTTTGTCCAACACTACTGTTATGCCGTCGCCTGACAATGCTTTGTTACGTGACTATGTGTTCACCTTTGCTGGTGCCCTCTTTCGGCCCGTGTGTGCCTCGGCAATTGTCTCACTAGCCTACAGACGGAAGGTGAGACACCTGGTGGCTAGAGCTAGGGCTCGCAGGCAGGCTGAGGAGTATAAGGAACTCAAGGCCTGCTTGGATTTCATTGGCTTTGTTGTTACTGCCATGGATGAAGTGGTCCGGCTCGGTGCCAGATTTTCGGATTTGCTTGTTGCTCTCCGCCGTTCGCTCTAGCTGCGGCAGTGGTCGGCTGATGCAGCTGCCAAGAAGTCTCTCACGAGTATCCCTTTTGTAGGGAACAGGCTGTTTGGGGTGCACCTGGACCTTTTGGTCAAGGATGGTAGACTCCCTCAGAGAAGGAAGCCTGCTCGGTCCTTTCGGAACCTCTCTTCCTATCGTTCCTTTCGAGGAGGAAGAGGTTCTTCGTTTCCAGGTGGCCACAGAGATACCTGAGGCCAAGCCCTCTCAGGCATTAGGGGGCGCCCTCACCCATCTGGGTGGGGGGACGGCTTCTGCTGTTTTCTCAGATCTGGAGACGTCACGTCTTGGATCGGTGGATTCAGGAGGTAGTGTCCTTCGGTTACAAGATAGAGCTGGTAGCCAGGCCGCCCACAAAATTCCTCCATTCAAGGTTATCCCGAAACCCGCTAAAGGCTCAAGCTTTGAGAACGTCTGTGCAACACCTCCTGCGGATAGTTGTGATTTGCCCTGTACCCCGGCAGGAATGGGTCAGGGATTTTACTCCAACCTGTTCACGGTTCCCAAGAAGGACGTAACACTACGGCCGATCCTGGACCTAAAGGGTCTCAACAGGTTTGTAAGAGTCAGACATTTCTGCATGGAAACATTACGGTCAGCGGTGAGATCGCTTCGGCCCGGCGACTTCATGACCACGGTGGACATCAGGGATGCTTATCTACATATCCTGATTTTCCAGGGGCATCAGAAGTTCCTCAGGTTTGCTCTGGAGGATCAGCATTACCAGTTTGTAGCACTTCCATTTGGGATATCCTCAGCCCCCCGTGTGTTCACAAATGTGCTGGCGGGCATCATGGCTATCCTGAGGAGTCAGGGTATTCGTGTGTTACCCTATCTGGACGACTTGCTGATTGCGGCCCGGTCCCTTCAAGTCCTTTGTCACTCCCTCAACAGTGAGATCCTTCCTGGGAATGATGATAGACACCGCTCAGGTCAAGGTTTTTCTGCCTCAGCAGAAGGTTTTGGGTCTCCAGACGCAGGTGCAGGCCTTGCTGTCTTGTCAGCAACCGTCGATACGCCTGGGGATGAGATTGGTGGGCCTAATGGTGTCCTGCTTCGAGGCAGTGCCATTCTCCCAATTTCACATGAGCTGACCGGCTGGAATCGGACTCAGGAGTCCTCGACTGTCCCCCCTGGCCAGGCAGTCCCTCTTGTGGTGGTTGGACTCCCGGAACCTGTTGGTGGGTAAGTCCTTTCTGACTCCCCATTGGGAAATAGTTACCACGGATGCCAGCTTGACAGGCTGGGGAGGTGTTTGGCAGACACAGAAGATCCATGGTCAGTGGGGTCGGCAGGAGAACCGCTTACCCATAAATCTCTTGGAACTGAGAGCGATCCGGTTGGTGCTTCTACGCTTGACTCCCCATTTAAGGGGTCGTGCGATCCAGGTTCGCTCGGACAATCAGACGGCGGTCACCTACATCAACCACCAGGGCGGGACTCGGAGCAAGAGATCCCTCAAGGAGGTAACCCAGATTCTGTCTTGGGCAGAGGAGAATGTTCCCTGCATCTCGGCGATCTACATCCCCGGGGTGTAAAACCAGGAGGCAGACTCACTGAGGAGAATGGTCTCTCAGCAGCAAGACGTTTCACGCTCTGTGTCTCCGCTGGGGTCAGTCAGACATAGATCTGTTTGCGTCCAGACACAATCACAAGCTTCCAAGGTTTGTTTCCCCCTCAAGAGATCCTCTGGCCATTGCAACAGATGCTCTGGCGATTCCTTGGGCGGAGTTCAAATTTCTGTATGCATTCCCTCCGTTTCCACTCCTGGGCAGAATGCTGCGCAAGATAGCCCAGGAAGGGGTACTAGCCATCCTGGTGGCTCCTCGCTGGCCGAGAAGGAGTTGGTTTGCAGACATAGTGCAGATGTCAATAGATCACTACATCATGCCTGACGACCCAGGGCTTCTCACACAGGGGTCGCTGCGGCACCCCAATTTACAGACGCTGGCTTTGACAGCCTGGCTATTGAAACCTCAATCCTGATGGAGAAAGGGTTATCGGCCACGGTTGTGCAGACATTGATTCAGGCACGGAAGAAACCTTCTTCCATGATATACTACAGAGTTTGGCGCGCCTATATCGCGTGGTGCGAGACAAGGAGTCTTCCTTGCCACATATTTTCAATTTCTAGGATTCTGGAGTTTTTACAACACTGCTTAGACTTGGGGCTCCAGCTGAGCACCCTCAAGGGTCAGGTCTCGGCCTTAGCCATCTTTTTCCAGAGATCCATTGCCAACCATAGGTTGATCAAGACTTTTTTTTAGGGAGTTACCCATGTCCGGCCACCGCGTAAGTCAGTATTACCGGTGTGGGACTTGAATTTAGTACTATCTGCTCTTCAGGGTCCTCCTTTCGAGCCATTGTGTGATGCTGCATTGTCTATGTTGACCCTTAAAGTGGTCTTTCTGGTAGCGATCACCTCGGTGCGTCGTGTATCAGAGCTGGCTGCGCTTTGTATGAAACCACACTACTTTGAGCTGCATAGGAATAAGGTGGTTTTTCGCTTTAAAACTGAAGGTCGTTTCTCCTTTTCACCTTAATGAGGAAGTTGTCTTGCCTTCTTTGTGTCCAGCACTGGCTAATCCCAAGGAACGGGCCCTCCATGCGTGGATGTAGTCAGAGCCATAAAGTATTACCTGGCTGCGACTGAATCCTTCAGGAAATCGGATTTGCTCTTTGTCCTAACAGAGTGCTCTAGGAAAAGTTTGCCACCAGCCAAGTCCACTCTCAGTAAGTGGATCAGACAAGCGGTGGTGCAAGCATATTCTGCCAGGTGGAAGGAACCCCCTTTTCGGATCACAGCTCATTCTACCAGAGCTATTGGTGCCTCTTGGGCTTTTCAGCGCCAGGCATCGGTGGAACAAGTTTGTAAGGCCGCCACTTGGTCTTCAGTTCATACTTTTACAAAGTTTTACAAGGTGGACGTCAGGGCCTCAGCTGATGCTGTTTTTGGCCAAAAGGTGCTTCAGGCGGTAGTGAAATGAACTACATGCTGTTCCGCACTCGGGATCCCGCCCATATGGACACTGCTTTTGGATGTTCCAGACGTAAGGATATTGGGACGACCTGGACTGGATGTAGGGAAAATACAATTCTGTGAAACTCACCTGTAGAATTGTTTTTGGATACATCCAGTCCAGGTCGTCCCACCGCCCTTGTGTTCATTATGTCCTGTTTGCCTGTTATGGTGATCAACCATTTTCTTTTCATAGGACATTATTTTGTTCTAGTCTTTTGCTTAGAGAGAGTACAAGCTGAAGCTATGTGAAGTAACATGGTTTCTTAGGCCTCCCGGCCTGTCCTCTTGTTGAATACTGCTTTTTAACCACTGGAGAATGATAGAGGGACAGCTGCCTTTATAGGGGGCCGGAAGGAGCTACATCTTTGATCTTGCAGTCAAGCGCCCCCTAGGGGCGAACACCCAGTCGTAAGGATATTGGGACGGCCTGGACTGGATGTATCCAAAAACAATTCTACAGGTGAGTTTCACAGAATTGTATTTATTTCTTTTTGATAATGGCTTTAGATAACTTATTTTCTTCTCTTTATAGGCTATTAGACTTTCTCTAGAACAGTCACTTCCACCAGAGCCGGAGGAAGAGCTTATTGAACCACAGAGTAAACTACGCATCAGAACACCAAGCGGCGAGTTTATCGAGAGGCGTTTTCTCAGCTCCAGCCCCTTACAGGTGCTCTTCACCTTTGTAGCATCCAAAGGATTCCCATGCCACGAGTACAAACTCCTCAGCACCTTTCCACGCAGGGATGTAAGTACCTAGTTTTAAGCCATCTTTATTCCTCATTGAAAGTCATTATCACTTTTTTTTAAGTAAAAGCGTAATGGTTTATAATGGTTTAAAGCAGAGGTTCCCACCCAGTGTCACAAGTACCATGGGTGGTACTTGAGATCCTATCAGGTGGTACTTAGCCAGGTGTAGGCTAGTCTGTATCCCAACCTTTTATTCTGCAAGTGCGTTTTTTATGCATTTCATACACTGTATATAGTTGTTTGGTGTGCTTTTGTTAACACTGTTTTAGATGCTGTCAACCCATAAACACCACCCTTTGAAAACACAGTTGTGTTTGCATTGCGTTTTTTAAAAGTAAAAACTTTGTTGCACAATAAGTAAATCGTAAAATTTTATGATCTCTTGCTTCGAGGCAGTGCCATTTGCTCAGTTCCACACAAGACCCCTGCAGTCGGAATTACTGTTGATTTGGGGTCAAACCACGAAGACCCTGGATCACCCCTTTCTCATGACACACCCTGCAAGGCCATCTACCCTGTTTCCCCGAAAATAAGACATCCTCCGAAAATAAGGCCTAGTGCCTGCTTTCGGAGGATATCGTTATATAAGTCATCCCCCGAAAATTGTATTGTAACCACTAGGGGGCGTAATGACGGGGCACATAAAGGGGGAGCTCCAGGGAGGTGGAGGAGACGCACGCTGCCTGTCTTCTGTCAAGACATCCCCCGAAAAAAAGGCCAAGTGCCATATTTCCGGGGAAAAATTAATATAAGACAGTGTCTTATTTTCGGGGAAACAGGGTAAGCAGGATGACCTTGGATCAGGGAGAATGGTCCCTCAGTCAGGAGACCGCTGGGGGCTTCCAGATGTAGACTACTTCGTGTCCCACCACAATCAGAAGGTTCCAAGGTTTGTCTCCCAGTCCAAGGACCCTCTGGCTATAGCAGTAGATGCACAGACCCTTCCTTGGTCAGCTTTTCTATCAATTCACTTCTGGGTTGATTTCTAGAAGAAGGTAGCTTACTAGGGGATTCCATCCATCCTGGTAGCACCCCATTGGCGAAGGGGAAATTGTTTTTCAGACATAGTAAAAATGTCAGAAGGCAACCACTGGTGGGTACCCGACGATCTAGATCTCCTCACACAGGGTCATCTATGGCCCCCCCAATTTACAAGTTCTAGCTTTGATGGCCTGGCTGTTGGAACCTCCAGCCTGGCAGAAAGAGGCTTATCTGCCAGGGTTATCCAGACAATGATTTGAGCCCGGAAGCAGACTTCACCAAAGATTTATCACAGCGTCTGGCAGATCTTTATTGCTTGGTGTGAATCTAGGAGTTTCACTTGCGGGACATTTTCTGTCTCCAGAATCCTAGAATTTTTGCAGAGGGGTCTCTATGAGGGTCTTTAGTTGAGTACACTCAAGGAACAGATCTATGCCTTATCATTCTTTTTTCAGAAGCCCATTGCTGAAAATAAACTTATAAGAACGTTTTTGCAGGGGGTCATCCATGTACAAACTCTCCAAAAGCCTCTTCTGCCTGTTTAGGACATGATTTTTGTCTGATCGGCCCTTCAGGGTGGAAAATTACTGGGAACTTCTTCTGATTCCAGAACTGCTTTCCCAATGCCCAGCTTACGACCCTATCCTGCCACAGTTCTGGAGCTTTTACATGAGGGTTTTGAGTTGGGATTAGCAGGAAGTACACTCACAACACGAGCCTCAGCCCTATCTGTATTCCTAGACAAGAGCCTCAGATGTGAGAGTTTGATTTATAGATTATTTATTTCCATAGCTAGGACGAGATTTGTTCCACAGGGTCGAGTACCCTCTTGGGACCTATCTTTGGTCCCGAGGGGCTTAGTCAGACCCCCATTTGAACCACTTGAGGTCAGGGTTTTATCCATTAAAACTAGTTTCCTCCATGCAGTTTCTGTGCATCCCAGTCCCATGTCCCCGACGTGATTTTTTATACAATGAATGTTAGATCGCTTTAAGTAGGGTAGGGGCTCCTGGATTTTTTGTCAACAAGCATAACCCCCACGTCTAGTTGCCCAAATATCTACAACATGAACATATGGGGTTTGGCACATTGCAGTTTACAGGCTTCTTGTATGCTTGGGTGTTCTTACAACATGTGTTACAACTACTTTGGGCCATCCCAAAGAGTAATGCCTGTTTACGAAGTTAATGGGATAGAGAGATAAAAATAAGTGTATTCATTTTTTGTAATCACTTTGGAACACAGCTCCAACCTACTTTATTTATAATCTGATTTTATTAGATTTGCAGACAAAGCATGAAACAAATGAGAGAGTGAGGTTGACCTAAGTAATAAACAGTATCTTACCTTGCCAAATGTGTGCCCTCATCCCAGCTGTGTTCGCTGAATTTGGAAATATACTTCCTTATCTGCTCCTCCAGAGCCACCCTACCGATCTGGGCACCAATACTAGCTTGAGATGCTAGTCCAGGCCACACCCCCTCTGTATTAATGGCTTGAATGGGACTCTCATAGCTTCCATTCAAGCCCAGCTAACCCTTTCCTCCCCCACCTAGCCCCTGCCTAGCAAGCGCTCTTGCCCCTAGCACTGCCCCATTTATTGTGCAGCATCACAGCTACAAGGGCCATGCTCACTTGCATCAGAAGAGGACTTATGGGGTAAAACTGTAAACCTTAAAGTGGACCAACAGTCATAAATGAATTAAACAAGACCAACACAACAAACAGTGCTCATATGCATCCCTGCCCAGGGCATTTTTTCTTTTAAACAAAATGGTGGCTCATACATCTGCAGGCCACCTGCAAGCAGGACGTGCTGCTGGGCTTCTTGTTACTGTGCATTGTCGGTTATGTCAGTTGAATCCAAGCAGCAACATGGCTGAAATGCTGGGAGAGGAAGCTCCAAAATGGCTGCTAGCCTTCTTTTCCAACTGTGCCAGGCTGTTGGTCCGGTTTAATTGTTGGATGCTGGCCCCATGACATTTGGTGATATTATTTATTGATTTCTACCAATTAGTTCCCAGGCTACCAGTATTCACTTTGCACATATTGGTCTGTTGGTATATAGAGATTATTCACAGTGTAATGAGTTGTTTTTGAGTTTTCTTTATTGTTGTTTAATTTGTGTAATATTTTGATTAATTAGGTTGTTTAGTGGCCCTTTGATACCCGCACTTTATGTCCATTATGTATGAAGTTTAAATCAAATTGCACTAATCACTTTATATGCACTGATCACTTTATGTGCTTATAGCACAATAGCAGCACTTTAAATTGTAGTTTTTTGTATAATAATTTCTACTGGGATAGGGAACATTGAGATAGATACATTTGTATTACCAGTATTAGGGGCCTTTTATATCCAATTTTTAATCATGTTTTTAAATGTGTGTGTTATATGTATTAGTATGTGCTAATCAGAATAAAGTGTAAATATTGTATGATCCGTAGTGTGCGGCTTGCATATTGAGGGTGTGCTTTGGTTCATCTGGAAACCACATTTTGCATACATGATAGCTATCCCCAAGGGGGTGCACACCCTTAGCCAGCACCTCTTTGTATAATATCTAGCGGTGCAGGTCCGCCTTCTTTTTCTTTTTTTGGTCCGGTTTAATATCTCGGCCATTTTTTCTTCAATTTAAAAACCCAAAACCATTCAGGACATGCAAAACTTAGCCCAACAGAATGCTCCGACAATTGGCTATGCCTGAAATGTCACTTTAAGGGCATAAGCAAGCACATGTATAAAGAAATAAACAGTGCAAGGTACATTGATAAATCATTGTTGGCGCCATGGAAGCCATGTTTAGGTTTGCAAAATAAAAAAACATTGATATTCTTAGTATACAGTACGTCCTGCTCTAAATAGAATACTTACAAGTGGGTAATACTCTGCCAGATGGCGCTGGACTGCAGAGACATTGAAAATAGGCTCCTCCCGGCCCCTCAAATACCCGGGGACCTCCCACAAATCCCCAGAATTTCTCTGCAGTCTGGCTGCGAAGGACGAGAAATTGGCTCTCTACTCGCAGGTGAGCAGGGTTATTAACCTGCGGCCCTGTAGGACTATTCCCACCCGTTCCACTAGTAATATGCCTCCCAGCCTTGGCTGCGCTGGTCGGGTGAAGGTAGGCAGCACCGCCGTTGGTGCTTAGGAGCACTGCTCCACCGCAATCCCCCACCAAAGGGTAGGCGGTTCAGGCTTATGGTGATGCCCCTCCCGCACTATTGCCCCTTGCCCCTGCCTATCGGTGGGCCCTATTTAAGTGGCCCCCGTCCTCCCTCATCCTCCTTGTAGTCTTCGGGGGAAAAGAGGGGGGGGTGTATGTGTATAGATATGTATGTTATGCAGTCTGTGCTTTCACTTTTCACATTTCTTTATTCTTGTGTCAGCCGCCGCGCTGATTTGTCTTTATTGCTTTTAAATTTACCGCCGCCGCGTGCTGACTTGGTTCCACGCTTGGCGACAGCATTACCTCAGGCGCTGGTGCACCATCATTGGCTGTTGGCCTTTCTGGCTTCGCGCTCTTCGGGGGGGCGGGGCCCATCTTTGGCGCTATTACTGGCCCGCCCCTCGAGGTATACCGACGCCATCTTTTCTGACTTGGTTGGCCTATGCGCGACGGACTCCTACCTACCGCGGCCCGTAAGTGCCCTCGTGGGCGGCTTTATCTGCTTCACTTTTGTTACGATGTACTTAAGGTCTTGTCTGCTTATGTCTTTCAGGTGGGACGAACCCTTCTTGGCTTCTCCCGGCCCTGTTTTTAGTATATTACTTGTAGGCCTTGTAAAAATTATACTCCCATGTCCCTAGCAGGTTATTGGGGCATCCAGGGTTGCTATATAGCGTTATTCCCTATCGGCGTATAGCGCCGCTATAATCACCATATGGAGGCATCCCAGGATAATGTTACCGGGGTCCCTTTGGGACAAGACCGGCTGTGTGTAGCGTGTGGGCAGCCTCCTGCTGACGCTGACAAGGCGCGGGTCTGTGTACTGTGCTTAGCTGGCACTTGCTTTGCAATCTACTCCCCCAAGCTTAAATCTCACTCCTGCTGAGTTGCATACTAGTGGGGATTCTCAGCCTGATCTTTCTTCTAGACTGGCTACTGTTGAGCAGATTATTGCGAAGTCTTTAGCGCGTAAGGCCCCTGCTAAGAAGCAGCACTTGACGCCTAATGTTACTGTTTTCCCTATGGGAACTGAGGAGTTTTGGAATCTGTGTGGCTATACCCCGTCTGATGAAGGGGAGCTCTTTTCTGATTCAGGCTCATCTGATGAGAGACCAAGGGATCATGACGATTCTGGCTCTGACCCCTGGGCCCCGGATGACACTGACAGATTATTGACCCAGATTTTTGAGGTTCTGTCTATCTCTCTCCCTGTTGAGGCTCCCAGGCAAAGAGGGGAGCTTTTCCATACAGCAAGATCACGTTTGGAATTTCCAGAGCAGGCACATTCCCATAACCTTGTGCTCAAGGAATGGGAGCCCCCCAGTAAACTTCCCGGGGTTCCAAAGTATCCCTTTCCTGCTGAGGTGGTTAAATGTTGGTCATCCTCCCACCGACCCCCCCCCCCCCCCCCCGAGGTGGATGCCCCGATCCTAGGGCTATCTAACACCTCTGTCATGCATTCCCCTGATTCTACTACCCTGCGGGATGCCAAAGACCGGCGTATTGATCAGCTGGCATCCCACGCCTTTGCATGTGCGGGGACGGCGCTGCGCCCGGTCTGTGCCTCTGCCATTACTGCTGTGGCCACTAGAACCCTTATCAGAAATTTGCTCGATAGTGCCCCTGATGATTTGCCTTGTGAGGTGTTTAATGCACTCTCCAGTTGTGATGTTTTTGTAAATTTTGTCCTATCAGCATTGGATGACACCATCAGAATGTGTGCCAGAACTTCTGCCCTTGTGGTGGCTATACGCCGCTCGGTTTGGCTGCGCCAGTGGGCTGCTGACAATGCTGCCAAGAAGGCCCTCACTTGATGGAGAAGGGGCTGTCTTCCTCGGTTGTGGATACTTTGATAAAGGCTAGGAAGAAGTCTTCCCCTTCCATTTATTACAGGGTTTGGCGTGCCTACATTGACTGGTGTGAGTCTAAGTCTCTTCCCTGTCGGGTGTTCTCTATTCCCAGGATTTTGGAGATGGGACTCCAACTCAGTACTCTGAAGGGTCAGGTTTCTGCCCTGGCTATTTTCTTCCAGAAGTCCTTTGCTCAGCACCCTCTGATCAGGACTTTTTTCCAGGGGGTCACTCATGTGCGCCCTCCGCGTAAGCCTATGGTGCCTGTTTGGGATTTGAACTTGGTTCTGTCAGCCTTGCAGGGTGCTTCCTTTGAACCTGTGCAAGATGCTGCCCTGGCCATTCTTGCGCTCAAGGTTGTATTTCTGGTGGCTATCACCTCTGTCAGGCGTGTGTCTGAGTTGGCGGCGCTTTCCATTCAGCCCTCCTACTATGAGAGACACCAGGATAAGGTGGTGTTTCGTTTCAAACCTGACTTTCTGCCTAAGGTAGTGTCTGCCTTTCATTTGAATCAGGATATTTTTCTTCCTTCTTTGTGTCCTAATCCTAGCAATGCTAAGGAGAGGGTTTTGCATTCTTTGGATGTGGTTAGGTGTCTGAAGTACTATCTGGTGGCTACTGCACCTTTCAGGAAAACTGATGCTCTTTTCGTGGTCCCTTCTGGTCCTAGGAAGGGTCTGGCTCCTTAGTCTACTATCAGCAAATGGATTCGTCAGGCTGTGATTCAGGCCTACTCTGCTAAGGGGAAGAATCCTCCCTTCCGCCTTACTGCTCATTCCACTCGTGCTATTGGTGCCTCTTGGGCTTTTCAGCACCAGGCTTCTGTTGAACAAGTTTGCAAGGCCGCTACTTGGTCTTCTGTTCATACCTTTTCAAAGTTTTACAAGGTTGAGGTTAGGGCCTCAGCTGAAGCTGCTTTTGGCCGAAAGGTTCTGCAGGCGGCAGTGGTTTAAACTGTCTGCTGCTACTTTTTCTTGGGGATCCCACCCTACTTTATGGACACTGGGATGTTCCACTTGTAAGTATTCTATTTGGAGCAGGACGTACTGTATACTAAGAATAATATCTGTGATTACTCACCTGTAGAATTGGTATTATGAGTATACAGTACGTCCTGCTCCAACCCACCCTTGGTTTTTCATTATCTTGGATCCCCTGTATGGTGATTGTTATCATTTTTATAGTTGATAGTTTGGGTTGTTTACTTCTCCTGGCTTCTCGTTAACTGCTTTTCAATGCTGGGGATTTGTGGGAGGTCCCCGGGTATTTGAGGGTCGGGAGGAGCCTATTTTCGATGTCTCTGCAGTCCAGCGCCATCTGGCGGAGTATTACCCACTTGTAAGTATTCTATTTGGAGCAGGACGTACTGTATACTCATAATACCAATTCTACAGGTGAGTAATCACAGAATTGTATTTTTTTAAGTACAAAATGGGTAATTCTGTTGTTTAGTCCCAAGCTACAGTGTACCAAGTTGCAGATTGGTAGGCCTAGTCCACTGCTGAGGGAATCATAAGCAAGACAATGAAAGAAACAAACAGAAATAACCAAGAGATAAGAGACAGGGGAGAGGGGCAGGATGAGGGAGGTGTATGTTTACTAAATCAGCTGCTAGCTTGTAATGGCATTAAGCTTTCATACACTTTATGAAGCCCAGAAAGTCTGGGGAGTCCGGAGCCATAATCTGCAACCCAAAGAAGCAAACCTCAGTCTCCCAAATTCTTGGGAGAACAGCTCCTCCCGCAGTGAGAAATTGTGTTGCGCCAACCTTATTTATTTATTTATTAATAACCTTATCTATTATGACTGCGTCATTCTCTCTGGTCCTTACTCTTTTGGGTGGTTCACATCTACGTGGCTTTTGACACACTGAAGCCAGCTATCCTTGAGTATGGTTATAGCCTATTTTCTTATAGGTGGGAGTATTACCTATGATTTAAGTAAAAACACCTTTAGTGTTTGGTGTTATTACAAATGAGGATAATTCATCAAATTATTGCCTTAATAAAAACTGATTAGAGAACCACGAATGGCTGGCTAACCTGAATTGTCTGACCTTCCCACATCCTTGCTTTTTATGAGCTGCAGTGTAAACCCAGATGAAAGAACTCATTTGTAGATCATTTTATTAATAAACTGTTTACAAAATATTTACAAGCTACATACAGAATAGAACACGGGGGGCTTAAAAATGACTAATACATCGGAAGCTCTTAGGGGTGTCTGTAATATATTCTAATCTCTTTAGAGCCAACGTTAATTAAACTGGAAAGAATACAATTTCCAGCAGGCCAGGAACTACAAATGCTTATTGGGAGATTATATAGGATGCCTTTAACCCCCTGATGCACTGGGGCTTATTAAATCTCAAAAATCACAAAAAAAACTAACCCTTCACAGCTTGCTGTCCATTTTATATTTAAAGCGGACCAACAGTCAAAAATGACTTAAGCCAGACCAACACAAACAGTCCTCATATACATCCTTCCCCAGGGCAATTTAGATTGCTGCACATAAAAATTCATTTACCTTTTTCTAACTCCTGCTGTAGTAAATTTTTGAAAAAACAAAATGGTGGCTCATGGATTTGTAGGCCACCTGCAAACAGGAAGTGCTGCTAGGTTTCGAGATGCTGGGAGAGGAAGCTCCAAAATGGCTGCTACTCTTCCAACTGTGCCAGGCTGTTGGTCCAGTTTAAGTATTCCAGCACCATATTTATTAAAGTTTTGCGGAACAAAAATTAATTTAATGCCTAGAGATAGAGCAGGAGTTATGACACTTTTAAAATACTCATGCAGATAAAGTCACATACTAGCCAGTGTCTGTGCAACAAATCCATAGAACAGATGATGGCTGCACATAGCTCTGCCGTTGCAATAGCGACCTCCTATATTTTGGACTGTAACCAGTACATAAACCAGTTTCAAGCCCCGGCAATGCTCTAGTGAATTTTGAGCTTCTGAGCCTTCTCCTTAATTTAACATATGTTTGACCACTGTGGAGATTAGCTCTGGTAGGCGACCGGGTGTCAGCAGTATAGAGGCGGAGGCAAACAGTTCAAAGTAAAGTCTGTGTTTATTTCACACAAAAATCCACAAAAGCATATGTCCACACAGGTTACATCACCTTTTCAGGAAACCGCAGCATAAATGATACAGTCAGGCAAACAGCTTTTAGTCCTTGAGCAAAGGTCCTGTTTACAGTCAAATAGGCCTCAGGTCCGCATGAACAGCCTCCACAGGAGTTTTCAGCCAGGCTCACAGAGTCTCACTCCCATGTGAGCTCTAGACAAAGGACAGGCCACAGCTGATTCCCCAGGCTATTTAAACAGCCCGCAAAACCCGGACCTGGGTAGTGGGATGGAGTCCCACCCTGCTCTACTCCATCCCAGTAAAGCCGTCCCAGGTTAGCCTTTCGGCTATTCTAAAGCAACAGCAGCAAACTGCCACCAGCAGCTGATGCTGGAAATCAGACTACACGGCTTTACTGCACCAATGCCAAGTACATTGGTGCTACATACCTGCCGTCAATAACGGCCCCTTGCACCTTACCACATACCCCCCCCCCTTTGTTCAACCCTGAGGGGGTGGACACATGCCAAACAATGTGCTCTGGACAGGGCATCCGCGTTACCCAATAATCGTCCCGCTCTGTGCTATACTGTAAACTTGAAGTTTTGTAATGACAAGAACCATCGGGTGACCCTGGCATTCCTGTCCTTAGCCTGGCACATCCACTTGAGGGGAGAGTGGTCCGTAATCAGCCGGAACCTTCTCCCCAGCAAGTAGTAGCGAAGAGACTCCAGGGCCCATTTAATGGCCAAACACTCCCTCTCCACTATACTATACTATACCGGGTCTCCGCGGGTGTTAATTTGCGACTCATGTAGACAACGGGGTGCTCCTCCCCGTTGACTTCCTGAGACAGTACAGCACCGAGACCTACCTCGGAGGCATCGATCTGCACTATGAACTCCCTCTTAAAGTCGGGTGTCACACCGGAGACCCACACAGGGCAGACTTCAAAGCGGAGAACGCTTTTTCGGCCTGTTCATTCCACTTCACCATGACAGACTTGCGTCCATTTAACAGGTCTGTCAATGGTGCCGCTAGGGTGGCAAAATTGGGAATGAACCGCATATAATATCCCACCAACCCCAGAAATGACTTTACTTGGCGGGTGGTGTTAGGACGTGGCCAGTTACGGATGGCTTCTAGTTTGTTGACCTGGGGCTTGACCACTCCTCGCCCAATCACATAGCCCAGGTATTTTGTCTCTTCTAGGCCTAAAGCACATTTTTTCGGGTTTGCCGTCAACCCAGCCTTCCTGAGGGAATCCACTACGGCCTGGACTTTGGGTAGGTGACTTTCCCAATCCGTGCTATGGATAATTATATCGTCCAGATATGCCGAAGCATACCGACGATGTGGCCTGAGGACAATATCCATTAACCTTTGGAACGTAGCGGGAGCGCCGTGTAACCCAAAGGGTAATACCTTGTATTGGAACAGTCCCTCTGGTGTGATAAAGGCTGTTTTCTCCTTGGCAGCCTCAGTCAAGGGCACCTGCCAGTACCCTTTTGTGAGGTCCAAAACCGAAAAGTACCTGGCTTGGCCTAGTTTCTCAATGAGTTCATCTACCCGGGGCATAGGGTAGGCATCAAACTTGGAAACTTCATTAAGTTTGCGGAAATCGTTACAGAACCGCAACGTACCATCGGGCTTGGGAATCAAGACTATGGGGCTGGCCCACTCACTCTTTGATTCTTCAATCACATCTAACCGAAGCATTTGCTGCACTTCCTCCGCGATAGCTTGTCGCCGGGACTCAGGTACCCGGTAAGGCCTCAACCGGACCTTGACCCGAGGTTCCGTGACAACATCATGTTGGATGACCGAAGTGCGCCCAGGGAGTTCTGAAAACACGTCTGTGTTTCTGCTAATAAACTCCCTGGCTTCCTGAGTCTGTTTAGAGGAGAGGTTGTCGCCAGTTTTCACCTCGACTACTGCTTCTCTAATAACAGACCGAGGGATGGGAAGCTCCACCCCCACCATACCTGGTCGGGGACTGTCACCCCCAGGGGTCTCCCTGTCTTTCCATAGTTTCAGCAGGTTTACATGGTACACCTGCTCTGGCTTCCTCCGCCCAGGCTGATGTACCTTGTAAGTCACTTCCCCAACTTTTTCAATGACCTCATAGGGACCCTGCCACCTAGCTAGAAATTTACTGTCCACCGGGGTTAAAGTTCCGTACCCTGGCTTGCCAATTATAAATCCTGCTTTGGGCCCGCTGCGCTGCCTCCATGTGTTCTCTGACAAGCGGCAAGACGGTCTCTATCCGTTCCTGTAGGTGAGTCACGTACTGTACCACACTTTTGTGGGGTGTGGGTTGCTGTTCCCAGGCCTCCTTGGCTATATCCAACAGGCCCCGTGGATGTCGACCGTATAAGAGTTCGAAGGGCGAGAACCCCGTAGAGGCCTGGGGCACCTCTCGCACTGCGAACATCAGATAGGGCAGCAGCAAGTCCCAATTCTTCCCATCCTTGGCGACCACCCTTTTTAACATGGTCTTTAAAGTTTGATTAAACCGTTCTACTAGGCCGTCTGTTTGCGGGTGGTAAACGGATGTCCGCAACTGTTTCACCTGCAGCAGTTTACAGAGCTCTTTCTTTACTTTCGACATAAACGGGGTACCTTGATCGGTCAGGACCTCTTTAGGCAGACCTACTCTGGAAAACATTTCCATAAGCTCCTTAGCAATGAGCTTAGCAGAGGTGTGACGCAGGGGCACTGCCTCAGGGTACCGCGTGGCATAATCCAAGATCACCAGAATATGTTGGTGCCCTCTAGCGGACTTTGGCACTGGACCCACTAGATCCATGGCAATCCGCTCAAAGGGTACCTCAATAACTGGGAGAGGAACTAAGGGACCACGGTAATGAGGCTGAGGGCTGGTCATCTGACATGTTGGGCAGGACTCACAATATCTCTCCACCTCCTTGTACACACTGGGCCAGTAGAATCGTTGTAAAACGCGGTCCAGAGTTTTCTGCTGGCCTAGGTGTCCACCCAGAACATGTTGGTGGGCCAAATCCAACACCAATTTGCGATATGGATTGGGTACCACCAATTGTTCCACCACCTCTTCACGTACCTTGTTTACTCGGTACAACATTTCCTGGTGAACCACAAAGCGAGGAAACTGTAACTCCGCCCCTGGCTGTTGTGGTTCACCTTCCACCTCAAGAACATTCTCCCAGGCCGGAGACAGGGTCGGGTCCTGGTGTTGAGCGGTACCAAAGTTAACTGTGGAGACATGGAGATCTGCCAACTCTGGACCTGTTGCCAACTCTTCCACATCTCCAACCATAACATTTAGTGGGGTTGACTCCCCCTCTTCCATTTTAGGGACGGGCACCTCTTCCACGGTGCCTCCTGATTCCGGTTCCCAGGGCACCGGGGTCTCCCCTGAGTAGGGCCAGTCTATTGGGGACACACCCGCCTCGCGGGTTTCCGGAACTGCCAACTTGGCCCACAGTGACCTGAACCCTGGAAAGTCTCTCCCAATAATCAGTTCATACGGGAGTATAGCGGCGACAGCGACTTCATGTTTCCAGCTGCCGGAGACGGTGGTGAGAGACACTTGTGCTGTGGCATAGTCTCTCAAGTCCCCATGAATGCACAAAACCCCGGTTTTCCGCCCAGTGTACTCATCGGGCAGTACTATGGCGGGTCTTGCCAGGGTAACCATACTCCCCGAGTCCAAAAGGGCCACAGCCAGGGTGTCTCCCACTTTCACCTGACAGAGGTGACTTTGCCCCACAAGCTTAGGGACACCGGCAGCACACAGCCTCCTGGCATACATGGAAGGGCGGTAACCAAAGTTCACATCCATGGGCTCCCCCTGGTGGGGACAATTGGCTCTGATATGTCCCGGCTCCTTACATCCCCAACACAACACTTGGGCAGGGACTTTGGGGGGTAGGTCCTGAGAGGGTTTAGGGGACGCCACTCGCCTGAGCTGGGGCGGGGACCTCCGGGGTTTCCCCGAATCCCTCCTCGTGGAGCCGCCTTGCAAGTTCCTGGTGGCCTCATATCGCTCCACTAGGTCCACCATCCCTAGTGCGTTGTCAGGGGATACCTGGCCAACCCAGTGCTGAAGAGGGTGCGGTAAAGCCCTCCAAAAAATGTCCGCCAGCAAGCGGTCCAACATGGCAGTGGGGCTTAACAACTCCGGCTGCAACCATTTTTGCAGCAGGTGCAGCAGTTTATAATACTGGGGTCGGGCGGGCTCTGCCGACTGGTAGCTCCACTGATGCACCCGCTGAGCCCGAACCCACACATTCACCCCCAGTCTGGCCAGTATCTCACCCTTCAGAGTCGGGTAGTCAGCGGCTTGGTCCTCTGGGAGATCAAACAACACCTGCTGGGGTCCAGACGCCAGAAATGGAGCGATGACATCAGCCCACTGGTCATGCGGCAACTTCTCCCTTGCAGCCACCTTTTCAAACACCGCCAGGTAAGTCTCAACGTCATCTGAAGGGGTCATTTTTGTGAGCGCCGAGCGGACAGCTTTCCGGGCATCAGGAATACTTTTGGGCGCACCTGCAGCTTGCAGCGCCATCACATGTTGCAAAAACAGCTGGTTGGTCTCCTGCTGCTGCCTGTTGGCCTCCACGAGCGCTTTCACGACCGCCTCCATTTTGTCTGCAGTCCCAGGTAGCAGCCTGGCAGGTTTAATATAGGACATGCACAACAAAAAACGTTTTCGTCGGTTGCTCCTAGCAACGGCCTCACTGCTGTGCCCGCATCCGACACCAAATGTGGAGATTAGCTCTGGTAGGCGACCGGGTGTCAGCAGTATAGAGGCGGAGGCAAACAGTTCAAAGTAAAGTCTGTGTTTATTTCACACTAAAATCCACAAAAGCATATGTCCACACAGGTTACATCACCTTTTCAGGAAACCGCAGCATAAATGATACAGTCAGGCAAACAGCTTTTAGTCCTTGAGCAAAGGTCCTGTTTACAGTCAAATAGGCCTCAGGTCCGCATGAACAGCCTCCACAGGAGTTTTCAGCCAGGCTCACAGAGTCTCACTCCCATGTGAGCTCTAGACAAAGGACAGGCCACAGCTGATTCCCCAGGCTATTTAAACAGCCCGCAAAACCCGGACCTGGGTAGTGGGATGGAGTCCCACCCTGCTCTACTCCATCCCAGTAAAGCCGTCCCAGGTTAGCCTTTCGGCTATTCTAAAGCAACAGCAGCAAACTGCCACCAGCAGCTGATGCTGGAAATCAGACTACACGGCTTTACTGCACCAATGCCAAGTACATTGGTGCTACATACCTGCCGTCAATAACGGCCCCTTGCACCTTACCACACCACCCAAATTGATCTCCGCTGCAGTGGTCCCTACAATCTTTAGGTATTTATTGTAAAGAGATGGTAGTACCCCACACCAGTATCCTATCTTGTGCTGCTACACCACTTTTTTGAAACATTTATTGGCTTTGCACCATAAGAACACTTTTCCTTCTACTGATTGTCTCTTTTATTGCTCTTTCCCATGTGTTTTACTGGTTGTAAATTCAAAATTCACGTGCCTATTTGGGGGCGGAGCTAAGGTGGCAGCAAGGAAAAATCATGTTCTCATTCCGTCACCATGGAAAGATTTTCGGCTTGGCAAAGTTTCGAGTACCGGGCGCTGTGCGGTTCCTCACTCCGCCTCTGTGGAAAGATTTTCGGCTTAGCAAAGTTCCGAGTACCGCGACAAATCTCCGGTTCTTCTCAGCTGCTCAGTGCGTTTCCTCTGTCTGCCTCTGTGGAAAGATTTTCGGCTTAGTGTAGTAGCTAGCACCGCTGAGATCTTCGGTTCTTTTCAGCGGTACAGGGCATTTCCTCAGTCCGCCTCTGTGGAAAGATTTTTGGCTTAGCAAAGTAGCTAGCACCACCGACGATCTTCTGTTCTTTCAGTGGCACAGAGCAGTTCCTCAGGCCAGAGATGCTGGAAGATTTTTGGCTTTGCGAAGTGGCTAGTACCGCCGATAATCTCTGGTTCTTCTCAGTGGTACAGCGCGGTTCTTGAAGCTGGGGATGCTGGAAGATTTTCGGCTTAGCGAAGTAGCTAGCATAATCTCCGGTTCTTCTCAGCGGTACAGTACGGTTCCTCAAGCCGGGGACGCTGGAAGATTTTCGGCTCAGCTAAGTCACTAGCTCCGCTGAAGCGGCCGGTTCTCCTCCGCAACGTGGCGCATTTTTCCTGCTTACTCCGCTAATACATTTTCGGCTGGGCAAAGTGCCTGGTACCGCCGAGATCGCAATTCCCCTTTGGCCACGCATAATTTCTGGGCTTGTTGGCCAGCACTGCTCTGAGCCGCTGCACGGCCACCCTCAAGTGGACCTAAACCTTTTGGTAGGTCATTTTGTTTGTTTTATTTTTGTGTAATAATATTCTTTTTTTTGTTTAATTCTATATTATTATAGATTGGGAATGGGCAAGGTAATATAATAATATATAATTATAATGTAATATATAATTATATGGTGGTTTACCCCTCAGAGGACTCGCTGCAGTCTTGTGACTGTCGAGAACTGTTATATACTTGGTCTCACATCCTCAGGGACGAAGACTAGTATTATTTTTCACCATGACTGAGGCATCTGGGGTAGTCGGATCTGGTCTTATCAAATTTACCACATGTCCAGTATGCATGCAGTGACACAAGATGAATACGCACAGCCCACTAGAATAAGCACTGGGGGTGCTGGACCCGTCCGTGCCTGTTTAAAACAATAAGCACATACAATTTTGGGGTAGGCTCTGAAAATCTCCCCACAGGTCCCCAGAAGGTCCGCACTCTACCCAGAAAAAATTTATATCTACAAAAGTCTATATAAAAATATATCTACCTTTATTAGAAAGACTCATAGACACATATACATAAATATACCAAAACTATAATACACATTTTAAAATACATAAACACAATGACAAAGGAGGGGGAGGGGGTTTCCCGCATAGGGGCTCCAGAAAATCTTTAAAGTATCACCTTCCTAATCTCATAAATAAGTAATTGATTAATTGTTATGGTGTATAATTAAACACCATGCTAACTGCCAGTGTAAGTAATGTGCTGGTGGGTGTTGTTATAGCCACCAGCAGATAATATAATAAACAGATAACATACAATGTGAGAACAAGAAAAGTGCTGAGTGCAATATATTACAAAGAAAAAACAAAAAAGATATTGTGCAAACAACAATTGTATCAAAATGTATAATTGAACTCTACATGTGAATGAATGTCTGCTCTGAGGCAGATAATGATACACTGGTCAAGGATACAATATAGCAAAATGTTAGTAAAGGGAAGGTATTACATCACCATTTCAATCAGACATATATTGCCAGGGGTCCCCCGTATCTTAAGTATGCATGCAGTGACACTGGACAAGGATAGCATTGTGTGCAAGGATTATGCTACGGTTGTAGTGAATAAGAAAGACAGTTGTCCTCCCTGCAAAGGTTCTGACCCCTGTCGCTGTTGCCCTCTGAGCCTTAAAGCCCTCTTGGCAGCCTTCAAGTGGACCTAAACCTTTAGTGAATACTTAAGCCACTAAGGTTTAAAAAAAAGAGAGATTTTCCTCTGAGTTTTGTGATATTGTGGGTGCATAGTCTACCTCTCAGCCAGCAGTCCTCAAGTGGTTCTAAACCTTTTATAAAAAAAAAAAGGGGGTTTTCAGTTGAAGAGGATATGTGTGGCTGCCATACTCTCCCAGGTCGGGAGGATTCATCCAGTAGGGACTCGGATTCAGAGTCTCCTACACAAGGAGGCGCTTAGGTAAGGAGAAGATGGGTGGTTGATTGGATTTTTGTAAAGTTTTTTTCTGTCGCCAGAATTCTGGATGTTCTTCTGTCGCCAGAATTTTGGATGTTTTTGCAGGAGAGTCTTGATGAAGGTCTTCAACTGAGTATGTTTTAAGGACAAATATATGCTTATCTATCCTCTTTCAGAATCCCATACCTGAGAATGAATTTATCAGAACTTGTTTTACAAGGAGTCGCTCATGTGCGGCCTCCACGTAAGCCACTTCTACCGGTTTGGGACCTGAACTTGTTTTATCAGCTCTTCAGGGTCCTCCTTTTCTTTATTGCATGGCACGGCCCGCTTTGGTATTCATAACAGTTGGGTTATTCCGCCACAAGGTGGCGCAATAACCCAACTGTTATGAATACCGAAGCGGGCCGTGCCATGCGAGAACAAAAACAATTCTACAGGTGAGTACTCACAGAATTGCTTTTTTGAGCCATGGTAAATGCGTCATTAAGTCTAGGGGTGCTTATGGTTATCTTTTAGTGGCAATAACCTCAGCAGGCGGGTTTTTGAATTAGCAGCTTATCAGTAAGCCTCCTTATTTATTTAGTGTTTTAGGATTTTCTTCCTAAGTAGTTTTTTCATCTTAATGAAGAGATGGTTTTGCCTTCCTTATGTCATGCTCCAGTGTCCGATAAATAAGGGGGTTCTTCACTGGCTGGATGTAGTGAGTTTAGTGAAGAACGCTAAGGTATTATCTCACTACTACACAATCTTTCCATAGTCCAAAAGTCATAGACTTTTTATTGTCATACCTGAGGGTCCACGGAAAGGTCTTCAACCAGTCTGCCATTAGCCGAGGGACTAGGCAGGCAGTGGTAAGAGCCTATTTCCCTAAGGGGAAGGTTCCTCCTTTTAGGACTACTGCTCATTTGACACGAGCTGTTGGAGTTCCTGGGGCTTCAGCATCAAGCTTCAGTAAAACAAGTATATGAAGCACTACTTTGTCTTCAATTCATACATTTACCGAATTTTATAGGGTAGAGCCTCAGCGGATGCGAATGCCTGTAGAAAGTTATTACAGGCTGTAGTAACCTAGAGGCTTTTAAGATATCTTATTCCTGATAAAGGGGATAAGGATTTTTGGGGATCCCACCTGAATTCAGGGTACTGCTTTTTGGACATCCCTATCATTACTGAATTATCCTGATGTCCTGAATAATTCTGTGAATACTCACCTGTAGAATTGATTTCTCTTCCATTATTACTTCAGGACATCGGGACATCCCTCCCTGTCTGCTAGGTTGATATATCCACGTCTTGGATGCCTAGATACATATTTATAATCGGAGAGAGGAGTCTTTTGTCTTCAGCCTTTTGTCTCCAACAGGAGATATAGGTATGCCTCCTGGGCGGCTGGTTTTACTGCTTTTAATTAACTGGAGTGTAGGAAGTCTGCAGAAAGAATTTAGGCCGGAAGGCGGAGCCACTCCTTTGACTTGCAGTCACGCCCTTTGGTAGAGAGAGGTTAACCCTATCGTTACTGAATTATCCTGATGTCCTGAAGTAATAATGGAAGAGAAATCCATTCTGTGAGTATTGAGTATTCACAGAATTATCTTTTTCCAATTCACTCCTCCTTGTCTAATTAAAAAGTAATGGCAGTGCTTTTTCTCTCAAACTTTATTAAGCGTTAATTCACATTTATAGAAACTGCCTGTGCCTCCTGGTCCAAATGTCCAAAATTGGATGCCACTCTGGCACAGGTCTCCAGAGCTTCAGACCTGAGTTTCAAAGATTCCGGTACATTTAGAAGGCCCTAGAAGCACAGATGGAATCCTCAAAGGGGCTTGGGATGCGGTCTCATTTTCCTTCAACCAACCTAGGCAATCAGATTGTGATGCCAGAAATCTTGGAGTCTGGCTTCGGAACCTAAAGGGATACATAGAAAATGATATGCCAAAACAAGCCCTTTTCGAGACCCTCCCCTCTATGTTTAGGGCCATCTCCTTCCTAGAAGATGCCTCCGCCGAGGCGTTTAGAGCCTTGGCCAGGGCTTCAGCTCTAGTTAATTTAGCCAGACGTACTATTTGGTTAAAAACCAAAGGCATTTGAAAGGGAATCTCATGTTTGGTACAGACCTGAAGGTAACACTCACCTGGTCCTCAGAAGTTTCCCATTAGACCTAATAAAGTAAAAGAAGAAAAAATATTTTCAACAGAGACAAGTGAAGCCCAAGAATCATTGGGGGCATCAAGCCAAGTTTGGTCTGTAATTTCCCAAAAACCTTGATCCTGACACAGAGTGTCAGGTTGGGGGAAGGTTAACCTTTTTGGTCACATGACAGTCCATAACTTCCTTAAACACCTTTTGTGTTGAGAGTGGTGTCTCAAGGGTACCAACTGGAACTCCATTCCAGACCTCCACAGAAGTTCCAGATCACAAGGTTGCCATGCAAGCCCATTAAGAGGGTGGCTTTTCCTCAAGTTACCCAGAAGTTACTTCACAAAGAAGTAATAGAGACAGCCCCTTATGTCAGTCAGTGCAAAGGGTATTATTCTCACGTGTTTCTGGTTCAAAAGCTATCTGTTGCGTTTAGAATGGTACTCAATCTGAAGGCCCTAAATTACTTTGTCTACAAAAGGATGGAGTCAATCTCATTATAAGAAACTCTCACAGGCCGGGGACTTTATGGTGAATATCGACCTTCAAGATGCCTATTTACAAATACCAATCTTGCAGGCTCACCACAAGTTTGCAATCTACCTGCATATTCTTGGTGTGCCACACACCCCGCTTCACTTCTTAAATATTCATTACTTCATGGGTTAATCCACCGCAGGTGACGTAGTGCAGAGAGGAAGTCTTGTAACGAGCCCCCTTCCGGCCTATATATACCTGGTACCTCCCTTCAATCACCAGTATTTTTCTCTCTGCTTGACAAACAGAGGTTGGAAGTTTCCTGCTTACAGGTAGGTCGGGGTATTCTTACCCCGCCACCCCCCTTTTGGTCTATTTCTGCCCGGTTTGAGTTTGTATACCTTTATGGTGGATAGGAAGCCTCCCAGCCTAGGCTGCTCACCGGGTAATTGGTAGACGGCACTATTGGTGCCTAGGAGCTTATCTCCTCCGCTCGTCCCCCTCTTTTGGGGGCAATGCGGCAATCCGGCATGGTGATCCGGAAATGGGATGCCCCTGTCCCGAGGGTCCCCGTAGCCCCTTACTCCCCCGTTCCGGTCCCTTCTCCCTTCACTATGGGGGGGGGGGGGGGGTATAGAGGGTTGTGTATCTTGTATGGTGTTTTCACTGTATTGCTGTTTTCTGTGTGTTCACTTTGTGCATAGTAGCAGACTGCGCAGCAGCATGGTGCGCTTTGTCTGTTTTTGGCTGGAGCTCCGGGCAGATACTTTTAGGGATGGCCAGTGTGTTGGTCTGCTTTATGGGGGTGGGGCAGCGGACCGCGCTCAGCTGCTGTGCTTCAGATGCGTCCCCTCCCGCCTCCCTCCCTTCCCCGCTGCTCCGTGCGGCAGCCTGTGTGGCTGCGCTTATGTCTCCTTCCCCCTCCTCCTCCGCCGCCTGGCTGGGTGTCAGCCAGCGCAGCTGGTAGCAATCCCTCATTGAATGGAACGGGCGGCTCCCTGTGACGCGGGGGGGGGGGAGGGGCGCGGCGCCGGCGGAAGCGCGCTCGGCGGCCCCAGCCTAACTTCCTTCCTGTCGCTATGAAGAGAGGTCACGTGGGGGGGGCGCGCGCTGCAGCAACACATGGGTTTTTGTGTTCTACTGCTGCGGCTGCTACATGTCCCTCCGGTCTGGCTCCTGGCGTCGGTAGCAGGTAAGTGGCCCCGCTTTTGTGGGGCCAAGAGTGAGATTTCTTATGGGGCAAGCTTTTAAGGAGGCACTCTTATCATACTATTGTGAACATGCTGCATTGTTACACTCACAAGGGATCTGATGGTTTGTTTTTCTTTCCTTTCAGATCCTGGGATCCCTCTTTTATTGCGGCCCTCCGGCTCTATATTGCCTGGCTAGTCATTCTTGATATATGAAATTGCACATTTTAGATATATATATATATATACATATATATATATATTTTGAGACTGTTAAGGGGGACCTTTTTCTCTTAAAAAAAAAAAAAAAAAGTGTATTTACAAAAACCCTCCCTTCCGGGACATTCTTTATAAGGGGGCATCCCGGGTTGGCTTATGCCTTAAAAGTCCCAGTGTTTGCGATACCATAAATCACCAATATGGAGGCTTCTGTTACTACCGGAAACGACTCGTCAGAGCCGTCCAGGGGGTGTGTAAAATGTGGGGCTGCGCTCCCTGCTGATGATATCTTTATTTGCATTTCTTGTGCAAGGCAGATTGTTGCGCGTCAGTCTGTTGATCCGGCTGCTGACCCGTCGCAACCTTCATCATCTCCTGCCTCTCCCTCCCTGTTCCGGACCCCGCATGACACTGTCAAGGGTGGGGATTCGCAATCCGAGGTGGTGGTAAAATCGGCCAGGCTTCGGGAAGTATTGCCCGTTAAAGCGGGGCTGAAGGCCCCTGCAAAACGGAAGCGCCTGACTCCGGTATCTTCGGCTCCTCAGGACGAATTGTGTGAGCCTGTGGAATGGTCCGATGGCTCCCCGGATGAGGGTGAATTCCTCTTGGAGTCAGATGAGCCGGCAGATCAGCTTGAGGCTGATGCGATTGGCGATTGGTCGGCGGGGGTTGCCCTTGACACCCCCTCCATTCTGGCTCAAATGTTTGAAATTCTGAATTTAGATCCGCCTGAGGCTGTCACCCTGCCAAAGGGTCAGTTGTTTAAAGAGCCTCAGCCGCGTTTGGTTTTTCCCAGACAGCACCACTTTGAGAGGGTGGTCCTTAAAGAATGGGAACATCCCACGCGGTTATCTGGAATCCCTTCCAGTTGGGAAAAGCGTTATCCTTTTCCGCCAGAATTGCTGAAGCTTTGGTCCGTCCCTCCTGAAGTCGATACCCCTGTGCTAGGGCTATCTAGCTCCGCTATGGTACAGTCTGCTGAGACCTCTGTCCCTAAAGATGGGGAGGATCGTAGGATTGACCAGTATGCTCGCCATGGTTTTGTTTATGCTGGGTCAACGATGCGCCCCCTGTGCGCTTCGGCCCTTCTTCTTTTAGCAGTAAGATCTGTAATCCAGGGGCTATGCGAGGATCTCAATCCCGCTTGTGATGAGTTCGCTGCGCTTAAGCAGTGCGATTCTTTTGTGTCTTACGTTCTATCCGCTCAGGACGATGCGCTGGCTATGAGTAGCAAGACAGCGGCAATGCTGGTCGCTATTCGTCGGTCAGTATGGCTGCGACAGTGGTCGGCGGACTCAGCTTCTAAAAAGGTGCTCACAGCTCTCCCCTTTTTGGGGTTGCGTCTGTTCGGGGAGAAAATTGATTCAGTCGCAAAGGGTGGTAAGATGCCACAACGCAGGAGGCCTCGACGCCCCTTTAGAGGGGCAGCTTCTGGTAGGCCGTCCTTTCGAGGATACAGAGCGGGTAGGGGGGCTTCCCTTCCCTCTACCAGTCGTACAGGTTGGACGCGGGGGAGGGGCCGTGGCCGTCCCGCCCAGTCCTGGGGCTCCAAGCCCAAACCTGCTGGTAAGCCCGCTCAGCAATGAGGGGCTGCCCTCACCCGTGCGGGTGGGGGGACGATTGCGACACTTCTCCCAGGTTTGGAACCGGGAGGTTCCGGACAGATGGATTCAGGAGATAGTGTCGTCCGGTTACAAGCTGGAATTCGAGTCTCGCCCTCCTTCACGGTTCTTTCGGTCTCGGGTGCCCATCGATCCTTTGGCCGCACAGGGGCTCCTGGCGTCGGTAGAGAATCTGTTAGAGATGGCGGTCATCCGGCCGGTACCGCGTTTAGAGATGGGCCTCGGTTTCTACTCCAATCTGTTCGCAGTCCCCAAGAAGGATGGGTCAGTTCGTCCCGTCCTGGACCTGAAGTTACTCAACAGGTTCATCCGTTTTCGGAAGTTTCACATGGAAACCTTGCGCACTGCCGTCGGCTCTCTTCGGCAAGGGGACTTCATGACGTCTATAGACATCAAGGGTGCTTATCTGCATGTTCCCATCTGCCACCCTCATCAACGTTTTCTTCGATTCATGATGAAGGATCGGCATTATCAATTCGTGGCACTTCCGTTTGGCCTTACCTCAGCTCCAAGAGTGTTCACCAAGGTGCTGGCAGGGGTCATGGCCATTTTCAGAGCTCGGGGCATTCGTGTCGTACCTTATTTGGACGACCTTCTTATCATGGCTCCGTCACTCGATCAATCGGAGAAAGACACCAGGGTGGTGCTCTCCACGCTGGAAAGTTTCAGTTGGGTGATCAACCTCTCCAAGTCCTCCCTCGCTCCGGCCAGGGTGGTGTCCTTTCTGGGGATGCAGTTAGACTCTCATCAACACAGAGTGTTTCTCCCTCAGTCCAAAATTCTTCTGATTCAGGAGTTGGCTCGGGTCCTACTCTCCGATCCTCGGCCGTCCATCCATCTGGGGATGAGGCTGGTAGGGTTGATGGTTGCCTCCTTCGAGGCAGTTCCTTTTGCTCAATTCCACACGAGGACGCTTCAGCTTTATCTGTTGGCGTCTTGGGACCGGCAGCCTCGGTCGCTGGATCAGCCCTTCCAGTTGTCCTCCCGGGTCCGGCAGTCTCTCCAGTGGTGGTTGGTCTCGACCAATCTCGTGAAGGGCAGGTCTTTCCTGGCCCCCCTTTGGGAAATTGTCACCACGGTGCAGTTCCAGGGGCAGTGGGGACCTCAAGAGGCCCACTTACCCATCAATATTCTGGAACTGAGAGCCATCCGTCGGGTGCTTGCTCTCCTGACTCAGCACGTTCTGGGCCTTCCGGTCCAGGTGCGTTCAGACAATCGAACAGCGGTTGCTTACATCAATCATCAGGGAGGGACTCGCAGCCTGAGTGCTCTCAGAGAGGTGTCCCTGATCCTGACCTGGGCAGAGGCCCATGTTCCTTGTCTCTCGGCGGTATACATCCCAGGAGTGGAGAACCTGGAAGCGGACCGCTTGAGCAGGGGCTCTCCCCGTCGGGGAGAATGGGCCCTCCATCCTCGGGTATTTCACTCACTGTGTCGCCAATGGGGGACTCCAGAGGTGGACCTGTTTGCCTCTCGTCACAATCACAGGCTCCCGAACTTCGTGTCGCTCTCCCAGGATCCTCTGGCTCTGGCAGTGGACGCCATGTCCCTGAGCTGGGGGGATCTGGGGTTTCTGTACCTGTTTCCTCCGATACCCATGCTAGGCAGAGTGCTTCGGAAGTTGGCTCTGGAAGGGGTGTCCGCCGTTCTCGTGGCCCCAAGTTGGCCGAGGCGAGTGTGGTTCGCAGACATCGTTCGGCTGGCAGTGGACCAGGTCGTTCTGCCTCTTCGGCCCGATCTGCTCACTCAGGGTCGATTGTGTTACCCCAATTTACCAGCGCTAGCTTTGACGGCCTGGCTGCTGAGACCTCCATCCTAAAGGAGGAGGGTCTTTCTGATTCAGTCGTTAAGACTCTGATCAGTGCCCGGAAGAGGTCTTCTTCTATCATCTACTATAGGACCTGGAAAGCCTATATCGCTTGGTGCGAGATGAGCTCTTTTCCTTGTAGGGTATTTTCGGTCTCCAGGATTCTGGAGTTTTTACAATCTGGGCTGGACTCTGGTCTTCAGCTAAGTACGTTGAAAGGGCAAGTTTCTGCCTTATCTATCTTTTTTCAGAAGCGTGTTGCGCTTAAGCCTTTAGTTAAAACTTTTTTCCAGGGGGTTACGCATGTGCGGCCTCCCAGGAAACCATTACTCCCGGTTTGGGATTTGAATTTGGTTCTTTCTGCTCTTCAGGCTCCTCCTTTTGAGCCTTTGCAAGATATTGCTTTATCTACCCTGACTCAGAAGATGGTCTTCTTGGTAGCGATCACTTCGATCCGGCGTGTCTCGGAATTGGCGGCCTTGTCTATCCAGGCGCCTTACTTCGAGAGACATCAGGATAAGGTGGTTTTTCGGTTCAAGCCAGACTTTCTTCCTAAGGTGGTTTCTGCTTTTCATTTGAACCAGGATATTGTTCTTCCCTCCTTGTGTCCTAATCCTAAGAATGACAAAGAGAGGGTTTTGCATTGTTTGGATGTAGTACGCTGTGTTAAGTACTACTTGGTTATCACGTCTCCTTTCCGTAGGACGGATTCCTTTTTTGTTGTGCCCCATGGGCCTAAGAAGGGTTTGGCACCAGCCAAATCTGCCATTAGCAAGTGGATACGTCAGGCCGTTGCTGCGGCCTATTCTGCTAAGGGAAGAGTTCCCCCTTTTCGTATTACTGCTCATTCCACTCGCGCTGTTGGGGCGTCTTGGGCTTTTCAGCACCAAGCTTCTGTTGAACAGGTTTGTAAGGCCGCCACCTGGTCTTCTGTTCACACTTTTTCTAAGTTTTACAAAGTTGATGTGCGGGCCTCAGCGGATGCTGGTTTTGGCCGCAGAGTTCTGCAGACTGCAGTCATTTAAGTTATGCTTCACCTGGCCTTGAGATGCCCTTCCCTTGTGGACACTGCTTTTGGATGTCCCATGAAGTAATGAATATTTAAGAAGTGAAGCGGGGTGTGTGGCACACCAAGAATAATACCATTTTGTGAGTACTCACCTGAAAAATGGATATTGTTGGTGTGCCACACACCCCGCTTCACACCCGCCCTTTTCGGTATTACCGAAGCCTTTATATGGTGAAGCCTTTTTATATCAAATTTGATTTTGAGGTTACTGGTGGAATACTGGTACCTTGTATTACTGCTTTTTGATTATACTGGTGATTGAAGGGAGGTACCAGGTATATATAGGCCGGAAGGGGGCTCGTTACAAGACTTCCTCTCTGCACTACGTCACCTGCGGTGGATTAACCCATGAAGTAATGAATATTTAAGAAGTGAAGCGGGGTGTGTGGCACACCAACAATATCCATTTTTCAGGTGAGTACTCACAAAATGGTATTTTTCAGTACAGGGCATTGCCGTTTGTGAATATCCTGCGAGCTGAGGAGATTCCAGATATCCTGGCGGAAGCCATGAGTGTTCTAAGGAGTCAGGGATTTCAATTTCAGTTTTTCCTTATTTAGACGATCTCCTGGTAACAGGGACCATGGAGGCCTCTCTTCTTCAGAGTCTTTCGTGACTCTAGAGCTACTGCACCAGTTAGGTTGGATAGTAAACCTAGAAAAATCCAATATAGTTTCCTCCAGGAAATGCAGGTTCCTCAGTTTGTACATATACAGTGTAGAACACTGTAGAAAAGGGCCTCATGACTTTGGCAATCCCAGCCATGACATGGGCACCCCAGACCCCTTCAGTCCTTCCTGCCACAGACCAAGGATCACGATCCAGAGTCCTTTGACTTCCTGGTAATAATTCCTGAGTATATCAAAAACAGTATACACTGGTGGATCTTGCATGAGGGCAGGCCTTGGAGACAGACGCCTGGGGTTGGGAGGGGCACTGGTCAAAAGATATTTAGACAAGATCCTCGAATTTCAGGGAGCTAACAGTGGTAGAACAGGCCCTCTTCCATTTCTGTCATCTACTGACCAGAAGGGATGTTGAGGTGCGATCGGACAATACCACAACTGTAGCATATGTAAATCATCAGGGGGGAACCAGATCTTCGGGAGCAGCTCTTCAGGAGCCAACATATGTCTTTCTTCTCAACCTTCAGCACCATTTGTGATCCCTTTCAGCAGTACATCTGAAATGATGTGGTGGCAGACTACCTGAGCCGAATAAAAATTTTAGTCAGAATGGGTGTTGAGTCAGGAGGTATTTTGCTAAATAGCCCAGAGGTAGGGAGTTTTCCAGATACTTCTCTTCGTGACAACCCAGAATGCAAAGTGCAAAACATTCTTCTCTCTGTCGGGGGGACAGGGCTCTAGGGCTGGATGCCCTGACACAGTCTAGCCTACGCCCCCCCTACAGCTGTTACCTCAGGTGATACGTAAGATCGAGGAAGAAAAATCAACCATAATTCTGATTGCTCCCACCTGGCTGAAGAGTAGTTGGTTTGCAGCTCTAAGGAATGCTTCAAGGGACACAAGGGCCAGAGACCAGACCTACTAGCTCAAGGCCCAATTTATTACCCAAATCAACAGAATCTAAATTTAACATCCTGGATCCTGGGAGGGCACTGCTGAAAAAGAGGAGGCTTTCCTCAAGGGTAATTGAAACCCTTATAGGAAGCAGGAAATAGTCAACTAGAAGTATTTATCTGAAAACTTGGAAGAAGTTAATTTCATTCTAGGAAGTTAACGGCTTGAACACGAACAAGTTGTCTGTTCTGGAGTTTCTGCAGGAAGGTTTTGAACTATGTCTGGCAGTAAGTACTCTTAAGACCCTGGTATCGCCAATTTAGTTTTTCCTAGCTAAAGCTCTAAAAGTAAAGCCTGATTATTAGGTTCTTCATAACCATTACTAGGAAAAGATCAGTCTCCATCTCAAGATGTCCTACATGGAATCTAACCATCGTTTTAAAGTGGACCAACACCCAGGATTTTGACTATCCTGGGTGTTGGTCCACTTAGGTGGGGCACCCCGATCGGGGGTGCCCCGCTGTGTGAAACCCCCCCGATCGCCGCAAAAACTCACCTCTCCCCGCTCCCACGTGACCTCGTCCGGCCAATGACAGCGCTCAGAGCCGCTCTGGTATGCGCGTCCAAAGCCGCTTGGACGCGCATACCAGAGCGCTGTCATTGGCTGCGTCTCTCGCTTCCCTCTAACAGGGAGCGCGCCTGCGCCGGCCATTCACAATACGGCCGGCGCGGGAGCGCGCCCTGCTAGAGGGAAGCGAGAGACGCGGCCGCGTCTCGCGCATGCGCCGTTGGATCGCCGGTAAGGTAAGGATTGTGGGCCTCCTGGGGGGTTCCTCCCCGCGGGACATCCCGATTTCGGATGCCCCGCGGGGAGGGATCTGATCGGTCCGGGAATCTTATAGATTCCCGGGCCGATCCCCCCTGGGTGTTGGTCCACTTTAAGGGTCTAATAAAATCTCCTTGCTGAAGGGTCAGACAAAATTTTAAACCTGAATATGTGTTTTCTGCTTGACATTACCTCAGCACACAGAGTGAGTGACTTACAGGGCCTCTCCATTTGATGGGCCTTTTCTATAATTCTACCAGATAGGGCCATTCTCAAGCCTGATCCACTTTATCTACCCAAGATCACCTATACCTTCCATAGGTCACAAGAAATAGTTCTCCCTGCCTTTCAAGACAACCAGGAGGATGTGGAGGAGAACACAATGTACAGGTCCTTCTCAAAAAATTAGCATATAGCATATCATTTTCCATAATGAAATGATAAAAATTAAACTTTCATATATTTGAGATTCCTTGCACACCAACTGAAATTTTTCAGGTCTTTTTTTGTTTTAATACTGATGATTTTGCCATACAGCTCATGAAAACCCCAAAATCATATCTCAAAAAATTATCATATTTCATCCGACCAATAAAAGAAAAGTGTTTTTAATAAAAAAAAAGTCAACCTTCAAATAATTATGTTCAGTTATGCACTCAATACTTGGTCGGGAATCCTTTTGCAGAAATGACTGCTTCAATGCGGGGTGGCATGGAGGCAATCAGCCTGTGGCACTGCTGAGGTGTTATGGAGGCCCATGATGCTTCGATAGGGGCCTTAAGCTCATCCAGAGTGTTGGGTCTTACGTCTCTCAACTTTCTCTTCACAATATTCCACAGATTCTCTATGGGGTTCAGGTCAGGAGAGTTGGCAGGCCAATTGAGCACAGTAATACCATGGTCAGTAAACCATTTACCAGTGGTTTTAGCACTGTGAGCAGGTGCCAGGTCGTGCTGAAAAATGAAAACTTCATCTCTATAAAGCTTTTCAGCCGATGGAAGCATGAAGTGCTGCATTGACCCTGCCCTTTATAAAACACAGTTGACCAACACCAGCAGCTGACATGGCACCCCAGACCATCACTGACTGTAGGTACTTGACACTGGACTTCAGGCATTTTGGCATTTCCTTCTCCCCAGTCTTCCTCCCGACTCTGGCACCTTGATTTCCGAATGAAATGCAAAATTTGCTTTCATCAGAAAAAGTACTTGGGACCACTGAGCAACAGTCCAGTGCTGCTTCTCTGTTGCCCAGGTCAGGCGCTTCTGCCGCTGTTTCTGGTTCAAAAGTGGCTTGACCTGGGGAATGCGGCACGGTGGCTCTGGATGTTTCTACTCCAGACTACTGTCCACTGCTTCCACAGGTCCCCCAAGGTCTGGAATCGGTCCTTCTCCACAATCTTCCTCAGGGTCCGGTCACCTCTTCTCGTTGTGCAGCGTTTTCTGCCACATTTTTTCCTTCCCACAGACTTCCCATTGAGGTGCCTTGATACAGCACTCTGGGAACAGCCTATTTGTTCAGAAATTTCTTCCTGGGTCTTACCCTCTTGCTTGAGGGTGTCAATGATGGCCTTCTGGACAGCAGTCAGGTCGGCAGTCTTACCCATGATGGCGGTTTGGAGTAATGAACCAGGCTGGGCTTTTTTAAAAGTCTCAGGAATCTTTTGCAGGTGTTTAGAGTTAATTATTTGATTCAGATGATTAGGTTAATAGCTTGTTTAGAGAACCTTTTCATGATATGCTAATTTTTTGGGATAGGATTTTGGGGTTTTCATGAGCTGTATGGCAAAATCATCAGTATTGAAACAAAAAAAGACCTGAAAAATTTCAGTTGGTGTGCAATGAATCTCAAATATATGAAAGTTTAATTTTTATCATTTCATTATGGAAAATAATGAAGTTTAGCACTATATGCTAATTTTTTGAGAAGGACCTGTATTCCTAGTATGTCACACACCCCGCTTCCAACATCCATGACACTTGGGGAACCCGGCCTGTAGAGGGCGATCTTGCAGAGATGACATGGAAAAAGGACCCCATCCTGGTCCATAAGTACCTGGGACCTCCCACTATTCCCCCGTCTCTGCAGTCGGCGAAGCATTCAGAAGATGACTCTTTCCTGCAGGTAGCCGGGATAACTCCTGGACTTTTCTATTTCTGCCTAAACCTCATTTTTATTGTACTTGTAATATGCCTCCCAGCCCTGGCTGAAGGGTTCAGGCAAGGGTAGATACACCCTTGGGGTGTATATGGGAGTTTTTCACCCCCCGGGAGACCTCAAATAAGGGGTAGGCGGAATCCGGGTTGGTGTCCCCCAGCATGGTATGCCCCATCCCTTGAAATCTCCCTGTGCCTTAGGGTGCCCTTTGTACCTTCCCCCTTTGCTCTCCTGGGCCCTGCAGGGGTGATAAGGAGGAGGGGGGGTCTTTATTTCTGAGGATTGTTGTTTCCTATGCACTTTTCGGATTAAGTATATGTAAGAGTAAGAGAAAAGAGGCTGGCATACCTGTGGTTCCTTTTTGTTGTGTCAGGATTTTAATTTCCCTCTCTTTTTTCTCCAGCGTGCAGACCCGGATGTGGGCAGGGCTTGGCACGCTGTGTCCGTTCTTTTGCGTGGCTTCTGTCTATTGGCTCTCCCTGGCCCGCCCTCCGTACTCTGCTGCTCTGTTTGGTGGGCGGGGTTTCTCGACGGCGCCGCATATTATGGCGCTTCCTTTTTGTCCACATGCGGTTGTGCTGGCGCGCTGGCCCGGTTTCTGGTTCGATCGCTGATCTGGTTGCTGTCCGATCGATGGGCTGGTCACTGATCCAGTTTGTGGTGCTGTGAGTACCTTTTAGTTCTGCTAAAGGGAGGTTGTATTGCTGGTCTCTTTACTCTTATGTGCATAAGGCTTATTGTATTTCTCTCTTTCCAGGTGGGAACTCTTCATTAGGGGTTTCTCCTGTTCCTTCATTGAAATCCTCCCACTTGGGATTATTAAGGGGCATCCTGGGTAGCTATTGCGTAAATCCCGCATACTTGGCGACTATAAAATAATTAAGTATATTTTAACAGACACCATATGGAGGCATCTCAGGATACTGGGCTTTCAGTTCCCTCAGGGCAGACTCGGCAGTGTTTACGTTGTGGGGCATCCCTTGTTGGGGGATAATGCATTTCTTTGTGTATCTTGTGCTCAATTGACTATAATACAGCAGTCAGAGGCCCAAGCCTCTGGGTCTGGGGCTCCTGCTTCTTCTCCCACTTCACCTTGCCTTGTCCATACCCCCAGTGATATTGTCATGGGTGGAGAGTCACTTTCTGATGTATGTGCCAGACTGGGGCACATTGAAAAGTTAATGTCTAGCTCTGTGGCTAAGAAGGCCCCAGCTAAAAGAAAACATTTAGCTCCTGCCGTTGCGGCAAGTGAGCTTGATTGTAGCGAGCGTCTTGATTGGTCAGATTGTTCTCCGTTGGAATAGGAGAATTTTTTGAGGAATCTTATATTTCTTCTGATCAGCAATTTGTGGGTGTTGACGCTGAACAGGATGAAGGGGAGGTTTTTGACACCCCTAAAGCTTTTGCTCAATTGTATGAGGTTTTGGCAATCGATTTCCCAGACGCTGTCCCTCCTCAGAAAGGGGAGTTCTTTGGTGTCTCCAGGCCTCGTTTAGAATTTCCTAGTCAAAAACATTTTGAAGAGATCATTCTTAAGGAATGGGAGAAGCCTGCGCGGCTTTCTGGCGTTCCTTTAGTGGTGGATACACCTGTGCTTAGTTTGTCCAATTTTTCTGTTTTGCATTCTCCGGAGTCTACTACCCTTAAGGATGGGGAAGACAAACGGATTGATCAAATGGCTTGCCATGCGCTTGCTAGCCTTGGCTCGGCCTTGCGGCCTGTGGGTGCCTCGGCACTTATGGCAGTCGCTATTAGGTCTCCGTTGTTAGAGACCTATTGAATACCTCAGGGCTTGATCCAGCCTCTGATGAGTTTGCCGCTCTTAAGCGATGTGAATTCTTTGTGTCTTTTATATTTTCTGCTTTGGATGATACCATGGCCATGTGTAGCAGAACTTCCGCCTTGCTAGTTGCTATTCGGCGGTCTATATGGCTACGCCAGTGGGCGGCTGACACGGTTGCTAAGAAGTCACTTACTGCTCTCCTCTTTGGGGGATTGCGCCTCTTTGGTGAGAAATTGGATTCTGTCATTAAGGGAGGCAAATTGCCTCAGCGTAAGAAGCAACGTCGTTCCTTTCAGGGATCGGCCTCCTTTAACCCTTCCTTTCGTGGTTCCAGAGCGGCCAGAGTATCGGCCTTTTCAGCCCCAAGGGGGACTGCGTGGAACAGGGGAAGAGGACGTGGCCGTCCAGGTCAGAGTTGGGGGTCCAAGCCTAAGTCCACTTCTAAACCTGTCCAGCAATGACGAGGCGCCCTCACCCATACGGGTGGGGGGATGGCTGCGGTTCTTTTTCCAGGCTTGGTTCAAAGAGGTATCGGAGAGATGGATTCCGGAGGTTGTGTCCTCCGGATACAAGCTGGAATTCGAGTTCCTGCCTCCGCCCAGATTTTTCAGGTCTCAGATGCCCGCGGATCCAGTGATCGCGCAAGGGCTCCGGGACTCTGTAGCGAACCTCTTAAACATGGATGTTATCCTTCTGGTTCCTCCAGCGGAAAGGGGTCTGGGGTTTTACTCCAACCTATTTACGGTTCCCAAAAAGGACGGCTCTGTTCGGCCTATTCTAGATCTGAGGCGACTCAATCAATTTATTCGCTTCAGAAAGTTCCGCATGGAGTCGCTAAGGTCAGCGGTCGACGCTCTCCGTCAAGGGGACTTTATGATGTCCATCGACATCAAGGATGCTTATCTGCACATTCCTATTTGTCCCGCTCACCAGAGATTCCTTAGATTCACAGTGGAAGACCAGCATTTTTAGTTTGCGGCCCTTCCATTCGGTCTTACCTCATTCCCAAGAGTTTTTACCAAGGTTTTGGCAGGAGTAATGGCCATTTTCAGGCTCCAGGCATTCGCATTGTGCCATTCTTGGACGACCTTCTCATCATGGCATCGTCTTTCAATCAGGTGGAATTGGACACCAGGATAGTGGTGGCGACGCTAGAGAGATTTGGTTGGGTGATAAACCATGTCAAATCGTCTCTTTGCCCTGTCTGGGAGATTCCCTTTCTGGGCCTGATACTGGATACCCTTCAGGCCAGGGTATTTCTTCCTCAGTCCAAAGTTGTTCTGATTCAGCATTTAATTTGTCTGTTCTTATCCAATCCTCGTCAGCCTATCCGCCTGGGGATGAGGCTAGTGGGGCTGATGGTGGCCACATTCGAAGCACTTTCTCTTGGCAAAGTGGGACAAAAGCCCGCTGTCTTTGAATCGGGTTTGTCTGTTGTCTCCCCACGTTCTGCAGTCCCTTCATTGGTGGCTGACTTCGAGCAATCTCAGAAGCGGCAAGTCATTTCTGACCCCTTGTTGGGAATTGGTCACCACAGATGCCAGCCTTATGGGCTGGGGGGCATCTGGAGGGAATATCGGTTCCAGGGTTTGTGGGGGCCGCAGGAGGCTCACTCTCCAATCAATTTATTGGAGCTTCGGGCCATTCATTTAGTCCTTCTTCGATTGACTCATTTCTTGCGGGGTCGGCCGGTTCAGATTCGGTCAGACAACCGAACAGCGGTTGCATACATCAATCACCAAGGAGGGACTCACAGTTGGGGTGCCCTCCGGGAAGTGTCTCTGATCCTCCACTGGGCAGAGATCAATGTTCCCTGCATATCAGCAGTTTACATTCCGGGGATAGAGAATGTGGAGGCAGACTCCCTGAGCAGAGCATGCGCTCCCCAGGGAGAGTGGTCTCTCAATCCCAGGGTCTTTCAGTTTCTTTGTCACAAGTGGGGGACTCGTCACAACCACAAACTTCCAGTTTTTGTGTCTCTATCCCAGGATCCTCTGGCAGTGGCAGCGGATGCCATGTCTCTGGCCTGGAAGGATCTGGGGTTCCTGTATCTGTTTCCCCCATTCTCCATGATAAGCAAGGTAGTGCGCAAGCTAGTTGTGGAAGGGGCGCCAGCAATTCTGGTGGCTCTAAGATGGCCAAGACGTCTGTGGTTCGTCACAAGGCTAGCAGAGGATCAGTTGCTTTTGCCTCTTCTTCCAGATCTCATCACCCAGGGTCAACTCTGTTACCCCAATTTACCAACGCTGGCTTTGACGGCGTGGCTGCTGAAATCTCCATCTTAAAAGAGGGAGGTCTTTCTGACGCGGTCATTCAGACTCTTGTTGGAGCTAGGAAGAAGTCTTCCTCTGTTGTTTACTACAGGACTTGGAGGTCCTATATTGATTGGTGTGAGTCTAGGGTCTTGCCCTGTAGGGTATTTTCTATCCCTAGGATTTTGGAGTTTCTGCAACCTGGTCTGGATTTGGGTTTCCAGATTAGTACGTTGAAGGGGCAGGTTTCTGCTTTGGCTATTTTCTTTCAAAGATCTTTTGCTCTTCATCCTTTGGTTAAGACCTTTTTCCAGGGGGTCATGCATGTGCGGCCTCCTAGAAAGCCCCTACTTCCAGTTTGGGATCTTAACTTGGTGCTTTCTGCCATGCAGGCTGCTCCTTTTGAGCCGTTGCAGGATGTTCCTCTTCATATTCTTACTCAGAAGGTTGCTTTTTTGGTTGCTATTACCTCTGTCCGTCGGGTTTCTGAATTGGCGGCCCTGTCAATCCAGGCCCCTTATTTTGAAAGGCATCGGGATAAGGTGGTTTTCCGTTTTTAACCGGATTTCCTTCCTAAGGTGGTGTCTGCCTTCCACCTTAATCAGGATATAGTTCTTCCTTCATTTTGCCCTAATCCTAGTAATAACAAGGAAAGGGTTTTGCGTTCTTTGGATGTTGTTCGTTGTATTAAGTATTATTTGGTGACTACTTCTGCTTTCCGTAAGACGGATGCCTTTTTTGTTGTGCCCTCTGGGCCTAGGAAGGGTTTGGCTCCCGCCAAGTCTTCCATTAGTAAATGGATACGTCAGGCAATTGTTGGGGCCTATTCTGCAAAGGGGAAGGTTCCCCCTTTTCGTGTTACTGCTCATTCTACTCGTGCTGTTGGGGCTTCTTGGGCTTTTCAGCACCAGGCTTCTGTTGAGCAGGTTTGTAAGGTTGCTACTTGGTCTTCGGTGCATACTTTTTCTAAGTTTTACAAGGTTGATGTGCGGGCCTCAGCGGATGCTGCTTTTGGCCGCAAAGTTCTGCAAGCTGCAGTAATTTAAGTTATGCCTTATTTTTCTTCTTGGGCCCCACCCATTATTGACACTGCTTTTGGATGTCCCAAGTGTCATGGATGTTGGAAGCGGGGTGTGTGACATACTAGGAATAATACCATTTTGTGAGTACTCACCTGTAAAATGGGTATTACGAGTATGTCACCCACACCCCGCTTCCCCCGCCCCTTTTTTGTTCTGGGGTCCTTTTATATGGTGTTTCTTATATTATATAATTTGCTCTTTCTGATTTCTCACTGCTTTTTTAAAAGACTGGGGAATAGGGGGAGGTCCCAGGTACTTATGGACCAGGAGAGGCTCCTTTTTTCCATGTCATCTCTGCAAGATCGCCCTCTACAGGCCGGGTTCCCCAAGTGTCATGGATGTTGGAAGCGGGGTGTGTGACATACTCGTAATACCCATTTTACAGGTGAGTACTCACAAAATGGTATATTCCTAGTATGTCACACCCCCCACTTCCCGATATTCATGACACTTGGGGAACCCGGCCTGTAGAGGGCGATCTTGCAGAGATGACATGGAAAAAAGGAGCCCCTCCTGGTCCATAGGTACTGGGTTCCTCCCACTATTCCTCAGTCTTTTCGTCTCTGCAGTCGGCGAAGCATTCAGAAGATGACTCTCCTTCAAGCTGCAGGTAGCCGGGTTTGCCCCGGCCCTTTTTTTCTCTATTTCTGTCTGAAACTCTTTAAACCTGTTTGGTTATATTGTATGCCTCCCAGCCCTGGCTGTGTGGTTCAGGCAAAGGTAGATACATACACCTTCTGGTGTATACAGGAGTATTACTTCTCCGTGAGACCTAAATGTGGGTAGGCGGCTTCTGGGTTGGTGTTCCCGGCATGGGATGCCCCTGTCCCTTTATAATCCCCTTGTGCCTTATGGGTGCTTTTCTATCCCCTCCCCTTAGTTCTCCTTTAACCCTGCTGGGTAAAAAGGAGGGAGGAAGGGGGGGCGTTATCTGGGCTTATTTGTCACCATGCACACACAAAAAAAAAAAGATATATATAAAAAGTCTTTATTTCTTATTTTTATTATGTATGTTTTACTATACTATTTAATAGGAAATGTTTTATTTAGATTTTCCTATCTCTGTCTAGGCAGCATTTTTTGCTTACCTATTAAAGCTCTTTGTTTTCTGGCTGTGTTCAGATTTGAATTTTCCCTCCATTTTTGGCCATGGGATCCTGGAAGTGGGCGGGGCTTAGGCATGCTTTTATTCAGAGAGCACCTGTATGCTCTGTTTGACTTCCTGTTTCTTGCTTCCTTGTGGCCTTACCTCATGATATGAGCTTATTGCATGGGCTGTGAGTACCCTTCAACTTGGCTGAAGGGAGTTTTTTTATGTCATTTATTTATATTGTGTGCATTTGGTGACTGTTTTTTTTTGTTTTCTCTGTAGGTAGAAACTCCTTAATTAAAGAGGTTTCTCCTGGTCCTTATATTAAAAAAAAAAAGCCCTTAAGCCTTATTTGGGGGTCCATTTGTGTTTCAATACTCCCACTTGGGGCTATTTAAAGGGGCATCCCAGGTAGCAATTGCGTAAATCCCATATATACTTGGCGACTATAATCAATTATAGTATAATACTAAACACCATATGGAGGCATCCCAGGATAACGGACATGCAATTCCCTCTGCACAGACTCGGCAATGTTTTGGATGTGGGGCATCCCTTGTTGGGGATAACGCAATTCTTTGCATCCCTTGTGCACAATTAACTATTATGCAGCGGCCCAGGCTTCAGGGCCTGCGGCTAATGCCTCATCTCCTACTCCGCCATGTCTTGTCCATACCCCCAATTATATTGTCATGGGTGGTGAGTCGCATGCTGATTTATGTGCCAGATTGGCTCATCTTGAAAGATTAATGTCTACCTCTGTGCCTAAGAAGGCCTCAGCTAAAAGAAAGCACTTGACTCATGCCGCTCCGGCAAGGGAGTCGGACAATTGTGAATTGCTTGATTGGTCTGATCCTTCTCAGTTAGAAGGAGGAGAATTATTATGAGGAATCAGATGTTTCTGATGAACAGCAATTTGTTGGTACTGAGATTTAGCAGAGTGAAGCAAGTGTTGTGGACACCCCAAAAGCTCTTGCTCAGTTATTTGAGGTTTTGGTTATTACTCCTCCTGAAGTAGTCCCTCCTCAAAAAGGGGAATTCTTTGGAGTCTCTAAACCTTGTTTAGAATCTCCAAATCAAAAGCATTTTGATGAAATTATTCTTAAAGAATGTGAGAAGCCTACGCGGCTTCCTGGCATTCCCTTGGGCTGGGACAAGAAATATCCCTTCCCAGCTGATACTGTTAAGCGTTGGTCATCACCACCTGTGCCCACCGCTCTGGGCATGTTTACACTCACTGCACGGATGGGTTAAATGTGGAGGACAAATTCCTATGTGTGCGCAAGCATACAATGGCCATCTATGCATTAATATTTAATTAATTTATAGAGAGACTGGATTTTTAAAAGATACTCTGCTCATGGGTGGATGCCCCTGTGCTTAATTTATCCAATTCTTCTGTGTTGCATTCTCCTGACTCCACTACACTTAAAGATGGAGAGGATAAGCGTATTGATCAAATGGCGTGCCACGCTTTTTCCAGTGTGGGCTCGGCCTTGCTGCCTGTTGGTGCTTCGGCACTCATGACAGTGGCTATTAGGTCTGTTGTGAGAGACCTAATGAATTACTCAGGGCTTGATCCGGCCTCTGATGAGTAAGCGATGTGAGATGTTTGCATCTTTTGTATTTTCTGCCTTAGAAGATACTCTGCTCATGTGCAGCAGAACCTCTGCCTTGTTAGTCGCCTTCCGGCGGTCAGTATGGTTGCGGCAGTGGGCAGCTGATATTGTAGCTAAGAAATCGCTTACAGCGCTCCCTTTTGTGGAATTGCGCCTCTTTGGAGAAAGAATTGGATTCTGTCACTAAAGGATGTAAATTACCTCAGCGTAAGAAACAACGTTCCTTTCGTGAAATAGAGGAAAGGGACGTGACCGTCCAAGTCAGAATTGGGGGTCCAAAACCTAATCTGCCACTAAGCCTGCTCAACAATGAGGGGACGCCCTCACCCTTACGGGTGGGGGGACGGCTGCGGTTCTTCTTCCAGGTCTGGGTTCAGGAGGCATCAGACAAGTAGTCTCTTCCGGTTACTAACTGGAATTCGAGTCCCGGCCTCCTCCCAGATTTTTCATGGGACTGCGGGCAGCAGTAGCGAATCTGTTAAACATGGCTGTTATCGGCCTAGTGCCTCCAGCGGAAAGGGGTTTGGGGTTTTACTCCAACCTATTCACGGTACCCAAAAAGGACGGCTCTGTTCGGCCTATCCTAGACCTAAGGAGACTCAATCAATTTGTCCGTTTCGGAAAATTCCGCATGGAGTCTCTGCGATCAATGATCGATGCTCTCCGTCAGGGGGACTTCATGACATCCATAGACATCAAGGATGCTTATTTGCACATTCCTATTTTCCGGGTCACCAGAGATTTCTCAGGTTCTCGATAGAAGACCAGAATTATCAATTTGTGGCCCTGCCATTCGGCCTTACCTCGGCCCCAAGAGTCTTTACCAAGATGCTGGCAGGAGTGATGGCTATATTCAGGGTCCAGGGCATCCGCATTATGCCTTTTCTGGACGATCTTCTTATCGCGGCCTCCTCTCTCGAACAATCAGAGTTGGACACCAGGATGGTGGTCTCTACGCTAGAGAGGTTCGGATGGGTAATAAGTTACCCCAAATCCTCTCTCTGTCCGTCCAGGGAAATTCCCTTCCTGGGCCTGATTCTGGAATGGTTCTGATTCAGGACTTGATTCGTCTATTCTTGTCCAACCCTCGTCAGTCTCTGTCTAGGGATGAGACTAGTGGGATTGATGGTAGCTGCATTCGAGGCAGTCCCGTTTGCCTAGTTTCACATAAGTACGCTTCAGCTCTTCCTCTTGGCAAAGTGGGACAGGTGCCCACTATCATTGAATCAGACTTGTCTGTCGTCTCCCCACGTTTTGCAGTCCCTTCAGTGGTGGTTAATATCGCACAACCTCCAGAAGGGCAAGTCATTTCTGACTCCGCGTTGGGAACTGGTTACCACGGATGCCAGCCTGGTGGGCTGGGGGGGGGCTTCTGGAAGAAGCATCAGTTCCAAGTATTGTGGGGGCCTCAGGAGGCTCATTCTCCAATCAATGTATTAGAGCTTCGGGCCATACGTCTTGTTCTACTTCGACTGACCCATTTCTTACAAGGTCTGCCAGTTCAGATTCGGTCAGACAACCGAACAGCTGTTGCAAACATCAATCACCAGGGAGGGACTCGCAGTTGGGGTGCCCTCCGGGAAGTGTCTCTGATCCTTCAGTGGGCAGAGATCAATGTTCCCTGCATATAAGCAGTTTACATTCCGGGGATAGAGAATGTGGAGGCAGACTCCCTGAGCAGGGGATGTTCTCGCCAGGGAGAACGGTCTCTCAATCCAAGGGTCTTCCAGTTCCTCTGTCACAAGTGGGGGACTTCACGGTTGGACCTGTTTGCTTCTCGTCACAATCACAAGCTGCCAACTTTTGTGTCTCTATCCCAGGATCCTCTGGCAGTGGCCGCGGATGCCATGTCTCTAGCCTGGAAGGATCTGGGGTTCCTATATCTGTTTCCCCCATTCTCCATGATCAGCAAGGTGGTGCACAAGCTAGCACTGGAGGAGGTGCCAGCAATTCTGGTGGCGCCAAGGTGGCCAAGACGTCTGTGGGACGCAGATGTCGTAAGGCTGGCAGTGGATCGTGTCCATCTGCTTCTTCTTCCAGATCTCATCACTCAGGGTCAACTTTGTTACCCCAATTTACAAACGCTGGCTTTGACGGCATGGCTGCTGAAGTCTCCATCTTGAAAGAAGGTCTTTCTGATGTGGTTATTCAGACTCTTATTAGAGCTAGGAAGAGGTCTTCCTCTGTCATTTATTACAGGACTTGGAGGTCCTATATTGATTGGTGTGAATCCAGGGCTTTGCCCTGTAGAGTATTTTCTATTCCTAGAATTCTGGAATATCTGCAACGAGGTCTGGATATGGGATTACAGATTAGTACTTTGAAAGGGCAAGTCTCTGCCTTGGCAATTTTCTTTCAAAGATTGTTTGCTCTTCATCCTTTGGTTAAGACCTTTTTCCAAGGAGTCGCGCATGTGCGGCCTCCCAGAAAGCCTTTACTTCCTGTTTGGGATCTTAATTTGGTGCTTTCGGCTATGCAAGCTGCTCCCTTTGAGCCATTGCAGGATATTCCTCTTCCTATTCTTACTCAGAAGGTTGCCTTTTTGGTTGCTATTACTTCTGTCCGCCGAGTTTCTGAACGGGCGGCTTTGTCTATTCAAGCCCCTTATTTTGAGAGGCATCAAGATAAGGTTGTTTTCCATTTTAAACCGGATTTCCTTCCTAAGGTGGTGTCTGCTTTCCACCTAAATCAGGATATAGTTCTTCCTTCCTTGTGTCCTAAACCTAGTAACGACAAGGAAAGGGTCTTACATTCTTTGGATGTAGTTCATTGTGTTAAGTATTATTTAGTTACTACCTCGGCCTTCCACAAGACGGATGCCTTTTTTGTTGTACCTTCTAGGCCCAAGAAGGGTTTTGCTCCTGCCAAATCTTCCCTTAGTAAGTGGATACGTAAAGCTATCATTGGGGCCTATATGGCGAAGGGGAAGGTTCCCCCTTTTCGTGTCACCGCTCATTCTACTCGTGCTATTGGAGCCTCTTGGGCTTTTCAGCACCAAGCTTCTGTTGAACAAGTCTGCAAGGGTGCGACTTGGTCTTCTGTGCATACTTTTTCTAAGTTTTACAAGGTCGATGTGCAGGCCTCAGCGGATGCTGTTTTTGGACGCAAAGTTGTGCTAGCTGCAGTAATTTAAGTTATGCATTATTCCTTTGGGACCCCCACCCATTATAGACACTGCTATTGCATGTCCCAAGTGTCATGAATATCGGGAAGTGGGGGGTGTGACATACTAGGAATAATACCATTTTGTGAGATACTCACCTGTAAAATGGTTATTACGAGTATGTCACACCCCCCACTTCCCCCGCCCTTTTTTGTTCGAGGGATCCTTTATATGGTGATTATTATTATTATTTCAAATAATTTTACAATTATTGAATATAATTGGCTCTTTTTGCTCTAAGGGATCCTTTATTTGGTATTATTATTTCAAATAATTTTACAGTTATTGAATATAATTGGCCCTTTTTGTTCTAAGGGATCCTTTATTTGGTATTATTATTCTCATATAATTTTACAATTATTGAATATAATTGGCTCTTTCTGGTTCTTCACTGCTGTTTAAAAAGACTGAGGAATAGTGGGAGGAACCCAGTACTTATGGACCAGGAGGGGCTCCTTTTTTCCATGTCATCCCTGCAAGATCGCCCTCTACAGGCCGGGTTCCCCAAGTGTCATGAATATCGGGAAGTGGGGGGTGTGACATACTAGGAATATACCATTTTGTGAGATACTCACCTGTAAAATGGTTATTACGAGTATGTCACACCCCCCACTTCCCCCGCCCTTTTTTGTTCGAGGGATCCTTTATATGGTGATTATTATTATTATTTCAAATAATTTTACAATTATTGAATATAATTGGCTCTTTTTGCTCTAAGGGATCCTTTTTTTGGTATTATTATTTCAAATAATTTTACAGTTATTGAATATAATTGGCCCTTTTTGTTCTAAGGGATCCTTTATTTGGTATTATTATTCTCATATAATTTTACAATTATTGAATATAATTGGTTCTTCCTGGTTCTTCACTGCTGTTTAAAAAGACTGAGGAATAGTGGGAGGAACCCAGTACTTATGGACCAGGAGGGGCTCCTTTTTTCCATGTCATCTCTGCAAGATCGCCCTCTACAGGTCGGGTTCCCCAAGTGTCATGAATATCGGGAAGTGGGGGGTGTGACATACTCGTAATAACCATTTTACAGGTGAGTATCTCACAAAATGGTATTTTTCTAAATGTTAGAAGAACCCTTATTTTGTATTTAAAGCGCATACATACCTAGAGGAAGATGGACAGGTTGTTTTTCTCCTTTAGTGATAAGAATAGAGGTTTAGCCGGCTCCAAAGCCTCAATAGCCAGGTGGATTAGACAGACCATTCCCTTAGCTTACACATGTATGGACACTCCAGCTCCTTATATTAGAGCACAATCATCCAGGGCAGTATCCACCTTCAGGGCAGAAAGATCTGGGGCTTCCTTGGAGGAAATCTATAAGGCAACCACTTGGCCTTCCTCTTGTACCTTTCTTATCGACTATCAGGCATTATCGACTTGATCTTTTTCTGACTCTCAACAATCTTTTGGTAGAAGAGTTCTTCATTCTGGGTCCTGCCCTTAACCTAGATTACTTGTTTATCCTCTCAAGTGCCGCCCTGAAGGACGAAGGGAGAAAATCCCTGTTAGTCTTACCGGTAACAGTATTTCTACAAGTCCTTCAAGATGGCCCTAGCTACCCTCTCCATATAGTCCTTAGGTTTCTCTTGGTTACTTGTTAATATACAGAGGGCTGAGAAGAAGGGGTAGGGCTTTTAAACTTGTTCCAGTCTGTGCCTCCTCTCCAGGAAGACGAGCCTACTCTCAAGTGGCCGTCCTGAAGGACTCGTGGAAATACCATTACCAGTAAGTCTAACGGGGGGTCAGTGCTGGAGGCAGCAGGTAGCACCTATTTGAATCAATTTGGTGGTCTGAATTTTTCTTACAGAAAGTGTTTAGATATTGTTGCAAGTTTGTTGGGTAGATCTGCCTTATTAAAAGGTAAAGGCAAAAATAGAGACTATACATCAAGTGCTTTACACTTGTGCAATTTTTAAGGGGGATCAGTTGGAGGTATGGTAAGATTGAATTATGAGATCTGTCTTGTACAAGTTGAGGGAAGTATGTGTGTCACAGGACTTTTCAGTGTCGACTTGATCTTTTGAGTGTCTATCCTTTTGCTGGATCTTCTTTGGAATAAAGAAGGAGGTGAGTCACTTAAGGTAATCGTTCTGATGAGGGAGTTGCTTAATCATTACAAACCAGTTTGTTTTGTTTAGGATGGCGTGATCTGCCTTTAAAGCCAGTAATTGGTCACATTCAACAAACAAGTTAGATAACATATTGGCAACCGTGTATCCGTGAAATAAGAGGCAAGCAGGAATTTTGTGGATGCCAGAACAAGACAAGTAATTTATATAGACAATAGAAAAATACACACCCCAAGACAAAAACTATTAGACCACAATGTTGTGTTTGCTAAAAAATTACAGGGGCCCACCACTGCATACCATGCACCCCCCCTCCCCCACTCACATGCACACTGGTACTGACCGGCCAAAGTCTCAAAAGTGGTAGGTCCTCGTCACACACACTGGCTTCTGCGGCTTGGACCTTCCTGGACTATTGACTGCCCTTAGCGCTGGCAGCTGCACAATCCCCGGGCCCGCACCATTGACTGAGGTATTTGGAGGCCGTGGCACTCTGGCAGCAGGACAGCCACCAGACCTGGGCTTTCACCAGCTCAGCTCAGAGTTCCTAGCTCCCACCCCGTTGCGCTGCCTCATCCTGTATACTGGACCTCTAGCAGCGGCAATTCTGTCTATGTCCCTGACATCTTTAGGAGCCTGAAGCCAGTGTAAGGCAGGTCTAGATTATACATGGATTCCTCATGGAGGACATACCACTTTTGAGATGCGAGTACATGGTACGTATGGGTGCTTGGTAGGGGGGCCCGTCATTTTTAGCATACACAACGTTGTGTTTTAACAATTTTTGTCTTGGGGTGTGAATTTCTCTATTGTTGTGCCAGTGGCATGGTGCAATATGTTTAAGAAATTACTTGTCTTGTTCTGACATACACAGTAGCTGTCTATCTTTTAGTGCCAGTCCCACACTTAACCATTTGTCCTCTAATGTTCTTCTTGATTATTTATTAGGTTAGTGAGACGCCAGTCGTTATTCCCTGCCCAGTCTATATTTCTTCTATCCTCTTTAGGCAGGCTCCAGATGCACTCCAAACACCAGTAAGGCTCCATTCACATCGGGGCCATTGTGATCTCCCCACATTTGTCATTACCCATTTGTGTACTGCCCATAGAAGCCTAGGGGCCCTTTTATATCTGCAATTACATTTTAGCTGCAATCCCAAAACCCCTTTTTTTTTTTTTTGTAATCGCTGACTGATCACAGCAGTGATAACCCTTTCGAATGCCAGCCTAAGGAAACACTCTAAAACGCTGCCCTTGTTCCTCAGCACTCTCAGCTGGGAGGAGTTGGACAAACTTCAGCGGTCACACTTGTTAGACTCACTCACGCTAGGAGCACTGAGACAGGGTGGCCATGAAACAACATGGAGTGTGGTAGTGTAAAAATAGACACAGAGAAATCTATGGTCAGAAAACATTAATTGCAGTAAGACTTGACTGGCCCTTCACTGCCACCCTCTCCTGGCGCTGGACGGGGGTTACTAAGGAAAAATCCCTTGTCTCGGCCACGGTCCAGCGTCACTCTCTCGTTTCTGTGTGGACGCTGCTCAGAAAGACACAAGGTAGCATTCCCCAGCTCAAGTGAATGGGTGGTGGGTGCACACACGAAGCCGAGCCACGCCACAGAAACAGGAGACTAGCGTGAGGTCTGAAGGGTATAGGATTTTTCTGTTTGTAACTTCTTGCCCTGGCCTCCCTCAGTTGCCAGTAGATGGTGGCAGCGTGGGGTTGATTTTGACTGGACTTCTGCTTTAAAACAATATTCTTTTTTGTTGTTACTTACTTTGCAGTTTGAAGAACTTCTGTCACAAAATTAATTTAGAAAATCTGAGCGTGTTGGGCATCGGTTGCCTTAGCATATGGCAATTTCAGTTAATTTAATACCTGTGCCGCAAATTTCTGCTCCGTACAAATATTCAATTTATCGTCAGTCTGCGGCATCTGTGCAGGTGCTGGATGAGCAGAGCACCATCTGTGTGGCCTTCGTTTTGACGATATACTGAAATTGGAAGCTTGGACCACTCTGCTGGCCTCTATATGACATATGTAGGAGTCTGCTGCAATATCCGCAAGCCCCAATGCACTTTTTTTCCTCATCAGACCATAACACATTTTCCCATATGTTTTTGTCATATATTTGTACATTTTGACAAAACCTAGCCAGGCTTGGATGTTTTTCGTTGTAAGAAAAGACTTCGTCTTGCCACCCTACCCCATAGCCTAGGCGTAAGAAGAAAACAAGAGACCATTGTCACATGCAGTACACAAACCAGTACATGTCAGATTCAATTTCTGTTCAATTCCTGGAGCTCCTTTAATGTTGCAGTAGGCCTCTTGGCAGCCACGGAGCCAATTTCCTTGTATATTTATCAATGTAATTTTAATCAAATAATCAAAGTAATGTTAATGTTGTGCCACATTTTATTCACTTTTTGAACAACTTCACTTTGTTTCATGGTATATCTAATTCCTTTTTGGTACCCTTCTGACTGATATCGTTCAAGAATAAGATCACTTTGATTTTGTAACTTTTGGATTTTGCTTCTGTAAAATGCAGCTATGCAAATGCCAGGAGAACAGCAAATCCTAGTAGAACAGCTAAACTTTATATTGGTTAATAAGAATCACTTTAAAGGATGGCAGATTTTTACTGACTAATATTTAGGGGTCATGACGATTCTGGTTCTGATCACTGGACCCCGGATGATTCTGATAAGCTACTGCTTCAGATTTTTGAGGTTTTGTCCATCTCTCCCCCTGTTGCGGCTCCCAGGCAAAGGGGTGAGCTATTCCATACTGCTAAGTCTCGATTGGAATTTCCTGAGCAGACCCATTTCAATAACCTCGTGCTTAAGCAGTGGGAACATCCCAGTAGACTTCCCGGGATCCCTAAGAGTCTGGACAGGAAGTATCCATTCCCTGCTGACATGGTCAAGTGCTGGTCATCGCCCCCCGAGGTCGATGCTCCTATTCTAGGGCTGTCTAACACCTCTATTATGCACTCCCCTGACACTACTACGTTGCGGGACTCTGAGGACCGGTGCATTGACCAATTGGCGTGCCATGCCTTTGCGTTTGGAGGGGCGGCATTGCGCCCGGTCTGCGCTCTAGCCATTACTGCCGTGGCACTCAAGGCCATGGTCAGGAATGCACTTGACGGCCCAGACGAGTTGCCTACTGATACTATTAATGCACTGTCTAACTGTGATGTATTTGTGAACTTTATCCTGTCTGCATCGGATGATGCTATTAGGCTGTGTGCCAGATCTTCCGCCTTGGCGGTGGCTATACGCCGCGCGGTATGGCTGCGACAGTGGGCGGCCGACAATGCTGCTAAGAAGGCCCTTACTGGGCTCCCATTCAAGGGACTACGCCTGTTTGGAGACCGCCTAGACCTCTTTGCTAAAGGAGGTAAGTTACCACAGCGCAGGCGGCAGCCTCGGGCCATTCGCAGCCAGGGCCCCCTTTCAGCCCCCTACAGAGACGCTAAGCAGGGAAAAGGGGTGCCCTTCGCGGGGGCTCGCGCAGACTCCTGGCATAGGAGCAGGGGGCGACGCCCTGGCTCCTCCTGGGGGACCAAACCCAAAGCCCCTCAGGCATGATGGGGCGCCCTCGCCCGCCAGGGTGGGGGGACGGCTACAGCACTTTGCGCACATCTGAAGGTGCCAAGTCTCAGATCGGTGGATTCAGGAGGTAGTTACCTCCGGCTACAAGATAGTTTGCTGTGCCGCCCCCCTCAAGATTCATCAGGTCCCGGATCCCCCAGGACCCGGTATCAGCTCAGGTCCTGATGCAGGCAGTACAAGGACTTCTGGATCTGGGAGTTATTTGCAAGGTTACCTTGAGAGAATTGGGAGAAGGGTTCTACTCCAACCTTTTCACAGTACCCAAAAGAGATGGGTCAGTCAGGCCCATTCTGGATTTAAAGATCCTCAACAAATTTGTCAAGATCAAGCGCTTTCGCATGGAAACCCTGTGCTCAGCCGTTGGCTCTCTGCGACCAGGGGATTTTATGACGTCTGTGGACATCAAAGATGCTTATCTTCACATCCCTATGTTCCCAGGACATCAAAGGTTTCTCAGATTCGAGTTGAAAGATCAACACTACCAATTTGTGGCTCTACCGTTTGGCCTCACTTCAGCTCCCAGAGTGTTCACCAAGGTATTGGCGGGGGTGATGTCTTTGCTAAGGTCAGGGGGCATTCGAGTGCTGCCCTACCTGGACGACATCCTCATCGCCTCATGGCCTCTACAGCAGGCGGAGCTGGACACTCAGCTGGTGGTGTCCACCTTGGAGTCCTTCGGCTGGGTGATCAATCATCCCAAGTCCTCCCTGTCCCCTTCACCGGTGACCCCATTCCTGGGGATGATTCTGGTTACAGTTCAGTCACGAATATTCCTTCCCCAACAGAAGGTGGAAGCTCTGACTGCGCAGGTGCGGTCCCTGCTCTGGTGCCCCCAGCTCTCCCTCAGACAGGGAATGCAGCTGGTGGGCCTTATGGTGGCGAGCTTCGAGGCGGGGCCCTTTGCTCAGTTCCATTCGAGGCCTCTGCAGCTTCACCTCCTATCAGTATGGGACAAGGACCCCACGTCCTTGGACAGGGTTTGTGTGCTTCCCCCATTGGTCAGAAGGTCCCTCTCGTGGTGGCTAGACCACAAGAACTTGCTAAAAGGCAGGTCCTTTCTAGTCCCCTCCTGGGAGACGGTCACCACGGATGCCAGTCTGTCAGGTTGGGGGGGATTCTGGAAGTCCCTGAGGTTCCAGGGGAGGTGGGGCCCTCAGGAGGCCCATTTACCCATCAACATTCTGGAACTACGGGCGGTCAGGTTGGTTTTGGAACAGTTGACCGATCACCTGCAAGGACTGTCTGTGCAGGTGCGCTCAGACAACAGGACAGTGATTGCCTACATCAACCATCAGGGAGGGACCCGGAGCAAGGGTGCCCTCCGGGAAGTGTCGTGGATTCTGACATGGGCGGAGGCCAATGTTCAATGCATCTCGGCTGTTTATATCCCGGGGGTAGAGAATCTTCTAGCAGACTCTCTGAGCAGGGGGACTTCCCGTCAGGGGGAGTGGTCCCTCTGCAACAGGGTATTCCAGTCCCTGTGTTACCGGTGGGGCCTACCGGATGTGGATCTGTTTGCATCCCGTCACAATTACAAGCTCCCGGCCTTTGTCTCCCTGTCTCAGGATCCTCTGGCCTTGGCCACGGACGCTCTGTCACTGTCATGGAAAAAATTTCGGCTCCTGTATGCCTTTCCCCCTTTCCCCCTGCTGGGCAGGGTTCTGCGCAAGATTGCCCTGGAAAGGGTGCCGGTGATTCTGGTGGCCCCGAGGTGGCCAAGAAGAGTGTGGTTCGCAGACGTGGTACAAATGGCAGTAGACCAGTACGTCCTGCCAGAGGAGCCAGATCTACTCACTCAGGGCTCCTTACGCCATCCCAGTTTACAAACTCTGGCTTTGACGGCCTGGCTGCTGAAACCTCCATCTTCATGGAGAAAGGCTTGTCTGCCTCAGTGGTGGATACCATGGTACAGGCTAGGAAGAAAACTTCTTCTGCCATCTATTATAGGGTATGGTGTTTCTACCTTGACTGGTGTGAGTCTAGGTCTCTTCCCTGCAGGGAATTCTTAATCCCTAGAATTCTGGAGTTTTTACAACATGGATTGGAGTTGGGTTTAAAACTCAGTACTCTGAAGGGTCAGGTTTCTGCCCTGTCTGTCTTCTTTCAGAAGTCTTTTGCTCAGCATCCCTTGGTTAAGACCTTCTTTCAGGGGGTCACTCACGTGTGTCCCCCACGTAAGCCTACGGTCCCTGTTTGGGACTTGAACCTGGTTTTGTCTGCCTTACAGGGTGCTCCCTTTGAGCCCATTCAGGATGCTGCTCTGGCTGTGCTTACCCTCAAAGTTGTTTTTCTGGTAGCTATTACTTTGATCAGGCGTGTGTCTGAGCTGGCGGCTCTGTCTATTCAGCCCCCATACTACGAGAGACACCAGGACAGGGTGGTGTTCCGCTTTAAGACAGATTTTCTGCCAAAGGTGGTATCTGCCTTTCATTTGAATCAGGATATTGTTCTTCCTTCATTGTGTCCTAACCCTAGCAATGCTAAGGAAAGGGTTTTGCATTCATTGGATGTGGTCAGATGTCTGAAGTATTACCTGGTAGTCACTGCGGCTTTCAGGAAGACTGATGCTCTTTTTGTGGTCCCTTCTGGTCCTAGGAAGGGTTTGGCTCCTGCCAAGTCTACTATTAGCAAATGGATTCGTCAGGCTGTGATTCAGGCCTATTCTGCTAAGGGGAAGAATCCTCCCTTCCACCTTACCGCTCATTCTACTTGTGCTATTGGTGCCTCTTGGGCCTTCCAGCACCAGGCTTCTGTTGAACAAGTTTGCAAGGCCGCTACTTGGTCTTCTGTTCATACCTTTTCAGAGTTTTACAAGGTTGATGTTAGGGCCTCAGCTGATGCTGTTTTTGGCCGCAAGGTTTTGCAGGCGGCAGTGGTTTAAACTGCCTGATGTCACCTTTTGTTGGGGGATCCCACCCTACTTTATGGACACTGCTATTGGATGTCCCAAGTGTAAGTATTATATCTGGAGCAGGACGTACTGTATACTAAGAATAATACAATTCTGTGAAATACTCACCTGTAGAATTGATATTATTTGTATACAGTACGTCCTGCTCCACCCCACCCTGGTTTTTGCATTATTCTGGATCCCCTGTATGGTGATTGTTACCATTGTTATCATTACCAGTTGTTCTGGGTGGTTTAATTCTCCCGGCTTCTTGTTCACTGCTTTTCAATGCTGGGGATTTGTGGGAGGTCCCTGGGTATTTGAAGGGCCGGGAGGAGCCTGTTTTCCATGTCTTTGCAGTGCAGCGCCGTCTGGCGGAGGATAACCCAAGTGTAAGTATTATATCTGGAGCAGGACGTACTGTATACAAATAATATCAATTCTACAGGTGAGTATTTCACAGAATTGTATTTTTCTCTATTTCTGTCTGAAACTCTTTAAACCTGTTTGGTTATATTGTATGCCTCCCAGCCCTGGCTGTGTGGTTCAGGCAAAGGTAGATACATACACCTTCTGGTGTATACAGGAGTATTACTCCTCCGTGAGACCTTACCCACAGTAGGCGGCTTCCGGGTTGGTGTTCCCGGCATGGGATGCCCCTGTCCCTTTATAATCCCCTTGTGCCTTATGGGTGCTTTTCTATCCCCTCCCCTTAGTTCTCCTTTAACCCTGCTGGGTAAAAAGGAGGGGCGTTATCTGGGCTTATTTGTCACCATGCACACACAAAAAAAAAAAAAAGATATATAAAATAAGTATGTTTTACTATACTATTTAATAGGAAATGTTTTATTTAGATTTTCTCTGTCTAGGCAGCATTTTCTGCTTACCTATTAAAGCTCTTTGTTTTCTGGCTGTGTTCAGATTTGAATTTTCCCTCCATTTTTGGCCATGTGATCCTGGAAGTGGGCGGAGCTTAGGCATGCTTTTATTCGGAGAGCACCTGTATGCTCTGTTTGACTTCCTGTTTCTTGCTTCCTTGTGGCCTTACCTCATGATGTGAGCTTATTGCATGGGCTGTGAGTACCCTTCAGCTTTGCTGAAGGGAGTTTTTTTCTGTCATTTATTTATATTGTGTGCATTTGGTGACTGTTTTTTTTGTTTTCTCTGTAGGTAGAAACTCCTTATTTAAAAATGGGGTTCCCCTGGTCCTTATAAAGAAAAAAAAAAAAAAAGCCCTTAAGCCTTTGGGGGTCCATTTGTGTTTCAATCCTCCCACTTGGGGCTATTTAAAGGGGCATCCCGGGTAGCAATTGCGTAAATCCCATATATACTTGGCGACTATAATCAATTATAGTATAATACTAAACACCATATGGAGGCATCCCAGGATAACGGACATGCAATTCCCTCTGCACAGACTCGGCAATGTTTTGGATGTGGGGCATCTCTTGTTGGGGATAACGCAATTCTTTGCGTTCCTTGTGCACAGTTAACTATTATGCAGCAAACTGAGGCCCAGGCTTCAGGGCCTGCGGCTAATGCCTCATCTCCTACTCCGCCATGTCTTGTCCGTACCCCCAATGATATTGTCATGGGTGGTGAGTCGCATGCTGATTTATGTGCCAGATTGGCTCATCTTGAAAGATTAATGTCTACCTCTGTGCCAAAGAAGGCCTCAGCTAAAATAAAGCACTTGACTCATGCCGCTCCGGCAAGGGAGTCGGACAATTGTGAATTGCTTGATTGGTCTGATCCTTCTCAGTTAGAAGAAGGAGAATTATTATGAGGAATCAGATGTTTCTGATGAACAGCAATTTGTTAGTACTGAGATTGAGCAGGGTGAAGCAAGTGTTGTGGACACCCCAAAAGCTCTTGCTCAGTTATTTGAGGTTTTGGTTATTACTCCTCCTGAAGTAGTCCCTCCTCAAAAAGGGGAATTCTTTGGAGTCTCTAAACCTCGTTTAGAATCTCCAAATCAAAAGCATTTTGATGAAATTATTCTTAAAGAATGGGAGAAGCCTACGCGGCTTCCTGGCATTCCCTTGGGCCGGGACAAGAAATATCCCTTCCCAGCTGATACTGTTAAGCGTTGGTCATCACCACCTGTGCCCACCGCTCTGGGCATGTTTACACTCACTGCACGGATGGGTTAAATGCGGAGGACAAATTCCTATGTGTGCGCAAGCATACAATGGCCATCTATGCATTATTATTTAATTAATTTATAGAGAGACTGGATTTTTAAAAGATACTCTGCTCATGGGTGGATGCCCCTGTGCTTAATTTATCCAATTCTTCTGTGTTGCATTCTCCTGACTACACTATACTTAAAGATGGAGAGGATAAGCGTATTGATCAAATGGCGTGCCGCGCTTTTTCCAGTGTGGGCTCGGCCTTGCTGCCTGTTGGTGCTTCGGCACTCATGACAGTGGCTATTAGGTCTGTTGTGAGAGACCTAATGAATTACTCAGGGCTTGATCCGGCCTCTGATGAGTACGCCACAGCGATGTGAGATGTTTGCATCTTTTGTACTTTCTGCCTTAGATGATACTCTGCTCATGTGCAGCAGAACCTCTGCCTTGTTAGTCACCACCCGGCGGTCAGTATGGTTGCGGCAGTGGGCAGCTGATATTGTAGCTAAGAAATCGCTTACAGCGCTCCCTTTTGTGGATTCTGTCACTAAAGGAGGTAAATTACCTCAGCGTAAGAAACAGCATCGTTCCTTTCGTGGAATAGAGGAAAGGGACGTGGCCGTCCAAGTCAGAATTGGGGGTCCAAAACCAAATCTGCCACTGAGCCTGCTCAACAATGAGGGGACGCCCTCACCCTTACGGGTGGGGGGACGGCTGCGGTCCTTCTTCCAGGTCTGGGTTCAGGAGGCATCAGACAATTGGGTTCTGGAAGTAGTCTCTTCTGGTTACTAACTGGAATTCGAGTCCCGACCTCCTCCCAGATTTTTCATGTCCCGGATGCCGTCATATCCGGCAATTGCGCAGGGACTGCGGGCAGCAGTAGCGAATCTGTTAAACATGGCTGTTATCGGCCTATTGCCTCCAGCGGAAAGGGGTTTGGGGTTTTACTCCAACCTATTCACGGTACCCAAAAAGGACAGCTCTGTTCGGCCTATCCTAGACCTAAGGAGACTCAATCAATTTATCCCTTTCGGAAAATTCTGCATGGAGTCTCTGCGATCAACGATCGATGCTCTCCGTCAGGGGGACTTCATGACATCCATAGACATCAAGGATGCTTATTTGCACATTCCTATTTTCCGGGTCACCAGAGATTCCTCAGGTTCTCGATAGAAGACCAGCATTATCAATTTGTGGCCCTGCCATTCGGCCTTACCTCGGCCCCAAGAGTCTTTACCAAGATGCTGGCAGGAGTGATGGCTATATTCAGGGTCCAGGGCATCCACATTATGCCTTTTCTGGACGATCTTCTTATCGCGGCCTCCTCCCTCGAACAATCAGAGTTGGACACCAGGATGGTGGTCTCTACGCTAGAGAGGTTCGGATGGGTAATAAGTTACCCCAAATCCTCTCTCTGTCCGTCCAGGTAAATTCCCTTCCTGGGCCTGATTCTGGAATGGTTCTGATTCAGGACTTGATTTGTCTATTCTTGTCCAACCCTCGTCAGTCTGTGTCTAGGGATGAGACTAGTGGGATTGATGGTAGCTGCATTCGAGGCAGTCCCGTTTGCCCAGTTTCACATAAGGACCCTTCAGCTCTTCCTCTTGGCAAAGTGGGACAGGTGCCCACTATCATTGAATCATACTTGTCTGTTGTCTCCCCACGTTTTGCAGTCCCTTCAGTGGTGGTTAATATCGCACAACCTCCAGAAGGGCAAGTCATTTCTGACTCCGCATTGGGAACTGGTTACCACGGATACCAGCCTGGTAGGCTGGGGGGCTTCTGGAAGAAGCATTAGTTCCAAGGATTGTGGGGGCATCAGGAGGCTCGTTCTCCAATCAATGTATTACAGCTTCGGGCCATACGTCTTGTTCTACTTCGACTGACCCATTTCTTACAGGGTCTGCCAGTTCAGATTTGGTCAGACAACCGAACAGCTGTTGCAAACATCAATCACCAGGGAGGGACTCGCAGTTGGGGTGCCCTCCGGGAAGTGTCTCTGATCCTTCAGTGGGCAGAGATCAATGTTCCCTGCATATCAGCAGTTTACATTCCGGGGATAGAGAATGTGGAGGCAGACTCCCTGAGCAGGGGATGTTCTCGCCAGGGAGAATCGTCTCTCAATCCAAGGGTCTTTCAGTTCCTCTGTCACAAGTGGGGGGACTCCACGGTTGGACCTGTTTGCTTCTCGTCACAATCACAAGCTGCCAGCTTTTGTGTCTCTATCCCAGGATCCTCTGGCAGTGGCAGCGGATGCCATGTCTCTAGCCTGGAAGGATCTGGGGTTCCTATATCTGTTTTCTCTATTCTCCATGATCAGCAAGGTGGTGCACAAGCTAGCACTGGAGGTGCCAGCAATTCTGGTGGCGCCAAGGTGGCCAAGACGTCTGTGGGACGCAGACGTCGTAAGGCTGGCAGTGGATCGTGTCCATCTTCTTCCAGATCTCATCACTCAGGGTCAACTTTGTTACCCCAATTTACAAACGCTGGCTTTGACGGCATGGCTGCTGAAGTCTCCATCTTGAAAGAAGAAGATCTTTCTGATGTGGTTATTCAGACTCTTATTAGAGCTAGGAAGAAGTCTTCCTCTGTCATTTATTACAGGACTTGGAGGTCCTATATTGATCGGTGTGAATCCAGGGCTTTGCCCTGTAGAGTATTTTCTATTCCTAGAATTCTGGAATATCTGCAACGAGGTCTGGATATGGGATTACAGATTAGTACTTTGAAAGGGCAAGTCTCTGCCTTGGCAATTTTCTTTCAAAGATCGTTTGCTCTTCATCCTTTGGTTAAGACCTTTTTCCAAGGAGTCGCGCATGTGCGGCCTCCCAGAAAGCCTTTACTTCCTGTTTGGGATCTTAATTTGGTGCTTTCGGCTATGCAAGCTGCTCCCTTTGAGCCCTTGCAGGATATTCCTCTTCCTATTCTTACTCAGAAGGTTGCCTTTTTGGTTGCTATTACTTCTGTCCACCGAGTTTCTGAACGGGCGGCTTTGTCTATTCAAGCCCCTTATTTTGAGAGGCATCAAGATAAGGTTGTTTTCCGTTTTAAACCGGATTTGCTTCCTAAGGTGGTGTCTGCTTTCCACCTAAATCAGGATATAGTTCTTCCTTCCTTGTGTCCTAAACCTAGTAACGACAAGGAAAGGGTCTTACACTCTTTGGATGTAGTTTGTTGTGTTAAGTATTATTTAGTTACTACCTCGGCCTTCCGCAAGACGGATGCCTTTTTTGTTGTGCCTTCTGGGCCCAAGAAGGGTTTTGCTCCTGCCAAATCTTCCCTTAGTAAGTGGATACGTCAGGCTATCATTGGGGCCTATATGGCGAAGGGGAAGGTTCCCCCTTTTCGTGTCACCGCTCATTCTACTCGTGCTATTGGAGCCTCTTGGGCTTTTAAGCACCAAGCTTCTGTTGAACAAGTCTGCAAGGCTGCGACTTGGTCTTCTGTGCATACTTTTTCTAAGTTTTACAAGGTTGATGTGCGGGCCTCAGCGGATGCTGTTTTTGGCTGCAAAGTTCTGCAAGCTGCAGTAATTTAAGTTATGCATTATTCCTTTGGGATCCCCACCCATTATAGACACTGCTATTGGATGTCCCAAGTGTCATGAATATCGGGAAGTGGGGGGGGGTGACATACTAGGAATGATACCATTTTGTGAGATACTCACCTGTAAAATGGTTATTACAAGTATGTCACACCCCCCACTTCCCCTGCCCATTTTTGTTCGAGGGATCCTTTATATGGTGATTATTATTATTTCAAATAATTTTACAGTTATTGAATATAATTGGCCCTTTTTGTTCTAAGGGATCCTTTATTTGGTATTATTATTCTCATATAATTTTACAATTATTGAATATAATTGGTTCTTCCTGGTTCTTCACTTCTGTTTAAAAAGACTGGGGAATAGTGGGAGGAACCCAGTACTTATGGACCAGGAGGGGCTCCTTTTTTCCATGTCATCTCTGCAAGATTGCCCTCTACAGGCCGGGTTCCCAAGTGTCATGAATATCGGGAAGTGGGGGGTGTGACATACTCGTAATAACCATTTTACAGGTGAGTATCTCATAAAATGGTATTTTTCAGTCCCCTGAGCAATCCTGATTTGAGATGCCTTGGATTGTACCCCCCCCCCCGTGTCCCTGTTAACTCCCCTTGATCTTTACGTGTGTCAGGCAGCAGACCGGTACACCATTCCAGGATCAACAGGCGCATGTTCAAACCCCCCATATGACATCCCTGGTGAGAGTAGGGGGTGCGCTCTGTAGTTTAGAAATATATAAAGTCAGAAGCTAGCAGTTCCTGCTTTTTTGCATTACAGTCTCTTTTACATTCATCTAAATCTTATCTAGTGCATCTTTTGCCAAACCTGTCCTCCATACTGGCCACCGAGCGATAGTCATGAGGGCAGGAAGGTATATGGACAAAATCAAAGACATAGGCCTCGATTCAATAAAGGTAGAAAAAAATTCTCATGGTAGTAAAAGATTCAATTAATGAGAAAAAAGCCTGAGAATGTCACTGTTGTTGATACACCAGCTAAGAAAACAATGAAAGTCAATGGCACTTTATTCTAAGCATACAGCACGTCCTGCTCCAGAGATAGTACTAACATACGGGTAATCCTCCGCCTCCGGTGCCGTGCACTGCAGACATGTAGAAAACAAGCTCCTCCCGGCCCTTCATATACCGAGGGACCTCCCACAAATCCCCAGATTTCTCTGCAGTGCTGGAACTGCGAAGACATGAAGTATCACGCTCTTGCAGGCGAGCGGGGCTTGACAGCCCGAGGCCCTGCGGTACTATTTCCACCCGTCCTCATTGTGAATTAATCCCTCCCAGCCTGGGCTGCGTTGGTCGGGTGAAGGTAGGCAGCACCTAGTGTGCTTACGGAGCTAGTCTCCACCGCAATCCCCCTCCATAGGGTAGGCGGTTCAGGCGAATGGTGAGCCTTCAGTTGGATGTCCCTCCCGCACCAGTGCCCCCACGTCCCATGTAACGGTGAACCCTGCATTTTGGGTCACCTTCCTCCCTAGATTCCCCCGTTAGTGGGGGGAAAAAGAGGGGGGGTTTGTGTGTTCGATGGCCTATTCTTGCCCTAATTACACCAGAGTCCTATAGCTTTAACCGTCACCGGGTGTCAGAGTGCGCTTCACTTTTAAGTCTTTAGTTAACCGCAGCACTTTTATTGTTCTCTATGGCGCGTACGGTAGCCCTGTTCGGGGAAGCTACGGCGTTTTTACCCCTGTTTTTCACTCTGTCAGACGTTTTCTCTGAGGTGATTCTGACATAACTACTGTTTTCTCCTGATTGGCTGCGCACCTTCGAGCTTCGCGCTCTCCGGGGGGGGGCGTGGTTCGGTCTGGCGCGCTCCGCGTCTTCGCCTGCTCTGGCCCGCCCTTTGAGGTTCGCTGGGCGCCATTTCCTTCTCGCATGCGCATGGTGAAGACGGTCCTCCCCTCGCAGACCTGTAAGTGCCCTCATGGATGATCTTTTCCTTAGCTTGCTCCTTCGCGCTCGGTTCTGACATCCCTGTTCCCCTTGTGTCTTTCAGGCAGAGGACTTCGGTGGCTTCTCCCGGCCCGGCGTAGCGCCCGGTCCAGACCATTTTAAGAAATTACTCCCACTTCCCAGCGGGTTATTGGGGCATCCAGGGTTGCTTTATAGCGTCAATCCCTACTGGCATATTGAACTTAATAATCACCATATGGAGGCATCCCAGGATATTGTGAACGGGGTTCCTTTGGGACAAGCCCGTCTGTGTGTAGCTTGTGGGGTCTTACCTAGCAGCGGTGACAATGCACGGGTCTGTGTCCTTTGTGCCCAGCAGGCGCTAGCCGGTCTCCCCACCTCTTCCGAGGCTGGGCCCGCACCTCGCCTTACTTCCCCTACTCCCCCAAGCTTGAGTTTAACCCTCAATACTAGTGGGGATTCTCACGCGGATTTGGCCTCTAGACTGGCTAGTGTGGAAAACTTCATCGCTGGCTCCTTGGCGCGCAAGGCTACTGCCAAGAGGCGTCATTTGAATCCTGAATCTACTATTCTTCCTGTAGAATCTGATGATTTACTGCTTTCCTATGCACATTCCCCATCAGAGGAAGGGGAACTGCTCTCTGACTCAGGGTCCTACGATGACGAGTCCAGGATTCAGGAGGAGTCTGGTTCTGATCATTGGTCCCAGGACGACATTGATAGACTGCTGACCCAGATCTTTGATGTGTTATCCCTCTCTCCCCCTCCCGCGGCTCCTCGGCAAAGGGGTGATCTGTTTCATACCGCTAGGGTGCGGTTGGAGTTTCCCGAACAAACTCATTTTAATAGCCTAGTGCTGAAAGAATGGGAACACCCCAGCAAACTCCAAGGGATCCCTAAAGCTGTGGATAAAAAGTATCCATTTCCTGCCGATCTGGTTAAGTGTTAAAGGTCGATGCCCCGATTCTGAGTCTGTCCAACACCTCTATTATGCACTCCCCTGACACTACTACGCTGCAGGATTTAGAGGATCGGCGAGTTGATCAATTGGCATGTCATGCCTTTGTATTTGGGGGAGCGTCGCTCCGCCCGGCTTGCGCCTTAGCCATCACGGCGATGGCACTCTGGACGGTGGTTAAGACTGCTCTGGAAGAGGCGGATGACTTGCCCTCTGATGCCGCCAACGCTCTGGCCACCTGTGAGAACTTTGTGAATTATATCCTATCTGCATCGGACGATGCTATTAAGCTGAGCATTAGATCCTCTGCTCTGGTGGTAGCCATACGCCGTGCCATCTGGTTACGCCAGTGGGCTGCTGACGACGTCGCCAAGAAGGCCCTTACGGGGCTTCCATTTAAAGGGCTGCGCCTGTTTGGAGAAAGGTTAGATATCTTTGCCAAGGGTGGCAAGTTGCCCCAGCGCAAGCGTCAGATTCGGCCCTTTGGTGGCCCAAGCTCCCATTCGACCCCCTACCGTGGGGCCAAGCAGGGTAGAGGGGTGTCCTTCGCTGGGTCTCGCGCAGAGTCCTGGAACAAGAACAGAGGACGTCATCCTGGTTCCTCCTGGGGGCCCAAGCCCAAAGCCCCCCCCAAGCATGAAGGGGCGCCCTCACCCGTCAGGGTGGGGGGACGTCTGCAGCACTTCGAGCATGTCTGGAGACGCCTCGTCCCAGACCGGTGGATTCAGGAGGTAGTGTCCTCCGGTTACAAGATAGAATTTGCTGTACTGCCCCCTACCAGGTTCGTTGGGTCCCGGATCCCACAGGACCCTGCCTCAGCTTGAGTCTTGATGCTGGCTGTGCAGGACCTTCTGGATCTCGGGGTCATTTGCAAGGTCCCTTTAAGAGACAGGGGCATGGGGTTTTATTCCAACCTGTTCACGGTGCCCAAAAACGACGGGTCAGTCAGACCCATTCTGGATTTGAAAATCCTAAACAGATATGTCTGAAACAGGCATTTTCGAATGGAAACTCTGCGCTCGGCCATTGCCTCGCTGCGCCCAGGGGACTTCATGACACCTGTGGACATCAAGGACACTTACCTACATGTTCCGGTGTTTCCAGGGCACCAAAGGTTTCTCAGATTTGCGCTGTTGGATCAGCATTATCAGTTTGTGGCTCTGCCATTCGGCCTTACGTCGGCCCCCAGGGTGTTCACCAAGGTGCTGGCAGGGGTGATGTCCCTCTTAAGACTAAAGGGCACACGTGTGTTGCCCTACCTGGACGATATACTCATCACCTCTCGGTCTCTGCGGCAGGCAGAGCTGGACACTCGGTTGGTAATGTCCACCCTGGAGTCCTTCGGCTGGGTGATCAATTACCCAAAGTCCTCTCTGTCCCCCTCCTCAGTGACCCCGTTTCTGGGGATGATTCTGGACTCGGTTCAGTCAAGGATATTCCTTCCTCCACAGAAGGTGGAAGCTCTGACAATGCAGGCGAGGTCCCTGCTCTCGATCCCTCATACCTCCATCCGGCAGGGAATTCAGTTGGTGGGCTCGATGGTGGCAAGCTTCGAGGCGGTGCCCTTTGCCAAGTTCCATTTGAGAACCCTGCAGCTTCACCTTCTGTCAGTATGAAACAAGGACCCAGCGTCCTTGGACGAGATCTGGGTGGTTCCCCCCTCGGTCAGACAATCCCTTGCTTGGTGGTTGGACCACAGGAACTTGACAAGGGGCAGATCCTTCCTGGCTCCCTCTTGGGAGACGGTCACAACGGATGCCAGTCTTTCGGGCTGGGGGGGATTCTGGAAGTCCCTGCGCTTCCAGGGGAGGTGGAGCCCTCAGGAGGCCCATCTTCCTATCAATGTCCTGGAACTCAGGGTGGTCAGGTTTGTGCTGGAACGATTGACCCAGCACCTGAAGGGTCTGGCGGTTCAGGTACGCTCAGACAACAGGACGGCCGTAGCCTACATCAATCATCAGGGAGGAACCCAGAGCAAGGGTGCTCTCCAGGAGGTATCTCTGATTCTAACATGGGCAGAGACCAATGCCCAATGCATCTCGGCTGTCTACATTGTGCCAGACGTGGATCTGTTTGCGTCTGTCACGCTCTGGTAACTCCAGCCCTCTAGGTAAGCCCTCAACCCCCAATCTCCGCAGCCAGCTTCACCTGTAGGAGCCCCCACTTGCCGGGACGCAGAATACGCCTGCCCAGGATCGGTTGCCCCCAGGACTTCAATGGATGAGAGCTTACTGGTTTAGAGGTCTGAAGAACCAATGGCTAAGAGCGAGTGTAGCGGAAGTCCAGAGACAGGCCAGAGGTTGACACGGGGAAATCGGAGATCGCAGCGGTACAGAGGGAAGGGGCAGCTCGAGGTCAAGGTACAAAGCAGAGGTCGGCAGCGGAGGTCAGATCGAGAATGGTCGGTTCAGGCAGGGGTCGGCAACGGAGATCAGATCGAGAATAGTCGGTTCTAGCAGGGGTCGGCAACGGAGATCAGATCGAGAATAGTCGGTTCTAGCAGGGGTCGGCAACGGAGATCAGATCGAGAATAGTCGGTTCAGGCAGGGGTCGGCAACGGAGATCAATCAAGGTAAATAACAAGTCAAAGCAAGGTACAAGGCGCTATCACAGGCAATTCAAAACTGAGAGGGAATTGCTTTTATAGGGACAGACAGGGGATGGGGAGTGTAGGTGATTGGTGCACTTTGGGATTACACCCAGGATTGGTCTGCAGGGCTGTGAGGGCGCATCCCTAAGTGATTGGTGCACTTTGGGATTACACCCAGGATTGGTCTGCAGGGCTGAGAGGGCGCATCCCTAATTACTCCTAGGGCTCATTGGCCCTTTAACTGATCCTCCGGCGGGCGCGCACAGTACAGCGCCGCTGGAGGGTATACCAACCACGTGCTCGCGCGCTGGATTGGCCGCCGCACACTGACAGCCGCGGACGGACGCCTGGAGACGGCGCTGGAACGGGGGCCAGGTAGGTGATTCCTGACACTACCCCCCCCTTCATGAGGGGCCTCCGGACCCTCACCCGGTTTCCCTGGATTGTCCCGATAGAATCTCCTTACAAGAGCCTTGGCATGAACATCCCTCGCTGCCACCCAGCATCTTTCCTCTGGACCATAGCCAACCCAGTCCACCAAATACTGTAAAGAATTACGCACCTTACGTGAATCCAAGATCTTATTCACTTCATACTCGGGCTCATTATCAACAAGAATTGGCGAAGGACCAGCAAGAGGAGTATTCCTCGCCGGTTTTAACAGTGAAACATGAAAAGAATTAGGTATTTTCATAGTCGGCGGGAGTTGAATTTTAAAAGACACATTATTCAACTTTTTGATAATCGGGAAAGGACCAATAAATTTCAGACCCAATTTACTAGAGGGTTGACGGAGCGCAATAATTTTAGTGGAGACCCAAACTAGACCGCCTACTTGAAGAGTAGGTTCCTGTGATCTACGGCGGTCGGCAAATTTCCTATATCTTAACCCAGTGGTCTTAAGAATTTCCTGAACATGTGTCCAGATATTCTTCCGTTCTTGAAGACACTCCTCCAACGACGGCAAGTTGGAAGGTGACCCTGAAAGGGAAGAAGCTCTAGGATTTTTCCCTAAATTACAATAAAAAGGTGATATCTTGGTACTCTCACTGGGCGCGTTATTGTAAGCAAATTCGGCTAAATCAATAAATTCCGCCCATTGTTCTTGGGCATCAGAGACATAACACCTTAAACCGGACCTTCAGCGTCATTTAATGAAAAGCCCAAACTCTTAAAAAACGATTCCCCAGCATCTAAAATTAATATATTTTACGTTTTTAGTCACTAACTTATTATTCTTTCCCCCACTGGGCTGCAACTCTGTTCAGGACTTTATGATACGGGCGCTGCCATCTTGACTCAGAAGCATCACACTTACTGAGGAGAGGAGAGTGGGATAAGGTACAGGGGGGCGGGTTATAGCTGTGCTTTGCTCAGACAGAGCAGAGCTGGGGTCAGGTAAAGGTCAGCAGTCCCAGAATGCAGAGCAGCACAGTCAGGAGGCACTTCCTGTTTGCAGGCTGCCTGATAAGATGGCGGCTTCCATAAGCCGCCATCTTGGATGTTTAAACGCTCATAACATGCAGTAGATGCAGGTAGGATGATTTTTTATGTGGACAATCTGTATGTACATGGTGTGGGAAACATATAAGATAGGCTCTTATTCAGGGTGAAGGTCCGTTTTAAGTATTGTTCCAAAGTTTGATTAGTTCTTTCCGTCTGCCCATTGGACTGGGGATGGTAGGCAGACGAAAGAGAGATCTGTATACCCAACCGCGAACAGAAATGTTTCCAAAAACGGGAAGTAAATTGGACACCCCGATCAGAGACTATATTGGACGGAATACCATGAATACGAAAAATATGTGAAGTAAATAGCCGAGAAAGCTCTGGTGCGGAAGGAAGCTTGGCCAAAGGAACGAAGTGTGCCATCTTACTGAATCGATCTACGACCACCCAAATAACAGTATTCCCGTGTGATAAAGGAAAATCTACAATAAAATCCATAGAAATATGAGTCCATGGTTCAGCAGGGATTTCAAGAGGAACCAAACCGCCACTGGGAGCCTTGTGAACCCCTTTACTTCGAGCACAAACAGAAGCGTCGATAAAGGCAGTAATATCGCGTCTCATGGTTGGCCACCATACATGGCGACGGGCAAGCATAAACGTCTTACGGTTACCCACATGACCACCAGTTTTAGCATTGTGAAATTCGCGAATTACATCTGAACGCAAATGTGGCGGTACAAACTGGCACCCCAAAGGAACATCACTAGGAGATTCATCTTGAAACGGCGCCAAGGTGTTAGAGAGATCAGGAAGTAACGCCCCGACCACACAACCCATAGGTAGGATTGGATCACCAGTATCACCCCGATCCTTACATTCACCGAACATGCGAGATAGAGCATCAGCTTTAGTATTTTTTACACCCGGCTTGAAAGTAATAATAAAATTAAAGCGCAAGAAGAATAATGCCCAACGTGCCTGGCGAGAGTTCAGCCTCTTGGCAGAACCAATGTATTCAAGATTTTTGTGATCGGTATACACCGTTATAGGATGTAATGAACCCTCCAACCAGTGTCGCCATTCATCAAAAGCCAGTTTAATAGCTAATAGTTCCCTATTACCGACATCATAATTTTGTTCCGCGGTACTGAATTTACGTGAAAAATAAGCGCATGGGTGAAGACGCTCAGGGTTACCAGAATATTGCGACAAGACTGCACCCACTCCCAGCTCAGAAGCGTCCACTTCAATAATGAAGGCTTTAAAAATATCTGGATGAATTAACACAGGTGCCGAAGTAAAGGCCCGTTTCAAGGTCAGGAAGGCCTCACAGACAGAGGGAGACCAGTTAGCAATAAAGGCCCCCTTGCGGGTAAGGTTGGTAAGAGGTGCTACAATATGAGAAAAGCCTTTGATGAAACGCCGATAAAAATTTGCAAAACCTAGAAAACGCTGCAATTCTTTTAGGGTCTTGGGTTGAACCCAATCCTGAACCGCCGAAACTTTCCCCGCGTCCATCTCTAAACCCTGGTTGGTAATAATATATCCTAAGAAGGGGACTGTGGTGACTTCAAACACGCATTTAGAAAGTTTAGCAAATAAGTTGTTCTCTCTTAATCTTTGTAGTACCAACTTAGCATGGCGTCTGTGCTCCAATAAAGAATTAGAAAAAATGAGAATATCATCCAAGTAGATGACCACAAATCTACCGAGATACTCTCTGAATATATCATTAACAAAATCTTGAAAGACGGCTGGCGCATTACAAAGACCAAAAGGCATGACCAGGTACTCGTAATGGCCGTCTTTCACATTAAATGCAGTTTTCCACTCATCCCCCTGCCGGATGCGAATCAGATTGTATGCCCCTCTTAAATCCAACTTGGAAAAAATTTGGGACCCCGTGACTTGATTGAACAGATCCCCAATCAGGGGCAAGGGGTATCGGTTCTTAACAGTGATCTTGTTCAAGGCTCGATAATCAATGCATGGTCTCAGGCCGCCATCTTTTTTCTCTACAAAAAAGAATCCGCCCCCAGCAGGTGAAGTAGAGGGGCGGATAAATCCCTTCCTTAAATTTTCGGTAATGTACTCCCTCATTGCTTGCTCTTCGGGCAGAGTAAGATTATAGATTTTTCCCCTCGGGGGAATCGTGCCAGGTAGCAAGTCAATAGGGCAGTCATAAGACCGATGTGGAGGAAGAGTATCAGCAGAACGTTCAGAGAAGACATCAACCCAGTCTGCATATGGCTGAGGTAATCCCTGAGGTAAACCTTGCACACTTCTGAGGCCTGTAGTAAAGCAGTGATTTTTGCAATGATCACTCCGCTTGATCAACTCCCCAACCCGCCAATCTAACACCGGGTTGTGGAGTTGTAACCAGGGGTATCCCAAAACCACAGGAGTTTCTGGACAATCGAAGATAAAAAATTCTAAGAACTCAGAGTGGGAAGAGCCAACAATAAGCCGAAGAGGTGGGGTCTTGGTATTTATAGGTCCCCCCTGGATGGCCTTCCCATTGATAGCCAAAACCTGTAGGGATCTTTCAAGAGGAACTAAAGGGATACCTAAAAGGGAGATCATACTCCTGTCCAAAAAGTTTCCCGCCGCACCACTGTCGATAAAGGCGGAAACAGTTTGCTTTGAAGAACCCCAAAACAGGTCAATAGGCACTAGCATTTTGTTTTGGCGAGAGTTGCAAACTGATTCACCCAGATCAGTACTCTCTACCTGGTCTGGGTGCGGAAGTTTTCCGCCGGTTTCCCCTTGTTGGGACAGGACCCAGCAAAATGACCAGAATTCCCGCAATACAGGCATAACCCCTCGGATCGCCTACGCTGTTTCTCTTCTTGGGATAAGCGGGTTCTCCCTAATTGCATAGGTTCTTCCTGGGGAGATGATGAGGAATTTTCCCCACGGGGAACCGGAGACCTATGACCTTGGATTGGCCTGTGATAATGTCACGCTCTGGTAACTCCAGCCCTCTAGGTAAGCCCTCAACCCCCAATCTCCGCAGCCAGCTTCACCTGTAGGAGCCCCCGCTTGCCGGGACGCAGAATACGCCTGCCCGGGATCGGTTGCCCCCAGGACTTCAATGGCTCAAAGGATGAGAGCTTACTGGTTTAGAGGTCTGAAGAACCAATGGCTAAGAGCGAGTGTAGCGGAAGTCCAGAGACAGGCCAGAGGTTGACACGGGGAGATCAGAGATCGCAGGGGTACAGAGGGAAGGGGCAGCTCGAGGTCAAGGTACAAAGCAGAGGTCGGCAGCGGAGGTCAGATCGAGAATGGTCGGTTCAGGCAGGGGTCGGCAACGGAGATCAGATCGAGAATAGTCTGTTCAGGCAGGGGTCGGCAACGGAGATCAGATCGAGAATAGTCTGTTCAGGCAGGGGTCGGCAACGGAGATCAGATCGAGAATAGTCGGTTCAGGCAGGGGTCGGCAACGGAGATCAATCAAGGTAAATAACAAGTCAAAGCAAGGTACAAGGCGCTATCACAGGTAATTCACAACTGAGAGGGAATTGCTTTTATAGGGACAGACAGGGGATGGGGAGTGTAGGTGATTGGTGCACTTTGGGATTACACCCAGGATTGGTCTGCAGGGCTGAGAGGGCGCATCCCTAAGTGATTGGTGCACTTTGGGATTACACCCAGGATTGGTCTGCAGGGCTGAGAAGCTGCATCCCTAATTACTCCTAGGGCTCATTGGCCCTTTAACTGATCCTCCGGCGGGCGCGCACAGTACAGCGCCGCCGGAGGGTATAACAACCACGTGCTCGCGCCCGCACACGAGCACGTCCAGAGGACGAGGAAGCGGGGGGCGTGGCCGAGCTGAGCGCCGCTCGAGCCGACGCTGCTGGATCCGCCGTCGCCCGGCACACACGGACAGCCGCGGCCGGACGCCTGGAGACGGCGCTGGAACGGGGTCCATGTAGGTGATTCCTGACAGCGTCCCGCCACAATCACAAGCTACCGAGCTTTGTATCACTGTCTCAGGATCCTCTGGCTTCGGATGCCCTGTCAATGTCTTGGAGGGAGTTTCGGCTCCTGTATGTGTTCCCCTTCTGGGCAGAGTGCTGCGCAAGATCGCTCTGGAAGGGGTACCCGCGATTCTGGTGGCCCCAAGGTGGCCAAGAAGAGTGTGATTCGCGGACGTGGTTCAAATGGCAGTAGATCAGTACGATCTGCCAAGGTTGCCAGATCTTCTAACCCAGGGGTCTCTACGCCATCCCAATTTACTAACTCTGGCTTTGACGGCTTGGCTATTGAAACCTCCATCTTAATGGAGAAGGGTTTGTCTGCTTCTGTTGTGGCTACTATGGTGCAAGCCAGGAAGAAGACTTCTGCTGCTATCTATTATAGAGTATGGCATGCTTACATTGACTGGTGTGAATCCAGGTCTCTTCCCTGCTGGGAATTCTTAGTCTCCAGGGTGCTGGAGTTTTTACAACATGGTCTAGACTTGGGTCTTAAGCTTAGTACCTTGAAGGGCCAGGTTTCGGCCCTGTCTATCTTCTTTCAGAAGACCTTTGCCCAGCACCCTCTTATCAAGACCTTCTTTCAGGGGGTCACTCATGTGCATCCTCCTCGGAAACCTATGGTTCCTGTTTGGGATCTGAACTTGGATTTGTCGGCCCTGCAGGGGGCTCCTTTCGAGCCTATTCATGAGGCCGCTCACGCTCAAGGTTGTCTTCCTGGTAGCTATCACTTCGGTTAGACGTGTGTCTGAGTTGGCTGCTTTGTCTATTCAGCCTCCCTACTTTGAGAGACACCGGGATAAGGTGGTATTTCGCTTCAAGCCAGACTTCCTGCCTAAGGTGGTGTCTGCATTTCATTTGAATCAGGATATTGTACTTCCTTCCTTGTGGCCTAATCCTAGTAACCCTAAGGAAAGGGTTTTGCATTCCTTGGATGTGGTTAGGTTTGTCAAGTCTTACCTGGTTACCACTCAGGCCTTTAGGAAGACGGATGCCCTCTTCGTTGTGTCTCATGGGCCTAGGAAGGGTTTGGCTCCCGCCAAGTCTACCATCAGTAAATGGATTCGTCAGGCTGTGGTTCAAGCCTATACTACTAAGGGGAAGACTCCCCCCTTTCGTCTTACTGCTCATTCTACTAGAGCTGTTGGGGCTTCTTGGGCTTTTCAGCACCAGGCCTCTGTTGAACAAGTTTGCAAGGCCGCTACTTGGTCTTCTGTTCATACCTTTACAAAGTTTTATAAGGTTGATGTTAGGGCCTCAGCTGACGCTGTGTTTGGCCGCAAGGTTTTGTAGGCGGCAGTAGTTTAAACTGCTTGCTGTTGCCTTCTGTTGGGGATCCCACCCTTTTTTTTACGGACACTGCTATTGGATGTCCCACATGTTATTACTATCTCTGGAGCAGGACGTGCTGTATGCTTAGAATAATACAACTCTGTTTGGTGATTGTTATCTTTGGTATTATTACCAGTTTTGGGTGGTTGTTTTCTCCTGGCCTCTCCTTCTCACTGCTTTTCAATGCTGGGGATTTGTGGGAGGTCCCTCGGTATATGAAGGGTCGGGAGGAGCTTGTTTTCTACATGTCTGCAGTGCACGGCGCCGGAGGATTATCCACATGTTATTACTATCTCTGGAGCAGGACGTGCTGTATGCATATAATATCAACTCTACAGGTGAGTACTTCACAGAGTTTTATTTTTACTCCTAAGAAAAGTAGAGAACTGTTTCCTCCTTTCTACACTGTAGTAAAAGCTGCCATTGACTTGCATTGTCGTTTTATCTAGTGATTCAGTAACAGTGACATTCTCAGGCTTTTTTCTCATGAATTGAATCTTTTACTACCATGAGAATTTTTTTCTACCTTTATTGAATCGAGGCCATAATTTGAAACTGGGACTTCATGAATTTGGACTTTTTCCCCCTAAATTTTGGCCCATAATGTAGGGAGGTTTTACAAGGGTTGAACTTGATAGACATGTAACTATAACCTAGTTAAAGGGTCCCCAATATGTAGCTTATGGACCCTTTCTGTGTGGTTTGCGGACAGATGAGGTTAGTATGTCAGACAAGGAGGCATGCTGGCTTACCTCTCTCTGCAATCTCCAAAGCTGCACTGTTTCCAAGGCTCCCTATGTGCCGTCATGTGACATTTGACATAGTTGGGGCAGATGACAGAGGCTGGTAAAGGTAACTTATTTGCCTGCGCAGGTCTACCATTTAACCTCCTTGAAGCTGGAGGCTTTGTTGGGGGGAGGGGTTAGGGTTTGGAGGGGGGTTTCTGTGTTCTCTCTGCCCGATGGCACCTGACACTCTTTAAAGTTTTGGGGCCTGAAGGGATCCATGATCACTGTAGAGACTAACCTTGGGGCTAGATGTGGCTCTCAAGGCAGGATATTTTTTTTTTACCCTGACCTGTATTATGCATGATCTTTTACTTTATATCATGTTTTGCATGTTTATTGCATTTAGATGTTATGTTGCCAATAGTTGTCTTTTAAATATGTCATTGAGTAATCCTATTTGCTGTAGTGCTCTTGTTTCAGTTGACTCCATGCCATACTTCCTAGAGACTGTGCACTTTGCTGTTACTGAGAAGTGATGTAACTGTTTACCTGAGCAAAGGACAGATTGTCCTGTATCTGTTTATTAAAAAAAAAAAAAACATCACAGCTGTTTGGTGGCTTGCTGCTCTAACTGCTGCCTGAAACATAACTCTTTATTGTGTACTAATTGCTAACTAACACGGCTTATGTTTTCAGCTTGCTGCTTTCCTTGTGGAATAGCATTAATAAGGCGTAATGAGACTTTGCCATATTACACGACCCCAGGAGGACAGACACCCCTTATGGACTACATAAGCCTGGGAGGGCAGACACCCCTTATGGACTACATAATTAGTTATGGGTTGATCTATGTGCATGTTAGATGTGTTTTACAGTAAATGGGTAGTTTGGTTGTAGCTAGGAAAATCTAGTCTCATTGGGCATTGTCTAAACATTACCAGTTTGAATATTTTTTAATTTGTTATCTAGAATCCACACCTTTTTGAAGACTCAGAGTACCAAGTGGACGCTATACAGAGCTCTTCACTACTGAGGAGCCAATATAGTGTACAGTCTATTCTGCAAGAATATGTTAATATTTTTTTCTCATTCAAGGTTTATCTCTTGTTATTATGATGCTCTGAAGCTTGTGATTTCCAGCAGTTAGTTGGAAGAAAATGTTTTAAAGATGCTTAGACATAAAGATGCCAAGCCAAGATAGTAGTCTTGCACAAATTGCCCACTTGCAGGCCTAAAGAGGACAAAAAGCAGTGTTTTTGTTCTTGCTCCTGGGGTATCCCAAATTGACTCTAGTCGCTACCCACTCCCCCTGTTGTCCACTTTAATCTGTGAGGGTGTGGTTATATGCGGACCTCCAGTTATTTTCCAAGTGTACAGCACGGCCTGTTTCATTTCAATCATTACTTCTGGGTATTCCGCCACAAGGTGGCGCAGTTGACTGCAGAAGACTTGTGGCTCCTCCCGGCCGTATAAAAAGCCAGGAATCACTCATAGACCCCCAGTGTTTCTCTGCAGTCATACTGCGAAGACCAGAAGATGGCTCTCTATGTTTCGCAGGCGAGCGGGGCAACTAAGCCTGCAGCCCTGCAAGCCTATTTCCACCCGCTTCCGGACTCTCTTGCCTCCCAGCCTCGGCTGACGGATCGGGTGATGGTAAGGGAGCACCTGGGTCGTGTGCTCAGTGAGCTTTGCTCCAGGCCGCAGACCCTATGCACTGAAGGGTAGCCGGCCATAGGCGTTTGGTGAGCCTATAGAGGGATGGGAGAGACCTTGCTGACTGTGTGTCACTGTGTTTGGGGTGAGTTGTGCTTTTACTTGGGGTTTTATTCTAAGCAGACAGCATGTCCTGCTCCAGACATAGTCCTTACATGTGGGTATACCTCCGCCTTCAGCGCCGTGCACTGCAGTATCATGAAGAAAACAAGCTCCTCCCGGCCCTACATACACCGAGGGACCTCCCACAAATCCCCAGATTTTTCTGCAGTGCTGAACTGCGAAGACATGAAGTATCACGCTCTCGCAGGCGAGCGGGGCTTTACAGCCCGAGGCCCTGCGGGACTATTTCCACCCATCCTCTTTGTAGAAGAATATGCCTGGGCTGCGTGGGTCAGGTGAAGGTAGGCAGCACCTAGTGTGCTTAACGGAGCCATGCTCCACCGCAATCCCCCACCATAGGGTAGGCGGTTTAGGCTGATGGTGAGCCTCTAGTGGATGCCCCTCCCGCATTATTGCCCCATACCCCGGGTAGTGCTGGACCCTGTGTAAAGGGTCGCCATCCGCCCTCATTCCCCAACTAGTTAGTGGGAAAAGAAAGGGGGGGGGGATTATGTGTGTGGTGGTTCCTGTGTACCAGTATTTCACGCTTATGGCCTTATTTCTGCCCTTCATTAACATTGAAATGTCAGAGCCGCGCTGCTTGTTCATTATTAGGTTTTCGGCTGCCGCCGTATGTCTTATGCACAGTTTGCGGCGTTGTCTAGATGCTGTGGCGTCTTTTCCTTACTAGTCGTAACGTTTTTTCTACAAATCCTTAAGCGTGTGATTGTATCCTTGCTTTGCCGTTACCTCAGAGCTTCGCGCTCTCCGGAGTGGGCGGGGACTTGAATTGGTGCGCTCCGCGTCACGGCCAAGCATCGAGCCCGCCCTTCGAGGTTCGCTGGGCGCCATTTTGCTGATCTTTGCGCGCGGTGGCGGTTCCCTCCTCCCTTGGTCTGTAAGTGCCCTTGCGGGTGACTCCTTTTTATATGTTTTCCAGCTGCGCATGGCTCTGACACCCATTCTTCTCCTTATGTGTTTCAGAAGCTAAGATTCCGGTGGCATCCCCCGGCCTGATATATATGTTAAACGGGTTCACTTTTATATTCTCCCACATTCCTAGCGGGTCTTGGGGCATCCGGGGTCGCTTATAGCATAAATCCCTGCTTGCATATTGCTTTGATAATCACCATATGGAGGTATCTCAGAATTATGTGTCCGGGGTCCCGCGGGGACAAGACCGGCTGTGTACTGCGTGGGGACCACCCCATGCTGATAGAGCACGGGTCTGCGGACCGTGTGCTGAACAAGCACTGGCCCTGCAATCAGGTTTACCAGTGGCTGCACCTCTCTTCAATACACCTGTCTCCCCGTGCTTAAATCTCACTCCTGATGAGTCGCACTCGAGCGGGGATGACCAGCAGGTGGTGCCGCGCAGGCTACCTACGGCTGAGCAGGTGATGCCTGGTTGGCGGAGCGCTTGGGCGCTGGAAAGAAGCGGTCCCTGACGCTTCCTGGTTCTATGTTTTCCAAGCAAACTGAAGAGTCTGCTGCTATGCAGGTCCTCGATCCTTCTGATGATGGTGAACTGTTTTCAGGTTCCGGTTCCTCAGACGAGATACCTTGGACCCGTGATATTTCTGGCCCTGGTTCCTGGGGCCAGTGTGACACTGATAAATGACTTATAAAGATCTTTGGAGTACTGTCCATCTCTCCTCCGGGAGAGTCTCCCAAGCCCAAGAGGGAGAGTTTCCACACGGCGACGCCGCGCTTGGAATTTCTGGAGCAGGATCATTCCAGGCTCTTATATCTAAGGATTGGGAATCACCTTGTGAACGTACAGGAGTTCCGGGGGTCTGGGATTGGAAGTACCCTTTTCCCCCTGATGTGGTTGGCTGCTAGTCAGCCCCTCCCGAGGTGGATGCACCTATTATTGGGGTTGCTAACCCTGCGTGGGGACCACCCCATGCTGATAGAGCACGGGTCTGCGGACCGTGTGCTGAACAAGCACTGGCCCTGCAATCAGGTTTACCAGTGGCTGCACCTCTCTTCAATACACCTGTCTCCCCGTGCTTAAATCTCACTCCTGATGAGTCGCACTCGAGCGGGGATGACCAGCAGGTGGTGCCGCGCAGGCTACCTACGGCTGAGCAGGTGATGCCTGGTTGGCGGAGCGCTTGGGCGCTGGAAAGAAGCGGTCCCTGACGCTTCCTGGTTCTATGTTTTCCAAGCAAACTGAAGAGTCTGCTGCTATGCAGGTCCTCGATCCTTCTGATGATGGTGAACTGTTTTCAGGTTCCGGTTCCTCAGACGAGATACCTTGGACCCGTGATATTTCTGGCCCTGGTTCCTGGGGCCAGTGTGACACTGATAAATGACTTATAAAGATCTTTGGAGTACTGTCCATCTCTCCTCCGGGAGAGTCTCCCAAGCCCAAGAGGGAGAGTTTCCACACGGCGACGCCGCGCTTGGAATTTCTGGAGCAGGATCATTCCAGGCTCTTATATCTAAGGATTGGGAATCACCTTGTGAACGTACAGGAGTTCCGGGGGTCTGGGATTGGAAGTACCCTTTTCCCCCTGATGTGGTTGGCTGCTAGTCAGCCCCTCCCGAGGTGGATGCACCTATTATTGGGGTTGCTAACCCTCCCTTCATGACAGCCTCTACTCATCGTACCCTTCGGGATGCTGAGGACCGGCGCATTGACAGTCTGGCTTCCCACGCCTTTTCGTGTGCAGGGGCGGCTCTGCACCCGGTCTGTGCCGCGGCCGTCACTGCGGTGACCGCCAGGACCCTTCTTAGGAAGATACTTGACCACCAACCGGAGGATCTCCCTTGGGAGGTCTTTAAGGCACTGTCTGATTGTGATGTTTTTGTGAGTTTATTCTCTCAGCGATGGATGACACTGTTAAAATGTGCACTAGAACCTCGGTTCTTGTGGTGGCTATTCGCCGCCTGCTTGGCTGCGACAGTAGAGGACTGACAATGATACTAAAAAGGCTCTTACTGGCCTTCCCTTTAGAGACAACGCTTATTGGGGCCCGGTTGGACCTTTTGGAAAAAAGGAGTAAGGCACCCTCGAGCAGAAGGCAGTCTCGGCCTCCCAGGGGCAGGGACACCCCTCCCCTTCCCTACGTTAGTGTCAAGCGCGAACTAGAAGTGTGCTTCCAATTTTTTGGAATGGAGACCCTCCCCAGGGGGGGCAGGCAACGCCCTGGGTCCTCCGGCTGTGCGAAGTCCAAATCTGCCGAAACCGCACAAGCGTGAGGGGACGCCCTCGCCTTGTTGGGCGAGTGGACTGCCGCAGAACTGGGCTCCTATCGCAGGGCGCCATGCTTCTTTCAGGTAGTCCCCCCGGATGCAGAATGGAGTCTGCTGGGCGGTCCTTTTTCTAAGGTTATCAGGGTTCTTCTAGCCCCTGTTTTCCCTTTGGGAGTTGAGGCAGGCCGAGTTTGGCGTGTAGGGTCTGGGCTCTCTTACAGGTTGGCCCTTGACCGGTGGTTGCATCCACTTTACCCTTCCCCTCCGGGATGAAGCAGTCTGACCCATGTTGGCATTCTGGGGCCTAGCATTTATACCTTTACAGGCAGTTTCTACATGGTATCTACCTGTTGGGCCGCAGGCGCTCTAGTCCAGTAGACCTCTTGATGCATGTGAGGATTTATAATCCCTTTTTAGTCCCCTGTGCCTTCAGGACACCTAGGCCACTTCCAGCCAGTGTTGAAGGTCCAACTCTGCGCATTGGGGTATTGTTTTGGTTCCTCTCCTGCTCCCAGATGACTCACCCAGGCGAGTATGGGAGGGGTGTCTTGGGCGTGCCCGTGTGGCGTCCGCGCTAGGTTCTACTTTATTGTCCTTCTTTGCTTCCTATTTTTGCATCAGGCCGTGTGGCTATTGACTTGTGGCTCCTTTGGGAGTCCTGTGGATTGGTGCTCAGGCACATCACTTACTTAGTGTTCCCCGGTTCGGTATCCCCCTACGGGGTGGCATTTAGATTGGTTCATGTTAGAACCTTCCTTCTGCTAAATGTGGACTTGTTATGGAAAGGGCCTTGCTCTCTTTGATGTCGCACTTCCTTTACCTTGCAGCCGGTGGGCCTGTTGGTGGCGGCCCAGATGCTGTCCCTTATTCTCAGGAGCCCTTGGGCCCTGCGACACCTTTGGTTACTTATCCTGGACAGGGTTCCAGCACCCCTGGAACTAGGTCAGTACGCTCCCCCTCGTTACGGGGGTTCCTTTTGAGGTTGTAAATTCAAGGAAGATGTCTGGGACCATTCCTTCCTTCTCTCTTCTCCCTGTAGATGGTCATCATGGGTACCAAGTCTTGCAGGTGGACTGGGGGGTCTTATTTCTCCTGAAATCCCCTGTGGTTCCTAAAGGGGTCCCCTTGGGGGATCCATCTTCATATGGTTTTTTGGTTGACACATTGAGCCTTTGGTGGGCTCTAATTTGCTGGACTACTCCTCTTCAGGACTTGTCCTTTTTGGGGACTCTCGATCAGTCTGTGGACAGTGGCTTGTCCCTTTTTATCTGTGAAGGTCTCGGAACAGGTTGACCCTTCAAGAAGGTTCCGGTTCGGTTCTAAGTGGGGGTTTACATCCCTTGCACTTCATTGGTATTAGCTTGGCTGGCTGCCCTAACGTGGCAGGAGGTTCTATTCTAGTATCTCACTGAGTCCCTACTGGTGTGGCCCTGTGGGGCCCCGTTGCTATTACAGGGACTCTGTCCTGGGTTATTGTCCCAGGACTCTCTGGCCTTGGTCATGAGGGCTTAGTATTGCTTCTGTCAGGACATTATATTCTATATGTCTTAACTTCTTTCACCCTGCCAGGCGGGGTTCTGCATAAGATTGCAGTAGAAAGGGAGAACCGTTATGCTGGGGGCCCTGGGTGGCCCAGCGGGGCGTGGTTCGCAGATTTTCTGCTGAAGACAGTCGTACTGTATGCCCTCTCAAGAGGGCTGTTCTGCCTATTCAGGCTCCCTACTACGTCACCCTTACCTACAGGCCTTTTAGGCGATTGGTTGGTTGGCTTTTCATCCTATTGGAGATGGGTATCTCTGGGTGTCTTTTCTCTATTGGAGGGCTAGGCCTAGCTCCCTCCTCTTCTTCTCCCTTTTCTGCCGGCTATATTGGAGTATGCTCTTCTAGTCTGCTTTGCTTGGACTAGCTCTCTTTCCTGCTGGATGTTCCCTATCCCTGGGTCCTAGGATTATTATAGCACGGTTGAAGTTGGCTCCCCAACTCAGTGCTCTGAAGGTTTCAGGGCTCGCCCTGTTCACCTACTGCAGAAGTCTAGTTCAAACTTCTGTGTTGCGCATTCCTCAGGGGTTGCTCAGGTGCATTCCCCAGGGAATTCTATGCTCCCTTTTTGGGGGGGGTTACTTATCCGGATGCCCTGCTAAGGGTTCCCTTGGGTCTTATTCAGGTTCTTGTCTGAACTGTTCCTTCCCTCATATCGCTCTTCTGGGGCGGTTGCTTCAGTCAGAAATGTGCCATAAAGGATGGCTCTGTTAGCGGTCCTAGTCATTATATATATATATATATATTTATATATCTGTACACCATGAGGTGAGGGTGTTCCGCCTTACGCCGAATAGGGTCCAGGCGGTGTTCTTATTCTCCTTTAGTCCAGACCCTATGGCCTCTAGGCTATTGTCTGGCTTACTCTGAGCGAAAGGGATCTGTATCCCTCATCAGGTGTTGGAGATTCCTGGCCTTTCTCTTGTCCCTGGTAGGGATTATGCCCCTTGGGGCTTATAGGTTTCTCCATCCTTATGTACCGGATCTGATTGCTAACACGGGTGTAGGTGCCCTTTGGCTTGGTCCTGCTCGGTCGCCTTGTTCCTCTGAGCCTAAAGTAAACGTCTCGGCTCTTGCTGAGCCTTGTTAGCGTTGTTTTTCAGTATTCCTGCTGGTCTCGCCTGAGACCTGGGTTCATATTCTCAGATGGGGAGATCTCTAAGGTTGCCATGGCTGCCCCTTTTTTTCCAGTAGCATGGTTAGGCTGTTACTCTGGCCTACTCGTTAGGGGAAGATTATTCTTCTCTCTTGGTTTTTGCTCTTACTACTTGTGCTTGGCTTGGGCCTTTCAGCACTAGGTTCTGTTGAGCAAGCTGGCTAGTCCGCTGCTTGTGTTCAATTCTGCCTTTACAAGAATGCAAAGGCTGTGGTTAGAGCATTGCTCTCGTTGCTCTTGGTAGCATGGTTAAGGTGACAGCACTTTTATGGTTGTCTGTGCCTTTTTTCTCGGGGATCCCACCCTACTTATGGACACTGCTATTGGATGTCCCACATGTAAGGACTATGTCTGGAGCAGGACGTGCTGTCTGCTTAGAATAATACAACTCTGTGAAGTACTCACCCGTAGAGTTGGTATTATATGCAGACAGCACGTCCTGCTCCACCCCACCCTGATTCACCTTGTTCTGGATCCCCTGTATGGTGATTATTATCTTGGATATTGTTACCAGTTATTCTGGGTGGTTGTTTTCCTCCTGGCTTCTTCTCTCACTGCTTGTCAATGCTGGGGATTTGTGGGAGGTCCCTCGGTGTATGTAGGGCCGGGAGGAGCTTGTTTTCTTCATGATACTGCAGTGCACGGCGCTGAAGGCGGAGGTATACCCACATGTAAGGACTATGTCTGGAGCAGGACGTGCTGTCTGCATATAATACCAACTCTACAGGTGAGTACTTCACAGAGTTGTATTTTTTTTGGCCCTTCCCTAGCCTTTCCCTTCATAGAGGGGAGGGCCCCCCCCTCCCGCCTTGTCTTCTTGCCTCTCCCTCTTCCCGGCGTGGCCGTGGTAGTCGGATGGCAGCACGCGCTGTTTTACCTTTTTCACCGCCGCCACGGGCATACTACGCTCCGCAGCGGGAGGCGCTATAACTGTGCTGTGGCGGTGTGTCCCTCCCGTGGCGCCTTCTCTGAGGTGAGGGCAGTTTTCGCGCCCTTCGTTGGGGGCGGCGCCACGGGATGACGCATATCGCGCCCGCCCCTCGAGGTTCCGTACGGCGCCATTTTGCTGCCTGTGCTGGCCAGTGTAAGAACGGTGCTCGCGTGCCGCTGGGGACCATCCTGTGCTGCCGCCGGCGATCTTAGACGTGTGCTGGGCTCTTTCTGCATCCGTGGTCTGACATGTTGCTGTGTGAGCATGGCGCTCGCTTGCTATTGGTTCGTGAGTTCCCTGCAGGGGTTTTTACTGTTGGGCATGTGCTGCGGGATACTTATGGCTTCTCATGCTTATGTCTTTTAGGGGATAGCAGCTTGTGGCTTCTGCCGGTCCGATACTCTCCCTCCCTCCCCCCTCCACTTGTCCCGGCTCTGTGGGGCATCCCTTGGGGGCATCCCGGGTGGGCTTTGATTTAGCCATTATTCCTGGTGGGCTGACTGTGCCCTTTTTTGATAATCACCATATGGAGGCTTCTGGGGATAGCGAGCTTGGGGGCCCCTCGGGGCAGCCTCGACTGTGTGTCATGTGCGGGGCATCCCCTTTAAGGGGTGGTGGCGAGGTTTGTGTGCCGTGCGCCCAAAGTATTATTGCGGATCAGGCTGGGCCGAGCGCTTCTCTTTCCAGTCCTGCGTTCCCTACGGCGTCCCCTACTCCTCCGTTCTGCATTTAGCCCCCAGTGGGGGGGATAATAGCAGGGGGTCGCAATTAGATCTGGCGCTGCGCGTGGCCAGCATTGAGCGGCAGTTGGCCCGACCGGCGGCGGGCAAGGCCTTTAGCAAGAAGCGGCACCTTGACGCCGCGTTGTCCCTATTTGCCGAGGTGGATGAGGGCCTTGATGTGTATGGCGGCCGTGACTCGAACTCCTCTGGGGATCGTCAGGACGGTTACAATAGTGACCTAGGGTCCTCCTCTGATACCTGGGGATACCTGGCTCCCGGATGATACCGATAGATTCTTGTCGGCGGTTTTCGATACATTACACATGGCCCCCCCTTAAGGCGGCGAAGAAGAAGCAGGGCGAGCTTTTCCGTCCTGGCAAGCAACGCTTGGAGTTCCCGGAACAGGGACATTTCTCAAATATGGTTCTTAAGGAGTGGGAACGTCCTATTAGGTTACCCTCGGTGCCCAAGGTGTTGGATAGAAGGTATCCTTTTTCGGCTGATTTGGTTAAGCGCTGGTCGTGCCCTCCTGAGGTGGACGCTCCAGTCCTGGGGCTATCTAACACTTCGGTCATGCCATCTCCCGACACTACCACGCTGCATGATAGCGCGGACCGGCGTATGGATCAGTTGGCTTGTCATGCCTTTAACTTTGTGGGGACCCGTTTGCGCCCGGTCCGCGCTGCAGCCATTGTGGCTATCACTATTAAAAAGGTCAGGCGTCTTGCTGAGGCCGCCAGGTCTGGTAAGAACAGGGAGGATTATAAGGACCTCTTGCTTTGCTCTGATTTTATTTCATTTGTGCTGGCTGCCATGGACGATGCCGTTCGGCTTGGCTGTAGGGCCTCGGCCCTGTTGGGAGCTATGCGTCGGTCAGTTTGGTTGCGTCAGTGGGCTGCTGACACTGCCGCTAAGAAGTCTCTCACTGGGCTTCCTTTCACGGGTCTCCGTCTTTTTGGTGAGCATCTGGATGTTCTGGCCAAGGATGGTAAGCTCCCCCAGCGTAGAAAGCAGGCTCGGCCCTTTCGGGGCTCCTCCTCCTTTCGTCCTTCCAGGGGAGGTCGTGGCCCCCGCTTTCTTAGGTAGGCGCAGAGACTCTTGGGGCCGAGGCAGATCCCGCGGTCGCCCTGGTTTCTCCTGGGGGACCAAGGCCCCTCAGGCATGAGCCTGGCCGCCCCCAAGATTCCTCCGATCCCGGATATCCCAAAACCCTGTGTCGGCTCAAGGACTGCGTCTGACCGCCCAACGTCTTCTGGCGTCAGGAGTCATTTGTCAGGTACCTCTTCAGGAACAGGGTCGGGGGTACTACTCCAGCCTGTTCACGGTGCCCAAGAAGGACAGCTCCCTGAGGCCCATCCTGGACTTAAAGGGCCTCAACAGGTTTGTCAGGTTCAAGCACTTTCACATGGAGACACTACGTTCGGCCGTAAGTTATCTTCTGCCGAGCGACTTCATGACCACGGTGGACATCAAGGATGCCTATCTTCACGTGCTGATCTTCCTAGGTCACCAGAGGTTCCTGAGGTTCGCTCTGGGGGGTCAACACTACCAGTTTGTGGCCTTGCCGTTTGGTATCACCTCGGCTCCTTGGGTTTTCACCAAGGTGCTGGCTGGCGTCATGGCTCTCCTGAGGAATCAGGGCATTCGCATCCTTCCTTACCTGGACGACATTCTGATTGCTGCCCAGTCTCTTCATCAGGCCAAGAGGGATACTCAGGTGGTGACTTCCACTCTCGAGTCCTTCGGCTGGGTGATCAATTATCCCAAGTCTTCACTATCTCCGTCTTTGGCGAGGCCCTTCCTTAACGCTGGATACTTCTCAGGTCAAAGTATTTCTCCCTCAGCAGAAGGTGGAGGGCATTCAGATGCAGGCACGGGCCCTGCTTGCGTGTCCTCACCCCTCCATTCGGCAGGGGATGCAGTTGGTGGGCCTCATGGTGTCCTGCTTCGAGGCGGTTTCCTTTGCTCAGTTTCACATGAGACCTCTTCAGTTACATCTCTTGTTGGTTTGGGATCGGAATCAGGAGTCCCTAAATCAGGAATTTGCTATGTCCCCTCCGGTCAGACAGTCCCTATCCTGGTGGATGGACTCGAGGAATCTTCTGGTGGGCAGGTCCTTTCTGCCTCCGCGCTGGAAGATTGTCACCACGGATGCCAGTCTGACCGACTGGGGGGGGGGGGGGGGGGCCACGCACCCATCAATATCCTAGAGATGCGGGCGATCAGGTTGGTCCTCTCCCAGTTGACCCCCCACCTTCGGGGTTGTGCTGTATATGTCCGCTCGGACAATTAGACGGCGGTTCCCTACATCAACCATCAGGAAGGGACTCAGAGCAAGCGAGCCCTCAAGGAAGTGTCCCTGATCTTGTCTTGGGCGGAGGAGATTGTTCCCTGCATTTTGACGGTTTACATCCCGGGGGTGGAGAACCAGGAGGCGGACTCCCTGAGCAGGGGAACGTCTCGGCTGGGAGAATGGTCCCTCAGCTACAGGATTTTTCTCGCCCTGTCTCGCCGCCGGGGTCAGCCGGACGTGGACCTGTTTGCGTCCCGTCACAATCACAAGCTTCCAAAGTTTGTCTCACTGTCACAGGGCCCTCTGGCCTTTGCCACAGACGCGGTAGAAATTCTGTGGACGAAGTTTCGGCTCCTTTATGTATTCCCTCCCTTTCTTCTGCTGGGTCGGGTGTTGCGCAAGATTGCTCAGAAGGGGGTGCCGGCCATTCTGGTTGCCCCCCCCCCGGTGGCCGAGGAGGGTATGGTACGTCGTACAGTTGGCAGTAGATCAGTTCGTCCTGCCCGACGATCCAGAGCTTCTCACGCAGGGACAGCTGCGCCATCCCAATTTAAAAAACACTGGCTTTTAACGGCTTGGCTCCTAAAACTTCCATCTTGATAAGCAAGGGTTTGCCGGCCTCTGTCGTCGAAACTTGATTCGGGCTCGGAAGAAATCCTCGTCTTTTATCTACTACAGGGTCTGGCATGCTTACATTGCTTGGTGCTAATCCAAGTCTCTTTTTTGTCGGGAATTTTCCATTCCCAGGATTCTGGAGTTTTTACATCATGGTCTGGAATCGGGTCTACAGCTTAGTACCCTCAAAGGACAGGTTTCGGCTCTGGCAATTTTTTTCCAAAGATCCTTTGCCAATCACAGGCTTGTTAAGACCTTCTTCCAGGGAGTTACTCATGTGCGTCTGCCTCTGCTTCCGGTTTGGAACTTAAACTTGGGGGTGTCTGCTCTACAGGGTCCTCCTTTTGAGCCTTTGTGCAATGCTGCGCTGTCCATAATGACTCTTAAGGTGGCCTTTTTGGTCGCTATTACTTTGGTGCGTCGAGCTGGCGGCGCTTTCCATGAAACCTCCTTATTTTGAGTGGCATCAGGATAAGGTGGTGTTTCGTCTTAACCCGGAATTTTTGCCTAAGGTTGTATCTATCCTTTCCTCTATGAGGACATTGTTTTACCTTACTATTGTCCTGCCCCTGCTAATTCCAAGGAACGGAACCTTCATTCTCTGGATGCGGTCAGGGACGCGCAAGTATTATTTGGTCGCCTCTGAGCCTTTTAGGAAGTCTGATTCTCTTTTTGTTCTTCCTTCCGGACCTAGGAAGGGCTTGCCTCCAGCCAAATCTACTATCAGCAAGTGGATTAGACAGGCGGTGGTGCGTGCTTATTCTGCCAAAGGGAAGGAACCTCCCTTCCGTGTTACTGCTCACTCTACTAGGGCTATTGGTGCCTCTTGGGCTTTTCAGCACCAGGCTTCTGTTGAACAAGTTTGTAAGGCCGCTTGTACAAGTTTTACAAGGTTGATGTTAGGGCCTCAGCTGATGCTGTTTTTGGTCGCAAGGTGCTTCAGGCGGTGGTGGTCTGAACTGCCTGCCGTTTCTCATTGGGGATCCCACCCTACTTTAAGGACACTGCTATTGGATGTCCCAGAAGTAATGATTGAAACAGGCGTGCTGTACACTTGGAAAAATACAATTCTGTGATTACTCACCTGTAGAATTGATTTTACTGTGTACAGCAGGGCCTGTTTCATCCCTTCCTTGTTATCGTTGTCCTTGTTTGCCTCTTTTTGGTTATTTGTTTTAGAGTTAGCCTTTTTGGGGCTGTGTATTCTTTTATCATGGTTTATCTCCCGGCTTCTTGCATAACTGCCCAAAAAAGAGGTGGCCCCAACAACCCCCAAAGAGCAGTCCCCCAAAAATACCGCACCTTCTCCACAGACGATTACTGCTATTTAATTTCAAAATATCATATAGTGCAGAATACATATTCTTGCATAACTGCTTGTCAACACTGGGGGTCTATGAGTGATTCCTGGCTTTTTATATGGCTGGGAGAAGGCACAAGTCTTCTGCAGTCAACTGCGCCACCTTGTGGCGAAATACCCAGAAGAGTAATCACAGAATTGTATTTTTTGACTGTCTCTGCGCTTTAGGTACATGATGTATAAACATTTAGGTCAGGATATCATTATCTTTTCAACTGTCAAGAGGGCTCCCTGGCTACCCCTGATGTTAGAATTTTTAATTTTTTCACCAGGCCATTCCGATTCTTACATAGAGTAGGATGGTTGGCATGCACATCCAGTTAGAGTTGGCCAACTGTCAAAAATGACTTAAACCGGACCAACACAACAAACAGTGCTCATGTGCATCTCCCCAGGGCAATTTAGATTGTTGCTCATAAAATTAATTTACCTTTTACCTAGCTCCAGCTGTAGTAAACTTTAGAAGCAAAATGGTGGCTCTTGTATCTGTTACTGTGCTTTGTCAGGCAGCAGAATGGCTGAGATTCTGGGAAAGGAAGCTCCAAAATGGCTGCTACCACTAGAAATTTCAGTGAGGTGGCTTTTCAGCCTTGAGTGGATACAGAAGCAAATGTAAGTGCTAACAATACTTCAGTATCATGTGTGCAGATGGAGCAAGTGAGTTTGGGGGAGTTTTTTTCCAGCTGTGCCAGGCTGTTTGTCCAGTTCAAGATAGCTCGATGGTCGGGTTCCTTCACTGTTACTTTTGCCCTCCTTCCGGTCTTTTATCTTATTGGGCTTTTTTTCTGGTAATTTCCACAAGGCTGGACTCGAGGCCTGTTAAGCTGATTTTAACATTTTGACTGTTTTTAGTGTTATGTAAGGTTTATTCTTATTGGATGCAAATTCCTGAGCATTTTTACCTTAAGTATAGTTTGCCCTCACTTCATCGTACTGCTTTGGTGGACGCAACATCAAGTAATTAAGAACACTGATGCCATATGTTTTTACACATATATGGCACTAGACTAGCTGCAGGGATTTGCTGGTAATCAAGCATTAAAGCAGTATAAAACATTGATGTGCAGTGGGACCTCACATCCTGTTAAGCTCAAAGGTATCAGAAGATATCCAGGTCTGGACTCCTAGAAGGCCAGTCATGTTCCCTCACACCAGACTCCAAACCAAAAAACTCCATTGCCAAGCTTTACAGCTGGAACTAGGTTTGGAGGCATGGGTGAATGGCATCCAGTACTTCTAAAATGTGAATTAGATTTTGGTTTGGATTGTGTAGGCCAGTCATGTGCTTTCACCTACAAACTTTATATCTGGCACTATGCTTGCAGGCAGTTAGTTTTCTCTTGGAACCCCAATAACAATTTGTCTGTAACTTCCAGATGAGTCACCCATCAAAGACCAATAACAACTTTGTATTTTTCTATACAGCTAATCCTCCAAAGCTGTGTATTTTCTTATCAAATGTTCAGAACGTAATTTAGTGACTGCTGCACAGACATACTTTTACCAAACATTATTGAGTACATATGCATTACTAATCTGACGAAGTGGCAAATAAACTGTTGACAGAAAACAGAACGGCGCGCCTGGCAATGCATAAGGTTATGGGATGCTAATTAAGTGAAACGATGAGCCATATGAAGAGGAGGAGGGAGACTATAAACCGCTAAAACAAAGCAGCAACAGCTCTGTTTGTTGACAGATGCAGCAGCCGCATATTCAGTAATTGGGTAATGGTGTAAACACTGGCAAATCGGCAAATCCCTGGGTGTATTGGGAACAGAAGTCAAGCTCGAATTCAAGGGTATAAACAGTCACACCCCTTCTCATGACACCCACAGTCTTCTGCCTGAAACTGTTTTAAGAACTCTAAAGTGAAAAGAACTTGTGAAAAGATCATATTAAAATGATTATTATTACTACAAAGCTGGGCTGAGGTGCGCTTTCTCCCTAATTAGCTGCTGCCCCATCTGGAGGCTGTCGTTAATGACACACTCCCACATTTAGGACAGCAGTAGTTGATCAGAAAAACACTAGCATCTTACCATGTCTCACCTTCCAAGCCATCTCTCGACAGCTGTTTTAACATGTAAGCTTAAGTTTAACAGTTTGCTCATTTAACCGCAAACCAACATAACAAAACAAAGCTAAAAAAAAAATCAACCTGAAAACAATCTGGACAATTAGGTTACCATCTCCCACATGGCTTACACCGTTTTTCAGACCTATTTGCAAAAAGCAGTTTGTTTTTAGATTGAAATTACATATTTAATAAGGCAGCAGTTGATTTTAGATTGTTTGGCCTACGAGGATATGGTCCTACCTTTGTTGATATAAACCTCAAATATGACAAAAATCATCCAAGATGATTTTTTTTTAAAAAGCTGTCATGTAAGGCAGTTCCTAGTGCAAGACCTTTTTGGCTTTTATTCTCACTACTATCATATACTGCTTGCTTTTCACAGATCCAAGTTCCTACTCACTTTGAATTCTTTCAGTTTGGAGTCAGACAGCATGATGGAACTGGAAAGACCATGCCATACTGTTCTGCTGGCATTAATGGAGCAAGGCCTCTAACAGGAATGTTCCTGCTTTGGTGACCTCCCCCTTGCTGCAGGCTCTCCCCAGTGGCCACCACAGAAGGAGAGACACAAAGAGGCTGATGCTATGGGTGTTTTTACAGTGCCTATATAGTGTACAGATATATTGATTGGAGGTTTCTTTTCTCGGCATGTGGCTCTACTGATCTGTATTCTTGCCTGTCTGTGTGTGGTGGCAAGAAAAGAAGGTTGTCTGCTACCAGAGCATGTGGCCTGGTCTGGGCAAGTAAAATTAATGAAGTCCTCTCTATTTGGAGTTATGATGCTGTATTTGGAATTGAGGTACCTCCCTTACACCTTGAAGAAGGCACCTGCAGCTGGGCATTCGGTGCCACAATATAGTTCGTTTTATATAATATACACACACACACTTCTCCTCACCAGAATATAACCGGGGATATGCACCTGAAAAGAGTTCATGTGAAGAATTGTTTGGCCCCTTGGGTTAAAGTCCCTTTCCAGCTAATAAAATAAAAAAAGCTATACTCACCTTGGCACCCCCTTAGACAGTAGAGCAGCAAGGGACCAAAGTGGGTACCGTTTATTCTAAGCATACAGTACGTCCTGCTCCATCTATAATACTTACACGTGGGTAATCCTCCGCCAGATGGCGCTGTTCACTGCAGACATGCAAAAACAGGCTCCTCCCGGCCCTTCATATACCCAGGGACCTCCCACAAATCCCCAGATTTCTCTGCAGTGCTGACTGCGAAGACATGAAGTATCAACTCTCTCGCAGGTGAGCGGGGCTATTACAGCCTGCGGCCCTGTGAAACTATTTCCACCCTTCCTCTGTGTGATGTGCCTCCCAGCCTGGGCTGCGCTGGTCGGGTGAAGGTAGGCAGCACGATGTGTGCTTACAGAGCAACGCTCCACCGCAATCCCCCACCATAGGGTAGGCGGTCAAGGCCGATGGTGAGCCTTCAGGGGATGCCCCTCCCGCATCATTGCCCCATGTAGCGGTGGACCCTATGTTAACGGGTCGCCTTCCTCCCTCGTTCCCCCCTTAGTCAGGGGGAAAAGAAAGGGGGGGGGGTTGGGTGTATGTGTATACTTACTCTCTTATGGCTTGGCTGTGTTTCACTGGGAACTGGGATCAGAGCCGCGCTCTTACCTTACTGTCAACCGCAGCACCATTAGTCTGCTTTCTGCTCGCACCGCACGTACTGCGGCGGCTTACGGACTCTGCGTCTTCTTCTCCTTCCTTCCCTCACTCTTTTAGCCTTAGTGGCTCTTCTTAGATTGCGCCGACTTGAGCGCCTGTCTTATTACACAGACCGGGGTTCATTCCCCGATGGGGAGCCACAGGAGAGCCCGAGTACTGCTCTCGGCTGTGCCTGTCCTGGCTCCGAGCGCTGTTTACATTATGCTTTTCTACCTTGCTACTTTTCTACTTTTCGGTGCCCTCATGGGCTAGATGCCTTACGAGATTCGCGCTCGCTGGTGAGGGGCGTGGTTCCGGCTTGGCGTGCTACGCATCACGATCGGCTCAGCCCGCCCTCCGAGGTTCGCTTGGCACCATTTTCTTCTCCCGCGCGCGTGGTGAAGATCGTCCTCTCCTCTCTGTATGTGAGTGCCCTTGCGGGCGACTTTTCTTCTATCCCCATTGCGCATGGCTCTGACATCCTGTTCCCCCTTATGTCTTTCAGACCGCGGATTTCCAAGTGGCTTCTCCCGGCCCAGCGTAGCTCCCGGTCGTGACCATAAAAAATTACTCCCACTTCCCAGCGTGTTATTGGGGCATCCAGGGTAGATTCCAGCGTCAGTCCCTACTGGCATATAGTGCCGATTAAATCACCATATGGAGGCATCTCAGGATATTGTGAACGGGGTTCCTTCGGGACAAGCCCGGCTGTGTGTAGCTTGTGGGGTCTTACCTAGCAGCGGTGACAATGCATGGGTCTGTGTTCCTTGTGCACAGCCGGCGCTATCTGTGCTTCCCGTCTCCTCTGAGGCTGGGCCTGCACCCCGCCGCACTTCACCTACTCCCCCAAGCCTGAGTCTAACCCCCAATACCAGTGGGGATTCTCATCCTGATCTAGCCACGAGGCTGGCTAGTGTTGAAAACTTGCTTGCTAATTCCTTAGCGCGTAAAGCCACCGCCAAGAGGCGGCACTTGAACCCTGAATCGGCCCTCTTCCCTATAGAACCTGATGATTTGTTGCATTCTTATGCCCATATCCCCTCGGACGAAGGGGAACTGTTCTCTGACTCAGGGTCATATGACGATGAGTCCAGGGGTCAGGAAGAGTCTGGTTCCGAGCATTGGTCCTCGGATGATATTGATAGACTGCTGGTCCAGATCTTTGAGGTTCTGTCCCTCTCTCCCCCTGCTGCGGCACCCCGACAAAGGGGTGATCTTTTCCATACTGCTAAAGCTCGCTTGGAATTCCCAGAGCAAACCCATTTCAATAGCCTCGTGCTTAAAGAATGGGAACATCCCAGCAGACTTCAAGGGGTCCCTAAGAGCGTGGATAGGAAATATCCCTTCCCTGCTGACTTGGTCAAGTGCTGGTCATCGCCGCCTGAGGTCGATGTTCCTATTCTAGGGTTGTCCAACACCTCTATTATGCACTCTCCTGACACTACTACGCTACGGGACTCTGAGGACCGGCGTGTTGACCAACTGGTATGTCATGCCTTTGCATTTGGGGGAGCAACTCTGCGCCCGGTTTGCGCCTTAGCCATTACGGCAGTAGCGCTCAGGGCCGTGGTGAGGAATGCTCTCGACGGCACAGATGAGTTGCCTTCTGATACTGTCAACACTCTGTCCAGCTGTGATGCGTTTGTGAACTTTATCCTGTCCGCATCGGACGATGCTATTAAGATGTGTGCCAGGTCATCTGCCCTGGTGGTTGCTATACGCCGCGCGGTCTGGTTGCGCCAGTGGGCCGCAGACAATGCCGCCAAGAAAGCTCTCACGGGGCTTCCATTTAAAGGACTGCGCTTGTTTGGGGATCGATTAAACCTCTTTGCCAAGGGAGGCAAGTTGCCCCAGCGCAGGCGGCAGACTCAGCCTTTTCGTGGCCAAGGCTCCCTATCAACCCCCTACCATGGGGCCAAACAGGGTAGAGGGGCGTCCTTCGCTGGGGCCTGCGCTGATTCCTGGCACAGGAACAGAGGACGCCGTCCAGGTTCCTCCTGGGGAACCAAGCCCAAAGCCCCTGCCAAGGCCCCCCAGGCATGAGGGGGCTCCCTCACCCGTCAGGGTGGGGGGACGTCTACAGCACTTCGTGCACGTCTGGCGGCGTCACGTCTCAGACCGGTGGATTCAGGAGCTACAAGATAGAATTTGCTGTACGGCCCCCCACCCGGTTCATTGGGTCTCGAATCCCTCAAGACCCTGCCTCAGCTCAGGTCTTGTTGCTGGCCGTACAGGGTCTCATGGACCTAGGGGTCATTTGCAAGGTTCCCCCCCCCCCTGGAGACAGGGGCACGGGGTTCTACTCAAACCTTTTCACAGTACCCAAGAAGGATGGGTCGGTGCTGCCCTACCTGGATGATATTCTCATCACACCTCGGTCTCTGCGGCAGGCAGAGTTGGACACTCGGCTGGTAGTGTCCACCCTGGAGTCCTTCGGCTGGGTGATCAATTACCCCAAGTCATCCCTGTCCCCCTCCTCGGTGACTCCGTTCCTGGGAATGATTCTGGATACGGTTCAGTCAAGGATATTCCTTCCTCAACAGAAGGTGGAAGCTCTGACAGTGCAGGCGAGGTTCCTGCTCTCGAGCCCACAGTTCTCCATCCGGCAGGGAATGCAGTTGGTGGGCCTGATGGTGGCGAGCTTCGAGGCGGTGCCCTTTGCCCAGTTCCATTTGAGACCTCTGCAGCTTCACCTTCTGTCAGTTTGGGACAAGAACCCTGCGTCCTTGGACGGGTTCTGTGTGCTTCCCCCCTCGGTCAGACAGTCCCTTGCATGGTGGCTGGACCACAGGAACTTGACAGGGGGCAGGTCTTTTCTGACCCCATCCTGGGAGACGGTCACAACGGATGCCAGTCTGTCAGGTTGGGGAGGATTCTGGAAGTCCCTGCGCTTCCAGGGGACGTGGGGCCCTCAGGAGGCCCATTTACCCATCAACATTCTGGAATTACGGGCTGTCAGGTTGGTTCTGGAGCGTTTGACCCAGCACCTGAGGGGTCTGTCGGTCCAAGTTCGCTCAGACAACAGAACGGCGGTTGCCTACATCAATCATCAGGGAGGGACCCGGAGCAAGGGTGCTCTCCAAGATGTGTCTCAGATTCTGACATGGGCGGAGGCCAATGTTCAATGCATTTCGGCTGTTTACATTCCGGGGGCGGAGAACCTGCTGGCGGACGCCCTGAGCAGGGGGATGTCCCGTCAGGGGGAGTGGTCCCTCTGCAACACGGTATTCCAGTCCCTGTGTCACCGTTGGGGCCTAGCGGATGTGTATCTGTTTGCTTCCCGTCACAATCACAAGCTCCCGGCCTTCGTCTCACTGTCTCAGGATCCTCTGGCCATGGCCACGGATGCCCTGTCCATGTCTTGGAGGGAGTTTCGACTCCTGTATGTGTTTCCACCGTTCCCCCTTCTGGTGAGGGTTCTACGCAAGATTGCTCTGGAGGGGGTACCTGTGATTCTGGTGGCCCCCAGGGGGCCAAGAAGAGGCAGTAGATCAGTACGATCTGCCAAGCGTACCAGATCTGCTAACTCAAGGGTCCTTACGCCATCCCAATTTACAAACTCTGGCTTTGACGGCCTGGCTGCTGAAACCTCCATCTTGATGGAGAAGGGGTTGTCTGCCTCTGTGGTGGCTACTATGGTGCAGGCCAGGAAGAAGACTTCTTCTGCTATTTATTATAGAGTATGGCGTTCCTACATTGACTGGTGTGAGTCCAGGTCTCTTCCCTGCCGGGAATTCTCCGTCCCTAGGGTCCTGGAGTTTTTACAGCATGGTTTGGACTTAGGTCTCAAACTTAGTACTCTGAAGGGTCAGGTTTCTGCCCTATCTATCTTCTTTCAGAAGATAGGTTGGGGTTGGTCCCTCTTAGAGTGGTGTCTTATAGTGTTGCCCTGTGTGACATCCTCTAGAGGGGTTCCAGGTGTGCCTTGTTGTTTCCCTTTTAAAATATTTTTTTTCTTGTGTGCAAATTAAATTTTATTTTCAACATTTTCATAGACAATGCAAGATATAAAGTATAAACTATACACATATAAATAATAATATAGATATTTACACTATATACAATGAATAGGGTTCTTTCACCAGTTACCCCTGTTTCAGGGTTATTTTGCTGCCAAATATCCTGTTTGTAACAGGTATATTGGATTTATAGTCCCTTGTTTGTAGCAAGTGCAGTTTGTAGCAAGGATGCTGGGCTTGTGATCCCTCGTTTGTAGCAAGTGAAATAGGTTTGCATGTAATCCCTCGTTTGTAGCAAGTGAGGTAGGTTTGCATACGCGTTTCGCTCTGGTGGCTTCTTCAGTGCGTTTAGGTCTGCATGAGGATTGTATAGGGATGAGTGATGCATGCCCAACAAAGAAGACCTTTGCTCAATATCACCTAATTAAGACCTTCTTCCAGGGGGTCACTCACGTGTGTCCCCCTCGAAAGCCTATGGTCCCTGTTTGGGATTTGAATTTGGTTTTGTCTGCCTTGCAGGGTGCTCCCTTTGAGCCTATTCAAGATGCTGCTCTGGTCGTTCTCACTCTCAAGGTTGTCTTCTTGGTGGCTATTACTTCGGTTAGGCATGTGTCAGAACTGGCCGCTCTATCTATTCAGCCTCCATACTATGAGCGACACCAGGACAAGGTGGTGTTCCGCTTCAAACCGGATTTCCTGCCAAAAGTTGTCTCGGCATTTTATTTGAACCAGGATATTGTTCTTCCTTCTCTGTGTCCCAATCCTCGCAACGACAAGGAGCGGGTTCTGCATTCCTTGGATGTAGTCAGGTGCTTGAAGTATTACCTGGTTGTCACTAAGGCCTTCAGGAAGACTGATGCTCTCTTCGTTGTGCCTTCGGGGCCTAGGAAGGGTTTGGCTCCCGCCAAGTCTACCATCAGTAAATGGATTCGTCAGGCTGTGATTCAGGCCTATTCTACTAAGGGGAGGACTCCCCCTTTCCGTCTTACGGCTCATTCCACTCGTGCTATTGGTGCCTCTTGGGCCTTTCAGCAACAGGCCTCTGTTGAACAAGTTTGCAAGGCCGCTATTTGGTCTTCTGTTCACACCTTTTCAAAGTTTTACAAGGTTGATGTTCGGGCCTCAGCTGATGCTGCTTTTGGCCGTAAGGTTTTACAGGCGCTTGTAGTTTGAGCTACATGCCGTTGCCTTTGTTGTTGGGGATCCCACCCTACTTTATGGACACTGCTATTGGATGTCCCACATGTAAGTATTATAGATGGAGCAGGACGTACTGTATGCTTAGAATAATACAATTCTGTGAAATACTCACTTGTAGAATTGGTATTATACGCATACAGTACGTCCTGCTCCACCCCACCCTGGTTTCACCTTGTTCTGGATCCCCTGTATGGTGATTGTTATCATTGTTATTGTAACCAGTTTGGTGGTTGGTTTCTCCCAGCTTCTTTTCAATGCTGAGGATTTGTGGGAGGTCCCTGGGTATATGAAGGGCCGGGAGGAGCCTGTTTTTGCATGTCTGCAGTGACATCTGGCGGAGGATAACCCACGTGTAAGTATTATAGGTGGAGCAGGACGTACTGTATGCGTATAATACCAATTCTACAGGTGAGTATTTCACAGAATTGTATTTTTTTATTTTATTGGTGGAACCGTCCCCTTAAAGCTAAACAAAACCGCTGGCTTTTCCTTGGGACATCCTGAATTGGGATGCCCGGATATGTGACCCCCCCAGGGCACCCGTAAAAACTATCCTTCCCACACTCCAGTGATGCATGCGCAGACTCTCGTCTGGCATGATTAAGTAATTCGGAAGGCCGTTCTGATTCTCCACTGGTACTAGGAGATCCTTTACTACCTTTTTTATCTATAACCCTTAATCACGTCAGTTTCTATGTAACTTTCTCCTACCAAGCACCATGAATCCCATGCCTAAAAGGGATGCCTCTATAGTCAGGTCCTTTTTACAAGGAGATCTTACCAACCTCTACCATCTTTTAACCTTTGGATTGTATTTAACTCTTATCCAGCCTACTCTTGGACTTTCTAAATGTTGCTTCATCTGGCTGCTTTGGTGTGGGGCTCTTGGTTTATAGGTGTGTGCAAAATGTTGGTTCTTTACACGCATCATAGAGAGTGACCCCTCTCTTTGTAGGATAGGCTTCACTACACCTAAAAGCAGAACAAAACCCCCCAGGGGCACCGCAGCACTCACCTCTTCCTGGTGCTTCCTTGCCAATGTAAACAACGCTCCTTTGGGCTGTGTGTACTACAGAGGACGCTTGCTCTTGCTCTCGTTGCAAGGCTCTCGTGTAAACAGAGCATGTTTTCTGAGCAATTAATATGCATGGCGAACGGCTCTGGGCAATGGCCCGAGCATGCGCCGTTGGACCGGGAAGAGGTGAGTTGGAAAGGGGCGATCTGAGGGGTTTCACACAGTGGAGCACTGTGACTTGGGGTGCCTCGGGGGCGCAGAACAAAACCAGGAAAAGTGAAAATCCCAGGTTTTGTTCAGCTTTAAGATGTAATCTACAACCTTAGAATTTTAAAATAAAAGTCAAGTGTTAATTGTTTTTTAAGTTTTTTTTTCATTGTATTCCAGATCACCCAGTTGGACCCCAGCAGATCTCTCATGGAACTTAAGCTGTACCCTCAGGAAACACTTTTCCTGGAAGCAAAAGAATAAGTGTCCAAAGAGCGGATTGTGACAGCAGCAAACAAAGTTCTGCTTTTTTGGAATAAGGAACGCTCACCTCCCTGCTCTTAGAAGTCACCCACGCCACCCAAAAAAGAGCGATGAAGAGACGGCATATTGGAAAGATCCTTCAAGCAGCAGATGACCCAAATACAAATGTCAAACATATGTTGCCATCATTTAGCTTTTGATTGAATACCCTACCATTGACACCAAAGGTGGTTCTTGAAAGAATAGCTATTTCTTCTAAAATGTTTTGAGTCTCATTTTATTGGAGTTGTGACATTTTCTAAAATAATTATTTTGACAAAATGGCTTCAGAGCTGTTTTTTTCCTTTACATCTCTTGTTTTACAGTCGTTCCTGCCTTGTTTGACTTTAAGACACTGATTAGCCTCTCCACTGCTTTACATTCTTTACATACATTTTTCACATGCTGTTAAAAAAGACTATACAGTTTGGGCTTTTAATTTACTTGATGCCATTGGTAGATATATCTTCAGATCAACTAGAGTACAGTATTGCATATTACCATCGGAGTTATGAAAAGCTCTCTTACTTGTATAGAAAGGTCTAGACCAAGGATTGAACCTGTCTAAGCCAGGGAGAACTCAAACTGTCATGTGTCAGCAACATCTAGAGTACCCAGCTTGTTTTTCTTGCGTGAAATAAATGAGATGTTACAACCTCTTGCCGAAAAGACAAGTGTGCAAATCTGTGAATAACCATTTTGGTCAAAAGTGGTTTTGGAAAATGTCACAGCATGCAATAAACTGACTAATGATAAAGATGTTTCTGAGGTGAGATATCCTCCAAAAGCTCTTTTAAATGCAGAAAAGTGGCAAATCCTTTGTACTGATGCTGATTATCTGTATACCTTTATTTTAACACCACTTACCAAGAAGCTGTTTATTGGTGCCACTAAATTGAAGCACCATTAAATCAAATTGACCATTGTGTAATATTAAGCTATTTAATTTGGGCAATGCCCATCCCTGTGCTACACAGGTGTTACTGCAGACAGAATATTTTGGATAACGGTTGAGCCTGGTTTCAAAAGGTAGCATTTACCCAACCATATAGAGAAGACGGCATGAGCTCCAGAGTTTGACTCAAACTGTAATTCATCGATACATTGAATAATGTAACCTGATCCCTATTACTTGTCTTATTAATAACTAATAGTCTTTATTTATATAGAGCCAACATATCCTGCAACTCTTTACAATCAGATAACTTACCTATAATTCAGCAGCAATAGGTTGAATCTTTAGAGACCAGTTTAAATTGAACTGTTAAGCCCAAGATCCACTTAACTTAACAAATCTGTCCCTCTTAAAGTGGACCATCACCCTTATATGAAAACTTGTTTGTGTCCCTTAGGCTTCCTATTGGTAGTTAAAATACCCCTTTGAGATTTCTATTTCCAACACCACCACTACTCATCACTAGGTGGGAGCAAACCATTTGTGCACATGGTTGCAGCTGGTGTCTGCTATTGGAGTACCATCTTGATGGTCAGTGTGCACAAGTATGCCCACCCACCAAGCAAATGGAGTATATTTACTGCTGAGGAGAAGCCCATCCGATAGGACTGGGTGTCTATTTGTGTATGTGTGTGTGTGTGTTGGTTAAAATGGCTGTAAAGGCATTTAAAAAAAAGATCCTCACTCTTTCTCCCCAGCAGTAATGTCCTCCCTTCCTGGTACTCACAAACTCTCTGTATTGCAGTGAATAGAGTTGGGCGTAATCCCGCACTGTGACTGATGCATAAGCAGTGCTGCAACTGATGGCACAATGTGGTGCCCAGACTCCTAATATGGGACAGTGTCTTTTATAGTCATTTTAATTACAAATCTTTTAGATCATTGCATAAATTGGAGGAAAAATCATCAACCACATAGAGAATAAAAAAATGGCCACTAAATAGGCAGTTTTAGTTGCCATACTGCCATAATCCTTGCTACTTAGAATCCCACAAAAATAAGATAAAGAATAATCTTTGGTCTTCATCAAAATTATAAATAATAATGGAGATGGCTATAATCTACATTCTTTTTCCTAATATTATAACCCCAGCTTTGTGTTGCGCCATCTTCTAAAATAACTAATAATCAAAAAAGTCCAGATAATCAGCATTTAATACTAGGAAGTTCATCCCCTTGACTATATAACTATTTTTTCTCATCTCTACCATTCCAGGCACCACCGGTAGCAACACGTGGGTTAATCTCAGACGTAGGTGGGGACTGCAAGATAGAGGAAAACTAGCTCCTCCCAGTCTATATAGGGCAGGCTGTGGCATGATCTCAATTATTTTCTTGCAGTTGCATGGGGCTGTGAAGATGTCTGAATGTATTTGTTTTGAGCACAGTGCTGAGCGGGGGCTCTGTCTGTCTCCCAGCCCCTCACCAGCTGCAGCATTCCTGGGGACCCCCCCTAGATGCCCGAAGTCTGTTTCTAAACTGATAGCGTTGGATCGTGCAGAGTGAGGCGAGCGAGCATGGGTCCAGGCGGGCGTGTTGGGTCTGAGCCCCGAAGATCAGGACCCTGGGTCATCCATCCCCATGGCTCCATGACACCCTGCGAGAAAAATTGCTTCTCCAGGGCTGGGGGGCTTGAGCTAGGAGCCAAGCTCCCTGCTATGAGAGTGTTTGTGGTGCTTATTATTGGGCAGCCATGCTGGTTAGAGCTTGTTCCGAGCTTGACTGCATCTCCAGATCCTTTCCTGCCAGCTCCTGCACTACTTCCTAGTTCTCCTGAGTGGAGGATCGACACCAGCATGGCTGCCGCCCCCATGGTTTTTCCTGGTCAGGTAGGGCCCTCTTGAGGGCTAAGCCTTTCGACTTTTACAGATTCTTTCTGAATCTGACATTGTTCATGTTGTTGCAGGGTGGGATCCAGAAGCTGCTGCATCCTTGGCCGGTGGGTTCATCTCAGCTGCAGGGAGGTGCATTTCCTGTAGTGCAGGTCTGACCAGTTGTTGACAGAGCAAGAGGGTGTGGGACCAGTGCTCCAGCTGTATTGCTTAGCATTTAGAGCAGCCATTTTACCATGTCATAGGCATTAGAGGCACTGTGATTTCATATTTTAATGGCGAGTGGTGCCAGCCAAGGTGGCAGAGGAAGAGTGAACCCTACAAGGGTCAGATGGTCAGGCAGGTTTTTCCCAGGCTTGCTCATTTTGACAGGCTGGTGGCAAAGGAGTGGGAGAAACCGGATAAGCTTTCGTATCTTTTTAAGGTCCTGGATGCCAATTACACATTTCTGGAGGAGGTGGTCAGGGTTTGGCCTGCGCCACCTGAGGTAGACGAACCAGTGTCTGGTCTGGCTCAGCACACCATTTTGCCTACTTCGGATAGTGTGGTCTTGTGGTGGGTAGGAGGTTGGACCAATTGGCCAGACATGTGTTCTCCATGGTAGGGTCGGCCGTGCGTCCAGAAGCTAGTGCCACGTCCATGGTGGCTACGGCAGGCAAGGTCTGGATGAAGCAGCAGGGAAGGCATTTGCGACATGGAGGTTCACGCTCCTTGGCACTTCATTTTAACTCATTCACTATGGAGGTCTTCAGATACATTGTGCAGGCTATGGTCGACTTGGTGCATCCTGTGGCTAGGGGGCCTCCTTTTTTCGGTGAGCCTCTGGATGACCTGCTCCAGAAGGGGAAGTTGACTAGGCTTCCACAGATTGGGAAGCAAAGGACAGGTTGCCAAATTTTTGCCCCTTCCAGAAGTTTGGAGGTTCTACAGACTTTTTTAGGGTAAGCGAAAGCTATGGGGGAAACCTAGACCCCAAGGGGCCACACGGCCCAAGCCCTCTCAGGATTGATGGGGTGCCCTCACCCAATTGGTTGGGGAGGCGGCTTTTGCACTACGCACCAGTGCGGAGGGAACAGATATCTAATGCCTGGGTCCGGGAGGTTGTTTCGTCTGGATACAAGATTGAGTTCTGGACCAGGCCTCCACACAGGTTTGTGGAGCCCTCCCACGGAAAGGACAGTGGCTCTCCACCGCGTGATAGAGCTCCTGCTGGACAGGGGATTTGTAGTACCTGTGCTCCCATCAGAGCGGGGCTGTGGCTTCTACTCTACTTCATCCCCAAGGAGGACAGGTCAGTTTGGCCGCTTCCTGGATCTCCGAAATCTGAACAGTTACGTGTGGATGCAGAACTTCCGCATGGAATCTCTAAGGTCGGTTTTGAGGTTGCTGCAACTGGGATTTTCTATCCATGTTGGACATAAAGGATGCTTATCTGCATGATCTTCTCGGGTCACCAACAATACCTCTGCTTTGCGGTGGGTGCTTGACGCTTCCAATTTGTGGCACTGCCATTCGAACTGTTCGCTGCCTGCAAGTGTTCACAAAAGTCTTGGTGGTAGTGATGGCACTCAAGTTTTACAGCGATGGCACTCAAGACTTGATGTCTGGGCATTGAGGCGTAAGATGTTGCAGACTGTGGTGAACCCCTCTCCGAGGGTCTAAGCTTCAGTTGTCAGTGTCATTTTTCTTAGTTATGTTGACGCAGCCGGTTGTTGCCTGTTCTGGCATGGTCTCAACCTAATGAGGATACTGCTTTGGGACGTCCCACACGTTGCTACTGGTGGTAATGGTAGAGGATGAGAAATTAAATTTACCGGTGAGTACACAAATTTCCCTTTTACCTTTCATGGAACCAATAGCACATTTATGTTACTTAGGGGATGTATATACTGATACTCCCCTTTATTTCAGAGTCCCTTTACTTTCTGTTTGCAATTATGTATTTTGAAAGGCATATTCTTTAAAGCATCCAGATGGTATCTGCTACAGTTACTGTAGGTAGGGTGCTTTTAAAACACCTTGGGGCTGACAGCTAAAAGTACAAAGTTGCTGGCCAATAGTTGTCCTGCTAGATGAACATACATTTGATTTCAGCAAAGGAATTAGAAAGTGTTGCAAGTCTGCTGGCCTTATTTTATTTAGTACAAATTAGAGTTCACCTTAAAGAGAGTGTTTACTAATGCTAAACTGTATTTCAATTTAAAATATATATATGTAACATTCAGATTTCGGAAGAGTAGCCTAATGCTACCATGCCTGCAGAAATTGGATACCACCATTTCAAGGGGATGTTCAGTGACCATAGAATTGTGGCAAGACAAAGTTTATTCCTTATGAGCCAGGTGTTCCCCCACATCCTTCCACAGGCCATTCAAGACCTATTAAAAGTGTGGTTAGGCTAGAGTTGTAAGAAAACTTTAATATTGCCTTTGTAAACATTTGAGGCCTATGTTTTAAAGGTTTGAATCACAGTTTTTATTCGCAGAAACAAATGATTTTTACATACTAAAAATGTCATATCGTTAAAATGTGCACCTCATGAAAAAAAAAAGTCCTTTTCACCAACTTTCGGACCACCAGTCAAAAAAATTAAGTTTAGTAAATTGCTCGCCTAAATCCCCCTCCCCTGACTGTCTGTAGCATATGCTGTTTTAGGGGGCTTAACCCATTGCAGATGTTGTGTGCTGTGCTCCTGGACTGCATGGGAGCGGCCATGTTGACACACACTTAGAACCCTGCTTACACATGAGCATGAGTGGGGGCTGTGGCAGGACACATACACACAATCTAAGCTGAATAGCATATCCAGCTAAAGCTGATGAAACAATCAGCATGGCTGTAATGTGCCTGTGTGAAGAATGCAAGCCTGTCAGTAGCAAATATAGGGTTGCTATCATCCCAGACTAAATTGAGAGGGATATATGCCTCAGAAACCAGGGGCAACATCTGTCATGCTACACACACACGCTTTGAATCAACAGCTGAAAGGGAATTCTTTGTATGTGAGGAAAGCTATGTAACTATGAATCGCAATGGACACTATGCTTGACGGTGGAGCTGGGTTTTTCAGAAGCAGGACTCTCATGTGTGTAGCAAAATTGCCACTCCCATGCTGTTCAGGAACACAGCATCTGCATGCTATTCCACAACTTCTGCATGGGGTTAAAGTGCACCTATACTCAATGGGAGGTTTATGTCGCCGCCTTCCATCCCCAGCCCAGTGCCCCAAAACAGCCCGTTTCTTTTTTTTTTTTTTTTTTTTACTACATAATTTGCCCAGTATTAATAAAACGACTGGCAGGAAGAGGTATTATGGCGAATGGCTGCCATATGTTAACTAGTTCAGTTACACCTGAACTGTCACATTAGGAGTCGGCACTGAGAATTTTTTCTCTCCGTGCAATTTAGCATCTTTTTCAGCTGTGCGAATTTATAAAACATAAACTTCCCTATGAGTATATATGGGTGCACTTTAAGCACTCTCAAAAACCTTACATCGCTGATTGTCAGAGGGGGGGGGAGCAATATACAAAGATCTAATTTTTTGAATAGGAGATCAGCTTTAAAACTTTTTTCTCACCACCCTAAACCTGGCCAATTACATTATTTCAATGCAGGGGAGCCCAAAAAACATTTTCATTATTTTCCATTCCTGACATTTTTTTTATTAAATGAAAAATAAGATACATTTTAGGAGAACAAACAAAAAACAAATTATTTAGCCAAACTTTATATATTGGCCTCTTGGTGCCGATAGAACATATAATAGATGGTTTACAGTTCTAGTGCATTTATTTTGCCTACATTTTAGATAATATGTGAGGGGTTATTTGAAGAATATGTTTTGGTTGAGAGTATTTATTTCTGATTTCATACTTTTGGTTCCAAACCTTGTCCCTTTTTTTTTAATATTAAGACTGGGGTGGTGAGGGTGCATTTCATTGCAGTGTGTGCCTCTTAAGTATATGCATGATGTGAATATTTATCTCTGAATAAACAGACCAAACACCGGATACTTGAAATCTTCACAATATTTTAGAGTTTTCCCACTGTGTGACCAAAGTGGGGACAACATTTCTGCGGTGCCTAAGTTGTATCTTTTATTTCATCCCCTGGCAGCTATTCTGAAGATGCCGTCAATGTTTTGAGTTAATGCAGCCATGGACTTGTAACATCCTTCAGATATTAGGCTGGTTCTGCTTGGAAAACTGTGACTTCCACTGGGTGATGGTTGCTCCTAAAAAGCAACATGTAATCATTCTCAGCAGCTAGAGCGTTACAGATCTCCAGATCCTGGTTTTGTAGGACTTTAATTTATACTTGACTAGTTGGTGTAATGGGATTCCTCACATCTTTGTCCACACATTTACTCTGTGTGGTCCACGCACACAGTCCCTACACCAGAACATCTGTGTTAAAAATGTTTTAGATCATGAAAAAGTTGGCATAAAGGACTTTGCCTGCATTTGAAGTAAAGTGTTAAGCACCAAATTTCAAATAAAAAAGGAAACCTGTTCCTTACTAAATACTTTGTAAAATGTCTTGCAGTGGGCATAAATCTTTGTAAATGGTGGATGAAGGCTAAATTGGAGTGTTTATTTGCCTTGCATTTTACACGTGCCAAAAGATTTTAGATGTTCTTGTCGGGAGCTTGTATTAGGATGGGTTCCATCAACATTGATCTCAGCTTTGTATAAACATAATATCTCTTCTCACACGGGAACATTATTTAGGGTTAGATCTTCATGCTGATGCAAGACCCGAAGTAGGCTGCAAGATTATGCAAAGCTTGAATCCCTTCTTTTGTGGTCTCCTCTTTTGATGGAAAGATTGATCCCAATCCCAGTTGTCCTCCAATTTAGGAGCAGGGCAGACATATTTTCCCCCAAGCTCACTGTTGGCTGTGGGATTCTTTGATTTATTCTTTCCTGTTGTTTTTTTTTCTGAGCAGAGGTTAAGAGCTTTAAGGTGCCCAATGGTGAGGACCCCTCTTTTTTTGCCAGGATACCAATGGCATGAAAGGTTGAGTACTCTCCATAGCAAGTGAAGTTTGGCTGGAGGCTCTTCCGAAGACACAGGCAAGCCCTCCACAGAGTTTCAACTCTACCCGTTTTATATAGTATGCCACAGAGCATTAGAGGCAATTTCTCACTGATGCCCAACATTTTTAATAGACTATCTCTTTTAAACTCCGCTATCCCAAAGGTGGGTGATTGGCTGAACTATGATCAAGTGATGCTATCTCCTAAAGTAACCTACCGTACAGTGGGGATGAAATGTTAGTGCATCCTATGGAGCAAATGTAAAAAAAAAAAAAAAAAAAACCTTACATGACGAGCTCCCGCACTGCTTTCTGGGTAGCCTCAGCCACCAGGGCGGCAGACGACGGAAGAGAGACGGGCAGGGCAATTGATCCCTGCCTGCTGCCACTCCATGGGTGAGGTGTGGCGCATGCACACACAAACACCCGGGTCATGGCAGCAGGTGAGCGTGGCGGCGTCTATTTTTCCTCAACCCACTGCATGGACCTCTGGATGTTAGTGAGCGTGCGATCAGTTACCCTTGCTGCCAGCCCTCCATCCTCTAGCCCGACTGCTTCAGCATCAGGGGACGGGGGGGGTCTGCTTCATTCTGCCACATCGCCAAATGGGAAGGGAGGAACGCCACACTGGCAATGTTGAATGGGAGGGAGGGAATCCCACGCTGCAAATGGGGAAAGAGAGGGGGGAATCCCACACTGCCAATGGGGAATGGGAGGGGGTAATCCCACACTGCCTATAGAGAATGGGTGGGAGGAATGCCACACTGCCTATGGGGAATGGGAGGGGGGAATCCCACACTGCCAATAGGGAATGGGTGGGAGGAATGCCACACTGCCTGTGGGGAATGGGAGGGAGTAATGCCACACTGCCAATGGGGAATGGGAAGGAGCAATGCCACTTCCTATGGGGAGTGGGAGGGGGGAATGCCACACTGCCTATAGGGAATGCCATGCTGCCCCTTAACTGAGGGATTCTGAACCTTGCTTATCATTTGGTTCTGTGGCAGCAGTGTCTTAGCACAACTTTTGGTTCAGTATATTATTCACACTGGGCAAGTCTCAGAGGTCCCTAAAAGGAAAGCAAGGTTATACAGCTTCTTGGATAAACCAAACCCACTTTCGATTTTACAGATTCTTGGATAAACCAAACCCACTTTTAAGTCTCCCCAGGAAATGGACAGGCGCCCCTTCTACCATTTGCAGAGTTGTTCTTCAGTTTGCAGAGGTGAGACAGGTATGCCTGTCTGATCCCAGGGTTAGGGACATGCTACCCCCAGGCCAGTGGAAATGTTTGCCAGTTATAAAGTCTTCCATCAGCAAGCAGTTTTGGCAAGTGTGGTTGAACACTTACCTTTCCCCATCAAATAAAGAGCCAACAGGAAAAGTGGTTCAAGCGTTGCATATTGTTTTAGGCCATGTATGGCTTTCCTGTCTACAGGAAGATATAACTATATAGTAAAGAATGTTCTCATGCAAGTAAAAATGATTGCATCAGTACTCACTGGTAAATGTAGATCTTCAATCATTCTGGAGGTGATCTTTGGCTTTACCATTTTGGCTATTCCTTAATCAATTCAAACAGTAGTCAATGCTTTCTTCCATAATATGTTAGCAAAGCACAGAGCAAAAACAGTTAATACTTCTTAAAACAATAGCTTGAATTTTTATGAAGCATCCCACGGTGCATGCACGTCAATTTTCAAGTCTCTCAACATGCGTGCCCACCACCTTTTAGATGTTTGCTTACCATGTATACTTAAAAACAAACGCCTTAAGGTAATATCCACCAATCAGGTATAATCCTCCAATTCTCAAATGATAGATCACTTATTGATGATGATTCATAGTGAGGGAATGTATATCCCATGAAGGCATCCCAGAAAAAAACAAAAAAAATCTAGTGCAACCCTGTCAAATAACTTACAGATTTCCAGTAAAGGCAACGCATATAGTATATAAAATCCAAGGTGGTCCTTCCTTTCTTTGCCCCACTACGGCCGTAAGCAGAGCTATTGGGATCAGATCCACCGATTAATAAGTACTTGGCAAAAAATCTTCTTTACAGAGCCCGTCGCCCTCCTGCCTAACGCGTTTCGTCGCAAAGGGCTTTCTTCCATGTCTTTCAGGTTTTGGGTGCCACTTTAAGATAATTTTAGCTGAGCAGACAATAATTTGCTGAACCTCTTCTTTTTATATGTGTTTTTTCTCTTCAATCAACATTTTAGCGGATTGTGTTCATCATCAGAACAAGGTCTAGAACCACCGATTTTTCACAAATTTCAGAAGAAAATGCACATGTGCAACATTTGTCACCCTACCATAAGCCTAAGGGATTGACCAGTCAAGTTTTAAAATCAATTTTCTGACAGCTTTAGTTAATGCATTGTCAGTCCCACGCTGTCGCTTTGGTCGCTGAAAGAAAGGGTATCCAGCGCCTCCTCCTGATCCTGACCACAAAATGAAGCCTAAGGCTTGTTTCAGGTTAGCACCCCCTTTCTTATATGGTTGGCTATAATAAAGCCACAGACAGTGTTTTCCTAAATCGGTCAGCCCCGTCATTCCTATTAAAGAGAACAACACAACAAAAGGTGACATTTTATTGTATAATTATTCTGGCAATATAACTTCATTTTCAGACAGGAAAAAAATTGGGAACATTGCCATTTTTAGCCTTCCACAGAATGATTGACTTCACCAATTTCCTTACTATTGTTTTGAACAAGCCCCATTCATTTAAAAATTAAATTACTCAGAATGATCAACATGCATATCCTAATTGTCTGTTTTTATTTATATTACTCTTACAAGTAAATGATTTGCTATGCAGAAATTTAGCTTTTACCAAAAACAATATGTCATACAACCTGAGCATGCTGATTTCAGTTGGTGTAAGCTTTCATAGCAAGGCCTTAAAGGGCGCATTAATTATTACCTTTATTTTATTGAGATTTTATGTGATTATACAACACACAGTTTAAAAAAAAAGTAAAAAAACATGTGGGGTGCATATGTCTTAACCCTTTAAACGTCAAGTCCGTACAATCTATTTGCTTGCTTCTCCTACCGTTAAATGCCAAGCACGTAGCACCGCGGTTTCTAAGAGCTTGCTCGCGGATGCACGGAGGAGCCTTTTATACCAGCCAGTGAGATGACATCCACCAATTTACTTCCAGCTGACAGAAGCAGTGGTGGACCGTGCAGAATCAGCGACTAAAGGAGGTAAGTAGAAAAATAAATATACTTTTATTCCTAGCATGTCACACACCCCACTTCCAAATATTCATGACACTTGGGAACCCGGCCTGTAGAGGGCGATCTTGCAGAGATGACATGGAAAAAAGGAGCCCCTCCTGGTCCATAAGTACTGGGTTCCTCCCACTATTCCTCAGTCTTTTTAAACAGCAGTGAAGAACCAGGAAGAGCCAATTATATTCAATAATTGTAAAATTATATGAGAATAATAATACCAAATAAAGGATCCCTTAGAACAAAAAGGGCCAATTATATTCAATAACTGTAAAATTATTTGAAATAATAATACCAAATAAAGGATCCCTTAGAGCAAAAAGAGCCAATTATATTCAATAATTGTAAAATTATTTGAAATAATAATAATAATCACCATATAAAGGATCCCTCGAACAAAAAAGGGCGGGGGAAGTGGGGGGTGTGACATACTCGTAATAACCATTTTACAGGTGAGTATCTCACAAAATGGTATTATTCCTAGTATGTCACACCCCCCACTTCCCGATATTCATGACACTTGGGGAACCCGGCCTGTAGAGGGCGATCTTGCAGAGATGACATGGAAAAAAGGAGCCCCTCCTGGTCCATAGGTACTGGGTTCCTCCCACTATTCCTCAGTCTTTTCGTCTCTGCAGTCAGCGAAGCATTCAGAAGATGACTCTCCTTCAAGCTGCAGGTAGCCGGGTTTGCCCCGGCCCTTTTTTTCTCTATTTCTGTCTGAAACTCTTTAAACCTGTTTGGTTAATTGTATGCCTCCCAGCCCTGGCTGTGTGGTTCAGGCAAAGGTAGATACATACACCTATACAGGAGTATTACTCCTCCGTGAGACCTAAATGTGGGTAGGCGGCTTCCGGGTTGGTGTTTCCCTTTATAATCCCCTTGTGCCTTATGGGTGCTTTTCTATCCTCTCCCCTTAGTTCTCCTTTAACCCTGCTGGGTAAAAAGGAGGGGGGAAGGGGGGGTGTTATCTGGGCTTATTTGTCACCATGCACACAAAAAAAAAGAGATATATAAAATAAGTCTTTGTTTCTTATTTTTATTATGTATGTTTTACTATACTATTTAATAGGAAATGTTTTATTTAGATTTTCCTATCTCTGTCTAGGCAGCATTTTTTGCTTATCTATTAAAGCTCTTTGTTTTATGGTTGTGTTCAGATTTGAATTTTCCCTCCATTTTTGGCCATGTGATCCTGCAAGTGGGCGGGGCTTATGCATGCTTTTATTCAGAGAGCACCTGTATGCTCTGTTTGACTTCCTGTTTCCTGCTTCCCTGTGGCCTTACCTCATGATGTGAGCTTATTGCATGGGCTGTGAGTACCCTTCAGCTTGGCTGAAGGGAGTTTTTTTTCTGTCATTTATTTATATTGTGTGCATTTGGTGACTGTTTTTTTGTTTTCTCTGTAGGTAGAAACTCCTTATTTAAAAAGGGGTTTCTCCTGGTCCTTATATATAAAAAAAAAAAAGCCCTTAAGCCTTATTTGGGGGTCCATTTGTGTTTCAATCCTCCCACTTGGGACTATTTAAAGGGGCATCCCGGGTAGCAATTGCGTAAATCCCATATATACTTGGCGACTATAATCAATTATAGTATAATACTAAACACCATATGCAGACATCCCAGGATAGTGAACATGCAATTCCGTCTGCACAGACTCGGCCATGTTTTGGATGTGGGGCATCCCTTGTTGGGGATAACGCAATTCTTTGCGTCCCTTGTGCACAATTAACTATTATGCAGCAAACTGAGGCCCAGGCTTCAAGGCCTGCGGCTAATGCCTCATCTCCTACTCCGCCATGTCTTGTCCGTACCCCCAATGATATTGTCATGGGTGGTGAGTCGCATGCTGATATATGTGCCAAATTGGCTCATCTTGAAAGATTAATGTCTACCTCTGTGCCTAAGAAGGCCTCAGCTAAAAGAAAGCACTTAACTCATGCCGCTCCGGCAAGGGAGTCAGACAATTGTGAATTGCTTGATTGGTCTGATCCTTCTCAGTTAGAAGAAGGAGAATTATTATGAGGAATCAGATGTTTCTGATGAACAGCAATTTGTTGGTACTGAGATTGAGCAGGCTGAAGCAAGTGTTGTGGATACCCCAAAAGCTCTTGCTCAGTTATTTGAGGTTTTGGTTATTACTCCTCCTGAAGTAGTCCCTCCTCAAAAAGGGGAATTCTTTGGAGTCTCTAAACCTCGTTTAGAATTTCCAAATCAAAAGCATTTTGATGAAATTATTCTTAAAGAATGGGAGAAGCCTGCGCTGCTTCCTGGCATTCCCTTGGGCTGGGACAAGAAATATCCCTTCCCCAGTTACTAACTGGAATTAGAGTCCCGGCCTCCTCCCAGATTTTTCATGTCCTGGATGCCGTCAGATCCGGCAATTGCGCAGGGACTGCGGGCAGCAGTAGCAAATCTGTTAAACATGGCTGTTATCGGCCTAGTGCCTCCAGCGGAAAGGGGTTTGGGGTTTTACTCCAACCTGTTAACGGTACCCAAAAAGGACGGCTCTGTTCAGCCTATCCTAGACCTAAGGAGACTCAATCAATTTATCAGTTTCGGAAAATTCCGCATGGAGTCTCTGCGATCAACGATCGATGCTCTCCGTCAGGGGGACTTCATGACATTCATAGACATCAAGGATGCTTATTTGCACATTCCTATTTTCCGGGTCACCAGAGATTTCTCAGGTTCTCGATAGAAGACCAGCATTATCAATTTGTGGCCCTGCCATTCGGCCTTACCTCGGCCCCAAGAGTCTTTACCAAGATGCTGGCAGGAGTGATGGCTATATTCAGGGTCCAGGGCATCCGCATTATGCCTTTTCTGGACGATCTTCTTATCGCGGCCTCCTCTCTCGAAACAATCAGAGTTGGACACCAGGATGGTGGTCTCTACGCTAGAGAGGTTCGGATGGGTAATAAGTTACCCCAAATCCTCTCTGTCCGTCCAGGGAAATTCCCTTCCTGGGCCTGATTCTGGAATGGTTCTGATTCAGGACTTGATTTGTCTATTCTTGTCCAACCCTCGTCAGTCTATCTGTCTAGGGATGAAACTAGTCTCTGATCCTTTAGTGGGCAGAGATCAATGTTCCCTGCATATCAGCAGTTTACATTCCGGGGATAGAGAATGTGGAGGCAGACTCCCTGAGCAGGGGATGTTCTAGCCAGGGAAAATGGTCTCTCAATCCAAGGGTCTTTCAGTTCCTCTGTCACAAGTGGGGGACTCCACGGTTGGATCTGTTTGCTTCTCGTCACAATCACAAGCTGCCAGCTTTTGTGTCTCTATCCCAGGATCTTCTGGCAGTGGCAGCGGATGCCATGTCTCTAGCCTGGAAGGATCTGGGGTTCCTATATCTGTTTCCCCCATTCTCCATGATCAGCAAGGTGGTGCGCAAGCTAGCACTGGAGGAGGTGCCAGCAATTCTGGTGGCGCCAAGGTGGCCACGACGTCTGTGGTACACAGACGTCGTAAGGCTGGCAGTGGATCGTGTCCATCTGCCTCTTCTTCCAGATCTCATCACTCAGGGTCAACTTTGTTACCCCAATTTACAAACGCTGGCTTTGACGGCATGGCTGCTGAAGTCTCCATCTTAAAAGAAGAAGGTCTTTCTGATGTGGTTATTCAGACTCTTATTAGAGCTAGGAGGAAGTCTTCCTCTGTCTTTTATTAGAGGACTTGGAGGTCCTATATTGATTGGTGTGAATCCAGGGCTTTGCCCTGTAGAGTATTTTCTATTCCTAGAATTCTGGAATATCTGCAACGAGGTCTGGATATGGGATTACAGATTAGTACTTTGAAAGGGCAAGTCTCTGCCTTGGCAATTTTCTTTCAAAGATCGTTTGCTCTTCATCCTTTGGTTAAGACCTTTTTCCAAGGAGTCGTGCATGTGCGGCCTCCCAGAAAGCCTTTACTTCCTGTTTGGGATCTTAATTTGGTGCTTTCGGCTATGCAAGCTGCTCCCTTTGAGCCATTGCAGGATATTCCTCTTCCTATCTTACTCAGAAGGTTGCCTTTTTGGTTGCTATTGCTTCTGTCCGCCGAGTTTCTGAACTGGCGGCTTTGTCTATTCTAGCCCCTTATTTTGAGAGGCATCAAGATAAGGTTGTTTTCCGTTTTAAACCGGATTTCCTTCCTAAGGTGGTGTCTGCTTTCCACCTAAATCAGGATATAGTTCTTCCTTCCTTGTGTCCTAAACCTAGTAACGACAAGGAAATGGTCTTACATTCTTTGGATGTAGTTCGTTGTGTTAAGTATTATTTAGTTACTACATCGGCCTACCGCAAGACGGATGCCTTTTTTGTCGTGACTTCTGGGCCCAAGAAGGGTTTTAATCCTGCCAAATCTTCCCTTAGTAAGTGGATACGTCAGGCCATCATTGGGGCCTATATGGCTAAGGGGAAGGTTCCCCCTTTTCATGTCACCACTCATTCTACTGCTCTCTGACTCATCTGATGAGAAGTCTAGGGGTCATGACGATTCTGGTTCTGATCACTGGACCCCGGATGATACTGATAAACTACTGCTTCAGATTTTTGAGGTTTTGGCCATCTCTCCCCCTGTTGTGGCTCCCAGGCAAAGGGGTGAGCTATTGCATACTGCTAAGGCTCAGTTGGAATTTCCTGAGCAAACCCATTTCCATAACCTTATGCCTAAGGAGTGGGAACATCCCAGTAGACTTCCCGGGATCCCTAAGAGTCTGGACAGGAAGTATCCATTTCCTGCTGATATGATCAAGTGCTGGTCATCGCCCCCCGAGGTCGATGCTCCTATTCTAGGGCTGTCTAACACCTCTATTATGCACTCCCCCGACACTACTACGCTGCGGGATTCTGAGGACCGGCGCATTGACCAATTGGCGTGCCATGCCTTCGCGTTTGGAGGGGCGGCGCTGCGCCCGGTCTGCGCTCTGGCCATTACTGCTGTGGCGCTCAGGGCCATGGTCAGGAATGCACTTGATGGCCCAGACGAGTTGCCTACTGATACTATTAATGCACTGTCTAACTGTGATGTATTTGTGAACTTTATCCTGTCTGCATCGGATGATGCTATTAGGCTGTGTGCCAGATCTTCCGCCTTGGCGGTGGCTATACGCCGTGCGGTATGGCTGTGTCAGTGGGCGGCCGACAATGCTGCTAAGAACGCCCTTACTGGGCTCCAATTTAAGGGACTATGCCTGTTTGGGGACCGCCTAGACCTCTTTGCTAAAGGAGGTAAGTTACCACAGCGCAGACGGCAGCCTCGGCCCTTGCGCAGCCAGGGCTCCCTTTCAGGCCCCTACAGAGGCGCTAAGCAGGGAAAAGGGGTGTCCTCCGCAGGGGCTCGCGCAGACTCCTGGCATAGGAGCAGGGGGCGACGTCCTGGTTCCTCCTGGGGGACCAAACCCAAAGCCCCTCCCAAGACCCCTCAGACATGATGGGGCGCCCTCGCCGTCCAGGGTGGGGGGACGGCTACAGCACTTCGGGCACGTCTAGAGGCGCCAAGTCTCAGACCGATGGATTCAGGAGGTAGTTACCTCTGGCTACAAGATAGAGTTTGCTGTGCGGCCCCCCTCAAGATTCATCAGGTCCCGGATCCCCCAGGACCCGGTATCAGCTCAGGTCCTGATGCAGGCAGTTCAAGGACTTCTGGATCTGGGAGTTATTTGCAAGGTTCCCTTGAGAGAATTGGGAGAAGGGTTCTACTCCAACCTTTTCACAGTACCCAAAAGAGATGGGTCAGTCAGGCCCATTCTGGATTTAAAGATCCTCAACAAATTTGTCAAGATCAAGCGCTTTCGTATGGAAACTCTGTGCTCGGCCGTTGGCTCTCTGCGCCTAGGGGATTTTATGATGTCTGTGGACATCAAAGATGCTTACCTTCACATCCCTGTGTTCCTGGGACATCAAAGATTTCTCAGATTCGAGTTGAAAGATCAACATTATATTTGTGGCTCTACCGTTTGGCCTCACTTCAGCTCCCAGAGTGTTCACCAAGGTATTGGGGGGGGTGATGTCTTTGATAAGGTCAGGGGGCATTCGAGTGCTGCCCTACCTGGACGACATCCTCATCACCTCATGGCCTCTACAGCAGGCGGAGCTGGACACTCAGCTGGTGGTGTCGACCTTGGAGTCCTTCGGCTGGGTGATCAATCATCCCAAGTCCTCTCTGTCCCCTTCACCGGTGACCCCATTCCTGGGGATGATTCTGGATACGGTTCAGTCAAGAATATTCCTTCCCCAGCAGAAGGTGGAAGCTCTGACTGCGCAGGTGCGGTCCCTGCTCTTGACAGGGAATGCAGCTGGTGGGCCTGATGGTGGCGAGCTTCGAGGCAGTGCCCTTTGCTCAGTTCCATTCGAGGCCTCTGCAGCTTCACCTCCTATCAGTATGGGACAAGGACCACGCGTCCTTGGACGGGGTTTGTGTGCTTCCCCCATTGGTCAGAAGGTCCCTCTCGTGGTGGCTAGACCACAAGAACTTGCTAAAGGGCCGGTCCTTTCTAGCCCCCTCCTGGGAGACGGTCACCACGGATGCCAGTCTGTCAGGTTGGGGGGGATTTTGGAAGTCCCTGAGGTTCCAGGGGAGGTGGGGCCCTCAGGAGGCCCATTTACCCATCAACATTCTGGAACTACGGGCGGTCAGGTTGGTTCTGGAGCATTTGACCGATCACCTGCAGGGACTGTCTGTGCAGGTGCGCTCAGACAACAGGGCAGCGGTTGCCTACATCAACCATCAGGGAGGGACCCGGAGCAAGGGTGCCCTCCAGGAAGTATCGCAGATTCTGACATGGGCGGAGGCCAATGTTCAATGCATTTTGGCTGTTTATATCCCGGTGGTAGAGAATCTTCTAGCAGACTCTCTGAGCAGGGGGACTTCCCATCAGGGGGAATGGTCCCTCTGCAACAGGGTATTCCAGTCCCTGTGTTACCGGTGGGGCCTACCGGATGTGGATCTGTTTGCATCCCGTCACAATCACAAGCTCCCGGCCTTTGTCTCCCTGTCTCAGGATCCTCTGGCCACGGACGCTCTGTCAATGTCATGGAAGAAATTTCGGCTCCTGTATGTCTTTCCCACGTTCCCCCTGCTGGGCAGGGTTCTGCGCAAGATTGCCCTGGAAAGGGTGCCAGTGATTCTGGTGGCCCCGAGGTGGCCAAGAAGAGTGTGGTTCGCAGACGTGGTACAAATGGCAGTAGACCAGTACGTCCTGCCAGAGGAGCCAGATCTACTCACCCAGGGCTCCTTACGCCATCCCAGTTTACAAACTCTGGCTTTGACGGCCTGGCTGCTGAAACCTCCATCTTGATGGAAAAAGGCTTGTCTGCCTCAGTGGTGGATACCATGGTACAGGCTAGGAAGAAAACTTCTTCTGCCATCTATTATAGGGTATGGTGTTCCTACATTGACTGGTGTGAGTCTAGGTCTCTTCCCTGCAGGGAATTCTTAATCCCTAGAATTCTGGGGATTGGAGTTGGGTTTAAAACTCAGTATTCTGAAGGGTCAGGTTTCTGCCCTGTCTGTCTTCTTTCAGAAGTCTTTTGCTCAGCATCCCTTGATTAAGACCTTCTTTCAGGGGGTCACTCACGTGTGTCCCCCACGTAAGCCTACGGTCCCTGTTTGGGACTTGAACCTGGTTATGTCTGCCTTACAGGGTGCTCCCTTTGAACCTATTCAGGATGCTGCTCTGGCTGTACTTACTCTCAAAGTTGTTTTTCTGGTGGCTATTACTTCGGTCAGGCGTGTGTCTGAGCTGGCGGCTCTGTCTATTCAGCCCCCATACTACGAGAGACACCAGGACAAGGTGATGTTCCGCTTTAAGCCAGATTAGGCGGGATCTAGGTTGGTGACCCCGGTTTGGGATGCCCAGTCCCCATTTAATTCCCTTACACCTGTTGGTGAGGGATTCTCCCCCTTCCGGGTCCCCTCTGTTACCCTCCAGCGGGGGGGGGGGGCGGGATGGCATTGTTCTCCTATTTTTCACGTTATGTATATGTGTGTGTGTGAGTGTGCTTGTGCGCTTGATTCATGTTGCGCTGTACACTCTGCCTGCAGTCTGGGCAGCTTCTTCCCCTCAGGCTGATTCTGTGAGGGGGCGTGGCCAGGCGCTTGCGCGTTGCCGCGGCCCGCCTCTTTCTGTTGGCGCCATTGCGGGCCCATCCCCTTGCTGGGAACCGCATTACTTGGACTCGGAGGGAAGGGGCGGGGCCGGGCACGGCGCTGGCCCGCCCCTTCTTCTCCCTCCATCTTTCTCGCAAGCGCTTCTGGCCGATTAGGACGCCATTTTCTGTGGTGGGTGAGTGCCCTGCTGGGCTTCCCCCTATTCTTGCGATGCTTGGCCAATATGCCTCAGTCGCCGCTTGGGGCAGCGCTGGCTTCTCTGCTTTTGTTTTACTCATGACATGTATTTATTATGCAATGCTGTGTGCGAGTGCATGTGCTTATGGCCACATATCTTGTGTCTTTCAGGAGGACTCCCTGTGCCTTGCTTAAAAGGGGGTTCTCCCGGTCCTAGGGTCCCTAGCTGTAATTGGGGCACTTATAAATCCTCCCACTCGGGACTTAAAGGGGCATCCTGGGTTGCTTACCAGCATAATTCCCTCTGGTCTTTGCGACTACCTTAAAATCACCATATGGAGGCTCCACAGGATACCGGGCTCGGGCTACCTTCGGGACAATCCTGGCTATGTGTGGGTTGTGGGGTACCCCTTATGGGGGAGAATATCTAATTTGCATACCATGTGCGCAACAGGCCATTACGCAGCAGTCGGGATCCCAGGCGCCTGGGTCTGTGCCCCCCGCCTCATCTCCTACCCCTCCCCGCATCATCCGTACCCCAAGTGACACTGTCATTAGTGGGGAGTCGCACTCGGATGTATGTGCTAGGCTGGCCAACCTGGAGAAAATTATTTCTAGCTCAGTGGGCAGAAAGGCCCCTGCTAAGAAAAGGCATCTGTAATTGATTGTGAGGATTATGACTCCCCTGACTGGGCTGATTATTCCCCGCTCGAGGAGGGGGAATTATTTGAGGAATCCGAGACTGAGGAACTGCAGTTCTTTGATTCTGATGCCGGGCAGCCGCTGGGGGATGCTGTGGATACTCCCAGGGTCCTGACCCATCTCTCCGAGGTTCTGGGTATTTCCCCACCAGCTGAGGCTCCTCCGAAGAAGGGGGAATTCTTTGGGTTCTCTAAGCCCCGCTTGGAGTTTCGGGATCATTTTGACAGCATGATTTTAAAGAATGGGAGAAGCCGAGTCGCCTTCATGGTGTTCCTCAAGGATGGGATAAAAAGTATCCCTTTCCGGTGGACGCGGTGAAGCGCTGGTCTTCCCCTCCCGAGGTTGATGCGCCCATCTTAGGACTGTCCAACACCTCCGTTGTACATACACCTGACGCCACTACCCTTAAGGATGGCGAGGACAAGCGCATTGATCAGATAGCTTGTCATGCCTTTGCCAGTGTGGGTTCAGCTTTGCGCCCGGTCTGTGCATCGGCACTCGTGGCTGTGGCTACCAGGTCGGAGATCAGGGACATGTTAAATGGGTCCCAGCTCAACCCGGACAGCGTTGAATTCACAGCCCTTAAGAGGTGTGAATTGTTCATGAATTTTGTTTTGTCAGCTATGGGCGACACTATTACCATGTGTAGTAGAACTTTGGCTCAGTTGGTGGCCATGCGCTGATCGGTATGGCTGCGCCAGTGGACGGCTGACATTGCAGCAAAGAAATCACTTACAGCTTTGCCCTTCCTGTGAACGCGGCTGTTTGGAGACAAATTGGATTCTGTGGCGAAAGGTGGAAGGCTACCTCAGCGTAAGAAGCAGCCTAGCTCCTTCAGTCCTCACTTTCACGGCGCCAGAGGGGGCAGAGGTCTTGCCTACTCTTGCTTCAGAGGGGGTTCCTGGAACAGAGGTAGAGGACGTGTCCATCCAGCCTCTACCTGGGGTTCCAAGCCCGCTGCCAAGCCAGCTCAGCAATGAGGAGGCGCCCTCACCCTTACGGGTGGGGGGACGGCTGCGGCTCTTCTTCCGGGTCTGGGCCCAGGAGGTTACGGACAAGTGAATATTGAAAGTGGTCTCGTCTGGGTATACAAACTGGAGTTCGAGTACCGGCCTCCTCCCAGATTCCTAAGGTCTCGGGTGCCTTCAGATCCTCGGGCGGCACAAGGGCTACTGTCGGCTGTAAAGAACGTCCTGGACATGGCGGTCATATGCCCGGTGCCTCTTTCAGAGAGAGGCCGGGGCTGCTATTCCAATCTTTTCACGGTTCCCAAAAGGGATGGCTCCATAAGACCCATTCTGGATTTGAAGCTTCTCAACAGGTTCATCAGAACCAAGAGGTTCCGCATGGAGACTCTGCGCTCAGCCATCGGTTCCCTTCGTCAGGGGGATTTCATGACGTCCATAGACATCAAGGATGCTTACCTTCATATACCAATTTTCCCAGCACACCAGAGATTTGTGGTTGGAGATCAGCATTTTCAGTTTGTGGCCCTCCCGTTCGGGCTGACCTCGGCACCGAGGGTGTTTACCAAGGTTCTCGCGGGCATTATGGCCCTGCTCAGAGCCCAGGGCATTCGCATTGGGCCATATCTGGACGACCTGCTCATTACAGCTTCCTCCCTCTGCCAGGCGGAGCTGGACACCAGGACGGTGGTGACGACGCTGGAGAGGTTCGGATGGGTGATCAACCACCCCAAATCTTCTCTCCCCCCATCAAGGGAAATTTCCTTTCTGGGCATGAATCTGGATACCAGTCAGGCCAGAGTGTTCCTACCTCCAAACTGCCAAAGTGGCAGAGGGTTCAGGATCTGATACCTGTTCTCCTGACCAACCCTCGCCCTTCTATTCGGCTAGGGATGACTCTGGTAGGTTTGATGGTGGCCTCCTTCGAGGCAGTCCCCTTTGCTCAATTCCACATGAGGTTGTTGCAACTCCATCTATTGCTGAAATGGGACAGATGTCCACAGTTCTTGGATCAGCCATTTCTGATGTCTCCCAGGGTTCGGCAGTCCCTTCAGTGGTGGCTGGAATCAAGCAATCTGATAAGGGGCAGATCTTTCCTGGCCCCTCATTGGGAGACGGTTACCACAAATGCCAGCTTGTCGGACTGGGGAGGTTTCTGGCAGGATCATCAGTTCCAGGGGTTGTGGGTTCCTCAGGAGGTTCACACCCCCATCAATGTCTTGGAGCTCAGAGTTATCCTCTTGGTTCTGTCGCGTCTGACACTTCACCTACAGGGTTTACCGGTTCAGGTTCGATCAGACAATCGTACTACGGTAGCTTACATCAATCACCAAGGAGGGACTCGCAGCAGCAGTGCCCTCAGGGAAGTCTCTCTGATTCTGACATGGGCGGAGAGCAATGTTCCTTGCATCTCGGCAGTGTACATTCCGGGAGTGGAGAACACGGAGGCGGACTCCCTGAGCAGGGGATTCTCTCGCCGGGGGGAATGGTCTCTCAACCACAGGGTATTTCGGGCCCTGTGTCACAAGTGGGGGACTCCGGAGGTGGATCTCTTTGCCTCTCGGCACAATCACAAACTCCCAACCTTTGTATCTCTGTCTCAGGATCCTCTGGCCCTGGCAGTGGATGCCTTGTCCCTTGCCTGGAGGGATCTGGGGTTTCTGTACCTGTTTCTCCCCTTCTCCATGGTAGGCAAGGTAGTGCGCAAGCTCTAGAGGGGGCACCAGCAATTCTGGTGGCCCCAAGGTGGCCAAGACAGGTTTGGTTCGCAGACGTCGTAAGATTGGCGGTAGATCAGTACAGGCTGCCCCTGTTTCCAGATCTGATCTCTCAGGATCAACTACATTACCCCAATTTGCCAACGCTTGCTTTGACGGCATGTCTGCTGAAACCTTCATCCTGAGGGAGGAAGGTTTGTCTGAGGCGGTTATTCAAACCTTGATTAGAGCTAGGAAGCGGTCTTCCTCTACCATTTACTATGGGACTTGGAGGTCCTATATTGACTGGTGTGAGGCTAGGGCCTTACCTTGCAGGGTGTTCTCGATTCCTAGAATTTTGGAGTTTCTACAACACTGTCTGGATCTGGGGTTCCAGCTCAGTGCTTTGAAGGATCAGGTTTCTGCCCTGGCTGTCTTTTTTCAAAGGTCTTTTGCTTTGCATCATCTGGTCAAGACTTTTTTTCCAAGGGGTCACTCATGTTCGGCCCCCTAGAAAGTCTTTGGTTCCCGTTTGGGACCTAAATTTGGTTCTCTCGGCCCTCCAGGGGCCTCCTTTTGAACAGATGCAGGATGTGGCTCTTTCTGTGCTCACTCAAAAGGTTGCCTTGTTGGTGGCTATTACCTCTGTTCGGCGTGTCTCTGAGTTGGCGGCTCTGTCTATTCAGGCCCCTTACTTTGAGAGACACCAGGACAAGGTGGTTTTTCGTTTTAAACCAGATTTCCTTCCTAAGGTGGTTTCTGCTTTCCATCTCAATCAGGATGTAGTTCTCCCTTCCTTGTGTCCTAAGCCTAGCAATGACAAGGAGAGGGTCCTGCACTCTTTGGATGTGGTTCGTTGTGTGAAGTACTATTTGGTTGCTACTTCTCCTTTTCGTAAGATGGACGCCTTGTTCGTGGTGCCTTCCGGGCCCAGAAAAGGTTTGGCGCCCGCCAAGTCTACCATTAGTAAATGGATACGCCAGGCCATTGTTGGGCCTATTCTGCTAAGGGGAGGGTTCCTCCTTTTAAGATCACTGCTCATTCTACTCGTGCTGTTGGGGCTTCCTGGGCTTTTCAGCACCAGGCTTCTGTTGAACAAGTTTGTAAGGCTGCTACTTGGTCTTCCGTTCATACTTTTTCAAAGTTTTATAAGGTTGATGTGCGGGCCTCAGCGGATGCTGTTTTTGCCCGCAAGGTTCTGCAAGCTGCAGTGGTTTAAATTGGTGCATTTTTTTGCTGTATTTGGATCCCCATCCATGACGGACACTGCTATTGGATGTCCCATATGTCATGAATAGTGGAAGCAGGGTGTGTGACATACTTGGAATAATACCATTTTGTGATTACTCACCTTTAAAATGGGTATTATAAGTGTCACACACCCCGCCTCATCCCGCCCTTTAGTATTGAGGATCCTTTATATGGTGAACCTTTTATTGTTAAGAATGTTTTTATTAGTTATTCCTGGTCCCCTTACTGCTGTCATATACTGGGGAATGTGTGGGAGGTCCCAGGTATTTATGGACCGGGAGGGGCTTCTTTTTTGCTTTCATCTCTGCAGAAGTTCGCCCTCTACTGGACCATAACCCATATGTCATGAATAGTGGAAACGGGGTGTGTGACTTATAATACCCATTTTAAAGGTGAGTAATCACAAAATGGTATTTTTATGGGCATACTATGGCTGCTGGGCGTTGGTAGAGCCCTCGGGCAGCATATATATATATGTATTTTTTACTTACTATGACACTCTTGTATGCATGTTTTGCTTATTTGGGTCCCCTATTGTGTCTTTCAGGACGGGATTACCAAAGATTAGGGGTTTCTCCCGGTCCTATGGCCCTTGCTCAAATTTAGGGGTTCCCTTAGTTCATTGGTCTTATTAAAATCCTCCCACTAACGGATGTTAAGGGGCATCCCAGGTAGCTTTGTAGCATAATTCCCATTGGTCATTGCGACTACCCAAAAATCACTATATGGAGGCTCCCCAGGATACTGGACTCGGGGTCCCTTCGGGACAACCCTGGTTGTGTGTGTTGTGGAGCATCCCTTTTTGGACATAATGTGCAAATTTGTATACCATGTGCACAACAAGCAATTGTGCGGCAAGCTGGGCCCCGTGCTGACGGTTAAGCCCCGCTGGCCTCATCACCCTACACCCCCACGCCTGGTTATGACCCCAAGTGACGTTGTCACCAGTGGGGAGTCGCAAGCTGATGTATGCGCTAGGCTGGCCAACATTGAGAGATTGATTGCTAGCTCTGCGGCCAGGAAGGCCCCAGCTAAGAGACGGCACTTGGCGCCCGCGGCGCCGGCCTTGGATTATGCTGATATTGAGCCATTTGATTGGTCTGATTGTTCCCCGCACGAGGAAGGGGAACTGTTCCCAGACTCTGACTCATCTGAGGATTGGCAGTACCCTGGCGCTGATGCCGGCTCAGAGCTCGGGGATACTGTCGACACACACAGGCTCCTTACTCAAATTTTTGAGATACTTGACACTTCCCCTCCTGCAGAGGCCCCTCTGCAGCGGGGGGAATTTATTGGGACCGCCAAACCTCGTTTGGAGTTCCCGGATCAGAAGCACTTTAACAATCTGATCCTTAAGGAATGGGAAAAGCCTAGTCGGCTCCCTGGTATCCCTCACGGGTGGGATAAGAAGTATCCCTTTCCTGTTGAGGTGGTTAAATGTTGGTCGACACCCCCAGAGGTCGACGTGCCCGTCCTGGGATTGTCCAATACTTCAGTCGTGCATACCCCGGATTCCTCTACCTTGAAGGATGGTGAGGACCGATGTCTCGATCAATTGGCTTCGCATGCCTTCGCTTGTGTGGGTTCGGCCTTGCGCCTAGTTTGTGCCTCTGCGCTCACGGCCGTGGCTACTAGAGCTCTAATTAGGGGGCTTTTGGATGGTTCCCAATTGGATCCTTGCAGTGAGGAGTTTGCAGCCTTGACTCATTGTGAGATGTTCATTGCTTTTGTCTTATCAGCCTTGGATGATACTATCCGTATGTGTAGCAGGACCTCGGCATTGCAGGTTGCTATACGCCGGCCGGTCTGGTTGCTCCAGTGGGCGGCCGATAACGCTGCTAAGAAGGCGCTCACAGGTCTTCCCTTTGTGGGTCTGCGCCTGTTTGGTGATCGTTACCTCAACGCAGGAAGCAGCGCCGGCCCTTTCGGGGTTCGGGCTCATTCAACCCTTCCTTTCGTGGCTCTCGGTCAAGCAGGGGAACGTATTTCACTGCATTCCGAGGAGATGCCTGGGGTAGGGGCAGAGGACATGCCCGACCCGGGACTTCCTGGGGTACTAAACCCAAATCCGTTGCCAAGCCCGCTCTTGCGGGTGGGGGGACGGCTGCGGCTCTTTGCTCAGGTCTGGAACCTAGAGGTCACAGAAGTCTGGATCCGGGAGGTAGTTTCCTCCGGGTACAAGCTGGAGTTTGCATGCGGGCCTCCTCCCAGATTCCTCAGGTCCCGGGTTCCATCGGATCCACGGGCGGCACAGGGCCTTTTTTGGGCGGTGCACAACTTTTGGGATATGGGGGTTGTTTGTCCGGTTCCCCCTACAGTGAGAGGTCTGGGTTACTATTACAACCTCTTTACGGTGCCCAAAAAAGATGGTTCCATAAGACCCATTTTGGACTTGAAAAATCTCAACCGGTTCATCAGAACCCAAAAATTTCGCACTGAGACTCTGCGCTCTGCTGTCGACTCACTGCGTCCGGGGGACTTTATGACCTCAATAGATATCAAGAACGCTTACCTTCATGTGCCGGTCTTCCCAGGTCACCAAGGGTTTCTCAGGTCCGTGGTAGACAACCAGCACTTTCAGTTTGTGGCTCTTCCCTTCGGGCTGACTTCCGCGCCCAGGGTGTTTACCAAGGTTTTGGAGGGCGTGATGGCCCTTCTCAGAGTCCGGGGCATTCGTATCTTTCCTCACCTGGACGACCTTCTCATCACGTCATCCTCTCTCCACCCGGCGGAGCTGGACACCAGAACGGTGGTGAAGACGCTGGAGAGGTTCGGGTGGGTAATCAATTACCCCAAGTCCTCTCTATCCCCGTCAAGGGTGGCTTCGTTCCTGGGCATGACTCTGGATACCATTCAGACCAGGGTGTTCCTACCCCAGCCGAAGGCGGATGTTCTTCAGGCTCTTATTCATTTTCTTCTGTCCAGCCCTCGTCCGTCCATCATGCAATGCATGAGGCTGGTAGGTTTGATGGTGGCTTGCTTTGCGGCAGTGCCATTTGCTCAGTTTCACATGAGACCCCTTCAGCTCCATCTTCTATCGGTTTGGGACAGATGTCCTCTGTCTCTGGATCAGACTTGTGTTCTGTCCCCTCTTGTCCGGCGGGCCTTCCAGTGGTGGATGGACCAGAGGAATCTCCTGGGGGGCAGGTCCTTTCTTTCGCCCTGTTGGGAGACGGTCACCACGGATGCCAGCCTGTCAGGCTGGGGAGGCTTCTGGAGGGAACATCAGTTCCAGGGGCTGTGGGGTCCTCAGGAGGCCCATATCCCCATCAACATTCTGGAGCTGAGGGCGGTTCGGTTAGTGCTGTCGCACCTGACACATCATCTTCTGGGCTTACCAGTTCAGGTTAGCTCCGACAATCGGACAGCGGTCGCTTACATCAATCACAAGGAGGGACTCGCAGCCGGAGTGCCCCCCGGGAGGTGTCTATGATTCTTGCTTGGGCCAAGAGCAATGTTCCGTGCATTTCGGCAGTCTACATTCCAGGGGTGGAGAACCTGGAAGCGGACGCTCTGAGCAGAGGGACCTCTCGTCGGGGGGAATGGTCCCTCAGCAACAAGGTATTTCTATCCCTCTGTCGCAGGTGGGGGAGGCCAGAGGTGGATCTGTTTGCCTCTCGTCACAATCACAAGCTTCCGGCATTTGTGTCTCTGTCCCAGGACCCTCTGGCTCTGGCAGTGGATGCCATGTCTCTGTCCTGGTGGGAGCTCGGTCTCCTGTATCTGTTTCCTCCCTTTCCCATGGTGGGCAAGGTGGTACGCAAGCTGGCTCAAGAGGGTGTGCCAGCAATCCTGGTGGCCCCAAGGTGGCCAAGACAGGTGTGGTTCGCAGACATCGTCCGGCTGGCTGTCGATCAATTCAGGCTGCCTTCGGTTCCGGATCTGATCACACAAGGTCAGCTTTGTTACCCCAATTTACAAACGCTGGCTTTGACGGCGTGGCTGCTGAAACCTTCATCTTAAAGGATAAGGGTTTGTCTGAAGCAGTTTCCAGACTCTTGTCAGGGCTAGGAAGAAATCTTCCTCTAATATCTATTACAGGACCTGGCGGACCTACATTGATTGGTGTGAGGCTAGGGCCTTTCCTTGTCGGGTGTTTTCCATTCCTCGGATTTTGGAGTTTCTCCAGCATGGTCTGGACATGGGTTTTCAACTTAACACCCTTAAGGGGCATGTGTCCGCTCTGGCAGTTTTCTTTCAGAGATCTATCGCTCTTCATCCTCTAGTTAGGACCTTTTTTCAGGGGGTCACTCATGTGCGCCCTCCTCGCAAACCCATGTTGCCTGTTTGGGATTTAAATTTGGTGTTGTCTGCCCTTCAGGGTCCTCCTTTTGAACCAGTGCAGGATGCTGCACTATCCATTTTCACCTTAAAAGTTGCCTTTTTGGTGGCTATCACCTCTGTTCGACGGGTTTCTAAGTTGGCGGTTCTGTCTATTCAGGCCCCCTACTTTGAAAGACATCAGGACAAGGTGGTTTTCCGCTTTAAACCAGACTTCCTGCCAAAGGTTGTCTGCTTTTCACCTCAATCAGGACATTGTGCTTCCTTCATTGTGTCCTAAACCTAGCAATGACAAGGAGAGGGCTTTGCACTCTCTGGATGTTGTTAGATGTGTAAAGTACTATCTGGTGGCTACTTCACCTTTCTGGAAGACGGATGCCTTTTTTGTGGTGCCCTACGGGCCCAAGAAGGGTTTGGCGCCCGTCAAGTCTACCATTAGTAAATGGATTCGTCAGGCCGTTATTAGGCCTACTCTGCCAAGGGGAGGGATCCCCCTTTCCAGATCACTGCTCATTGTACTCGTGCTGTTGGGGCTTCCTGGGCGTTTCAGCACCAGGCCTCTGTTGAACAAGTTTGTAAGGCTGCTACTTGGTCTTCTGTTCATACTTTTTCCAAGTTTTATAAGGTTGATGTGCATGCCTCAGTGGATGCTGTTTTTGGCCGCAAAGTTCTGCAACTGCAGTGGTTTTATTTGTGCACTATTGCCTGTTGGGATCCCCACCCTTTTTGGACACTGCTATTGGATGTCCCACGTGTAATTAATACTTCCGAAGTAGGGTGTGAGACATACTTGGAATAATACCATTTTGTGATTACTCACCTGGGTATTATAAGTATGTCTCACACCCTGCTTCGTCCCACCCTGAGTTGTATCTTGGATCCTCTATATGGTGAAACTTTTTTCTCATTGGTTTTATTGGCTCTTCCTGGTCCCCTTACTGCTTTATTATACTGGGGAATGTGTGGGAGGTCCCAGGTATTTATGGACCGGGAGGGGCTTCTTTTTCTAGTTATCTCTGCAGAAGTTCGCCCTCTACTGGACCATAACCCACGTGTAATTAATACTTCCGAAGCAGGGTGTGAGACATACTTATAATAACCATTTTACAGGTTATTAATCACAAAATGGTATTTTTTTCTCTGTGTGCATGTTTTTTTTTTACATTTAACCCTTTGTGAACAGGTAACAGGTCCTTAAGAACCTTTCACAGGGAAAGAGGATCTGCCAAGTGACCTGTGGCAAGTGGGTGACTTGCCATAATCTAGCCTGTGACTCTGCTCACCTGTCCCCAGTCTGTGACAGTCTGTGTTTCCAACCCATGACACCAACAGCTCATGCCTGTAGACTTCCAAAGAAGTGATCATTTCTATGGCCTCTAGGGAGGTATTATCCGTCTGCCTTAGAGCTTCCTCTGTGCCCTGCCTCCCCTAACCAGTTTTAATCCAAAAGGATCCACATCACTAAAATAGAGGAGAGAATAATAAACACATGTGAGGGGGCAAGAAACACAAAACAGCAGACCCAGGGGAAAAAACGCTTCAACACAATAGACCTACACAAAAACCTGAACTGTGACCCCAAGCAAGGAGAGCACCAATTGCAAAAGCAGCAAAATGCCCAGGGTCATTCTGGAGGAACTGCCCCGGTAAGCTAATCTATCCATGGGACAACTGCCTGGTCTTTATGGAACAGTGGCAAGAAGAAGCCATAAGAAGGCCTATTTGCAGTTTACCTCAAGCTATAGACGCAGCAAGCATGTGGAGCAAGGTGCTCTGATCAGATGATACCTCTGTTGACCTTTTTTGGCCAAACACTTGTTTGTGGAAGCTAATACTGCACATCACACCAAAGAGTGTATCCCCATCGTAAAACATGGTGACAGCAGCATGCTGTGCGAATGATTCTTCAGCAGGTACTGGGAAGCTTGTCAGAGTTGATGGAACAATGGATGGAGCTAAATGCAGGGCAATCCTGAGGGCAAAACCTAATAAAGGCTGTAAAAGACTTGGCTCTAAGTTTCCCTTTCAGCAGGACAATGACCCTAATCATACAGCCACAGCTGCAATAGCATTGTTTAAATTAAAGCATTTTCGTGTATTGAAATGGCCTAATAAATTTCCAGACCTAAATCTCTCATTGTGAAATTGTGGCATGACTTGAAATTTGCTGCTCACAAATGCTCTCCATACAGTCTGGCTAAACTAGAGATGTTTTGCAAAGAAGAATGGGCAAAAATGTCAGCCTCTAGATGTGAAAAGCTGATAGAGACACATCCCAACAGACTTGCAGCTTAACGTAGTTTCATGGGGGTGGAATACATATGCATGTCACACATTTGGAAAAGCATGTATTTTTTCTCCTATATTCTGTTCCACCTTGGATGATAATCCATAACGTGCAGTTCGTCATGAGGGCCTAGCCCCAGATTCTCTGTGCCCCAAGTTGCGCAGCTTTCTCCACTGAGCGATGGACTCCTAGGCCGCAGCCTTGTTGTGCGTGGTTTGAGGAGACAAGCTCAGGTGGAGCTCACATTTGCAGCGCATGTATTGATTGTTGAGCCCGCTCTCCTTTTCTCCTTCTGGCCAGGCATGCCTCTGTGCCATTTTTCTTCCCAGACGAGTGGGGACTTCAGTAACTGCGGAGCTTGTGGGGACTTCAATCCTGGGCCTTCCCTGGGACAAGCCATCTTCTGCTGTGGGGTTTAGGTAGGGCTCTCCGGGGCTTTTTTCCTATTGCATGGCACGGCTTGTTTCAAGAAGTCCTTACGTATGGGATATTCCGCCACAAGGTGGTGCAATCCACTGCAGAAGAGTTGTGGCTCCTCCCGGTACCATATAAAAACAGGATCACCAATAGACCTCTCCAGTGTTTCCTCTGCAGTGATACTGCGAAGATAGAAGATGGCTCTTTATATTGCGCAGGTGAGCGGGGCAACCAAGCCTGCGGCCCTGCATGTCTATTCCCACCCGTTTCCGGACCCTCTGTGCCTCCCAGCCTCGGCTGACAGATCGGGTGAAGTTAGAGGAGCACTAGGGTCAGGTGCTCAAGGAGCGCTGCTCCAAGCCGCAGACCCTGTACCACAAAGGGTAGCCGGCCATAGGCTTTATGGTGAGCCTACTGAGGGATGTGGAGTTCCTGTCCTAGCTTCTGAAGGGGTGAGTGTTTTGGGGGACTGTGTTTTTTTGCCTTGCTTCTCTTGTTTCTGGGGTCCCCCCCCCCTTACCCTGGCCTGGCTCCTGCCGCTGCCTGCCCGTTCTCTCCCCGGCTTGTGTTCGGGGTGGGTGGTAGCGGCGAGTGGTTTTAACGCTGTTTTCGCCGCCTCGCCGCTTTGTACTCTGCTCCGCAGCGGGCGGCGCTGTGAGGTGTTTTTGGATTGTGATGGCGGTGGCGCGGTCACATGAGCGCCATTTTCGCACTCGCGACGTCCCCCCACGGCCCGCCCCTTGAGGTTCTCGTGCCGGTGCCATTTTGAGCCTGCTGCGCGTCTGGGACCCCTCTTCCTCCCTGGGCTGCGGCGGTGATCGTTTCCTGTGTTGCTTCCTCCCGTGGTCTGGTAGCTTGGTGTTCCTCTGCCTTTCGTTCTCCTTGGTCCGTGAGTCCCCTTTGGGGCTTTTGTTTCCTTGAGGCATGTGCTGCGGGATGCTTATGTGCATGTTACTTATGTCTTTCAGGCGGGACAACGGTGGGTTGTGGTTTCTCCCGGTTCTGCTCCTTGCCCCCCCCCCCCTTATCTCCCCTCTACTGGCTCTTCTGGGGGCATCCCTTGGGGGGGCTTTTTATTAGCCCTTACCCTATACTGGTCTATTGCACCTGTGTTAATCACCATATGGAGGCTTCTGGGGATAGCGTGCTTGGGGGTCCTTCGGGGCAATCCCGGCTGTGTGTCATGTGCGGGGCATCCCCTTTGAGTGGTGGTGGCGCGATTTGCGTGCCGTGCGCCCAAAGTATCATTGCGGACCAGGTTGGGTTGAACGCTTCTCTTTCCAGTTCTACGCTTCCTCCGGCATCGCCTACCCCCCCGCGCCTGCATTTAGCCCCCAGTGAGGGGGATACTAGCAGGGGGTCACAATCTGATCTAGCACTTTGTGTGGCCAGCATTGAAAGGCAGCTTTCCAGGCCTGTTTCAGGTAAGGCCTCCAGGCAAGAAGCTGCACCTGGTTCCCACTCTCTCCCTCTTTGCTGAGGAGGATGAGGGAATTAATGCCTTTGGTGGCCGTTACTCCCTAGAGGAGGGGGGGGCTTTTCCAGGACTCTTGACTCCTCTGGGGACCAGCAGGAGGGGTACGACAGTGACCCTGGGTCTGCGTCCGGGGAGGATTCATGGCTCCCTAATGATAGACTGTTGTCTCACATTTTTGAAACCTTGCACATCGCCCCCCCCCCCGAGGTGGCTAAGAGGAAGCAGGGTGAGCTCTTTCGTCCTGATAAACAACGTCTGGAGTTCCCTGAGCAGGGCCATTTCACTAATATGATGCTCAAGGAGTGGGAACGTCCTAATAGATTGCCCGCGGTGCCTAAGGGGTTGGATAACAGGTATCCCTTTCCTGCTGACCTGGTCAAGCGATGTCGTGCCCCCCTGAGGTGGACGCTCCCATTCTAGGGCTGTCCAACAACTCGGTCATGCCTTCCCCTGACACTACTACACTGCGGGACAGCGCGGACCGGCGTATGGATCAGCTGACCTGCCATGCTTTTACATTTGTGGGGGCTGGGCTGCGTCCGGTCTGTGCCGCTGCCATTACAGCTATTGCCCTTAAGAAAAAGCTTAAGCGTCTCACTGATGGCGCTATGGCTGGTAAGAGGAGGGAGGATTATAGGGCCCTCTTGCTTTGCTCTGATTTTGTTGCCTTTGTCCTTACTGCCATGAATGATGCGGTCCGGCTGGGTGGTAGGGCCTCTGCCCTCCTGGTGGCTATGCGCCGCTCTGTTTGGTTGCGTCAGTGGGCAGCTGACACTGCAGCTAAGAAGGCTCTCACTGGACTCCCTTTTGCGGGGCTGCGGCTCTTTGGTGAGCGTCTGGATGTCCTAGCCAAGGATGGTAGGCTACCTTAGCGTAGGAAGCAGCCTCGGTCCTTTCGGGGTACTTCTCCTCCTCCTCCTTTCATGCCTTTAGAGGAGGTCGTGGCTCCCTCTTCTCGGGTAGCCACAGAGAGTCTTGGGGATGTGGCAGGTCCCGTGGTCGCCCCGGTCTCTCTTGGGGGGCCAAGCCCAAACCCCCTCCCAAGGCCCCTCAGGCATCAGGAGGCGCCCTCACCCATCTGTGTGGGGGGACGGCTTCGGCTCTTTGCTCACATCTGGAGGCTCCGTGTCTCAGACCGGTGGATTCAGGAGGTGGTGTCCTCCGGTTACAAGATAGAGTTTGCAGCCTGGCCGCCCCCAAGATTCCTCAGCTCCTGGATGTCTCAAAACCCTCTGTCAGCTCAGGGTTTGCGCCTTGCAGTTCAACGCCTGTTGGAGTCAGGAGTCATTTGCCTGGTGCCTTCCCAAGATCAGGGTCTGGGGTACTACTACAATCTTTTCACGGTCCCCAAAAAGGATGGGTCTTTGAGGCCCATCCTGGACTTGAAGGGTCTCAACAAGTTTGTCAGGTTCAAGCACTTTCGCATGGAGACGCTACGCTCGGCTGTCAGTACCCTTCGCCCGGGCGACTTCATGACCACCATGGACATCAAGGATGCCTATCTTCACGTGCCAATCTTTCCAGGTCATCAGAGATTCCTGAGGTTTGCTCTGCAGGATCAGCTTTACCAGTTTGTGGCTTTATTGTTCGGTATCACCTCGGCGCCTCGGGTGTTCACCAAGGTGCTGGTGGGTGTGATGGCTCTGCTGCGGAACCAGGGCATTCGCATCCTCCCGTACCTGGATGACATTCTGATTGCGGCTCAGTCTCTTCATCAGGCCGAGAAGGATACTCAGGTGGTGACCTCCACTCTTGAGTCCTTCGGCTGGGTGATGAACTTTCCCAAGTCTTCACTGTCTCCGTCTTTGGTGAGGTCCTTTCTGGGCATGACTCTGGATACCTCTCAGGTCAAGGTATTCCTGCCTCAGCAGAAAGTGGAGGGCCTTCAGAAGCAGGCACGGGCCCTGCTCTTGTGTCCCCATCCCTCCATCCGGCAAGGGATGCAGTTAGTGGGCCTGATAGTGTCCTGCTTTGAGGCGGTCCCCTTTGCTCAGTTTCACATGAGACCTTTTCAGTTGCACCTCTTGTCAGTTTGGGATCGGGTCCCTGTGTCCCTGGATCAGGAATTTGCTCTGTCCCCCCTGGCGAGACAGTCCCTCTCGTGGTGGCTGGACTCAAGGAACCTTCTAGTGGGCAGGACCTTTCTGCCTCCGTGCTGGGAGACTGTCACCACAGATGCTTGCTTGGTTCTTTCTCAGCTGACCACACACCTTAGAGGTTGGGCTGTTCAGATCCTCTTGGACAACCAGACGGCGGTTTCCTACATCAATCATCAGGGAGGGACTCGGAGCAAGCGAGCCCTCAAGGAAGTGTCCTTGATACTGTCTTGGGCAGAAGAGAATGTCCCTTGCATCTCGGCGGTCTACATTCCGGGGGTGGAGAACCTGGAGGCAGACTCCCTGAGCAGGGGGACGTCTCGGCTAGGGGTATGGTCCCTCAGCAACAAGGTGTTTCACTCTGTGTCACTGCTAGGGTCAGCCGGATGTGGATCTGTTTGCGTCTCGCCACAATCACAAGCTTCCAAGATTTGTCTCTCTGTCACAGGATCCTCTGGCCTTCGCCACGGATGCGCTAGCGATTCCTTGGACGGAGTTTCAGCTCTTCTATGTGTTCCCTCCCTTTCCTCTGCTGGGCAGGGTGCTGCGCAAGATAGCCCAGGAGGGGGTACCAGCCATTCTGGTGGCCCCCTGTTGGCCAAGGAGGGTATGGTTCGCAGACGTTGTGCAGTTGGCAGCAGATCGGTACGTCTTGCCAAAGGATCCAGATCTTCTCTCTCAGGGACAGCTGCGTCATCCCAATTTACAAACGCTGGCTTTAACAGCTTGGCTGCTGAAACCTCCATCTTGATGGATAAGGGGCTGCCGGCCTCTGTTGTTGATACTATGATTCGGGCTAGGAAGAAGTCCTCATCCTTTATCTACTACAGGGTCTGGCATGCTTACATTGTCTGGTGTGAGTCCAAGTCTCTTCCTTGTCGGGTGTTTTCTATCCCCAGGATTCTGGAATTTTTACATGGTTTGGATTCGGGCCTTCAACTTAGTACCCTCAAGGGACAGGTGTCAGCTCTGGCTATTTTTTTCCAAAGATTCTTTGCCAATCACCGGATGGTTAAGACTTTTTTCCAGGGAGTTACTCATGTGCGTCCACCACATAAACCTATGCTACCAGTTTGAGACTTGAAACTGGTGTTGTCTGCTCTGCAGGGTCCTCCCTTTGAGCCTATCCGTGGGTTGCATTGCCCTTTCTGACTCTTAAGGTGGCCTTTTTGGTGACTATTACTTCGGTCAGGGGAGTTTCTGAGCTGGCGGCGCTTTCCATTAAACCTTTTGAGCGGCATCAGGATAAGGTGGTGTTTCGGCTTAAGCCGGATTTCTTGCCTAAGGTTGTGTCTGCTTTTCATCTCAATCAGGACATTGTTTTGCCTTCTTTGTGCCGTAACCCTGCTAATTCTAAGGAACGGACCCTTCATTCTCTGGATGTTGTCAGGGCATTGAAATTTTATTTGGTTGCTACTGAGTCTTTCAGGAAATCTGATGCTCTTTTTGTTCTTCCTGCTGGTCCCAGGAAGGGTTTGCCTCAGGATAAATCTACTATTAGCAAGTGGATACGTCAGGCGGTGGTACAAGCCTATTCTGCTAAAGGGAAGGTTCCTCCTTTCCGGATTACTGCTTATTCCACTTGTGCTGTTGGTGCCTCCTGGGCTTTTCAGCACCAAGCTTCTGTGGAACAAGTTTGTAAGGCCGCTACTTGGTCTTCTGTTCATACCTTCTCTAAATTTTACAAGGTTGATGTTAAGGCCTCAGCTGATGCTGCTTTTGGCCGCAAGGTGTCCCCTGCCCATATCTATATTTGTGACACTATCATCTGTTACTATCTCCTAAATTTTAACCGACCAATATTGCCCCTTGTGTGTTCACTGACCCATAGCACCTAGCAACATTCCATTTGATGTTTTATTACCTTATGTGCCCCCCCTGACCAATCTTTTAGGACTGACCGAGCCCCACCCTTTAGGCCCAAGTGTTGTGCATGAGTTAATCACTGGCACTTAGAAACTGCTCATATTGAGTGAATAGTGGCTGCAAAGCCACCATGGCTGCAATTCAGACTCCATTCCAAGTCTGACTCCTTCTAAGTCTGCAGCGAATTTAACCTGAATTCAACCTGGAGGAAACCTGCACCAGATTCTGCTTGTCTGAATAGCCCAGCATCAACTAAAATGATCACCTTCTACCTCATCACACTTCTTCCTCTTACCCTCAGAATCCTAGCCTCACAGTATCCCCCTGCTCCTGGTAAGCCCCTATATATCTCCCCCTCTCTGCTCTCCTCCCCCTACCTCTCTGCTCACGAATTCCTTTCCTTGGCAACATCACACATCACCTCTATATCCAAGCACAAGACACATTACTCCACCCTCAAAAGCCACAACCATCTCTTCTCTCTCCTTTTACTCTTACTTGCCGCCGGAGACATCAGTCCTAATCCAGGCCCCCTCTTTCGCCCCCCCTCCTCCATACCTATTCATCTTTCATCAAAGCCAAAAGTCTACAACCGTGTTAAACCGGGATACACACGCAACCTATCTAATCTGATACAGCTTAGTCCCTCTCCATCCCTTCCCGCCACTGTCACCTGCGCACTGTGGAATGCACGCTCAGTGCGCAATAAACTCACCTATATTCACGACCTGTTTCTCTCTAACTCTTTTACCTTCATGGGACTCACAGAAACATGGCTTACCCCATCAGACACAGCTTCACCCGCTGCCCTCTCACATGGGGGACTACATCTCAGCCACACCCCCAGATCCAACAACAAACAGGGTGGGGTGTCGGCATCCTTCTATCCAAACTCTGCTCCTTTAACCCACTCCCTGCCTTGCCATCTCTATCCTTCTCATCTTTTGAAGTTCACTGTGTCCGCTTATATTCTCCCTGTAACCTGAAAATCGCAGTCATCTACCGCCCTCCTGGAACTACTACTCTTTTCCTCGACCACTTTTCTACCTGGCTCCTTCATTTTCTGTCCACAGACATCCCTGCAATCATCATGGATGACTTTAACATATCTGTTGACACTAGCAAGCCTGCTGCCACCAGACTACTGTCACTAACCTCATCTTTCGGCCTCAAGCAATGGTCTACTGCACCCACCCACAAAGATGGCCACACAATTGACCTCATCTTCACTAACCTCTGCTCTGTCTCAAACCTCTCATCCTCTTTGCTCCCCCTCTCTGATCATAATCTGCTGACTATGACCCTCTCTCCAATGCCTGCTAACCCCCCTCCACACAAACCCACAACTCAACGCAGGAACTTAAGAAACCTAGATCTTCAGTCCTTTTCTGCCTCACTTCAACCTCTTCAGACCTTGACCTCATTCACGGACATAGACGCTGCATCTTCACACTACCATAATACTCTCTCCTCAGCTCTGGACTCTGTCGCCCCCCTCACCTATAGCCGTCCCCGCACCAGAAACCCACAACCCTGGCTAAATGCAGGCACAACCAGATTGAAACAGCTGTCTCGAGCTGCTGAACGGCGATGGAGGAAAACCAAATCCAATCATGACTTTCTATTCTATAAACAAGCCCTTCAGGAACTCAGGACGGCCCTTTCATCTGCTAAGCAAGCTTATTTCGCTTCACTGATTTCTGCACAAGCCCGGAATCCAAAACAACTCTTCAACACTTTCAGTTCCTTACTCCGCCCACCACCTCCTCCTCCAACCTCCCAAATAACCGCAGAAGAATTTTCTGCATTCTTCAAAGGAAAAATTGACAACATTCGACTCGGCTTTGCCCCTCAGAATCCCCCACCATTTCAAACAATCCTCCCGCCGTACTCTCTTACTTTCTTCACTCCAATAACTGAGCTTGGACTAACCTCTCTAATTTCTAGAGCCCACCTGACTACCTGCTCCCTCGATCCTATTCCATCCCACCTTATTCCTCAACTGTCTCCATCCCTCACTCCAGCCTTAACCTCCATATTCAACCTTTCTCTCTCCACTGGCACCTTTCCTTCTTCCTACAAACATGCAGTTATTACTCCGATAATCAAGAAACCCTCTCTCGACCCCTCTGCCCTCTCCAGCTATCGCCCTATCTCGCTACTCCCTTTCTCCTCCAAACTTCTTGAACAACATGTCCACTCAGAACTGTCACAATACTTATCCACTAACAACTTATTTGACCCCTTACAATCAGGATTCCGCCGTAACCACTCCACTGAAACTGCCCTCACCAAAGTCACCAATGATCTACTCACTGCCAAAAGCATTGGTCACTACTCCATCCTCATCCTTCTTGACCTCTCCTCAGCCTTTGATACTGTCGACCACTCTCTGCTTCTTGATATTCTCTCCTCTCTCGGGGTTCAAGGGCTTGCACTCTCTTGGCTCACCTCTTACCTCTCTGACAGATCATTCAGTGTATCCTATTCTAACACAGTCTCATCTTCACGTTCTCTTTCTGTTGGTGTGCCGCAAGGTTCTGTCCTAGGCCCCCTACTTTTCTCAGTCTACACCCACGGCCTTGGCAAACTTATAACTTCACTAGGCTTTCAATACCACTTCTATGCGGATGACACTCAGATATATCTCTCAGGCCCCAATCTCTCCTCTCTCCTATCTCGCCTCCCCAACTGCCTTTCAGCTATTTCTTCATTCATGTCATCTCGCTACCTCAAGCTAAACATGGACAAGACTGAACTGGTCATTTTCCCACCCTCTAACTCCCCTCCCCTCTCTAACACGTCTATTTCTGTCAACAATTACACAATAACAGCAACTCCCCAAGCTCGGTGCCTGGGAGTCATTCTGGACTCTGCCCTCTCTTTCAAACCACACATTCACTCCCTGGCCACCTCCTGTCGCCTCCAACTTAAAAACATCTCCCGCATCCGTCCTTTCCTCTCACCTGACACCACTAAAATGCTAGTGCATGCCCTGGTCATATCCCGACTGGATTACTGCAACATCCTTCTTTGTGGCTTACCAACTAACAGACTGGCACCCCTCCAATCTATCCTGAACTCTGCTGCTCGCCTCATCCATCTCTCCTCTCGCTACTCTAGTTCAGCACCTCTCTGCCAATCCCTACACTGGCTGCCAGTCCCTCAGAGAATCCTGTTCAAAACTCTAACTCTCGCCTACAAAGCTCTCTCCAACCAGGCCCCTCCCTACATCTCATCTCTAATCCAACAGTATCAACCTAGACGCAGCCTCCGCTCTTCTGCTGACCTTCTCCTGTCCTCCACCCTGGTCACCTCCTCTCATGCCCGCCTCCAGGACTTCTCACGTGCAACTTCAATCTTCTGGAATGCCCTCCCGCACCCAATCCGCCACTCCACAACCCTCAAAACCTTCAAAGGCGCCCTTAAAACTCACTTATTCAGACAAGCATATAATCTGGCGTAACCAATCTTCTCAAGGGCGCACGCCACAAAGCTCAATACTGACTGTTTGTGATCCTTCCCCCTCGTCTTCACCCCTCTTCCTTTAGACTGTAAGCTCGCAAGGGCAGGGCTCTCTCCCCTATTGTATCTTGTATTCAGAATATCCATTGTCAACTACCGTATGTTTCTACCCTGTCTGTAATTACTACTTTGTAAAGCGCTATGGAAGATGATGGCGCTATATAAATAAACATTAATAATAATAAAATAATAAAAAGGTATTTCAGGCGGTAGTGGTCTGAACTGCCTGTTGCTACTCTTTGGGGATCCCACCCTACCTTACGGACACTGCTGTTGGATGTCCCATACGTAAGGACTTCTTGAAACAGGCCGTGCCATGCAATAGGAAAAATACAATTCTGTGAGTACTCACCTGTAGAATTGTTTTTACTATGCATGGCACGGCCTGTTTCACCCCACCCTTGTTATCGTTATTCTTGGTTGCCTCTTTTTGGTGATTGTTCCAAGTTAGTTATGGGTTTTTTTACCTTTTTTACCTTTATTACCTCCCGGCTTCTTGTATAACTGCTTGTCAACACTGGAGAGGTCAATTGGTGATCCTGTTTTTATATGGTACCGGGAAGAGCCACAACCCTTGTGGCGGAATATCCCATACGTAAGGACTTCTTGAAACAGGCCATGCCATGCATAGTAAAAACAATTCTACAGGTGAGTACTCACAGAATTGTATTTTTTCTTGCCTTCGTTCTCACATATGTGCTCTTCTCTACTATGCTAATGCCCACCATGTTCCCTTGTGTCTTCCCAGGTTCGGGGCTTGACTTATAGCTCTCGGCCAGTAGGTTAGGGAGTAGCATAGTCAGGGGGCTGGTGTTATCTCGTGTCCACACCAGGGGAACCCACGTCACCCTATCTCTGTCCATTAATTCACCAGGACTATGGGGCACCTGAGGCATCAGCATCTCACAGCCAAGTGGGGGGGGGGCGATGCTTTGTGTGTACTGAACCATGGGAAACTCGCAGAGGGGAAGCTTTCCTTTCAGATGTGCTGCTGCACTGCGCCGTGCTACTCAGCAGCTGTAGGACAGGCCCCGCCAGGGCACTCTCTTTCGCCCACCATGTCACCTCTTTCTGGGCCTGGACATTCTAGGTCGAGTACCCCTCCAGGTTCGTGGATTCATGGTGTGGCACACGAATGTGGCATCTCACCTTGAACGTCTGGAGAAGGCTACGCTTGACTGGCAATCTCCCGCAGCTCAGGATTGTAGCCACTAGGCACTGGTGGAAATGCATTGATCAAACTCACACCACACCTGTTTTTCAGCTCTTCCTCTTCAGAGGGGGATGTCTAACACTCTTACTCTGATGACTCCCTTTCTGAGAGGGAAACGTGCTCCAGCGGTTCAGAATGTGATATGGAGCAGGTCTCCAATTCCATTCAAGATGAGGTGGATGGCATGATTTTCCAAAAAGTGAAGCAACGTTTCACTTGTTCTGGACATTTCTCTGACCAGATGGACAAGGAGTTTGAGAGACAGGACAAACTGCCAGGAACTCCCAAGAGCATAGAGACCTAAATTTCCCTTTGGAAACCTCCCTGAGGTGGGTGACCCTATCTCCAGCCTTGCTAGACACACACTCTTTCTGCTCCTTCAGATAGCTCAGCTTTTAAAAATCCAACGGGACCAGTTGGCCCGCCACGCCTAGGTCATGGCTGCATCAGCCTTTTGGTCAGTTATTGCCACGTCTGTCCTCAGTGTAGTGGGAAAGAAGTGGCTTAAGCAAAAGAAGAGGCATGTTGAACAGCTCGGTCATACCTATGGACACTATGGATACTGCTGGGCTCTTGATGGCAAGGACTGCCACTTTGCTGGTCGGCATTCACAATGCGGCATGGGTTCTACAGTGGGAGGCAGATCAGGCTTCTATGAGGCGTTTGGCAGAGATCTCCTTTGATGGGACTTCTCTTTTTGGAGAAAAGATTACAGAGTTGTTAAAAAAAAAGGGGGAAAGTCCACAAGACTTTCTCAGTATCACAAACAGAAGACCCTCTTTCTTCAAGTCTTCTTCCCTTCATCCCTACAGGCGATATGGTGGCTCAACGGGATACAGACAGTGAAAGGAGTCTTCCAATAAGAGAAGACAGCCAGGCAAGCCCAAGCCTTCTTGGTCATAAGGCCCTAAGCCTCCAGCCAAGTCCTCACAGGCATGAAGGGATGCCCTCACCCTGCCGGGTGGGACGCCTTCTTCAGTTTGCACCAGTATGAACAGAATGTGTTCAGGATGCCTGGATCCAGGAGGTGGTTACCTCGAGCTACAAGCTAGAGTTCTGGATCAAGCTACCCCTTCAGTTCATCTGGAGCAACTGGGGTGATTGTCCTAGTACCAACCGCAGAGAGGATCCTGGGGTTCTAGTCCAACTTGTTTGTAGTTCCCAAGAAGCCTGATCCTGGACCTCGAGAGCCTCCGTTTTTCTGCAGCTAAGGAAGTCCCACATGGAGTCCCTTCGCTATGCAGTGGTAGTAACAGGACGGGATTTTCTGTTTAAGGTGGACATCAAGGATGCCTACCTCTGTGTTTCCATCTCCTAGGGGCATCAGAAATACCTGATGTTTGCACTGGGGACCCACCACTTTCAGTTTGTGACCCTCCCTTGGCTCCTCTGGTTTTCACAAAGGTGTTGGCAGGGAACATGGCACTGCTGCTACACTAGGGGATTCCACTTGTCCCCTACCTGGGCGACTTGCTCATTCAGGCAAGATCTGCTAGATGTTTCAGTGACTCTGTCTACACTGGAGTGTTTCAGTTGAACACCCCAAGTCCCACATCATCCCTGAACCTCAATTCTGGGCATTAGATTGGACACAGAACAGGCCAAGGTTTTTCTTCTAGAGTGCTATGTGCTTTGGTATGCGGTTCAGGCACTTCTGATTCTGAACATCCTACAATTCGCCAGGGCATGCATCTGTTAGGTCTGATGTTCTCCACCATAGAGGCGGTTACGTTTACCCAATACTACAACAAACCACTCAAATTTTCCAACTTTTGAAAATTTGGGTGGATGAGGCCCTGGGTCATCAGTTCTGCCTCTCCTGAACTGTCAGGGTTTTCCTGGCCTGGTGGCTCTGGTCTCGTCCCTAACTGACAGGTCACTCGTTTTACCGCTACAGCAGACTATTTTGACGATGGACACCAGTCTTTTAGGCTGGGGCAGAATTCTGGGGGATCTCTGGGTCCAGGGCCGTTGGGACCAACTTACTGGAGTTGATGGCGATTCTGCTCTCTTTGCCATTGGAGCTCTCTTGTAGGGCCGTCCGGGTGCAGTCCGACAATGTGACGACTGTTGCATACGTCAGCCAGAGTGGCACCCAGAGCAAGATGGCTTTTAGAGGTGAGCAGGATCATGCGCTGGGCAGAGGTTTCCATCCCATGCATTTTTGGCAATGGACATCCCATGGGTGGAAAATATCCATGTGGATTTCCTCAGCAGGGAGACTCTGCATCCAGGGGAGTGGGGTCTTCACTCGAAGGTCTTTCAGTCTGTGTGATCGTTGGGGGACACCAGATGTGGACCTGTTTGCATCCCATCATGACAGAAAGGTTGAGACATTTTTGGCCAGGACAAGAGATCTGTTGGTGGTGGGTGCTCTGGTGTCACCTTGGTTGGAGTTCTGTCTGGTGTATGTGTTTCCTACAATTACGCTGCTGGGCCATCTGTTCAAGAAGCTAAGAGCAGAAAAGATTCCCACTAATCTCGTCACACCACACTGGCCAAGAAGGGCATGGTTCACAAACGTAAGGTTAGCAGTGCGTCAGCCATTTCAGCTTCCAGCCTGACCGGACCTTCTGTCACAAGGTCCCCTACTGCACCCCCAATTTACAGGCACTAGGTTTAACAGCCCACCTGCTTAGACCTGTCTTCCATGGTCATTCAGACCCTCATTAGGGCTCAGAAGTCTCCATTTTCAAAGATCTATTATCGCACTTTAAGAAAAGGATTTTACAGTACACTAAAATAACCATCTAAATTACTAGATTCCACTGCCATCCCCCGCTCTGTACTTGAACCCCCCTACCCACTCATTCACTTTCAGATGAAAAAAGATGCTGCTGAGGCAAGACCAGCAGGGGGGGTTGCTAAAAAAAGACACTTTACCTTGGCTGGAGGATTAAGGGGGGCGGGGTCAATGGAAGACTCGGCAAACACTTTAAGGTTACCCACACATAAGATCAAGTGTATGTAGAAGAAGGGGTTAAAGACTGAAAAGATCATTTGTTTGGTGTACCTGCTTCGATTTAAAGCAGATATAAAGTCAAAAGGCCTCCCTAGGAAACTCAAAAGGGGCTTTCAGTAGTCTTCCTTTGCCAATCATTCACTGGGTTGTGGTAAAGTGTATGGGAGAGTGCTCAATGGTGTATATATTTCCCGATTTGCTCAATCAGGCACGATCCATGCTGGGTTTACAGGATCCCAGTCCACATCCCCAGTCCTCTACAGGTTTTTTCCCTAATTCCAGGTCTCACACAGGTGATGAGGCTAATTGCTGGGAAGCCTAATAAAAGGAGCCGATGAGGCTTTCAGTTTGCTGTTGAACAGCCTGGGAAGAGGAGCCCAGGCCTTGTTACTCACAAAGACTGACAGAACTGGATGGCAGCCGAAGAACTTTGCTTGTGTCACCCACACTTGGACTTGTGAATTAACAGCGTGGGCTCGTATGCCCTGTAAGTGGACCTGTTACAAAAAAGGACTTTTAGCTTGCTGCGTTATCCTACCCTGGACTTTACTAGAGCCGGTGAGGTAACTGCCTGCTGTTCTGCATTGTTGGCTGCAACCTTCTCTGATGTTAAGAGATGTTATTCTTAGTATACAGTACGTCCTGCTCCAGATTAGATTACTTACACTTGGGTATTACTCCGCCAGATGGCGCTGGACTGCAGAGACATCGAAAACAGGCTCCTCCCGGCCCCTCAAATACCAGGGACCTCCCACAAAATCCCCGGGTCTTCTCTGCAGTCTGGGCTGCGAAGAACAAGACGATGGCTCTCTCTTCTCGTAGGTGAGCAGGGCTATTAGCCTGCGGCCCTGTAGGACTATTCCCACCCGTTCCATTATTAATGTGCCTCCCAGCCTTGACTGCGCTGGTCGGGTGATGGTAGGCAGTACCGCTGTCAGGTGCTTAGGAGCGCTGCTCCACCGCAATCCCCCACCAAAGGGTAGGTGGTATAGGCATATGGTGAGCCTCTATGGGATGCCCCTCCCGCCCTATTGCCCCTATCTATCGGTGGGTCCTGTTAAGTGGCCGCTGTCCTCCCTCGCTCTCCCTTGTAGCTCTCGGGGGGGGGGGCGTTGTATGTTGTGTGTATGTGAATTGCCTTGGTGCTTCACTGTATTATGTACTTATGGTTGGTGTCAGTTGCCGCGCTGACTTGGTTGCACTGGTTGCCTGTTTAAATTTGCCGAGGCGCGCGCTTCCTCTGTGTTCCGCGCTTGGCGGCGGCGTTACCTCAGGCGCTGGTGCGCCGTTTTTGGCTGCTTGTCACGTGTACGGCTTTGCGCTCTTCGGGAGGGGCGGGCCTCGAGGTATACCCGGCGCCATTTTTTTGGGATCCGCCTGCTACGTAACTGGCATCTACCTACCGCGGTTCATGAGTGCCCTAGTGGGCGGCTTTATTTACCATTTGTCATTCACATGTCACGGTTCCCCTTGCTTATGTATTTCCGACGGGCCAAACCCTATTGGCTTCTCCCGGCACTTCTCCCTCTATTTAGTTATTTAACTTGTGAGGCCTAGTGTGTAAATTACTCCCACTTCCCTGGCGGGCTATTGGGGCATCCCGGGTTGCTTTTAGAGCGTCAATCCCTATCGGCCTATTATGTCGCTATAATCACCATATGGAGGCGTCTCAGGATAATGTGCTCGGGGTTCCTTCGGGACAAGCCAGGCTGTGTGTAGCTTGTGGGGTGTCCCCTACTAGTGCTGACAATGTGCGGGTCTGTGTACCTTGTGCCCAGCAGGTGCTTGCGCTGCAGCCTGGTTTACCAGTGGCTGGGCCTGCACCTCGTATGGCTTCACCTACTCCCCCCAGCTTAAATCTCACTCCCATTGAGTTGCATACAAGTGGGGATTCTAAGCCTGATGTGTCTTCCAGACTGGCTAGTGTTGAGAAGTTGCTTGCTAATACTTTGGCGCGTAAGGCCTCTGCAAAAAAGCGGCACTTAACGCCTGATGTCACTCTTTTCCCTATGGAAGCTGATGAGTTTTTGGAACTGTCTGGCTATACCCCTTTGGAAGAAGGGGAGTTATTCTCTGACTCAGAGTCATCTGATGAGAGGCCCAGGGGTCATGACGATTCTGGCTCTGACCCCTGTGCCCCAGATGATAGGCTGTTGGCTCAGATTTTTGAGGTTCTGTCTATTTCTCCCCCGGTTGCGGCTCCCAGGCAACAGGGGGAATTGTTTCATACTGCTAAGCCACGTATGGAATTTCCTGAGCAAGCCCATTTTAATAATCTTGTGCTCAAGGAATGGGAGCGCCCCAGCAGGCTTCCCGGTGTACCTAAGAGTTGAGATAAGAGGTATCCCTTTCCTACTGATGTGGTGAAGTGTTGGTCATCCCCTCCTGAAGTGGATGCCTCGGTCCTAGGGTTATCTAACACCTCTGTCATGCACTCCCCTGACTCTACTACGCTGCGGGATGTTGAGGACCGGCGCATTGATCAGCTGGCGTCCCATGCCTTTGCATGTGTGGGGACGGCGCTGCGCCCGGTCTGTGCCTCTGCCATTACGGCCGTGGCTACCAGGACCCTGCTCAGATGTATCCTTGATGGTGCCCCTGATGATGTGTCTAGTGAGGAGTTTAATGCACTCTCTCGTTGTGATGTTTTTGTGACTTATGTCCCCTCTGCCTTGGATGATACCATTAGAATGTGTGGCAGAACCTCTGCCTTTGTGGTGGCTATACGCCGCTCGGTTTGGCTGCGCCAGTGGGCTGCTGACAACGCTGCCAAGAAAGCCCTCGCTGGTTTTCCCTTCAAAGGACTACGCCTGTTTGGGGACCGCCTGGACCTGTTTGCTAAGGGAGGCAGGTTACCCCAGCGCAGGCGGCAGTCTCGGCCCTTTCGGGGTCAGGGCTCCTTTTCCTCCCCCTACCGTGGTGTTAGACAAGGGAGGGGGGTTTCCCTTGCTGGGGCCCAAGGAGAATTCTGGGGTAGGGGCAGAGGACGTGGACGCCCTGGCTCCTCCTGGGGCTCCAAGCTTAAGTCCTCTCCCAAGCCCCCTCAGGCATGAAGGGGCGCCCTCACCCATCCGGGTGGGGGGACGGTTTCAGAACTTTGCTCACACCTGGAGGCTTCATGTCTCAGACCGGTGGATTCAGGAGGTAGTGTCCTCCGGTTACAAGATAGAGTTTGCTGCCTGATCATCAGATCCCGGATTTCTCAGGACCCTGTGTCAGCTCAGGCTCTACTCTAATGCAGGCGGTGCAAAGCCTTCTGGAGCTGGGGGGTCATCTGCCAGGTCCCTTTAAGAGAAAGGGGCAAGGGCTTCTATTCCAACCTCTTCACCGTGCCCAAAAAAGATGGGTCAGTCAGGCCCATCCTGGACTTGAAGATCCTCAACAAATTTGTCAGGTGCAGGCGCTTTTGCATGGAAACTCTGTGCTCTGCCATCAGTTCCCTGCGTCCAGGGGGCTTCATGACGTCTGTGGACATCAAGGATGCTTACCTTCATATTCCTGTGTTTCCAGGTCATCAAAGGTTCCTCAGGTTCGCTCTGGAGGATCAGCACTACCAATTTGTGGAATTGCCCTTCGGTCTCACTTCAGCTCCCAGAGTGTTCACCAAGGTGCTGGCAGGAGTGATGTCCCTGCTATGGTCTCAGGGCATCCACGTGCTGCCCTACCTGGACAACATTCTCATCACTTCCCAGTCCCTACATCAGGTAGAGTTGGATACTCAGCTGGTAGTGTCCACTCTGGAGTCATTTGGCTGGGTGATCAACCATCCCAAGTCTTCTCTGTCTCCTTCCTTGGTGACTCCCTTCCTGGGAATGACTCTGGATACAGTTCAGGCAAGGATTTTTCTTCCACAGCAGAAGGTGGACAGTCTGATTGCGCAGGTCCAGTTCCTGCTATCTTGTCATCATCCCTCCATCAGGCAGGGAATGCAGCTGGTGGGCCTGATGGTGGCGTGCTTCGAGGCGGTCCCTTATGTTCAGTTCCACATGAGGCCTCTGCAACTCCACCTCTTGTCAGTATGGGACAAGGATCCTGCATCCCTGGACCAGGTCTTTGTGCTTTCCCCCCTGGTCAGGAGGTCCCTCTCGTGGTGGCTGGACTCCAGGAACCTATTGGTGGGCAGATCCTTTCTGGCCCCCTCCTGGGAGACGGTCACCACAGATGCCAGTCTGACAGGTTGGGGGGGTTTCTGGAAGTCCCTGCAGTTCCAAGGGTGGTGGGGCCCCACACATCTATCAACATTCTGGAACTGCGGGCGATCAGGTTGGTTCTGACTCAGTTGACTGTTCACCTTCGGGGCCTGCCTGTTCAGGTACGCTCAGACAACCAGATGGCAGTTGCCTACATCAATCATCAGGGAGGGATCCGGAGCAAGAGGGCCCTCCGGGAAGTGTCTCTGATCCTGGCCTGGGCGGAGGCCAATGTTCCCTGCAGGCAGACTGTCTGAGCAGGGGGACCTCTCGTCTGGGAGAATGGTCCCTCTGCAACAGGGTGTTTCAATCTCTGTGTCACCGTTGGGGCCAACCAGATGTGGATCTGTTTGCGTCCCGTCACAATCACAAGCTCCCGGCCTTTGTCTCCCTGTCCTAGGATCCTCTGGCCTTGGCCACGGATGCTCTAGCAATGTCATGGAAGGACTTTCAGCTCCTGTATGTCTTTCCTCCATTCCCCCTGTTGGGCAGGGTTCTGCGCAAGATAGCTCTGGAGGGGGTGCCAGCAATACTGGTGGCCCCCAGGTGGCCAAGAAGAGTGTGGTTCACAGACGTGGTGCAGCTGGCAGTAGATCAGTACGATCCGCCCAGGGTTCCAGACCAGCTCACTCAGGGTCACTTACGCCATCCCAATTTACAAACTCTGGCTTTGACGGCCTGGCTGCTGAAACCTCCATCTTGATGGAGAAGGGGCTGTCTACCTCTGTTGTTGATACCATGATAAAGGCTAGGAAGAAGTCTTCTTCTTCCATTTACTTTAGGGTTTGGCGTGCCTACATTGACTGGTGTGAGTCTAGGTCTCCTCCCTGTCGTGCGTTCTCTATTTCCAGGATCCTGGAGTTCCTGCAGCATGGTTTGGAGATGGGGCTCCAACTCAGTACTCTGAAGGGTCATGTTTCTGCCCTGGCTGTTTTCTTCCAGAAGTCCTTTTCCCAGCATTTTCTGAATAGGACTTTTTTCCAGGGGGTTACTCATGTGCGTCCCCCATGTAAGCCCATGTTGCCTGTTTGGGATTTGAACTTGGTCTTGTCTGCCTTGCAGGGTGCTCCCTTTGAACCTGTGCAGGATGCTGCCCTGGCCATTCTTACTCTCAAGGTTGTCTTTTTGGTTACTATCACCTCTGTTAGGCGTGTGTCTGAGTTGGTGGCGCTTTCCATCCAGCCCCCCTACTTTGAGAGACACCAGAACAAGGTGGTGTTTCGCTTTAAGCCAGACTTTCTGCCTAAGGTAGTGTCTGCCTTTCATTTTAATCAGGACATTGTTCTTCCTTCTTTGTGTCCTAATCCTAGCAATGCTAAGGAGAGGGTCTTGCATTCTTTGGATGTGGTTAGGTGTCTGAAGTACTATCTGGTGGCTACTGCACCTTTCAGAAAAACTGATGCTCTTTTTGTGGTCCCTTCTGGTCCTAGGAAGGGTTTTGCTCCTGCCAAGTCTACTATCAGCAAATGGATCCGTCAGGCGGTGATTCAGGCCTATTCTGCTAAGGGGAAGAATCCTCCCTTCCTCCTTACTGCTCATTCTACTCGTGCTATTGGTGCCTCTTGGGCTTTTCAGCACCAGGCTTCTGTTGAACAAGTTTGAAAGGCCGCTACTTGGTCTTCTGTTCATACCTTTTCAAAGTTTTACAAGGTTGATGTTAGGGCCTCAGCTGATGCTGCTTTTGGCCGTAAGGTTCTGCAGGCGGCAGTGGTATGACTTGTCTGCTGTTACCTTTGGAGATCCCACCCTACTTTATGGACACTGCTATTGGATGTCCCAAGTGTAAGTAATCTAATCTGGAGCAGGACGTACTGTATACTAAGAATAATACAATTCTGTGATTACTCACCTGTAGAATTTGTATTATGAGTATACAGTACGTCCTGCTCCACCCCACCCTTGGTTTTGCATTATCCCGGATCCCCTGTATGGTGATTGTTATAGTTACCAGTTTGGTTTTGTTTAATTCTCCCGACTTCTTGTTAACTGCTTTTCAATGCTGGGGATTTTGTGGGAGGTCCCGGGTATTTGAGGGGCCGGGAGGAGCCTATTTTCAATGTCTCTGCAGTCCAGCGCCATCTGGCGGAGTAATACCCAAGTGTAAGTAATCTAATCTGGAGCAGGACGTAGTGTATACTCATAATACCAATTCTACAGGTGAGTAATCACAGAATTGTATTTTTTTAGGCGAGTACGGCCCGGCAGGTCAGAAAACTTATCTCTATTTCCCTGTAGAAACTCCCTGACCTCCTGCTTCTGGTGTCCTTACAAGGTCTCGCCTATTTTGACTGGGGGAACTGACTGCACCACCTCTTTAACTCTAGCCGGAGTGACTACTTAGGCTTCACGATCCGTCCACGGCTTGATCAGATTTATGTGGTAAATCTGGTAGGGCTTCCTTCTACCTGGTTTATGAACCTTGTAGTTCACCTCACTCACCTTCTCTACCACCTCATAGGGACCCTGCCACTTTGCCAGAAATTTACTTTCAACCATGGGCACTAACACCAGGACCCGGTCCCCAGGAGGCACTCACCCTGGCCGATCTATTATATATTCTGCTCTGGGCCTTTCCATATGCTCCTTGACTATCAGCATTACCTTTTCTATTCGGTCCTGCATCTGAGCCACATGTTCAATTATACTTTTGTATGGGGTGGCCTCAGTCTCCCAGGTTTCCTTGGCTATATCTAACAAACCCCGGGGATGCCGACCATACACGAGTTCAAAGGGCGAAAACCCTGTAGACACCTGGGGTACCTCCCGGATGGAAAACATGAGATACGGCAACAAACAGTCCCAATCACGGCCATCCCTTTCTAGGACCTTCTTTAGCATGTGCTTAAGGGTTTTGTTAAATCTCTCTACTAACCCGTCTGTTTGGGGGTGGTACACTGAGGTGCGGAGATGGGTAATTTGAAACAGCTTGAACAGCTCCTTCATGACCTTTGACATGAAGGGCGTGCCCTGGTCAGTTAGGATTTCTTTTGGAATCCTTACATGTGAGAACATTAGAAACAATTCCTTAGCAATACTCTTGGAGGCCATATTTCTTAACGGAACTGCTTCTGGGTAGCGGTAGCATAGTCTAAGACTACTAATATGTATTGGTGTCCCCTTGCAGACTTCACGTTGGGCCCCACCAAATCCATGGCAATTCTCTCAAAGGGGACCTGTTAGGCACTTACCTCGTCGCCGTCCCTGGTCCCGCGACGCGCTGTCGGGTGGCCCCCGGCTGGCTGCTGCCCGACGGTCCCCGGGTGTGCCGACTCCTCGGCGGCGCTGGGCAGTGTCGGTGGCCGCGCCGCAGCCCGCTCTGCGCGGCTGGGCGGTCCCGCCGGGCTCCCTCTCAGTGTGGCGCTTCCCCCTCCTAGCGGGGGCGCGCCCGATCTGCAACGTGCGCGCGTGCGAGCACGTCCTCTTTATGCCTCCTGGCGGCGCTTCCCCCAGCGTGCCCGCCGGGGGCAAGTTTAAATCAGCCTATCCCTTGCTTGATCCTGGGAGCGGACCCAGGGACTGGTCGGCCTGTCTGGCCTGGGCCGTCCAGTTCCTGGGACCGCTCCCGTTTTTTGTACTGTGCACCAATCATTGTCCTTCCCTCCATTTGCCCCCTTCCTTAGTGGCCAGTATTCCCTATAAAGTAAGACTGCTTCAGTATCCCAGTGCCCGTTATAGCCTCTGGGTTCTGGGAGCGTTACAGATTGTCTTTTTCCATATAATTCGGCTTTGAACTTTGACCACTCTCGCTTGCTGCCTGCCCTGACCTTTTGCCTGCCTGACCACGATTCCGCCTGACCCCTCTGATACCTCGCACTGTGACCTTCTGGATTTGACCTCGGCTTGTTTGACCACTCTTTGTACCTCCCTTTGGATACCTCGCCCCGTGACCTCCCAGCTCTGACCTCGGCTTGTAATCGGACTTCCGCCATCCGGCATCCTCACTTGGGACTCCCTGCCGTTCATCAGTCTCCACCTTAAGCTGGTAATCTTTGCGCCCTATAAGTCCTGGGGGTAACCGAGTAGGAGAGGCATAACCCGCGTCTCCTACAAGCGGGGACTTGTCTATAGGCAGAAGAGGCGGTGGAGATTGGGGATTATCAGCTCAAGACAGACTGGTGTCCGGTACAGTCCTTACAGGACCTCAATGATGGGAAGTGGCACCAAGAGACTCCGGAAATGGGATGTTGGGGCGCTTAACTGGCACGTAGGGCAGGACTTGCAGTACCTTTTTGATTTCCTCGTACACCCCAGGCCAAAGAACCTTTGGAGAACTCTCTCTTGGAGAATTATTAGTTCCCAAATGCCCTCCAAGTACATGACTATGGGCGATCTCCAGCACCATGCGACTGTTGGCTTTAGGTACCAGAAGCTGTTCCACAATTTCATTATTAATTTTGGAGATCCGATACACCAGATCCCTTCTGGTCAGCTTCTGGTTCCTGAGGTACACCATTCACTTCCGTGACATTTGCACTTGCGGTCCCCAGAGTGGGGTCTCTTAATTGTTCACACCCAAAATTACCCCGAGCCACTTCTAGGTCTAAGACCCGCTGATCAGGCAGGGAGGTATCATCCTCGCCTGCCAACACCTGTAGTGGAAATCGGTCATCGCTGCATAACTCAGAGGTACCCACATTTTCCCCCGATTCAACAACAGGGAGGGTTACAGGTTCTGCCATAGATTCTTCGCTGGCTGCAGAAGTGTTGCCCCTTTCCCACAACTCCCAGAAGAAGGGAAAATCACTACCAACTATTGCTTCATACATAAGGCATTTTACCACGCCGACTTCATGGTTCAGTGTTGCAGTGGGGTATCATCCTCGCCTGCCAACACCTGTAGTGGAAATCGGTCATCGCTGCATAACTCAGAGGTACCCACATTTTCCCCCGATTCAACAACAGGGAGGGTTACAGGTTCTGCCATAGATTCTTCGCTGGCTGCAGAAGTGTTGCCCCTTTCCCACAACTCCCAGAAGAAGGGAAAATCACTACCAACTATTGCTTCATACATAAGGCATTTTACCACGCCGACTTCATGGTTCAGTGTTGCAGTGGGGGTCTCAAACTTACTCATGGCTACAGGGTAAGGTACAATATCCCTGTGGATGCAAAGTACTCTGACATTTTTCTCTGGTATGTAATCCCCAACCACATGGCTGGCCTGTACCAGGGTTACCAGACTACCCGAGTCCAAAAGGGCCCTCACTGGGTAGCCATTTACTTTCAACGACACAATAGGGTCGATTCTAAATCCAAATGTTAATTGATTTCGGATCGGGAATCGGAAGTTTGGGTGGGTGTTAGTCATTTTTTTCCTTTTTTTTGGCCATTTCATATTCGCACGAACGTTCGGCCATATGCGTATATGTTCTTTCGATTTCCGCCCGTCAATTGTATTTTTTGCGTTAGTTATTGTATATTTCCCGTCCAAATCGTATTTTTTGCGATCGTTCCTAATTTTGCCGTTAATGACATGGGCTTGCGATCAATTCAGAGAGCTGATTGCCAAGTGTTTCTAAGCACATTTAATGGTTGATTTCCGAAATCTTATCCGGCAGCTTTTTGGCCTCGGGAGTAGAATGGTTACAGGGACCCCACCGCAAACAGTGGAAGAAAAAAAAAAAGGATCCTTGAGTTGGTGGCCGAGCTGCAGGCCATACAGGCGACGTTGGGGCCAACTGAAGAAGATGATTAGTGCCCTTGGTCCTGGCTCAAGATTGTAAATAGTTTTTAAAGTTTTTATTATATTTTTAAATTTTTAAGTCAAAACAAAATTTTAATACAACATATATATTTAAAAAAAAAAAAATATTTTAACATTCGAAAATGACTCATTTCTATTTATAACATACATTCAATTTTGACAAACACGAAAAGGCATGTTTTAAGAAATAAATACAGATGTACATTAAGTGGTTGGGGTAATATTTCTGAACAACACAAATAAGAAGAATGGAACCGGCAAGGGGTTTGGGTCAGTTTTAGGGTTAATAAAGGTAAGTGTAAGAATGTCGCAAAGTAGTTGGGTTGAGCTAGGTAGTGTAGGATATGGGCCACATTGAGTGTAGCTTGTATTGCGCATGCGCAAGATCTTCTACATTTACGAGCGCACGAGTATTAGAGGTTAAAAAGCAGGAAAAACCATCGGGAAACGCAAGAAATACGAAGAGGTGGACGATGGAAGAAGGGATAAAAATCATGCTGCCGTCTAAACAACAGATCACTCAACCTAAAATTTACGTTTGAAAATGACTGGGCCAAGGTCGGGAGATAGCATACGAACAGACGGGTATTTTACAATAGGAAACTCATTAGGTTATAGAATCACTCGCAAGTTCATACGAATGCTCGAGCGTTCGGAAAAAATACCATGATCGGCAACAAAATCAAAGCTTTTACATGTTTCTTTGAATGGACCCTATTATGTGGCTCAGTCTCTGCCCGCGGAATGGCAGTACACGCGGGTCCTGTGAACAAGGAGCTTTGGTGGCTAGCGTCCCATTCCTTGGGCTCGGGGCAATCCGCGGCTATGTGCCCCCACTCATGGCACCTCCAGCACTGGGGAACATGGAACCTCTTTGCCCGGGCGTCCTCCCTAGGATTAGGGGGCCTCTGGGGGTCAGGGTCAGTCCTTTGCCCTTGCTCAAAGTCTAGCGCCCTTCCCCCTCTTACACCTGTCTACACACCTCCAGCGGGAACTCGCTTACCCACAGTAGTCACGGGTTTGCTGGTCTTGGAGGGTGTTGGTGCTGTAGGGGCATCCCGAAGGTAATCCTCAGTTGCGATGAATCTTTCCACCAAATTGACCAGCTGCTCAGCAGTCTGAGGGTCTCCTTGTCCAGCCCACCGCTGTAGCTTTGGCGGCAGGGTCGTAAAATAGTGGTCCACCACGACTTTCTCGACCATCTGAGCTGGTGTAGAATGCTCTAGATCCAGCCACTTTTGTACTAAATGTATCGGGTCATACATCTGCGACCGGGCAGGTTTATCAATGTCAAAGCTCCAATTGTGTACCTTCCTGGCACGAACAGCTGGCGTAACACCCAGGCGAGCAAGGATCTCCATTTTAAGTTTGCCATAGTCCTGTACATCTTGCTCCCTGGGGTAAAAATAGGCTTTTTGCGGCTCACCTGCCAGGAACGGTGCCCACCAATCTTGTCTGCCCACTCGGCAACTGGCAGCTGCTCTCTCTCAGCCACGTGCTGGAATACAGTGAGGTAGGCCTCAACATCATCCGCAGGAGTCATCTTTTGCAAGACCTGCAGAACGGCTCTCCTCGCACCCTTAGTCTCCACCGGGCTTCTTTCCGGCTGTGAGATTTTAGCCACAACAGCCTCTCTGAGCGCAGCAGTCTGCTCCATTAACAGGCAGTTTGTCTCCTGTTGTTGGGCCATAACCTGCCCATGTTGGGGATTAGCCTGTATCAACTGCCTTATCACCTCCTCCATGGTACTGGTTGAGCTTTTAACTGCCCACAACATAGCATTTTTGTCACTCTGTTGCCCCTAGAAACAGTATATGCCCGCATCCTCCACCAATTTGTCAGGGTCTGGGGCGAATGGCAGTGACTCAGACGACAGTTCTTCAAATCAAAAGTAATTTATTGAAAATAAAGATTCAACAGCCAAAAACATCTCTTAACATAAGAGAAGATTGCAGCCAACAATGCAGAACAGCTCTAGTAAAGGGTAGGATAATGCAGCAAGCTGAAAGTCCTTTTTTGTAACAGGTCCACTTACAGGGAATACAAGCCCACGCTGTTAATCCACAAGTCCAAGTTTGGGTGACACAAGCAAAGTCCTTCGGCTGCCATCCAGTTCTGTCAGTCTTTGTGAGTAACAAGGCCTGGGCTCCTCTTCCCAGGCTGTTCAACAGCAAACTCAAAGTGTCATCACCTGTGTGAGACCTGGGATTAGGGAAAAAACCTGTAGAGGACTGGGGATGTGGACTGGGATCCTGTAAACCAGGCATGGATCGTGCCTGATTGAGCAAAGCAGGGGAAAAATATACACCATTGAGCACTTTACCACAGGGCTCACCGGGTTGGCCAGGCGTATAGTTCGCAAACATGATCGGTCATCAGCAGTCGCATGAACAGCAAGAATGACGCTGCAGCCCATTTCTGAGCTTGCTAGGACTTATTAGGCAGTGCAGCAATTTGGGATGCCCCCAGGTCTGCTTTAAAGATCTTTTTTAGTAGGGAAAAAAAAATCTCCTGGTATATTCAATTACTTAAGAATTAGTAAGTTAACCAAACAGCCTGGAATGTTTTGACCTTAAAAGGATAAAAAAATAATCCCTGCAAATTTCCATGTAACCATGTTCCATGTAATAGCCCAGAGTCTAAACACACACAAATTTGGTGTCTCGATTATACATTCTGTACCAATGCCCAACCTCACCAGGTAAAATAATTTTTTATCTTTTTTATTATTTTTGTGGTGCCATATTTATTATATTATTTCAATGTACACCACTATATTATTCCTGAATCTGTTGTCTAGGTAATTATACATTAACAATTCTTTATGGACCGTTTACACAGAGCGACCTCAATTTAGCGATAATCGCTCCTTGGAAATGCCCGTTGCGATTAAGCAGTGTACTGGTATTGGTTAATCGATCAGCCATTGTATCATTTTGGCTGACCAAAAATTTCTCGTTCATCGCTTGGTGGTTGGACTGTGTAAACACAATTCGCTCTCAAATGTGTTGTGAGAACGAGTGATCGCATTAGAGAACGCTCTAGCGACTGACTGACAATCAAATCTTCAGCGTCTGAAAACAGTTGCTCAGTCACAGGGGATTTGTATGGTTGGTTGCTCCCTGAGCGAACAGCCAGTTGACCTACTCATGTAAACCCAGCACACTTTAGGATCTTTTAAAATGCCTGGTCTGTGTGTGGCTACCTCTTATGTCTCTGAGGTCCTGGACTGTTTTACTTTGCTGGCTTTGCTAAAGATCAATCCCTATGCCCTTTAAAACATAAAAGACCCACCACCAAGCATGTTATCAAGAGACCTTTAGACCTCCGGACCAACACTATGGCAGGACAACATGCACCTATCTTCAATGTGACTTCTTGATCACAGCCACTGAGGGACATTCTAGCACTAATAACCTTCTTCAAGAAGCTGTGTAAGTTGTCTGGATAAGTCAACCAATTTGCTTGTATTTGTTGTTTTAAGGTTTAGGTGTGACTTGACCCTTCAATGATTATTCTATTATTATTTTGTCTGGCCCTCTGCTATCCTCCCTATTATGTTGACTTCTAATATAGTTAGGTGCCCTCTGTAGTTCATTTTTCCAGGTGTTCTGGGATTCTGCAGCTGAGGTGGTCACCATGTAATAATAATGGTGTTAATTCTTAAGACAGTAATATTTATTTATCTACCTATTTGTATGGTGTTGACAATCTGCATTCTTTTTAAGTTACCACTCACATCATTATTGGCGTCAATGACTTGCCAAGTGAACTGTATAAGTTTAACTGCAAACCAAAAGTTTTTTAAAGTTTTGCTGTATGTAACACTTTAGTGGATATTTCAGTTACACTAACTTCCTGTATGCAATGACTAAGCATGAAGTTTATTTACAGAGAGCTATTGGCAGCACTGAGGTTTCACTGGTACATCAACCGCCCCCCCCCCCCTGCAAAAAAAATCCTGGTTATTATTGCTCAGCAGAGAAGACTACTGTGGATCCTCTGTGGCTTGAACTTCCGATCTTTAGCAACCAAAACAAGGCGATGGATAATGTACAGGAAAAGACTTTCTGACTTGTAACTGCATATCCGAGGTGGTGCTAGAAAGTTGCCAGAAAGCAAAAATGTAATTTGAACAAATCGTTAAGCTTGGCGTAACTGCAGGTTTAGTTTAAAAGCCATCTGTGGGTTCAAAGACAAAAAAACAACCCCCCAACTCTAAACCAACCTGTTTGCACTTGGCTCCAGGGTACCCCTCTGCCCCATTAGGGAAGATCCGTAGCAATGTTAAAAAAAATATTATTTTACAGAAAGAGTAGTAGATGCTTGTAACAAACTTCCAGCAGAGGTAGTTAAAAAAAATAGTCAGTCAGTGGATTTAAACATGCCTGGGATAAGCACACATCTATCCTAGGATAAAGACTACATACAGTATACACATAAGGGCAGACTAGATGGACCGTATGCTCTCTTTCGGCCGTCAACCTTCTATGTTTCTATCCCAAACTGCTTAAGTTGCCACAGTAAGTGGCTTTTTAGCTGTTAACCGGTCCATGGCAACATATTCCAGGTTTATAAAGTAGCATAACTGATTATCGTACTGAAGTGTAAATCGACAACTGAAATATGTACATCCACCAGTCTTTGCAAATCTGCCTAAATATGTAGCAACATTTCTGGAGGAAGTTGTCCCTTTAAGATGGTTGGTCTTAACCCCCATCCGAAGTATTAACTTGCCATATTCCAGCTACTTTGAGGACGGCAAATGCTACGCAAGCCACCACTAAGGAACTGCTTTATCAGGCTGTTTTATTAAACCGCCCTCCAGAGGTTAGGGGTTAGGTAGCAGAGGAGGTAATTGGCATAGTTAGAACACTTAATATCCCCACGTCTGAATCACTGCACAGATAGGGATTTAATCTGTACTACGGCGTCACTTATTAGGTTAAATACCAAAATCACCCCAGTTCTTAAACACAAAATGAGCCTGCACAATCCCCCCCTTCAGCCCCTCCTGAAATCTCAGGCTAGACTAACCTGAGAGGTCAGTAAGAGTTTACTTTCTCAGAGGCCCTGTCCTGCAGGTGGATGATCCGCTGTCACTATGTCCCTAACTCCCGGCCAGGCGCTGGAATGTAAATCTCTCAATCCTCTTACAGGGAACTTGTGTTTTCTCTGCAGGCTCTCTTTCACAGTTTAGATTATACTTTACAGCCAAGACTAGCTAATCCCTGTCACTTGTGTCACTTAAAACAGATACAATAAAAAAAAAAACTCCCTAATCTGGAGCAACTTTATTGTGTTTCAATCGAAAGAAAATATATCCTAAAATGTATTTTGAGATCTACATGCATACATTTCAGTAGTCCATAAAAGGAGTCTTTCCACTATATACATTTGCTAGTAAAATTCACCAAGCCCCCCATTAGGAAATATGTTTTTGCTGTTATTTGATATGAGTTCCCCCCAAATCTTTCTTTAGTTACTCAGAAATGTATTATACAAAGACAAATGTCAATATGGCCTTCAGTCTGTCGCTCATCTTGAAAAAAAAAACATTCTGTTTGCACTTTTTAGCAGAGGCTCTCGAAAGCAGTTGGATGGGTCTCAATATTTTTTCCAGTCCGGCAGAGGGTACTGAATAGAAGCAGCTGGGCAACTATAATATAGCTTACTAGCTACAGATACACCATGATTTGAATGAACACAAACCTTTGCATACATGGGGGCAGCATGTTTATTTACGCTCCGCCCACTTTAGGAAGCAGGTCCCCAACAAGGGGTACAAGGAAAGTGTCAGTTTATACAAAGTAGTCTTTACAGATTTGCGTTCATTGTTTATATTCTATAAAGTTAGTTATAGTGGAATTCTTCTAAGAAGCCTTTTGATAGGTTTGGCTAAACCTTTAAACCAGCGGTTACCAACCTACTGCCTGAAGGCCTTATAGACACTAGCTGTTGTACTTATATCAGATAACAGCAAAATGTCTAACCTACACTATGACGTTCTGATGCTTGGATTTATCAGAAGAGGGGTCACCAAAACTGCCACTTGAAATGTAATTTCTAAGTGGTATCAACCCATTAAAAAGAGTAAATTGATAAACCAGCTTTATCAGGCATGGACAACCAAAATCAAGTGACACCAAAATTAGTAATGATTTGGATGATTCGGATTAAAACTCTTAAAGAGCACTAAAACCCACTATTTTAACTATCCCAGGTTTTGGTCCTTATTCGTGGGGAATCAAGATTTGGGCTTTGTTTTGAGAGACTATCCAACTATACACACAAGACAGTTGTATTTATTTTTTTAATTAATAATCCCCTCCATGTGATTCGGATTTGGGATGGAACTGTGAAGTACTGTCAAATGAGGCAGATATTTTATATTCTTAGTAAACAGTACCTCCTGCTCCAGATTAGATTACTTACACTTGGGTATTACTCCGCCAGATGGCACTGGACTGCAGATACATCGAAACTGGCTCCTCCCGGCCCCTCAAATATCAGGGACCTCCCACAAATTCCCAGATCTTCTCTGCAGTCTGGACTGCGAAGGACAAGAAGATGGCTCTCTTCTCGCAGGTGAGCAGGGCTATTAGCCTGCGGCCCTGTAGGACTATTCCCACCCGTTCCATTATTAATGTGCCTCCCAGCCTTGGCTGTGCTGGTTGGTGATGGTAGGCAGCACCGCTGTCAGGTGCTTAGGAGCGCTGCTCCACCGCAATCCCCCGCCAAAGGGTAGGCGGTATAGGCATATGGTGAGCCTCTATGGGATGCCCCTCCCGCCCTATTGCCCCTTGCCCCTGTCTATCGGTGGGTCCTATGTTAAGTGGCCGCCGTCCTCCCTCGCTCTCCCTTGTCGCACGCGCTTCCACTGTGTTCCGCTCTTGCCGGCGGCGTCACCTCAGACGCTGGTGCGCTGTTATTGGCTGCTTGTCACGTGTGTGGCACTGTCCCTGCGGCCCGCCCATCGAGGTATACCCGGCGCCATTTTCTCTGGATCGGCTGCTGCCTGACTGGCATCTACCTACCGCGGTCCGTGAGTGCCCTCACGGGCGGCTTTATTTACCATTTGTCATTTCATATGTCACTTACGGTTCTATTGGTTTCTCCTGGCCCTACTCCCTCTATTTAGTTATTTAACTTTTGAGGCCTGGTGTGTAATTTACTCCCACTTCCCTAGCGGGCTATTGGGGCATCCCGGGTTGCTTTTATAGCGTGAATCCCTATCGGCCTATTGTGCCGCTATAATCACCATATGGAGGCGTCTCAGGTTAATGTGCTCGGGGTTCCTTCGGGACAAGCCAGGCTGTGTGTAGCTTGTGGGGTGTCCCCTACTAGTGCTGACAATGTGCGGGTCTGTGTACCTTGTGCCCAGCAGGTGCTTGTGCTGCAGCCTGGTTTTCCAGTGGCTGGGCCTGCACCTCGTATGGCTTCACCTACTCCCCCAAGCTTAAATCTGACTCCCATTGAGTTGCATACAAGTGGGGATTCTCAGCCTGATGTGTCTACTAGACTGGCTAGTGTTGAGAAGTTGCTTGCTAATACCTTGACGCGTAAGGCCTCTGCAAAAAAGCGTCACTTAACGCCTGATGTCACTCGTTTCCCTATGGAAGCTGATGAGTTTTTGGATCTGTCTGGCTATACCCCTTTGGAAGAAGGGGAGTTATTCTCTGACTCAGAGTCATCTAATGAGAGGCCCAGGGGTCATGATGATTCCGGCTCTGACCCCTGTGCCCCAGATGACACTGATAAGCTGTTAGCCCAGATTTTTGAGGTACTGTCTATCTCTCCCCCGGTTGCGGCCCCCAGGCAACTGGGCAAGCCCATTTTAATAATCTTGTACTCGGAATGGGTGCGTCCCAGCAGGCTTCGCGATGTACCCAAGAGTTGGGATAAGAGGTATCCCTTTCCTGCTGATGTGGTGAAGTGTTGGTCATCCCCTCTTGAAGTGGATGCCCCGGTCCTAGGGTTATCTAACACCTCTGTCATGCACTCCCCTGACTCTACTATGCTGCGGGATGCTGAGGACCAGCGCATTGATCAGCTGGCGTCCCATGCCTTTGCATGTGTGGGGACGGCGCTGCACCCGGTCTGTGCCTCGGCCATTACGGCTGTGGCTATTAGGACCCTGCTTAGAAATATCCTTGATGGTGCCCCGATGATGTGTCTAGTGAGGAGTTTAACGCACTCTCTTGTTGTGAGGTTTTTGTGACTTATGTCCTCTCTGGCTTGGATGATACCATTAGAATGTGTGGCAGAACTTCCGCCCTTGTGGTGGCTATACGCCGCTCGGTTTGGCTGTGCCAGTGGGCTGCTGACAACGCTGCCAAGAAGGCTCTCACTGGTTTTCCCTTCAAAGGACTATGCCTGTTTGGGGAACGCCTGGACCTTTTTGCTAAGGAAGGCAGGTTACCCCAGTGCAAGCGGCAGTCTTGGCCCTTTTGGGGACAGGGCTCCTTTTCTTCCCCCTACTGTGGTGCCAGACAAGGGAGGGGGGTCTCCCTTACAGGGGCCCGAGGAGATTTCTAGGGTAGGGGCAGAGGACGTGGTCGCCCTGGCTCCTCCTGTGGCTCTAAGCTTAAGTCTTCTCTCAAGCCCCCTCAGGCATGAAGGGGCGCCCTCACCCATCCAGGTGGGGGGACGGCTTCAGCACTTTGCTCACGTCTCGAGACTTCATGGATTCAGGAGGTAGTGTCCTCCGGTCACAAGATAGAGTTTGCTGCCTGCCCCCCCCCCCCCCCCCCCCCCAAGATTCATCAGATCCCGGATTTCTCAGGACCCTGTGTCAGCTCAGGCTCTAGTTCGGGCGGTGCAAGCCCTTCTGGAGCTGGGGGTCATCTGTCGGGTCCCCTTACGAGAAAGGGGCAAGGGGCTTCTTTTCCAAACTTTTCACCGTACCCAAAAGAGATGAGTCAGTCAGGCCCATCCTGGACTTGAAGGTCCTCAACAAATTTGTCAGGTGCAGGCGCTTTCGCATGGAAACTCTGCGCTCTGCCATCAGTTCCCTGCGTCCAGGGGACTTCATGACGTCTGTGGACATCAAAGATGCTTACCTTCATATTCCTGTGTTTCCAGGTCATCAAAGGTTCCTCAGGTTCGCTCTGGAGGATCAGCACTACCAATTTGTGGCATTGCCCTTCGGTCTCACTTCAGCTCCCAGAGTGTTCACCAAGGTGCTGGCAGGAGTGATGTCTCTGCTATGGTCTCAGGGCGTCCGCGTGCTGCCCTACCTGGACGACATTCTCATCACTTCCCAGTCCTTACAACAGGCAGAGTTGGATACTCAGCTGGTAGTGTCCACTCTGGAGTCATTTGGCTGGGTGATCAACCATCTCAAGTCTTCCCTGGCTCCCTCCTTGGTGACTCCCTTCCTGGGAATGACTCTGGATACAGTTCAGGCAAGGATTTTTCTTCCTCAGCAGAAGTTGGACAGTCTGATTGCGCAGGTTCAGTTCCTGCTATCTTGCCCTCATCTCTCCATCAGGCAGGAAATGCAGCTGGTGGGCCTGATGGTGGCGTGCTTCGAGGCAGTCCCTTATGCTCAGTTCCACATGAGGCCTCTGCAACCCCACCTCTTGTCAGTATGTGACAAAGACCCTGCGTCCCTGGACCAGGTCCTTGTGCTTTCCCCCCTGGCCAGGCAGTCCCTCTCATGGTGGCTGGACTCCAGGAACCTGTTGGTGGGCAGATACTTTCTGGCCCCCTCCTGGGAGACGGTCACCACGGATGCCAGTCTGACAGGTTGGGGGGTTTCTGGAAGTCCCTGCAGTTCCAAGGGAGGTGGGGCCCCACACATCTCACATCTATCAACATTTTGGAACTGAGGGCGATCAGGTTGGTTCTGACTCATTTGTCTCATCACCTTCGGGACCTGCCTGTTCAGGTGCACTCGGACAACCAGACAGCGGTTGCCTACATCAATCATCAGGGAGGGACCCGGAGCAAGAGTGCCCTCCGGGAAGTGGGGGCGGAGCCTGGGCGGAGGAGAATGTTCCCTGTATATCAGCGGTTTACATCCTGGGGGTGGAGAATCTGCAGGCAGACTCTCTGAGCAGGGGGGACCTCTCGCCTGGGCGAATGGTCCCTCTGCAACAGGGTGTTTCAATTTCTGTGTCACCGTTGGGGCCAACCAGATGTGGATCTGTTTGCATCCCATCACATTCACAAGCTCCCAGCCTTTGTCTCCCTGTCCCAGGATCCTCTGGCCTTGGCCACAGATGCTCTAGCAATGTCATGGCAGGACTTTCAGCTCCTGTATGTCTTTCCTCCGTTTCCCCTGTTGGGCAGGGTTCTGCGCAAGATAGCTCTGGAGGGGTGCCAGCAATACTGGTGGCCCCCAGGTGGCCAAGAAGAATGTGGTTCGCAGACGTGGTGCAGCTGGAAGTAGATCAGTACGCTCCGCCCAGGGTTCCAGACCTGCTCACTCAGGGTCACTTACGCCATCCCAATTTACAAACTCTGGCTTTGACGGCCTGGCTGCTGAAACCTCCATCTTGATGGAGAAGGGGCTGTGTGCCTCTGTGGTTGATACCATGATAAAGGCTAGAAAGAAGTCGTCTTCTTCCATTTACTACAGGGTTTGGCGTGCCTACATTGACTGGTGTGAGTCTAAGTCTTCCCTGTCGTGTGTTCTCTATTTCCAGGATCCTGGAGTTCCTGCAGCATGGGTTGGAGATGGGGCTCCAACTCATTACTCTGAAGGGTCATGTCTCTGCCCTGGCTGTTTTCTTCCAGAGGTCCTTTGCCCAGCATCCTCAGGACTTTTTTCCAGGGGGTTACTCATGTGCGTCCCCCACGTAAGTCCATGTTGCCTGTTTGGGATTTGAACTTGGTCTTGTCTGCCTTGCAGGGTGCTCCCTTTGAACCTGTGCAGGAGGCTGCCCTGGCCATTCTTACTCTCAAGGTGGTCTTCTTGGTGGCTATCACCTCTGTTAGGCGTGTGTCTGAGTTGGTGGCGCTTTTCATCCAGCCCCCCTACTTTGAGAGACACCAGAACAAGGTGGCGTTTCGCTTCAAGCCAGATTTTCTGCCTAAGGTGGTGTCTGCCTTTCATTTGAATCAGGACATTGTTCTTCCTTCTTTGTGCCCTAATCCTAGCAATGCTAAGGAGAGGGTTTTGCTTTCTTTGGATGTGGTTAGGTGTCTGAAGTACTATCTGGTGGCTACTGCACCTTTCAGAAAAACTGATGCTCTTTTTGTGGCCCCTTCTGGTCCTAGGAAGGGTTTGGCTCCTGCCAAATCTACTATCAGCAAATGGATCCGTCAGGCTGTGATTCAGGCCTATTCTGCTAAGGGGAAGAATCTGCCCTTCCGCCTTACTGCTCATTCTACTCGTGCTATTGGTGCCTCTTGGGCTTTTCAGCACCAGGTTTCTGTTGAACAAGTTTGCAAGGCCGACACTTGGTCTTCTGTTCATACTTTTTCAAAGTTTTACAAGGTTGATGTTAGGGCCCCAGCTGATGCTGCCTTTGGCCGTAAGGTTCTGCAGGCGGCAGTGGTATGACCTGTCTGCTGTTACCTTTGGGGATCCCACCCTAATTTATGGACACTGCTATTGGATGTCCCAAGTGTAAGTAATCTAATCTGGAGCAGGACGTACTGTATACTAAGAATAATACAATTCTGTGAAATACTCACCTGTAGAATTGGTATTATGAGTATACAGTACGTCCTGCTCCACCCCACCCTTGGTTTCGCATTATCCAGGATCCCCTGTATGGTGATTGTTATCATTGTTATAGTTACCAGTTTGGTTCTGTTTAATTCTCCCGGCTTCCCGTTAACTGCTTTTTAATGCTGGGGATTTGTGGGAGGTCCCGGGTATTTGAGGGGCCGGGAGGAGCCAATTTCGATGTCTCTGCAGTCCAGCGCCATCTGGCGGAGTAATACCCAAGTGTAAGTAATCTAATCTGGAGCAGGACGTACTGTATACTCATAATACCAATTCTACAGGTGAGTAATCACAGAATTGTATTTTTACGCAATGCCTTCTACGGTGGGTTTTCGAACACAACTCAAAAACAAGCCTCTCTAAATGAATTTGCCTACCCCAAATACTGCTGCTGTTTTATAAATTTGTAGGAAAAAGTGGAAAAATATTACCCCTCATTGGAGAACTGTCTTATTACAGGTGTGAGGGATCATCTTGAAAAATGTAGTTAGCACTTTATTGCAGAGGCTCTTAAAAGCAGTTAAAAGGGTCTCTATTTTTTCCAATCCAGTGGGTTTCTTCATAGCTACAGACACACGATGACTTGAAGAAAAACAGACCTTTGGACCTTTGCATGCATGGGGGCAATACGTTTATTTACTCTCTGCCCACTTTACAAAAAATCATTTAAAGTGGACCAACACCCAGGATTTTGACTATCCTGGGTTTTGGTCCACTTCGGTGGGGCACCCCGCTGTGTGAAACCCCCCAGAAAGCCCCGAAAACTCACCCCACCCCGCTCCCACGTGACCGCTGCAGCCAATCCCCACCGACGGACAAGCGATTCCTGGGCTGATCCCCCCTGGGTGTTGGTCCACTTTAAGGCAGGAGTTCCCAACCATTGGTATGAGTATCACTGGTGGTACCCAAGATCCTAACAGATTCCTCCATCTGCAGATAGAAGGCTCGGCATGCCAGTGGCTTTCCCAGTTCTGCTCTAGTTTTCATCAGGACAGGATCAGATTCTATGTGATTCCTATGGGGCCTAATATAAGGTTGGTGGATGCTAAACCCACTATTAGCCATTAGATCAGGCAGGCTGTTTCTCTCCTTGGGCCTTTGTGGACCAAGTGTGCAAGGCAGCCACCCAGTCATATATCCAGACTTTCACTTTTTTTTTTTTTTTTTTTTTTATAAGGTGGAGGTACTGGCATCTGTGGATGCGGTGCTCCAGGCAGCAGTTCAGTCCTCTTTACAGTCTCTATTAGCACATCTTGCACAAGGATTGAATTTTCACTGCTTTTGGACATCAGTCATAACGAAGTGGTGTCCCTGTATGGACAGCTTAACAGGGAAAACACTGTTTTTGTTCATACCTTGTAAAATAGTTTTCCCTTAGTTTTCCAGGAGGGTATACTGCACCCGTCCAAGGGTGTCTAAGGCCAATTTCTTTTTCTCTCTGGCCTTTTTTTTTATTTAATTATTTTCATCATTCCTCCCAAAGACCTGGTCTTAACTGCTTGTGTACTGGCAAAGCTACCAGCATGTAGAGCTTTATACCTGCAGATGGAGGAGGAACCACAGCTCTTTTCCTGCTCTTGTCGCATCTCTGAGCAATGCCCAATCATAATAAAGCTGTGTGTACAACTATTGTTATTAAATCTACTTTTAAACTTTGTACAAATAAAATCAAAGAGAGAGTCAGTGTGGGTGCAGCAGCTCACACAGCCTATCATGATTTGTTGCACCCTACCAAGCTCTGTAAAAGCCAACCAAGATCCAAGATTACTGGTTTGACTGTCTATGGCAGACATAAATGTGGGCCGATCGCTTACACACGTCCGATGTGTCAGGGTGAGGTGATCAGCTGGTTCCTGTGGTGCGCTTTTGTTATTTCACAGTTCATTTTCAGTCCAACTCTAGATGGGAAAATAAAATAAACAAATAAGTGAAATATCCTGAGATTGAGTAGACTGTTTATTTAAACTCCAGTCCAGGATATTATCTATCCGAGTGAAATGACAGACAGTCGCAGATCCATTTTCACAGACCAGGGATGATTTTTTTCCCAGACATAATCTCTATGTTGGGCTGTAATATGGATGCAGAAAGGCCTTTTTTTTTTACGTTCATGGGGCACATTTTTAAAATATCACCCCTGAACATCTGATCTTGCACATGATTGACAACTAAAGCCTCTGATTTCTTCTTTTCCTATTGCTGGGCTCATGCAGCTCCCTTGGCAAGCTTTAGTGCATGCCCTGACCATCGACACTGAAAGCTTAAAGGTGACCTCTAATCAAAAATGACTGTACCACCACCCCATTGCATCCCTGGGTTATTATTCTTAACTGAATATCTAAGCAAAATATAAAAAGCTGTTTTACAGGGCGTTCTGGCTATTACCAGGCTATTCCACAGATTTATAGTTCTTATAGTAAAAAATGATTGTTGCCTCTGGAGACTGGATTTTTTTTACAGTTGGAGGGAGTGCATTTTAGTTTAAATATTTTTCCCCATATATTCTATATTGGTCATTTATATATTTATACAAATTAATCATGCCCCCCCTCTGACATCTCCTCTCAAAACTAAATAGATTTCTATTTCCTGTAATCTTTCTCCATAACTAAGATCCTTCATTCCTATTATTAGTTTGGTGGCTCTCCCCTGTACCCTTCCCATATTCAAAGCATCCTTTTTATGAACTGGTGCCCAGAACTGGACGGCATATTCCAGATGAGGGAGCACCAGTGCCTTGTGAAGAGGCAAAATTACATCCCTATCCCATTATTCCATGTCTCTTTTAATGCATGATAATATCTAGGTTGCCTTGGAGGCAGCTGCTTGACATTGCATACTCCCTTTTAGCCTGTGGGCACCCAGTACCCCAGATCCTTCTCAATAAGCGATTCTCTCCATTTTACCCCCCGAGGACATATGCAGCTGGCCTGCAGATTATTATACCCAGGGCCGTATTATAGGCAGGGCGCAAAGGAGCCTCCACCATCTGCCCTGCAAGAGGGCCTCCACCAAATGCAGGACTATAGTTGGGGTACCAGGACTTGTGGTGCTGCTGCTTGATCCAGTCAGCCCAGATCCATGGGGTGTATACCGGATACTCTCCCCTTTCCAACGACGCCTCTAATAAGCCATTAGCCCCCCTAGATCCAGAGATTAAGTACCACCATGGCACAGATGAGCAACGGTACTGGTATTTTGCGGTACTGCCATTTGGTTTGGTCGGTCCTGATCCACATGTTCTTGAAGGGTTTTATACCTGAGTTCTGCCTTTTCCAATGATACCTTCAGTGGGTTGTTAGCCCCCCCCTAGGTCTGGAGATCTGACACTCAGAAGTGTACCACCCCGGTACACTCAAGCAAAGGTCCTGGGATTCGCGGTTGCTTGGTCCGGTCAGCCCTAATCCACGTGCCCTTGTAGGAGTGTATGCACTTTCCAACGACACCTCCAGTGAGTTGCTAACCTCCTAGGTCTGGAGATTTGGCACTTTGCAGTGTACCTCCCCGGCGTCTGCAAGCAACAGTACCAGGAATTTGCGGTACCGCAGCTTGGTCTGGTCTGCCCTAATCCACATGCTTCTTTTGCAACTGAAGATCTCAGCTTCATTCCCTATAAGTTTGGGTTTCATTGCCCCCATGGGCCTTGGGAATCCTGGGCTCAGAAGTGGACCTCCCTGGGTGAAGTGCATCAATTCCCAGGGTGACCCACTTTGAAGCCATGGTTCTCCAGACTTAGGGGGACTAGCAGCCAACTGGATGCGCCAAGGACAACGTAGAGAGGTGGTGATGGCTAAAGCCAGCTGAGACAAGTGGCGGACAGTGACGAGGAAAGCACACAGCAGGATTCTTCAGCCCAGATCAGCAGTGATGTCAGTCACCTATCTACCTGCTTACTGACCCACCCACCAATTTACCCACCTACCCACTCACCCTCTTATCAATTTATCTGCCCGCTGACCAACCTACCTATCCAGCTGCCTACTGGCCCGCCCACCTACCTATATAACTGCCCACTCACCTCCCTACCCAGTCCCTGGAGACACATCTGAGGTGGCAGTCGCCCACCTCTCTACCTGCCCTCCCACTAACCTCGCTACTTGCTCTCCCACCTACCTACCCACTCACTTATCTACCTAACCACCCACCTTCCTACCGATTTAGCTACTCATCCAACTATATACCTGCCTACTTACCTATCCACCTACATACATAGGTACCATAGATACTGCACCAGGACCTAAGATTAAATGCAATAGGCAGGGTGAGGAGGTCAGGAGACTATCTCCCAGGTACAAAGCCTACCTGATCACAACCAATAATTAGTTTAAAGTGCTGAGCCCAGCACATAGTTCATGTATCCATATACATTGTATTGGACTGCAGACAAGTTACATCAATGGTGCGAACTCCGTTTAAAGTAATGAAGTAAGTAGAGATCACAAGGCTTACACAAGGATGGAGGCCCCTGGTAACGGTACCTGGGAGTGTAAATGGTGAGCCCACACAGAAATCTAGGCAAAGGAGGTTAAATGGTTTGGGCTTCCCATATTCTACTTGAAAACAATTGGGGAGTTTTGAGACATACATGATTTTCCTGCAAATAACCAGGTTGTCATCTGCAAAAATAGAGACAGTGCCATTAATTCCATCTTCTATGTCGTTTTATAAACAAGTTGAATAATAGTGGGCCCAGCATTGAACCCTGGGGTACACCGCTTACAACCAGTAACCATTCAGAGTAGGTATCAATAACCACAACTCTCTGCACACGATCCTTCAGCCAGTTTTCTAATCCTGAAGATCTCAATTTCCCCAATAAGCGTCTATGGGGGACAGTGTCAAATGCTTTTGCAAAATACAGTGAAACTATTTCCTACAGGCGCCCCTCTGTCCAGGCTTCTACTCACCTCTTCATAGAAGCCAGTCTGGCAGCTTCTGTCCTTAGTAAAACCATGCTGGTTGTCACCTATAATATTATGGATAGTTACATATTTGTGTATATAGTCCTTTAATAGCCCCTCAAGCAATTTGTTAAAATTATTTGTTTGTAACCGGGTTTGGTAAGTGTACAAATCTAAAGGAAGAGAGAGGACAGAAACACTGACCAAGAGTGCTGAAAGTTGGTAAAAACACTACGCTTTTACTTAAAGGGATTTTTCAGGCAAACAGTTAAAAAAAACAGCGGCTTACCTTTCCAAGCATTCCTACAGTGCTGTACCTCCTCTCAGCTCTGCTTCCTGAATGAGGAAAAATACTTCATCTGTCCCTCCAGCCACACCCTGCTGATGTGGGCCACCAATACTAGCTTGAGGAGCTAGTCTGGACCACGCCTCTTCCATATTCATGGCTTAAATGGCACTCTTAGAGCCAAGAGCCAAGCTAAATCCTCCCTTCCTTCTCCCCACCCAGTCTCCTCCTAGCAAACACTCTTGCTCCCAGGCCCACCCCACTCTTTATGCTGGTTTACTATGACACATCACTGCTCCAATAGCCACGCCCACAGGCTTCATCTCGGCTATTTCTTCACCAATTTAAAAATGAAAAACAGTTTAGGACACTGCCAATGGCCTTTGCCTGAAATAACACTTTAATCCAAATGTTTTTGTGTTTTATTAATGAGGAACGTTTTATCCATATATTCTGCTTCCGGTTGGCTGCTGCAGTTTCTGACTCCCCTGAACAGAGACCCACAAGGAATAGGCAGGACAGGGGTTAGGTCCATGGTGTATATACAACTTCCTTGAGAAAAACTTGGCAAGAAAAATATTAAACAGTTTCTAACCCTTCTACATGGTAGTCAAAACTAAAGGTTTTATCTTAAGGCAACTCTCAATTGGTGTCCCTCTTACCGAAATATGCAACCATGTGTAAGGCTTTGTATATACCTGAAGCTTGCCAATATTATCCCCTTTATTAAAAGGTAACTGTAGGCAACATAGAAATCTTGCATCCCCCTCCCTCTTCAACTTTCCCTTTTAGCTCAATAATATATATTCTTATACCCTCTTATTACCTCTTTGTTTCATTTCAGCTAGTGCTCTCCCTGTGGCCACTTGTGTTAAATCCCACAAAACTTGGGAAATACATTTGGCCAAAGCCCCTGCCGATCCTTGTTAGGGTGTAGAACTAGAAATTTATATTTTCACTCTTCGAATTGTCCTGGAACACTTTTTATTGCAGTCCCTCTCTGTAAGATGATAGGCGATCAGTCATTGTAAGACATCATTGCAACATACAACACTGCCAATGAATGGGGGGGGGGGCTGGGATTAGATTGAACCACGAGCATTGAAAATGTATTCTTCATGGGGGAGCAATTCAGGGGATGCTAGTTAAAAATGTGGGTTTTGGTCCACTTTAAGAGGACCACATACCGCTGTGGCAAGCCCACTCCAGGGGCATCCTGAATTTAAATTCCCTGTAGTGTGAAACCCCCTGTAATCACCAAATATTCACCTTAATCCCATAACACATTTATAGGCCTCTGGTTTCAACCCCTTGAATGTCTGCTGGAATGAGCGCACAAGGCAGAGGGATCCGGGATACTGCGAGGTGCTGAGGAGGATTCCTCCAGCCCTAGAAACTTTAGGGCAGTTGTAATCCACTTCAAATAAATTTAGGCAAAGTGTTTACCATAATTTCTAGCCTTTTGCTTATGGGTACAATTTGATTCCACCTTAAAATATATGATTTCTTTCATATTTAATGATTTGTAGGTGGCTAAATAAGGGCCATGCTACTGTAGAAAGCAGTTAAAGTGGACCAACACCCAGGATTTTGACTATCCTGGGTTTTGGTCCACTTCAGGGGGGCACCCCGATTAGGGGTGTCCCGCTGTGTAAAACCCCCCAGAACCCCGAAAAACTCACCTCACCACGCTCCCACGTAGCCACGGACAAGCGGCGGACAAGACAGTGTGCCCGCCGCCGCCTCCCGCACGACGCTCTGACAGGGCGCGCACCCGCGCCGGCCATTCACAAACGGCCGGCGCGGGCGTGCGCACGTCTAGAGGAGCGCGCGGGAGGTGAGTTTTTTGGGGGTTTTGGGGGGGATCTTATAGATTCCCGGGCCGATCAGGGGTGGGTGACAGTCCACTTTAAACTGTGGCCTGCGATTTGCCACGAGGGGCAGCACTGACCATTAGCAGTAAAAAATAAAGCTAAGGAAATTTCTTAAATTAGAACTTAGGATTCTTCATTCTGCCTACAGTTGCCCTTTCATTTTCTCACGCCTTTACATTTTCGCTACGTTTTATTAACATTGGTTACTTTTATTGTGCATCACCAGGCCACCTCTACCTATAGAATGTTGATGTAACCACGTGCCACGTCGCTGGAGTATTACAGTATATCTATTTGTAATGAATCTGGCATTATGCGACGTGGAGCCTGGCCGCCTGCTAATTAGTACATCATGTTTAATTAATAACCGGAGTAATACGGAGTGTAATTGAGGAGATGTAAAGTGATAGTCCATTCAGACACTTTCAATATGTTGCTTTATTTATCCTGCACATTCCTGGAGGGGGTTTTAAGCTCATGGGCTACTAAGGCAACAAACATCATTCCAATGAAAATCCCAGCAAATCCGAGAGGAGCTGTCAAGAGTGATGAGGAATAAAAATAAAAAAATTAATCTGCGGCTGTTTTTTGTCCCTTGATTGCCAATCTAGTAGTTAGGTGGAAGTGTTCACAACGCTAGCTCCTGCTTACCAGCTAGTTTTGCCCTATGGTGGGCCCTAGACATTGATGCTCAGGGGGTACTATTACAAGGACTGTTTGCAAGTCCAGCAGATCCTCTCTTACCCTCTCACAGATACATTGCCTCCTACTGTTGTTTTCTGTTTCAGTGCACCTCCAAGATCATCGGCCAAAGATTTGGGATACTTTCTGGATTTGTTGTTTTTTTGTTGAATTCTATGTAGTATTCTCTAGGACTACTGAATGAAGACCACCATCAATGGGCAGTGCCCACTGCTGATGTCTTGCTCTGTCTATGGGACTCAATACACTCCCAAGATGGCCGCCACCATTGACCAATTCATGGCACTTTCTGCATGTTTTGGAGGTTCTGTGTCATTTTCTCTCGCAGTTTTCTAAATATAGACCACCAACATCATTGGGCAATGCTGATGTCTTCTTCTGTGTATAGGACCCAACGCAATCCCAAGATGTCCATCACCATTGGCCAAAGAATTAGGGGTACTTTCTTTATGTGGGGATTTCTATTCCTCTAGAGATACTTGAAATAGGGGCAAGGAAGAACCAATGTTCCTGTCCATTAGCACTGGCTGTTGATTTAGAGCATTTTCTGCATGTGTTTTGGGGGGGGGGGTCTACATTGTTTTCTATAGAAATGCTCAAAACTGTGAGAGCCTGTGTCTTACACCCTGTAATTGCAAGGAAGAGCCAGTGTCCCTGTCCAAGTGTACTGAATAAAACTTGGAGAACTCTGCTCCAGTTTAAACTTTCACATTAGCTAGGCAAAACAATCCAGTGACTAAGGCCCTTATTCATGAAGGGATAACGTCAGGTAGTGCCTTGTAAATAAGAGGTAGCGACAGGTTAACGCCGGACACGGCACGCAATTACACATTTATAAAGCAGAATCTATTGAGCGACTGGGATAGCGCCATGTAGCATCCGATTCATCATTATCCCAGCCTCAGCGAACAGCGCCGGCGTTCAGCCTTGCACAGCGCCAGGTATGACCTCTCGCTACCTGGCGCTCTCCCATACATTTCAATGGACGATCCTTTTCTTCTCTTTAAACAGGTTTTTTTTTTTTTTTTTTTTTATTTTTTTTTTTTTAATCTCAAATAATGTTGCGACCTCTTCTGGCATAGAAAAAGCCATTTTTTCTAAAATTTTTCATGTTTTATATATTTCTGCAGAAATGACATTACAGGTCTGGCATTAATGTGTTCATGTTACAATGTAATTCCATATGCTTTCGCTTTGTTACTGGTGGATACATGCTGAAAAACAGACTTTAAAGACAGCCTCCGGCGCTGTGGGCTTCAGAGAAGCATTTTTCAGCACCGGAGTTTTGTGAGGCTGTTTTTTTTAATGAATATGTTGTGAGTCGGTCGCACTGACCAGTCGCTAACATTCGCTCCCTTACAGCGCTGTACTGGTCAAATAGTGACTCATCACAATGTATTCATCATTGCTGCACAGCGACTGAGTCGCTAAGAACTAGCGACCCATGGCCGACCACAGTGACTACTAGCGGGCGCTCTGAAAATGCCTGCTACAGACGCTCATCTGTCGCTACCTGGCGTTCGTGATGAATCAGCCTGCCCCACTAAAAGTGGACCTGTAGTGAAAAAGGATTGAGGCTAATTTTAATCCTCCTGTGGATAGTCTTGGATGTCCATCCTCCAACAGAGGCCTATGAAACCCCAGTTAAGCAAAATAATTACCTTTCCATAGTCCAACGATGTTGGTTACCACTCACTGAGTAGCAAGGCAGCACATCCACACAAAAAAATTCTGTTGCTTTTCTGCGGAACTCCAGTTCATGCTGCACAATTTAAACTGGAGACCCCTTAAATAAAAATAGTCTCACTGCTGAATGCCAGCTCAGTCCACTGTGTCTCATGAATGCTGCAGTCATCTTTTGGATTTTCGCATATTTTAATTATCTCAAATTCATAAAATTTTACTTTTTCTTTTCTTTATAATTGTTCTTCATGGAGGTCATCTGCTGAGCCGTAAACTATTGGAGTTCTGTCTAATACAAGATCTTGCAGAAGCTGTATCTCCACCAGTGTGGTGCATGTGGGAATGTAGCGTTTTCAGGCCCGCAGTTGGATAGAGCTCAATGAAGGATTACGTATTTATTGGTGAGATTACCAGCACCAGGAGGGGGTGGGTCAGTGTCCCATGTGTCCCCAGTACTGACTGCAGTACTTTCCCAGCAGCCTCCTCTATTCTGCACACACTTCAAAGCCAAGGGGCTCGTGGTGGGAAGCTACTGTTTAGGGTACATTTTAGACTACGTTGGTTCTCATATTTCTTTCAAAAATTCAACACTCCATCTGTGATCCCAACCAAATCTATTATCATTTCTCCCTACCAGGAAACCAGATGCAGAGAATGGGGCCTGAATTCTAATAATCGGCTATTACCTGAAATAATTTATCCCAATATTCCGGACTCTCCCTAATCATGCTTATAAGTCTACATTGATCCTGAACTTTCTAGGAGCATGTTGCTTTCTATTCAGCAGGGTGCACCCTTGCTTAAAGCGGACCAAAGGCCACATTTTTAGGTGCTTGCACATTGTGGTGCTTGCACTATCCCAGTTGGCCTGCATTCTCCATCTAAATGCTTGGTTATAGCCTTCCCCTTGACACATAAACAGCCCCCTATCCTGCTACACAGGGTGGTGTCTAGGCAGAACAGCGCATAGTGCGGGGAGGAAAACTTTCTGCCCACTCCCCAACCCTCCTTTAGAGCTGCTGTTGCATACAGGTATGTGACAAGCTGTGCACCTACCGTAGCAGCAGGCAGTGCCCCCTCCCTGTACCTGAGCCCAATATTGGGGTATGAGGGGCCTGCCTTATAGCTTGTACTACTGCTGCTACACCCCATCCATGTATTTGTGAGATACATTGTTTTTTGCAACTGTATTGCATCTAAAAGCCCCATTTTCTCCTGGTTACAACGGTACCACATATGTATTGGTAGACACCATTTCCTGCCCAGTAGAATCCCCAAACTGAAAATAGCATATTATGCCATTTCAAATGAAAGGGCTAAATCAATCAACCCGAAAAAACAAAACCATCAACAACAAAAAACACATGCCCCCCCCCCCCCCCAATCCAGCAAAACCAGCCCTGGCACTAGCTATGGGGGCTGTTAGACCAGGGCGTGGAAGCTGAACAGCTGCCCCTGAAGGCCTCATGGACCCCTTACCATGGACCTTCACAAAGAATTAAAGGGTAAGTCCACTTTCAATGGATATTTTGAGCTGAGGTACAGATGAGGTGAGGGGGCTCACTCGACCTTACACATGCCCAGCAGCAGTGTTCTGTGCAAACATCTGCCATCTGTTGCTATTGGCAACAGACAGCACGTTGTATACTTTGTCAACAGCAACAGATTGCAGATTGAAATCTGCTTCCAACACATATTATCAAACAGTAGAACAAATTATAAAAATCAGCTCAGCACTTTTTGGACACCATTTTGCCGCACAAAAATGTCCCCTTTAAAACCTCAACCAAAAGTGGCCTTACCCTTTAAATTGCATAGAAACACACAGAAAAATCTTTTTTTTTTTCTTTTTTTTTTAACTTACCTCCAATCCGGATATCCTGCGTCCATCACCACTGCTGCACTGACTACCAGGAGTGATTGGCAGAAAACCTCTCCTTGCTTTTCTCGTCCCTATGCCATGCCCCCATCTGCTTCCACTTAGGAATAATCAATAGTTCACCTCAAGGTCTGCTTGGTTGGGGGACCATTCCATGTGTGCAGAGGGGGCATGCTGGGCACAGCCTTGGTATGCTTCCTCTGTCTGAGACAGTGGAGTGTGCGTGTGAAGTCCAAGGCCTGCATCTCCTGATCAATTTCATATTATTTGATCAAATCTGGACTGTGCATGATCTGCAGGTCATGGAGGTGTTATACTGTTAGACTATGAAAAATAATTTGCAGACTTTTTCTAACTTCGATGTGACCCTTATAGAGGAACAACACACCCAATTTTGATGTTTTGGGGTGTTGTTCCTCAATGCGGCGACATCTGGAATTGGGACACCCTGCTGTGTGTATTCCTCGAAGGTTGCCCCGTACACTCACCTTCCTGTCACTCCCACGGTGCAGACTTGGATGAAAATGAGCGCACTGATTGGTTGAGCTCAGCCAATCAGCGCACTCCCACTTGTCTCTGCCGAGCTATGGCAAAGGGAGCCGAGTGCGCTGCCAGCTGCCTCCCCCGCTCACCTTCTAGCCATGGCATGCCCGCACCGCCCATTCAGAAAGGCCAGGCATGGGTGCGTGCATGGCTAAAAGTGAGTGGGGATGCGGCACAGAGAGGCAGAGAAGGCTTCCGGTGGGGGGGGCTACACAGCACGACATCCTGAATTGGGAGTGGAACTTGAACAGCCCTGGAGTCTTTTAGACTACAGATTGCTCACATTAAAAATCATCCTACCTGCACCTATTGTGTTTTCTGAGCTTTAAAACATCCAAGGTGGCGGTCAATGGAGTCTCGGGCAGCCTGCAAACAGGAAGTGTATTCTGACTATGCCGCTCTGCATTCTGGGATTGCTTTCCTTTTCCTGACTACAGCTCGACTCTGTCTGTGCAAAGTACAGCTATAACCCCACCCCTGCACTTGCCCCCTTCTCCTCTCCTCTGTATGTGATACTCCTGAGGCAAGATGGCGGCGCCGTATCCTGGATTCCTGAACAGATTTGCAGCCCAGTGGGGGGAACAATAATAAGTAAATGGCTTAAAACATAAAATATAATAATTATAGATGCTGGGGAATAGTTTTTTTAGTATTTGGGCTTTTCATTAAATCACGCTGAAGGTCCAGTTTAAAGTGACCCTAATTAACCCCATTAGTTGCAAAACTAACCTTTTAACAGTAACATCTCTTTGTGGTGTTGTATCAGTCAGGGACGGGTACACAAAGTTAAGGAATTGGATATAGCATGGAACACAGTGAAGCACCTTCAAGAAGTGGATATTATTTGGCACAACAGTGATATTACCAAGAAGTGGACATTCCTCCAAAAAAGAACTTTGATTCATGGGGCTGCCAGAAGGCCTACAGCAACATTAAAGGACCTGCAAGAATTTCTGGAAAGTACTGGTTGTGTACTGCATGTGTGTTCATACTGTATGTCTGCCATGTGGGCTGGGTTGACAAGATGGAAGCCTTTTCTTACAACAAAAAAAAATCCAAACCCAGACATGTTTTGCCAACACCTACATCAAGTCTGACAAAAACATGTGTTACAGTCTAATGAGACCAAGGCTGAACTTTTTGGCCATAATTCGTAATTGGGAGCAAAGTCAACACTGTGCATCATCAAAAGAATACCATGCCCACAGTGAATGGCTGAGTGTTTTTATGCGGCTGGAGCTTTAGTTAAGGTGGAGGGAATTATGAACAATTCCACATATTCAGGCCTCTGCTAAAAACCTGAAGAGGAATTTCACCTTTCAGAATGAAGATGACCCAAAGCTTAACCCCCACATGAACAAAAGAATGGCCTTGGCAGACAGAGATTCTGCTTTTGGATTGGCCCAACCAGAGCACTGACTGGAAACCAAATGACAATTTGTCGGGTGACCTAAAGAAGGCGAGGCAATCTGACATATATGGGGAACGTTTGCAAGCAAAAGTGGGCACACATTACCAAGTCTAGGTGCGCCATACCCAAAAACACTGAATGCCCTCATCAATTCAAAGTATTAGCGTAAGACGGCAGATGTATACAACCACATTATTATACTGTTTCATTTTTGCACCCTAAAAGTTTTCTGTTAAGTAAAACTTTACATATTATATATATATATATATATACAGTATATATATATAATTTCTATTTATATAGAAATTATTCTGAAAATATTTTTCTTGGTCTGATTTATACATGACAAAAACCCTGTCATTTTAACAGGGGTGTGTACACTTTTTATATTCACTGCACATATACTCAGCAACAGGAGCGGACTGGCCATAGGGAGACCTGGGACAATGCCCAGTGGGCTGCACTGATTTGGGGCCAGTTGGGTATCTTCTTTTAACAGCCATATTAAATCCCTGCCCCTTAGTCTTCCTCTCAGCAACTGTACCTACAAGCCAAGGAATCCCAACCCCCAATGCTCACTGTACCTACAAGCCAAGGAATCCCAACCCCCAATGCTCACTGTACCCACAAGCCAAGGAATCCCAACCCCCAATGCTCACTGTACCCACAAGCCAAGGAATCCCAACCCCCAATTCTATAGCTCCAGCATCATGGTCGGTGGGGGCTCAGTGTCTCGCGTCGGCCAGGGTAAAATCTAGGGCTGATTTTTGGCCCCATTCCACCACTGCTCAGCAATGATATTTTCTTCTAATGTGAAGCTCATGGCTTGTCTACACTCCATGCACTTCTTCCACTGACTGCCCACGTGTAGCAGAATGCTCCCTTGCTATGTCAGGCAGGAGGGGGACATGGTCTCTGTGTTGTTGGTAGGAGGTATTCAGGGAGGCATTGACTCCCACAATTAAAAAAAAAAAGCATCTTTTGGAATAACTGCTTCAGGGACAGAGCATTATGTGGCCATAGAGTCCTTTAGCACTGCCCTTTGGTCCTTCTTAACCTCTGTAACAACCGCCCAAAGCATTGCATTAGCCACTATTACAGGGCTGTAAGGCTCAGGGTACAGGCTGTTCAAGTTGAGCAGTTCCCCCCTGTTAAAGCGGACCTTCAGCATCATTATATGAAAAGCCCAAACCCTAGAAAAACTATTTCCCAGCATCTAAAATTAATATATTTAACATTTTAGCTGCTTAATTATTATTCTTTCCCCCACTGGGCTGCAACTCTGTTCAGCACAATAGGATACGGGCGCCGCCATCTTGCCTCAGTAACATCACACACTGAGGCGAGGAGAGGGGTCAAAAGTACAGAGGGGCAGGGTAATAGCTGTGCTTTGCATAAGACAGAGCAGAGCTGGGGTCAGGAAACAGTCAGCAATCCCAGAATGCAGAGCGGCACAGTCAGAAGGCACTTCCTGTTTGCAGGCAGCCTGAGACTCCATGAGCAGCCATCTTGGATGTTTAAAAGCTCATAAAATGCCCTAGGAGCAGGTAGGATGATTTTTAATGTGAGCAATCTGTATGTACAGGGTGGGGGAAACATACAAGATAGGCTCTTATTCAGGATGAAGGTCCGGTTTAAAGCAGAATGGTACAATCAAAACCTGATCTGATTTTTTTACCTATCGGGTAAGAAGATAATCAAGCTTGGTTGTCCGTTGCCAAATTCCACTCACTCCCCAACTCCATTACCCCCTTTCCCCAACACCGAGCCATTTCCCAATTCCCTAAGTAGAAATGGCATAAGGACTAGGGCTCTGCCATCATGATCCAATTTTAGTTTTTAGCTTGGCACCGACAATGCTTATGTGTAGAAAGGAATGGTCCCACTGGTTCCTCTGAGAGAGCCCGTATAAGCTCCATAGTCTACCGATGTAAGGATTGATTTTGTCTGCCAATCACGTGAACAACATCAGTTGACATGACTGTGAGTTATTAGGGATGATGTGATGTCGAATTGGTCAGTGCAACTAATTATGGAAATATATATGCTGCACCCCCTCTCCTCTCCACTCTACCCCCATTTTTTGCTTTCTGTATCCCCTATTCCTCTTACTTTATAAACCTATAAAATGTGATTATATTAAAAAGCGGTCCAATCTGCCTGACAGTATTTACCGGTTAGTCCGTAGGATTATTAGTTGATCAGATATCAGATGAGCTCACGCTCTCATGGATGACCAGCTTGGGCCAAATCCAGTGTGACTTCCAATTCTTTGGAAAGGGAGCAGCCGATCCCTCGGCCCATGCTGCCAGTGAAGCTCGTGTAATAGGATTTGAGTCGGGGGCCAGATAACAATTCATGATGAGCGATTTCCATGTTGTTTTACTAATTATACTGGAGCTCAGCAGTGGAGAGCTGACACTTTGAAGTCGGCCCCGACAGGGTATTAGGGCCAGTGATCCAGTGTTCTCCCTCCCTGGGGGGCTATTGTCAGTACAATACTGTACACTCACAACTGTTGCTGCTTCTGTCTCCAGCCCCCCTCTAGCATCTCCTGAGGACCCATTGATGGGGCAGCCTTAAGCCCAGCCATGAATTAGGAAGAGGAGATTGCTGAGAGCCTTTAATCCAGGCCTGAGGGGTGACGAGAGGAGGAAACAAATGGGTTTTAAATGACCTAAAGCACCTTCCAATTGATGTAGGGATGCAGGGGGCACCCGGCTACTGATGGGGTGGGTGGATGGACTGGACTCTTGCAACTGACTCCACAGCATGTTCTCATACTGGCACAGCAGAGGGGCATTCATTCATCAGCACCAAAAGGAAGTGATCGGAAGTTATTGCTTCTAAGAGGGGATTTAGCAGGAGGGAGGACAGGTTTCTGTCTCTGCAGCCTTCATTTAGAGGTGCTGCTCAATGAGGCTGAAGATAAATATTGTGTCTCAGCACCACTGGTGAAATGCATTCGCTTGTGTATCCATAATTGTTATCAGTCATCATGTAAGATCAGATAGAGAGAAAGCCTTATTTATGAAGTATCAGCACCACACTGAACCACTTTTTTTTGCCTCAGTGGCACTCAGCGTTCCATTCAAGAAGCAAAAAAATGGCAGCGCCAAAGGTATCGCCAGCTAGCGTCTTATTTAACACTAGCACCCAAAAGGCCACAGCGCCGGACGTTCTGGTCGAAGCAGCACCAGATGAAACCTGGAGCTTTTACTCAAGACCACATAGAGCACAATGGGCAGAATTGGATTGTACTGTTTTATGGTTAAACTTAATATTAAACGCATTTACTGGTACAGAACTTGCATTGTGACTTGTTAGTAATAGAAACGCAGGCCCTAGATGTCGCAAAATGCCTTTTTTTTTAAATAAAATACATTTTTCATTGACTTTTTGGTTACAAATGTGCAATTTTGGACAACAACAACTCAAACCTAGCAAAAATGCACTATTTGTCTCCAGCAGTGTAATGATAAAACTCTGACCAGCGCTGGAAAAATACTGTGCCAATCTTTTTAAGGAGGAAAAGATTCATAAATACACTGTATGGCCGTACAATGTGGTGCTCACTGGCACTGGGAAGTTGGCAATCAGGTCCAACAGGCGCTGACACAGGCCGGCCCATACCTAGTGCAACAATCAAAGCAAATTGGTTAGCGGTTGCCGCTGTGAAGTCCAGAGCGCCAGAAAATATAAAAATGCTGGTGCTCCAAAACTGGCGCTATAGCCAGATAAAGATGCTAAATGGCGCACGTCATAAATAAGACTCTGTGCCACTCAAAAGACAGAGATTAGCCCAGACCAGAGGAGTGGCTAGGCTTTCTGGCACCCGGGCCAAAGATTCAAAATGGCACCCCCACCTTTTCTCTGGCCCCCCTTTGGTGCCCCCCTGACCCGCTGCACCTGGGGCAAGTGCCCCCCCTACTCCCCCCTAGCTATGCCCTTGGCCCAGACTGTGTAAGGTGTGATCTTTGGACCAGGAGGAGATCGGACATTTCCTACACTGTAGCACTTTCTACAGGTAATAGTCTGCTGAATACACAGCACTGGGGTCCTGGGGTTATCTGCGTGGTGTTTCCTTCCAGGTTTGCTGACTGCAGGGGCATCTATACTTGGAGTCGGACCACCAGAGCATCAGAGGATTCTCCAGTAGGCCCCAGGCACTGACCCAGTGCTGCCATCAGGAGAGTACAAGATATCTAAGACCTAAAAGTAAAACATTCTAGGTTGCCTGAAATGTCATTTCTTCAGTAAGTTACACTTGTTTGGTCAAAAATCATCATAATTTATGCACTTCCAATCTAATTGTGTTTTAGCTGAATGGTAGGCCCCAAGGATGATTTTCTCTGGTGGGCCCAAGGTCCTCCAGTCTGACCCTCTCAGAACTCACCTAACCTCCCACAGATTTCCCTTCCCCACACGTCTTCTGCCCCTTTCACTTTGGCAGACAGCTTGATCCCCCCACCACAAATTCTGAGATATGAGCTCTCAGCATGGCCAGTCTGTGAGCCACACTCATTAGGGAAGCACCCTGTCACCCCAAATGAGGAAGGCAGAATACATTCTGCTTATAGAAGCTGAGGACCAGAGAGGTTAGGTGAGTAAATGTGAGTTTAACCAGGTAGCCCACATTAAAAAGGACCTCAACCTGGCATATCCATTGGAGAATCTTAGCATGGAGACGATGCTGCGATAATTAACTTGGATGATATATACCGTACATATATATCCTCTATTAAACAGTAACATGGAAAAGGCATGGGAACTATTTGAAGGCCCCAAATGTGTCAAATAAGATGTTTCTGAACTAGGCTGCCCCGCTGCCTAATTCAGGGACCTTCCAGCCTTATCACACTTATGGCAACTTCCAGTACTAATACAATTGGTGGTACTTGAGATCCTAACTGGTGGTTCTCCAACCTGATCTGCTGCCAAATATATTTTCCCACACCTGATTTTTTTTCTTAACCTGGACAAACAGCGTTGCACAGTTGAAAAAAAAAATAGACTCCCCAAAACTCACTTGTCCCATCTGCATGCATGATACTGAATCATGATACTGAATTATTTGCTCCTGCACACACTAAGACCTAAAACACAGACTCATCAATCTTCTTATGGTCGCGGCCACCGTGGAGCACTCAGGACCCTTCCAATTCCAGCCATGCTGCTGCCTGGATTTAACCCACAATGCACAGCTGCAGGAAAACCAGCAGCACTTCTGCTTTGCAGGCTACTGTCCGGTCCATTGGACGACATTGAGGGGGCAAATTGACCACAGCAGGAGTTACAAGAAGGTAAATTCATTTTTAAGTGCAGCAATCTGAATTGTCCTGGGGAGGGGGCATATGAGCACTGTTTCTTGTAAGGGTGTTGGTCCGAACAAATCGTTGTGTGACCTCTCCTGGCTGCAAACAAACATTTTTTTTTTTTTTTTTGACTTTTAATATTTTTATGCAGAATTGTAGTTACAGGTCTGGCACTAAAGTGTTAATGTCACAGTGTTAAAACAATGTCATTCCTTGTGTTTTCTCTTGATCACACAGCGTCTGGGGCTCTGTGCTATAGCGACCAGATTTAGAGCGCCGACGCTGTGTGTGTAGTTTTTTTATAAGTATGGTGTGGAGCACCGAGTGCAGGACACACTGAGCTGGCGCTACCTTTTGCTCACTGCAGCGTTGTACTGGTGTTACAGCGCCCAACACACATCACAATTATCAATGCCGGCCAGGTTACTACAGCGACCAAGGCGCTCTGTTACAGCGCCCGATACCCGCTTACAGTGTCTGCTAGCAGTCGCTCTAAGTGCCGCTATACAGATGCTCACATGCCCATACCTGCCGTTAGTAGTAAATCAGCCTCCACATTAATTCAACAAATACTTAAAAAGAAAAAATCTATATTTCATTTAAAAATGTATAGAATAAAAGTTGCTTAAAAATGACATAGAGCTATCTAAGAAAACTTCCAAACTCTAAAATAAAGCCACAGATTACATCACTTACAATATTTGATATGTAGTGATGCTGATATTTGCCTTGATTTTGTTACCTTACTTTTATAGGTGATGAGACGAGAGGTGAGGTGATTCAAACTAAAGAAAAATCAGTTAAGCTAAAAAAATATGTTTATTGTGGGTAAACAATTTTTTAAACTAGACAGAAAGTTCTTTGTAATGTATGGTGTTTTTTTGACATTTATCTGCCATTCCAGGGGCATACATAGACCTGATGGGGTCCCATAGCAGGCTTCCCCTCTGCAGAGACACACTGGCCTGATCCGCAACTTGCTCCAACGCACGCCAGCAAAGGAGAGGTGGGGGAGCGTGGCAGCAACGGAGCGCCTAAGGGCATGCAGGGGGCCAACAGGGAAGCGGTGCGCCAATGGAGACGTGAGGTGCGAGCAGCAAAGGATTAATGGGCCCACATTCCAGCGGGAAGGAGGCAGCATGGAGGCATCATGGCTAGGTAAGTATACAGGTATATACTGCAGGGGCAGTGGAGGCAGTGTGTGCCGGGCCCCCTTGTTCTATGGGCCCGCAGCACATGTCTGCACTGCCCCTATGGTATGTACACTCCTGAGCCATTTCCTTTAGATGAATTACAGGTATTTCCTTTTTTCATATTCTGGGGGGTTTCTGACAAGTTAACAAGGGGTTAAAACAATATTTGGATTCACAGACAATAATTCAATTGACAATAGGGTTGATTCAGCATATTTTTTTTTTTAGTCTGTTTTTTTAGAGCAAATGCTTTTTCTCAGTAGAAACAAAATAATGAGCTCTCAGAAAAAAAGTCAGTAAAAAAATATGGTGCTGCACCAACCAAGTCTGCTGCCAGGTACTCAAGGAGTAAAGACACAGGTTACAATCTTTGGATTCACAGACAATTACGGAAATCAACTGACAATGTTTTTCATGCCACAAATATGACTTCTGGAGAGACTGCTGCTATGTGCACAGGTAGTTACTGCATAGGTCACAATCTTCAGGTTCACAGATCAACTCACACAGATCGACTCGGGAATCAGGATGCCCTGCTGTGTGAAACCCCCCGGGTTGCCCATAAACTCACCTTTTTTACAGGTCCAATGGTGCATGCACGAGCAGTGGCTACATCCCCGCTATCCCTCTAGCAGGGCACGTGCCCATGTCAGGCATTTGTGAATGGCTGGAGCGGGCACACTCCCAGTTAGAGGCACTCAGATCTGCTTGTATTGGATAAGCTCCTGGACGAAGGGGCTCGAGAGGATCCTAGCGCCGATTGGACGAACAGCCGCGCATGCATCGTAGGACTAGGAAGAGGTGAGTTTTTTTCTGTGACCTGGGGGTTTTAGTGTCTTAATGTGTGGTTAGTGGTGCACTTCACCTTGCACCTGAGCAATGACGCTTCTCCCACTTGCCATTTCCACAGGTGCAGCACTGCACATTGGGCCACACCCTTGTCAGCTCATTTATTTCTTTTCCTCCATAGATGGGCAGGCTGATTCATCACTAACGCCAGGTAGCGACAGAAGAGCGTCTGTAGCAGGCATTTTCAGAGCGCCCGCTAGTAGTCGCAGTGCTCAGCTGTGAGTCGCTAGTTTATAGCGACTCAGTCGCTGTTCAGTAATGTTGAATACATTGTGAGGAGTCGCTATTTGACCAGTACAGCGCTGTATGGGAGCGCATGGTAGCGACTGCTCATAGCGACCAACTCACACCATATTCAGGAAAAAAACAGCCTCACAAATCTCTGGTGCTGAAAAATACTTGTTTGTAGCCCAGAGCGCAGGAGGCGATGTGTTTAAAGTCTGTTTTTCAGCATCGAAAACATATGGAATTACATTGTAGCAACATTGTAACATGAACACTTTAATGCCAGATCTGTAATGTCATTTCTGAAGAAATATATAAAAAATAAAAAGAATGTGAAAAAAACTGCTTTTTCAATGCCAGAAGAGGTCACAGAATTTTGATTTTTTTGAAAAAAAAAAACCCTGTTTAAGGAGAAGAAAAAGTTTGTCCATTGAAATGTATGGGAGAGCGACAGGTAGCGAGAGGTAATACCTGGCGCTCTGCAAGGCTGAACACTGGCGCTGTTCGCTAAGGCTGTGAAAATGATGAATCAGACGCTACATGGCGCTATCCCAGTCGCTAAACATTGATAAATGTGTAATTGCGTGCCGTGTCCGGCGTTCACCTGTCGCTACCTGTCATTAACCAGCCACTACCTGACGCTATCCCTTCTAAAATAAGGGCCCCAGTCTCACTTTGCTTGTCTGTGATGAACAAGCAATTAATGGCCCCTTTACACCAGCAGATAAACTGACCATTCGCTCAGTGAGAGGCGACCATTTAAATCTTCTGCGATTGCATGACTTACATTCAGACACTAAAGATTTGCTGGTTAACTGCTCGCATGTGTCATCCCTTGTGCAACGCACTGACTGTGGTATTTGTGGGCGACGTTTGCTTCCACATTCCAATGATCAAGCAATGAACCAGGAATTTTTGGTCAGCCAAAACGATAAGACGACCGACCGTTTAACCAATTCTTGTTCATAGTTTGATCACAGTGATGGTTTTCATGGAGAGATTATCGCTTAGTTGCGGTTGCTTTAGTGATTTTTCATTCGCTCTGTGTGAATGGGGCATTATTAGGGTTTTCAAGGTTGCCAGTTTTCTAAACCTCCTGTTGTAAGGTGCAGTGATATAGGGAGAATACATGACATTCTGCCAGCTAATTCAAAAACCTGTCTAGGAAAAAAGACACCTTTATTCTGCCTGCAGCAGATCACACGAGGTTCAGATCTTCTATACTTACCAATCCTTGAAGACCCAGTACTGCCATCCAGGAAAAGCAGCCTGTTGGCAGCCCTCCTCTAATTGCTAGCACAAAGAAATGAACAGAACTCTACCACCACCCAGTTCACAGTGAACGGAACCGGGGATGCAACTATAGGGGTGGAGAGGTCGGGCCCATGAACTCAGAGGGCCCCATCATCGTTCCTCCGCCTTATTTCTTAGATTTGTGCTCTAAAGACATTATGCACAGAACATAATTTGTATTATTTGTATCTGCTGTCTTTAGTTGCCTAGTTGTATCCAATTTAGTTAAAATGACAGGAAAAAGGTTACTATATGAGCCATGATGGGGCCCCAATTCATGTTTGCACCAGGGCCAGCCACATTGAATGGAACGTTTAGCTCCATTAACTGTGTACAAAGGGGCGAGCTAGGCATTACATTATGGCATTTCCATTGTTACAAGCAGTCAGGCGTGTGATGGACGCTGGGATCTGGATCTTCTAGGCATGTCAGTATAGAAGGTGTAGACCCAGTGCAATCTGCAACAGGGCTGTTTCTAGGGCTGGGCAAGCAGGGCATTCACCCTGAGGGCCTAGCCATTGTGTATGTGTATCCCCACCATCCAGTTTTCAGCAGATGGGTCATGGCCACTGTTACTTGTGCCGGTTATATGCCAGCCCCCTCATCCCCCCATCAGGGCTCATGGCTAGAAGCACAGCATGGCACATACCCACATAGGACAGCAGCAGCACCATAGGATGGGGGAGGAGGGGGCGGAATTTTTCCTTCCTGTACTGAGCACTATTGTGCCTAGAAACTCCCGTGGGAAAGGTAAGTATCCATAGTTTATGGAACTATTTGTGCATTTTGAGGTCCTGTCTGGTCCCATTGCGCAATC